>CM032660.1:49113354-49232146 GCA_019095985.1 Streblospio benedicti | reverse complement strand
TATGTAAATTAATTAACATGATAATGATAACACAAACATTATTACTTTTAGTTACTTTGACTTTTTACTTAAAATATCTTAATGACATCTGATCAAATTGTGTTACTTTTTCCGACGCCCGGAAGGAATGATGAAGGTTATATTACTTTCAAAACTTGAGGAAAAAGACCCTTCTGATGACTGCTTTTGCATCAACCAATGAAGTACATTGGCCAATAATGGATACTAACTTTTGATAACACATATACACTATATTTTCTCAATTTTAAAGCAATTTTTTCTTGAGGGGTATCTGTGGGACTGGACGAAGGAGACCTATGCACGTCACCTTTCAAAACCTCTCGGCGCTCCGCCATCGGGCCGCCCGCGTTGATACTACAAGGGGTGTGGGGAGGGGCCAGAGGGTGGGGCGGGTATACTTACATTTTCATTCATATTTTATCATTACATTGTGAGATTCGAACAGCTGCACTTATCATTAAAATCTAACCTAGTCTACCAGCCTTAATTCTTTATGATTATTAAGGAACACCAACGAACGTTGAATCTATGGAATTCGTAATGATATTATTGATATCGATCAGAAAATGTGTGCTCGCCGGTTGCTAGATGAGAAACTATATACCAATGCATCGCTGAATCACGTTTATTTACTCGATGAAAGTGTAGATATGGCAGTCAATGGCACGATACTTTCAAGATACAACTGATCATATATTAATATGCAAACTATCGGTTTTATTTGAGTAAATTGCTTTCATTTTCACGTGTATATGGGCTGCCGCCATCTTGTCATTACGCCGAACGGCGTTCAAATCGTTGTCAACTAGAATGATATAAAACGGCGTTCTGCATTTTTAGTCTCGATTTAGCGGACAAAATTCGCTTTTTTTTGCGAATTTTTCTGAATAAAATGATTCGCCACATTGGTGAAAGAGTAAGCAAAATATCTCGCCATCCATAAAATCTGCCGCCCATCCATAAAAATCATTCGCCCATATATAAAATATATATATATATATATATATATATATATATATATATATATATATATATATATATATATATATATATATATATATATATATATATATATATATATATATATATATATATATATATGGATTCCAAACACGATGAACACATTCAAGGCTGTAAATGCTTGAGTATGGTTAATTTTCATCTTCGTGGCCTGACTCATGTAGACACAATAGTATGTAAATACATGAGACAAAAGAGAAACAAATAAAGTGCTTACAATAAGCCACTATTGGAAAATATAATAGATAAGTTCCACTAATATAAGGTGAATAGTTTGCTTTTATGAAAAGTTCTATTTTAATTGCTCATACAGATTATCAACTAACTACTAAGTGAAATAAACAGAATAAAAGTTACCTTTTGTGCTTGAGGATTCACAAGGAAATAGGTAAAATGGAAAAAGTACAATTCAAAAGCATCTGTTAGCAGTTAAGGAATATCAAGCAAGACACTCTGTTCTATACACAATGTCATTCATATTCAGGATTGGCAGTTTCACCCCGCTGGTGGAAACTTCTACCAATGTTCAGTCCATCATCAAGAGAAAAAAATGCCTGTGATTTCTTCCAAAGCATAATAAATAGTGAATTTCCAATGATAATAAACCCTTTCAATCATTGCTGACATGATTTGTAGTGCATGTTGCTGGAAATCACGCTCCAAAACCGGCCTTTTCGTGCAAATAAAATAGTAATACAAGCAACTAAACATTGACCAGCTTGTGTCAGCCACACCACACAGCCACATAGATGTGATAATAGATGTCGTTACTCGCGACCAGAGTGGGCCATTACGTGCAACGTTCATGTATAAAAAGAATGGTCAATTACAAAAGACCCCCCAAACTAATACAGGACTTCAATAAATATTAAAACGAGTCCTATGGTAACATGTGAACCAGATCACTACAGCAGTACAGTAACTCCCCTGTCAGAGTGAACACGCGGAGTCGACTCTGTGTAAGTTTTTAGTCAAAAAAAATGACAGAGTCCGTAAAAAAGATGAAAAATTGGGAAATTAACTCTTTCAGTGAAAAATAGGGGCGACGGCTTCAGCATGGTTCGATGTGGGCGCACAGCGGGACTGGCCGGAGGTCTCCGCACTACCCTCCAAGGCCAATGGCCGCGAGCAAAAATTGCGCGGAATCCCTCTACTTCTTTGGAGAAGTTGATTTTTCACGCCGCGTAAAAGCTCTACGGGCGGGGGGAATATTAATTAATCTTTCTTTGATCTTTTTGAGTTCGCCTGCCTCCGTAGGACGCAAAATGAACGCTGTTCACCTCCGCTGTACGTCGCAAGAGCTCTCCGCGCCAAGAATGGTGCGGACTCCGTCTGCCTCCGTGCTCACGTCACAGTCGACGTCTGTCGGTGCCCTGCGATGCATATTTAAACAATTTCGCCTGCGGCGTCACTTCTACTCCGCCAGGAATGAACATTTTCTCTCGATTTTTTTAGTCCTAGCCCTTGGAGGGTGTTCGCACGTGGACTCCGCGTTCCGCGTGCTCACTCTGACAGGGGGGTAATATATAGTAAAATGTAAATCTGCTTATTTATTACAGTCGCAATGAACAGTTTTGCTGTTTTCTATTGATTTTACAACTACACCAGGAACTACACCAGGCTTTATCACTCTATACATGTATATCTTTCTCAACTCCCTGGGAGCATAGAGAACATTGCTGCTGTAGAGCACTCAGCAGAGATGCTTCTCACTCATATTAGTCGCCGGACCTGTACCAATTAAACGTGTAGGTACCACGGAGCAGTGTGCAACCTGTTAGAGGTAAATTTGCTCAATACCCACCATCAGACCTGACCCAGAATTGAACCCACGACCTTCTGGTCACAAGTCCAACTCCCTATCTATTCAGCCATGGAAGCACATATAGTACACTATGTTTGATGATAGTCAGCAAAATGGCAGTTTTTGTTGTAGATAAATGCACCATTACTTTTTTATATACCGTATCCTCGTGCATAAAGGCACATGTGCCTATAACCGAAAAATCGCTATTTTGGGGGTCTCCCAGGGGTCATGTTTGATCTCTGATATAGGCCCATGAGCCTTAATACGATCACGGAGCGCATCCCACCTCCAACACACAATACATATTATTTACCAAAAGTAACTTTCCTTGGTGTATATGTCACAAGATACAGTATATCGACAAACACAACAAACTCGGATGGTACACATCGGCATTCATTATCGCTCAGCTGTATGCATTTTGATAAGTTTCTTTGTGTCAAACACCTTGTCATGGCATTTGTCACTTGCCGTTCTCAAATATTGGAGCATATAATTCGGTAGTAACATAATCATAATAATCTATAACGAATGCTTGCCAGAAAATCAAATTAACCTACCTATTTATGAAGAAAAAATGCACATGATGCTTCCGTCTTAAGTGCGCATGCTCAGAAATTTAAATGCCCCGCGTAGTCTCGATGAACAAGTCTCGTGCTGGCATGCACCCACCAAGTATTATAAGAGTCTGGCTGAACGAGGCTAATGTCCTGTGTCGTGAAAACGAAACCAAAATCGACTACTGTCGTCAAATCGTTCGCTCATTACGCATCTTCCTCGGGCGATTTTAGAATTGAAAAAAAATGTAAATTCTGTCTTGAAACATGCTCTTAGTCTCTGTTATAGGCCCGTGGGCCTTAATATGAACACAGGGCGCACTCCCAATGTTAGGCCCGTGCGCCTTAATGCGCGATTATACGGTATGTACTGTAGAAATGCGAGTATAAGACTACTTCGACTATAAGTCGACCCCGCCTGTTTTGGCCTCAAAATTGGGAATTTAAAAAAAAACTAGCGTATTAATGATCAAAAATCACTCACAACATAAACATCTGTGCACGTGATTTCTAAAAACGGCGGGTAACAATTACCATCTACCTCAACCAGAGTCATAAAATTGGATAGCAGTACTAGTAAACAATCAGATTTTATACTGAAAATTTCTTAAGGATACCCAAAGATAACATATTGTATGGTTTTCCAGAAGGTGTCATCTGCAATTTCTCGGCATAAAACATTGGAAGTATTCCATCTTCAATCATCCTTTGAGTGCCAAGCTAAAATGGAAATCAAACAATATATAATGGTAAGAAAACTGATTGCTATGAAACAGAACACAACCTCTTTTAACTGAACATGTTGGTAAGATGCAGACAGCACAGTAATTCTAAAACCTAGGTTGCCCAATCGGACCTTGGGGGCGGGCGAATGTGAGAAACCACATAAATATGTATGTACCCATCACGAGTGATAATGAATGATAATAGAAGACCTTTTAGAACAACTCACCCATCACTTTAGTTTAAAGTTATATATCGTACACCAATATTCCTACGATAATTCGATTGAGCATCATTTAATATCTTTTGTACAAGTCATAGAGATATATTTTGTGATAATTTTAACTGAAACACATGCTTTTCTGAAATTTCGACATTACCAACTTTATTGTGCTGACACTAATTTTATTCGACTGTTTGGCAGATATTAAGACACTTATTTTAAAAATTATTTGAAATTATTGAAAGTAAAAAAGCTGCACCTACACAAAAAGAATCATGCTTCTAAGTAACCTAGAAAGATATGAGCACTTATAAATTCAGCATTTTCAAACTTTAAATTTGCAAATACATGTATACACATTTTGACAAGGTAAAGCCAAATTCAAATGCAAGAGCAATTCGCATAGCAGGGACAGTCACTGACCTAAATAAGTGAAGGAAAGCATAACTTCCATTGGTCAGTAAGATCTAAATGCATAGGAGATAATACAACACCATTGATATTAATGCAGTCATTGGATGTGAAATCTTGATATAGGGATTATCTAAATTATTCCAAAAGCATTTAAACATAACTGTTCCAATCATGGTCAATAATATCATGCCTCTTACCAATATGGCTATTTTACAAAGTTAAAGTTGGAGAATGTTACAATTTTCTGAATTAAAGTGTGCATATTTTTTTTGTAGTAACACAAAAATTATAATATACTGTTAAGCATGACTACAGATAATTTATCTAAACTGTCAGCATAGCACAATTGGCATAGCACCCCATAGAATGCTAGATCTTTTTATAAATTCAACATTATAAGAATCAAATTGAAATGAACTTACTGGTAAACAACTAAATGGGAATTCATATTTGACAAATGGATCCATTTGCAACCTACAAATAAGCTTCAGAACTGGACCATCAGGCTCGAGGAATTTAGAAAGTGCTGCAAAAATCATTTGCCTAAAATGGAAAAAGTCTCACATTGTAAAGTACACTTACTTAAAAATGTACCGTATATAAAAACTACAAAAAGTCAGTTAAAACTAGTATCGTACTACAAATTAACTCTATGCAATGTCTTGAGACTTGAGAAATTCACAATGGCTTTAAGAAATTTAAATTGGTTTATTTGCACTAAAAAATCACACAAATCCAAACAACGAAAACCTGAAGCCTTGTGACTCTTCCTAGACCCCATCCTGGCTGTGCACCAAATCCGAATATACTTTCTAGAAGAACAGGGATCAATCCATGCAATTCCTATTAAACCAAAAATGAAAAATATAAATACAATTAAAACAAAGGATAAATCTTCAAATGAAAATTTGACATTAGATGTTTAATATTTCAGTAGTACCTTGATGCTTGTTTCTTCAATTAGCTTTGTGATTTCATTACATCTTTGGAACAACGGTTTGGTTATTGCATTGTGGAGTCTTCCCTAAAATAATTGAAAGTAACAACTAAACAACAAAAAATAAATAAGACATGAACCCAGTTAACATATTCATAACAATCAAAATAGAGTTTTTCACATTCTCTCTCTCTCTCACATCTTTTAACAAGCATATTTCTACCAACGATAGATATAGCTGAAGACAGGTTTTACAACCCTAAGCTTCCATTTGACTATATCAAGTGGCCCTGGTGGGACTCGAACTCACGATCCCAAGATTGTGAGACCAGAATGATACCATCATCCCAAGCAGCGAGCTGTTAAAAGGTTACACGGCTGAACCATTGTCTCCGTAACCCTCAGCTTACATACTTGGTCTGTTATCATCTCAACCCAGAGGTCGTGGGTTTGAATCCCACATGAGGACGAAATTTTGGGAAGGTCTTATTAGCATTTTTAGTGCGATTGAATGATATATATGTGTTTCCCACTGAAAATGTATCCGCAAGCACTGGGAAACACATATATAAAATAGAGTTTGGTGTGTAGAGGTGCTCGTAGTGCTGGGTCTGCGTAAATTTTCGAGATCGCATAGTAATTACACTCGTATTGAATTGCTCTGCATTCAAGATGAGCCATTAGTCCAAAGCCAATAATGTATGGCTGAGGTATTATAGGGTACTTATAATTGTGATTTTGAGATATGTTATATTTGTTTATTCATATATGTTGTCGGAATTAGTAGATTCTATATGCTTTTAGAAGGATTAGGTGGCATATCATACTAGAGCAAAAATTGACTTGAAATAGTCCATTCTCGGAGGCTGTGTTTATTACGCGGGGTTTATTATTTCCAATATATATATAGGTAAAATCAGTAGTCAAGCCAGTTTTCAGGTGGCCTTGGCCCTACGGTAACAGGGCTATCCCTTGTGTCAAACCCTGATGGATTTTTATGATTCATGTTTCATGTACCGTAAGAACCATATCTGATCACACCAAGGCACCAGTGTACTGTGCGGGACTACGGAAGTCCCGCGGGACTCCCGCGGGACTCCCGCAGGGCGAGAGTTGGATCCCGCGAGATTTTCCTGCGGGAGCGGGCCGGGAGTGATCTCAAAACTCGCGGGAGTGGTCACATTGTCAACTTGCGTGATTGTCCATGTGGTATCACCCTGTTAAGGAAACTTCCCTTATGATATGTATTCATAAAGATCAATTGAGTTATACTGTCACTGTTTGTTTTATCTTATTTTTATGTTGATATGTATGGTTTTTTTCAAGAAATAATGCATAGTTGTTTAAAAATATGTTTCAGTTTTATTTCATTTGGTTCAAATAAAGTTAATGAATAATGACCTTCTGGTTGTATTCCGATACATGTCATTAGAATGTCAGTTGTTGAAAGTTTCAATTACACAGCTTGAAAAATAATTGATAAAATAAATGAGGTTAGGGATACACATTAATCACAATCTATCTACATCTATTGCGGGACGATCAAACATGGATGCAGGGCTTGCGGGACTGCTGCGGGATGAAAAGAAAAATTGTTGCGGGAGCGGGGCGGGATTGGGCATAACAAGTGCGGGAGTGGACAGAATATTGGAAACCATCGCGGGAGCGGGGTGGGAGTGGACATCACACTGCGGGACAAATGCGGGGCAGGACCAATATTTCAGTCCCGCGCTGATCACTGCAAGGCACTGTTGGGAGCCTCTGATGTTCATTTCCACAATGTGATTTCCACACAAGTGATCAAACTTTAAAATTCTTAACAGTCTATACGCATGTGCTACCTTTCATTTGTTGTCATGCAACACACATATCCGGGCAGGCCTCAGGGCAGATCAACTTAGGGATGACGTACATTTTGTCACGCTCCGCAATAGTGGAACAGTGTTCTCTTTTTTTTCTTAAACCCCCCCCCCCCCTCCCAGCAAAAGTGGAAACATCAGATGTGTGACATAATCAAAGAATATCTACACAGTGTTTCGCAATATTTATTCAAATAATACTTATATATACCATAGAATGATATTTATTATATATCATGAATGTAAATTATAATATTAATAATGAATGTGTGAAATCTGCTGTGTATATTTTTTAATGCCACATTTAAATAGTAAATAGTGGAATTCTGGTATGAAAAGTTTTAGCGCGAGAGATAAAATTTTACACCCACATAAAAGTGGAACATCCCAAACTTGACCGAAACCCCCCCTCCCCTAAGTGGAACACTGTTTCACTTTTGTGGAGCGTGACAAAATGTACATCATCCCTTACTAGTACTATTGGTCCATTCGTGTGCTTTTTCCGAACTCGAAAACACGAGCTTTCCATAAATTTACTCGAATATACCCAGTTGTACCAGTCGTGAACTTTTTAAGTAGACTGAGCTTGAGACTAGAGCATACCATGACATACAACTGGGAATGTCCGATCGAGTGAATTTTCCATATGGGAAGCTATTGGTCGTTCACATATTTTTCGGTATACAAGAAAAACGGAGTTAACTCATTTCTGAATCCTACCACAGTAATAATGTAGTTATCCAGAATCTATGTTTTTCAACCTATATGTGGACATACAATACGAATCTTCGACTATTATGATACCTTTGTTATTTACATGTTTATTTTTATTACGGGAATTTTCCTTGTCAACTTTACTGCAGAAAAATGAGTATTCGATTTCTTAACGTTTCTGATGTTATTTTCATTAATTACGTTATGAACGCAAGATTTTTCGAGGAGCATAAGTTGTTTTGGTCTTGAGTCAAAAAACTCATCACCTGTTAAACCATGTTTTTTTGTTCTCAGTGCTTATTAAGGCTTCAATAATTCTATTTAATGTTTATAAAAGTATATAGCATGTAATTATTGGCTATATTCGGCGGTAATCAAATTTAAAATTTCGTATGAATTATATCAGAAATGCAGCGCTCCCTAGCTAGACTAGAATCACGCGTGCTGTGCAAAACGTAAACAAAAGACGCCATGACGTTTGGTAAGATATTGTCGATTCAGGAATATTTTCTCCTTGCCTACAGTTGTAAGGAAGCTTTTGTTACTTAGTTTGTAGGGACATATTAGGTTGTGGAATATAGTTTTAGCAGGAATAGCAATGGACGCTGGTTGATGGACATGAAAAGCAAAAACACAATATTTCTTGTATACCGAAATATATGTGAACGGCCAGTAGATCTATATGATTCAGAATAAGCACAGGTATGCAACATTAGACCTAGTAAAGATTATACGCAGTGCTACTGGAGTGCATGCATGGTGACAACAGCTAGCTAGTGGTACAGTATAAAAGACTAATGGTAACGGTAATTATTCATAATCTTGTCGCCAGAAGTGTAGTGTACTGTTTTCAATTTACCTGAGTGATAAGGAGAATGGGGAGGACAGAAAAAATCATGATGTTGAATCTTTAAGACAGGCTTTGAGCGAAGTTGATGCTCTTGTTCCTTTCACAAATGCAACTAGATTAGGCAAACCTGGTGCTGAACCCAAACCCCTCAGAGCCAAAACTATGAGCAAAGAAGGTTTAACAAAGATTTTGAGAAATGCATCTAATCTTAGAGACACTGAACACTACCATGAAGTACATATCAACAGGGACATGACCCCAAACGAACAAGCGAATTGGAAGAAACTGCTTGCAGAGAAGAGAAAGAAGGAGAAGGAGTCGAAGGACAGGGGAGAGAGAGTAAACTGGGTCATAAGAAGGAACAAAGTAGTGATAGGACGACCAAAGCCACCCCAAGAGGGCAGGGCAGCAGGAGGTCTTTAGGTAGTAGTAAAAAAACTGAGAGTAAAGCACATGTAAATAGGGCCGGCCAACTCACTTTTTATTACACAAATGCAGATGATCTTTTGAATAAGAGATCTGAGTTAATTTCTGTTATTGCACTGCACACACCTGATGTTATTTGTATCACTGAGGTCGTGCCAAAGAACACCACCACCCCTGCACAAGACTCTGAATTACAAATCGATGGCTATGAAATTTGTTCAGAGGAGTTGTTGTATATACTGCTGCACATTTGAAAGCAGCACCACTTGAAAATATTGTAAATATTGAGTTTGAAGAAAGTTGTTGGGCTGAGATCAAGTTGAGAGATGGGGATAAATTACTTGTGGGGTGTATTTACAGATCGCCAAACACAAGTGATGCGATAAATGACGCTAAGTTATTCTCCGTCATGAGGAAAGTAGCTGATCTGAAAGAATATTCTCATAAGATGATATGTGGAGACTTCAATCTGCCTAGCATTGATTGGAAAGTAACAACTGCGGAAGGTAGTGTAAGCAGTCTTGGCTATAGGTTCCTGGAATGTGTTAGAGACTGTTTCCTTGTACAAAATGTTACTGAGGCTACCTATAACCCCCCTGGCAAAAAACCCTCAACCATTGATCTGGTATTTAGTAATGAAGAGGGTATGGTTGAGTCACTACGTCATGATGCTACACTTAGAAAAAGTCACCACTGCTCATTATTATTTGATTTTGTGTGCTACTGTGAGAAGAAAATAGCCGGGCCTGCTAAACCTCAATTCAGCAAAGGAAATTATGACAAGCTAAAGGAGAAAATGGCGTCATATAATTGGGATGAAGACTTTGTGGGCAAGAATTGTGAAGAGTGTTGGGCTATACTTGAAGAAAGGATGAGAAAAGGCATTGATGACTACATTCCAAAGAAGAAGAGTTATGTTACCAAGCCAGGCAAACCACTGTGGATGAAAGAATCTGCTCTGAAGAAAGTCAAGAAAAAAGCACATGCATACAAGAGATATCTTGAAACCCGTGAAGGCAAAGATTACCAGGCTTATGCCCAAGCAAGAAACCAGGCCAGATGGGAAACCAGGAAACTCAGAAGAGAACTTGAAAAGTCCATAGCAAAAGAAGCCAAAAACAACCCTAAAGCTTTTTACCAGTATGCAAACAGCAGACTCAAGACAAGAACAGGCATAGGCAACCTGGACACTGCACAGGGCAAAGTCAGTAGCGACAAAGAGAAGGCACAGACCCTCAACGAATTCTTTACCAGTGTTTTCACAAGAGAGAACACAGATGACATTCCAGACCTGGAGCCAGAAAGAGAGATCAAAGTGCCCCTGGATGACCTAAAGATTGACTCAAGTGATATCAGGAAGAAGCTGGAAAAGCTTAACCCCTCTAAATCACCAGGACCGGACCAAATGCACCCCAGGGTGCTGAAAGAACTGAGTGAAGTCATTGCCAGCCCTTTAGCCACCATCATGAACAAGTCATTAGAAGAAGGATACCTCCCCCAGTGTTGGAAGGATGCAAATGTGTCACCCATATTTAAGAAGGGCTCCAAATCAAAATGTGGCAACTACAGGCCAGTCAGCCTGACTAGTGTTGTGTGCAAAACCATGGAAAGCATCATCAGAGAACATCTTATGAAACACATCATTGTAAACGACCTCCTCAGCAAATGTCAACATGGCTTTGTAAGTGGCAGATCCTGTTCCACACAACTACTGCACTGTCTAGACATATGGACCAGCATACTGAATAAAGATGGAGGTAGCCTTGATGCTATCTATTTGGATTTTGCCAAGGCATTTGATTCCGTCCCACACATGAGGCTACTGAAGAACTTAAAGGTGTATGGAGTCACTGGAAACCTACTGTCATGGAGCCAGGCCTTCCTGACTGGCAGGAGGCAGAGGGTAGTGGTTAATGGGGAGACTTCAGAGTGGTCAGATGTCCTCTCAGGTGTCCCGCAAGGATCAGTCCTCGGGCCGCTGTGTTTCATTGTGTTCATCAATGATATGCCAGAAGCTGTCCAAAATCTTATTGCTCTGTTCGCCGATGATGCCAAACTGTTCTGTGAAATGAGCTCCCAAGAAGACCATGATGCATTACAAAGTGACCTCACCCAGCTCCAGGACTGGTCTTCCAAGTGGCAATTGAGGTTCAATGCCACAAAATGCAAAGTCATGCATTTAGGAAAGAAAACCCAAGGAAAAGACTACAACATGGGAGATGTAAATTTAGAGGTAGTTGATGAAGAGAAGGACCTAGGAGTCAAGGTGGACAATGAGCTTAGTTTCGACAGCCATATCGAGGGCCAAGTCAACAAGGCAAACAAAATACTTGGTCTGATCAGGAGGTCATTCGATAACCTGGAAGCAGAGACATTTACGTTTCTGTACAAGTCATTGGTCAGGCCCATCCTTGAATACTGTAATGTAGTTGCTCACCCCCAGTTTGAACGTCAGAGAAAGCTACTGGAGGGAGTCCAGCGCAGGGCCACAAGGATGGTACCACAACTGAGGGGTCTGGACTATATCCAAAGACTTGAGAAGCTGAAACTCCCATCCCTGTATTACAGGAGAGCAAGAGGGGACATCATTGAAGCTTATAAGTACTTACATGGACTGTACCAAGTTGATCCTTGTCCACTAGAGATTGATCAGAAAGGCAACACCAGGGGAAATAGCTTGAAACTATTGAAGAAAAGACATGAGAAAGCGGTGAGGAAGAACTTCTTCACATACAGGGTGGTAAACCCATGGAACAAGCTACCTGATGAAGTGGTCCTAGCTCCAACCATAAACACTCTTAAAAACAGACTTGATAAACACTGACAAAAATTCCATTACACACTGGATCCTGATATGTCACCTTCCCCACGCACTTAGTTATTATTGCGACAAGATGAATCGGCTAAGAAAAGTTATAATCAGTAACAGGTCCATGACCTACGAAGACTGAAGAGGATAAGATAAGATAAGATAAGGTAGGTTTTGATACACCCGGATTGCCGGAAGCAGATAACTGGTAAAGGGTAAGTGCTATTCACTCACTCCATGCTGTCAAATCAAACCATTAACGTTACATAGACCTGTCATTTCATAACACTGTGCTCCGAAAATAAACAAATGTAATATATGTTGATTTAAAACGATAGTTGTCTACAATCACGCAGTTAAATACAAAAAATACTTACCGTAATAGACAAATTTGCGTTCATTGCCGCCATGCTGGTTATGCATTCGATTACACTCGATCCATATCTATATGCCTAGATTTAACTTCTTTATTTTTTGATAATGCCCATCAAATGTACGGTTAGCAGTCAGTTTCGCTTTTAATATACTGTACAAAATGATAACTTTATATACTACAATGAATAACATTGATTTTAAGCTAAATGATTACAATAAGCATTTTTATTTCATATTTTGTGGGCCGTTTTTGTAATCGAATACGTGAGTGTGACGTCATTAAAAATCGTGGTGCTCTGTGCATTTCCGGTCTCTTTTACTAAATTAGCAAATGTGAGTGCATATTTTCTCAAAACACGGTTAAAATCCTGGAATATCTTTTAGTGTAGTGGACATCTATTAATACAATTGATGTAAATCATACAACAATTAATAGACGATCATTGTTTAGAATATGTTATATTTTCTAAGTTGCACATTAATATGTAATTTGCCAATATGTGTCGGCAGGTAAACTTCTATTTACATGTGAAAGATGTCCATTTCAGCACCATCAATGTGTCTTAATTAGCCACTAGAGCTGGAAAGTAGCGCAACTCGTAATGTCTTCCTCTTCAAACTGTTAAGATATTTTAGTTTTAATTAACATTCGTATATGTGTTTCCCAGAGCTTACGGATACATTTTCAAGCTCTTATGCATGTCATCATGCATAAATATGCGCGAGAAGCTTTAAAATGTACATTTACTATTCGTTTATTAATGATAAGGTTTATCATTTAAGTGACCAATTTCCAGATGCCGAAAGCAGCTAAGCCAAGTTCGGCAAAAGCCAAGGCTGCCGCAGCAAAGACGAAGCCCACTAGATTTGTCACCAAGCAGATCGGTGGTGAGAAGAATGGAGGCACTAGGACAGTGCGAGTCAGTCGTCTGGTAAGTTGAGTAACCATAAAAGTTAAATGTAGTGGGTCGCAGCACTGATCACCCGCTAAGACTCAAGAGGGACTCTTGGGCTTGTAAAAGGGGTCAAAACTAAGCAATTTATCTTAGGCCTCCAATTATACCAGATGACTAATGTCTCATGTAGTGATTACTATTGTAACATGTCTAATTAATACGCTCAGTAAAGATGCTGGTTGTCTTGGAACAAAAAGTGCTCGTGCGTTTGTTACCAATCTGAGCACCTGGGTGTTGGAAAATATTTGTATTTTTAATTTGCTTTGTACTAATGGTGCGTTAGTGTTCTTCCGATCTCGTACAGATACGTCGTACATACGAGCTTCCCACATGGGAAATTCACCCGAACGGACGTCCCCAGTCGGAAATCATGGTATTTCCCAGTTGGAAGCTTGGTCCTCTAAAAAAGCCTTAGAGTTTCCGACTGGTACATACGATTGGTAACGAGAGTGAATTTCCCATATGGGAAGCTCGTATTTTCGAGGTCGGAAGGATCACATGAACGCACCATAATTGCTTGATTTAGTGCTTGTGTTTCATTGATAGTTAGTAAGTGGTAACGTACACACATTAACCAAAGTAGGCTTGGGCAAATGTGATTTGAACACCTGTCATGTAGCTAATTCTGATCCATTTTGCTTACTTTTATTGTTTTTGCAAGGAGGATCCAATGGGTAGTTTTTGTCCTGTTAACGAAAGCACTTCAAATCCTGACCTGTGTGTATTACTAGAATCAACGCTAGCAATATTTTATTGGCGGCATGTTTTTTTTTTATGCCTCTGTAATATTACCATACATGCTTAAACTTGTCATATTTGAATAATTGTGCGTCTTGTTTTAGCCCAGATACTATCCTACCGAGGACAGACCACGCAAGTTGAGGACTAGGAAGCTTCCTTTCAGCCAACATAAGCGCAAGTTGAGAGCATCAATCACACCAGGAACTGTGCTCATCCTCCTTGCCGGCAGACACAAGGGAAAGGTTAGATAATAGTTTCCTACTATCGATGGTGCTTGAATATAATCAGCCCAGATCACCGTCTGAAACTGACTTGTAAGTGCTACTAAACCATTGGTGGAAAATGGTTGTTCTGTTTGCACTTGTAGGTTGGGTTTGGACAGTGAGTATGGCGTTGTCAGGGGTTGGAATTTATATTTTGTGATTTTATTTTAGCATACATTTGTACATCTGAAGAAATTGGATAATCGCTGACCACTGCATTCTTCTTTTAGCGCGTTGTATTCCTGAAGCAGTTGTCAACTGGTCTTCTCTTGGTGACTGGTCCATACCATCTTAATGGATGCCCACTGCGGCGCATCAACCAGAATTACGTTATTGCCACCAAGACCAAGATTGATATCAGTTCCGTCAAGGTTCCTGAGCGTGTGAATGATGACTATTTCCGTAGGCAGAAGCTGAGGAAACCAAAGCACACTGAGGGGGAAATCTTTGACACAAAGAAGGAGGTAAATATGTTTAAAAAAAAACAAAACTTTTGAGCCAATAGTTTTTAAAATTTTCAATATTTTGCCATTATTGACTTGAAATTATAAATAAGTCCCGAAGGACTTACATATTCTTAGGGCTGGCAAGTTATACAGGTTTGTTAGTAGTAACAGTAGTGCTTGGAATCACTTTCAAATGACTATCCATTATCGATAAGTATGGATGCTTACTGCCATTTCCATTAGCTATATACTGTAAAAAGTTATTTTGATTTGGAATATTTACATTTGCATGCTGTTAATGCTGGTGAAAATTGTGAATTAGTGTTTTAAAAGGACTATAAATAAATGGCATAATTGTTAAATTCAATTCTATTGGTACAAATAAATAACATTCTCTGCTCCTAACTTGGGGCCACGTGTACTCCTATTTCCCCACAAAAAACCTTTGCCTGTCGTACAAGAATAAGAACCAGATTCTTTGCGGCGTGAATTGATTATAACAAAATAGCCTTGACAGCGTGGTGCATTTTGTTAATTACACTGTAAAATGCATTTGATTATCACTATTATGCAAAGAACCTCTGGTGAGCGTTGTTATAAATCTGACGCAGCTCGGGTCACACGCTTGAAACTAGATTTGTTAAAGACCGGCACATGGTTTTATTGCTAACCGTATATGCCGGCACTGTGAATAATTTGATCAATGAAATAGTGGTCACTTGCTGTTGACATATACGATGTGATAAACACGTCTGATACAAGATACACTTATTTTGAGGATCTGGCAAAAAAATAGCACATAAATTCCTTTAATTATTCGTTTGATATTCATTACCTGTTTTTGGTTACAATAGAAAATTATACTCCCATGAACTTGCTGTTGTCAGCACATTAGTGTCATTTTCATCAAGGATTCTTTTCTATGAAGTTAAAGCATAAAAACTGGATCCTTACCATGGTTGTGGGTTAAAAAAAAAACTAAATATTTGTTATAATACACCAGAGGTATATGGATCAGTTCTTAAGGTTTCTTGCTACAATCAGTATTTATATAGACCCATTACAGTTCCACCGCTGAATACAGATTTTGATCCTTCAAATACCTATTTGGTCATCCTGAATTTTTATCAAGATCTCTGGCGTTGATAAGAAAAAAAGCCGTTTATAGTTATTGCCATGTTCGTTCAAAAATTTTTTTTTTTTTTTTTGTTTTTTTTTTTATATTATGGTTCCCTAAAAGCTGCCAATACCCTCCATCTGTCAACTTAGTAAAACATGTATCCTGTGTTAAAATTAGCCCATACTTTCAGGAATATGCTGTGTCTGAGGAGAGGAAACAGGACCAGGTTGAAGTTGACAAGCAGATTCTGTCTGCCATCAGGGCCAACTCCGAGAAGAAACTTTTGTTCGGCTATCTTGGAGCCATGTTCTCTCTTACAAATAAGCAGTACCCACACAAGATGGTGTTCTAAATGGACTTGGCTATATGATACAAAAATAAAAAAAGAATAAAAGTGAAAAAATCTGCTTTAGACTTGTTACTGCATTCCGTCTGCAATATGAAATTCTTGACGGTCCAATCACTAGCACCAATTCTGTAAAACTAGAATCTTTTGTAATTCGCATCTAGGAAATATTTTTGGACTTTAATTATGCGATTTTGGTCCATCCTGGACCTACCTTACTTAGGCTATTAATGTTTGCTGACGAAGTTTGTATTTGCGCCTACCCACAAAATTAGCAAATTAAATTGTGCACAAACATTGCCAGTTTTACATTATTTGTTTATTTATTACCAAATTATGGTGGAATTTTCTTGAAAAACAGCCTCATGACCACTAAATTGAAGTCTCGAAAGCTGCGAAATTGAATAGTTGCAAAATATTCTAGTTTAATGGTACTCATTGACAATTCTTCCAAGTTCGGCTTGAATGTAGAAAAATTTGACACAAAAACAGGTCCTGAAAAGTGTATCAAGTACACAACACTCTAATTAGGTCTTCACCTGGAGTTCTGACTGTCCGAAGAACACACCGGCACAATATAGAATTGCATTAGGGATTGTTAAAGGGTTTTACGTTGGTTACTCGTAATAATTATTCTTTTTGAAATTTTATGACCATTTTGGCAATTTTCTATTAAATGGTGGTCTAAACAAGGTCTGCACCTATTAACCAATCAGCACTGCTGTCCCCCAAATATCGTGAGAGCTCCAGAACAAATCTGAATATTTATTCAAAAAATTATCAAAGATGGACAGCCAAGTGAGGAAGTACCGCAAATTTTCTAATGATTGCCTAATTATAATATCCGCCTACTATTAAATTAAAGTTGCATTATGTAAAGCTTCTTAACCATGTAGATCTATCATTTGAAATAAGAATGGGTCAAATTTACATTAATAAGTGGCTCCCCCTGTCCCTCCAATAGAAGTATGCAAAAATAGCCACCCATGCAGCCGTTGATACTGCAGAAAAAATTGTTTTGTACGATTTTCTGTTCATTTCCATAATAAGCGTGGTAGTTTCGGTGTATGATCCATGATGGCCGTAACTTGATTATTAAATGTACCGATTTAATACCCCGTATACCTGTAATTTTGTTGTTTCTGTGTACTAAGGAGTCGATACTGTACATGTATACCCATCGACAACTGAGGTTATCATTAGTTAAATAGTTTTTACTCAACTTCAGTCACAAGCTTGAATTAGCATAATTTAGTGTAGGTTATGCTGAGTGGCCAAACAAGTATGCCTGCATAGAAACATTATGATGTATTTTGTGCATTCTGAAAGTTTCATTCATTTAAACAGAACATTAGAATGTCTATCTAGAGCAATTTGAATACCACACCATAAAAAGCCAGCTAGAAACCCAACAAAACACGCGAGGGCAAGAAATGCGAATGATTTTTGTCAGACATAATTTCACAGTGCACAAAAGAAGCGGTTTATCTGCTATCTCGCCAATGTAAAATGTGATGTCTGACGCTGGGAATGTTATGTACGTCTGGTGAAAATCCTTCGATGATGTCAAGCTTCATGACAATGAAAATCTAACATTGTGTAAAAGTATAAATTTTGTGACCTAATAAATTTTACGGGTTTCATCTATAAACTAGATCAGCAAACGTTCAAGGAACGTATGAATTTCCCACAGGGGTGTGAATGACTTGCCATGAACAGACAGTATGAGCATAACATGTCTAATAAATGTCAACCAATCTAAAATGATTCCCATGATACATTTTTTTCCAATTAGAAAAATATATATATCTTTTTAATTTTATCAAAGTATAGCTATTGGTGGTTACGGTGTTTCTTTTTTTCAACTTATGCTTTGATTTTGTTGTTCATTAAACCAAAATTTCTCACATGTGTTCTGATGTTTTATCCAAAATTTTTCGCAAGATCGGACAATTTTTTCTTCACCCCCTACCGCAAAGTTTCTAGGATCGTTAAAAATCACATTTTGAGCTGAATTTTGATTCATAATAATGCATTTTACCACCATATCTTAAATTTGAATGGTTTCTAGTGTGTTTTAGCCCATCTGGATATCGTCCACCGATGATGCATATTGTAGATATTATTTAATGATGTCATTGATTTCAAAATGGCCACCAAATCCAATATGGCCGCCAAAATAGACTAAAATGTTAAGAACATAATGATGTATCTGCTTATCTATCTGAATAAATGTAATTATTGGGACCATATTATGATCAAAACATTAAATTTCAAACATGCCTTACTTTGAAAGATAAGTCAAGTTCCCTAAATAGATCTTAATTGTGTTAATACATACACAAACTATGATACATTATATGTTTCTGAAAGTAAAAATGAATGACTCTGTACAGTATTATTTGAGGATGACCTGCTGAGAAAGCTTATTTGTGGATAACACTGTATATAATTGTGGACTTATATGTACATTAGATCTAATCAACAATAACATTTAAATGGTCATTATACATGTACAGTTGATAACGTAATATGCCAAGTCATCCCAAAACAAAACGTAAGTCGCAAGATACTAGAAAGGGAGTACTGGTATGTGCCAAAAAGGCTACTTAAAAAGATTTAATGATGAAGAAAGTCGAGCTTCACCATCACATCAATTGCTTGGGGCTCCTGTCTTACCAGACAGTACAGGTATTAGCATGAAAAATGCCTTAGTGCAGATGTTAAATGTGTGGGACATACACAATGATCAGATCATAGCATTGTCATGGGACACCACAGCATCCGACACTAGACATAATACTGGATCATCTACATTGTTTCAGCAGGAACTTCAGCGCTGTTAAATGTGGCTAGCCTGTCATCACATTTCTGCGTTACATGTGAAGCATGCAGACATTAAAGTAAGAGGGGCTTGGAATGGTCCCAGTGACAAAATGTTTGTGAATTTTCGCATAGTTTCCAAATCCTCCAGCTGATGGAAATTTACGAGTTTGGGGTTGGCCAGAAATGGAAAGATCGTACACTTTCTTAGCTGCACGTGCAGTTGATGTGCTCAATTTTTGCCAGCAGCATTTGCTAAATGAATCTTTTGGAAAAGATGATTATAGAGAACTTTATGAATTGATCATCAAGTTCTTGGGAGGCCAGGTAATAAATACATCCAGAGCAGCAAGTAGATGGTTTTCGAATGAGGGCACTTGGCTCTATTCATCATGCGAAGTTCATGACATCTTCTCTCTGCATATTGAAACTAGCCATGTTAGCCAATGTTACACCTCCTCGAGTTTAACCAGTCAGGAAGTTACAGGGTATTGATAAGATGGCTGAGTTCATTGCCTTGTTTCATGCTCCCTGGGTCTTACAGGCAAGGCTTCCTGCACCACTACCACCACTCGACTTACAGTTGTGGCATCACATGTGCTTGTATGAAGTCACAAACAGAGATCTAGTACTTGAGGTGAAAGCTTCCCTAATCCGGCATCTATGGTATTTGACGGAGTCTCGTGATTTTAGGGCTTTTTGATGACGAATTGCAGCCAGATGTAAAGGATGGCTGCAACTTTAAGAAATATCTGACGTCCACTAGTATTTCTACCTAGAAAGCCAAGCTTTCCCAAAGCGAGATTTGCGCAGAATCAGATAGATGTTTCTCTAAGTTCATGTATTGGCCCAAACTCTTGGTTAATGTTTGAATTGCTTGGCATTCAGCATGATTGGCTCATGTTGCCCTCAGATGATTGGGAACAAAATGATGAATATAAAAAAATGAAAAATCTCATTAGTAGCCTGTCTGTGGTTAATGATCCTGCAGGGAGGGGTGTGAAAGACGTACAAGACTATGCAAATGCATCCAGGGATGGTAACTACAGGGAGCAGATAGTCCTTGTTAGTAATAGCTATCGTTCAAGGATTCCGAAATTCTTTAAAAATGAAATGGAAGAGATGATGTTAAATATAGATTGATTGACTAATTATGTAAAATTCCAGTTCAACTTACTGCTTTAATATTTGAATTTATTTACAAATGAATTAAAATGTTGTGAATGTTTGTTGCAGTGTATTGCATCAAGAAATCTTGCATTATGATTTTTACTATCTAATCTTTGAACTACGTAAAATCCTGACTTGGTCATGAACATTGCACAAGTTACAATATATAGGACTATTTATTGCTATAATAGCCATAATAATTGTTCTATATTTTTCACTTAGACATATTCTCAAAATAAAATACTTTCTGTTTCATAGTCCTGTCAGTAATTTCTATTGATGTAAAAAATTAGACATTTTTTCACATTTTATTGCAATTTTGGCAGCCATATTTGAATTAGCGGCCATTTTGGATTTTATTTCCGTTATCAAATATTATCTACAAAATGCAACATCAATGGATGATATCCAGATGGCCTAAAAACACAATAGAAACCTCTCAAATGCTAGTTATAGTGACAAAATGCATTATTATGAATCAAACTTCAGTCGAAAATATGATTTTTAACCATCCTAGAAACTTTGCGGTAGGGGGTGAAGAAAAAATTGTCCGATCTTGCTGAAATTTTGGATATAACATCAGAACATATGTGAGAAATTTTGGTTTAATGAACAACAAAATCTGAGAAAAAGTTGAAAAAATGAAACACCCTATAGATGTCAGAAAAAAAATCGTCACATTTTCAAAAAAAAAATGGTGGGAAATCCCAAAAAAAACCACTTGCAAGAGAGGGGGGGTCTCCCCGGGCTCGCACTCACCACCGCTGCACCTAATGGCACCGCATACTCGGCTTCGCCAAGTACATTGACACATCATCCTATACCATTTTACGTTTTGGCTGTCAAATGCTTCGTCGTACAAGTCATTTGTTTGGGGTATAACGGAGGTACCATCATGGTTAAAACTAGATAACTATATCCGCGTAAGGAATCATCATGCACAATTTATTTTAGTGTTACGTTTTTATTTTAAGAGAATATAAAGAAGTTTCATTTTGAGAGCATATTAATCTGCACTCACTGCGGTCATTTTTATGCGCATAGGAGTAAATGAACAAGAGGACCATAAGGGTCCTAATATCGTTTTTTGAATTCCAACTAACTGATATAGAAACAGTATCTAAAATTATTTCAAAAATTGATGTAAAAAAGCCACGGAGTAACGGCAAAATTATTAAAGGCAGGTTCCCCTGTTTCCTGACAGTTTGAAACTAGCACAAGTTGCACCATTGTTTAAAAAATTAGACCCATTGGAGGTAACAAACTATCGTCCTGTAAGTATTCTTCCAATAATATCTAAAGTTTTTGAAAAGACTCTCTCCAATCAATTATCTGAATACTTTGATAAAATTTTTCATAATTTCCTATGTGCATTTAGAAAAAGACATGGGTGTCAAACCACTTTGCTAAGATTATTAGAGGACTGGAAAGCAGCTTTAGATAAGAGTTATTATGTAGCAGCAATTTTAATGGATCTGTCAAAAGCATTTGATTGCCTTCCTCATGATATATTATTGTGTAAATTGTCAGCATATGGTTTATCTGAGTCTTCAGTAAATCTTTTGAAAAATTATCTTTCCAACAGAAAACAGCAGATTAAAATTGAAGGTGTTGTCAGTGAATGGGCAAATATAAGTAAAGGTGTTCCTCAAGGATCCATACTAGGACCTCTCTTATTTAATGTGTTTATCAATGACATTTTTTATTTTATCAAAAAAGGAACTTTATATAATTATGCAGATGACAATACTCTATCTTTTGCTCATCCAGACTATGATGTTTTTAATTAGTACCTTAGAAGAAGAAAGTCTTGTTTTAATTGATTGGTTTAAGATAAATTGTATGAAAGCTAATCCTGACAAGTTTCAGGCCCTGGCAGTTGGTAACAATACACTAAAAAATAATCCTGTATTCAATATAGATTCTGCTATAATATCTTGTGATGATGTTGTAAACCTTCTTGGAATCAGCATTGACTACCAGCTAAACTTTGACAGCCATATTAGAAGTTTGTGTCGTAAAGCATCACAACAGCTAAATGTCCTAAAAAACGCATTGGATCATTTTTCTCTCTCGGCTAAACAAACTTACTATTTTTCATACATTTATATTATCAAATTTTAATTTCTGCCCTTTGGCCTGGCATTTTTGTTCTAAAACCAATACAAAAAAGCTCGAAAAAAATTCAAGAGCGGGCACTACATTTCATCTATAATGATTACGATAGCTCTTACGAACAACTTCTAAGTATTGCTTGTGTTCCCTCCCTTCATGTCAGACGAATGAGAACAATGGCAGCAGAAACATTTAAAATTTTGTACAAATTAGCTCCTCTGTGTCTTCATGACTTGGTTCATTTTAAAAATAGTAATTATAGTTTTAGATACTCAAATATTGTTGACCTACCTAGGGTACGAACCACTAAATTTGGGAAAAAATCGTTCAGGTACAGTGCTGCTGAACTATGGAATGACCTGCCTGAATATATAAGATCTGTGGGGAATTTTAATCAATTCACTAATCTCTTACAATCTTGGAATGGGAAAATATGTAAATGTACTGCATGCTCTAATTAATTATGTTACTTCGTCAGGTGCTTTATGCTCTAATTATTTGTAATTAATGTATTGTGTATGTGTATTATGCGCATGTGTGACTGAGTATGAATGAGTCGATCAAAAGCTCCTTAGAGCTTGTGTTTATTGTTGTAATCTATATCGACTTTAAATAAACTTTATCTTATCTTATCTTATCGTTCACCTGCATGCGTAAATTTGGCTTTAAAGCAGGAGGACGTTATGACCAATTTTTTTAATTATTTCTCATTATTAATATGGGGGAGGGTACCCCCCGAACCCCCCGTTTTTTATTTTATAAGGCCTAGGGCCTACCCCCCAGATGCTCCCCGGGCACTCTCAACTAAACCCAACTCCTGGGGGGCAAAGCCACCTACACACCCCAAAATATAAGACCACCTCTCTATAGTTGAGAGCAGTATTATAGGCAGGAGGACGTTATGACCATTTTTTAAAATTATTTCTCAATGTTATTATGGGGAGGGTACCCTCCGTTTTTTATTTTATAAGGCTGAGGGCCTACTATACCCCCGCAGGCACTCTCAACGAAACCCAACTCCTGGGGGGCAAAGCCCCCTCACATCCCACCCGGTGTTACTCGTTTTATGTTGGGTCGCCCAGGTTATGAGTAATTTTTATTGTTGATGCAATTTTACACCAAACCAAGAATGAAAGTTTTACTACGCTGCTCTGATTGGCTATGCGACGTGATTGACAGCTCAGGGGTGGGCAGGTCACCTCGAAATTGTTATGCAGGAAATCCGTCTCGGCCACTTAGAGGGGAGGACTGGTGGGTGTGACATAATTTAACCAATAGACGGCTTCATTAGCACTCTCGATCATGCGACTTTGACCGTTTTCAGAGTACTTTAAAGCCGAGGGCGGTGCTTAATCTCCCACCCAGAGATTTCTCGAGTTTGGCGTGCGCATGAAAAAGCTCTGTGCAGATAGTACCGCAGCAACAAGTCACATATTGGCACATAACTATACCTGACACAGTGAATACCCAGTCAAAAACAATCATTTCCCCAAGGGAACCTGTGGGAAATAATTATTTAGTGACTATTTACCGTAATTTTGTGATTTGGGTCTATCCTGGACCTACTTTACTTAGGATATTAATATTTGCTGATTTTTAAAGTTTGCATTTTTGCACCTACCCACAAAATTTGTAAATTAAATTGTGCCCAAACATTGCTAGTTTTACAATACTTTTTTTCTCTTATTCAACGCATTCAATATACAAGGCTATCATATTCATAAATAGTGTCTGCAGACTTGTTTCTTGGATATGTCAACACCAACAGAAGCAACCCCCTATAGGAACACAATAGACTAAATAAACGCACAGGATATGTTGTAGCACTGGATATACGCTGTGTAGAGGATATGACGATGCACCTACCGATGATTAGTATCGTTATATGGCTCTATATAAGGGAACAATCATAAATAACGATACCGGGGGGGGTCGTCCAACTTTTCTGATTCCTATTGGGGGGGTCCCTGAAATTTTTTATCACGCTACGGTATATTTTTCCAAATATTTTCTTTTAGCAATACAATGACTATATAGGACTTTTTCTTTAGCAGGTTGGGGGGTGGTGGTGTGTGACTCAACTTTTTAAAATGTTGATGGGGGGGGGGGTCAGTTAACTTTCTTAGAGCCCCAAAAAATGGACTACCCCCTCCCCCCTATTGTTATTTATGATCATTCCCTAAAAGTTATGGTCATACATGTACTTAGTATATTAATTTTTTGTTGGACAACACAACGCATATGCGAAATGTACTGGATGAATTCATTTTAGGTAGTGTAAATTTGAGTTGTGATAAATTTGTTCAGCTATCAATGTTTGCAGTTTGACTTCAAAAACAAACTTAAAAACTTTTAAATATGGGATTGTGTTAACAATGTATCTGAAACATACTTGTGCCTTTCGAACACTATTTTAAGAGTACTATAGCTGTACAGACCGATACGAATAGAACTACATGCACACTATTAACATTTATTTTGAGAAGGGGATGAACAAAATTCAACACACTGAGACAGCAATTGCTTATAGACATGCTTGATCACATAACAATTCACAGTGATTCATTGAAACTTCTTGTTACTTATCATTTGAGATTCTATTGCAATTACCATCCTTGTTTATGGTTGGGTTTGCTTCCATATTTTGGTCAATTACAGTTTTACCCCTATTATCATGTTATGCTTATTCATCTTGTTTCTTATCATTTGAGATTCTATCGCAACTATCATCCTCCTTCATGGTTGAGCTTGGTTCCATATTTAGGTCAATCACAGTTTTACCCCTATTATGCTTATTCTGAACCTTTTGATAGGCATCTGGCACATCAACAAACGAATAAATTTGTTCAATCACAGGGGATATTTTTAAGGAGTCCACAAGTTTTGCTACTTTGGAAAGTCCTCTGCCGTTGGGTAAAAACAGAGCCCATCTATAGTGCTTTCCTTCTCGGAGATGAGTCAATGTTTCCAATCCTAAAGAGACTGCCGACTTTGCTAATCCCATTGGCAAACCCATTTCATCATTATTTTTCAGAAATGGCAGTACTATAGTTACATAAGTGGCATTTTTGTAAGGTTTTAAAATATCCATAGCAAACTCAGTTTTTTCATTTGCAACTGTGTCTAAAATAAAATCAAAACCTCTATTCTTGTTGAGCTTTTCTCTCACATCTTGAGTTTGGTAGTCGATTATATAATCTGCTCCAAGACCTTCAACTAATGGTACTGCATCTGAAGAACATGTAACGGTCACTTCAGCACCCCAAGCTTTAAACAGTTGAATGGCAAATGTTCCTACACCTCCAGATCCACCAAATATCAACACTCGCTTGTTTTTGCTTGATTCTGCACTCATCCATCCTACAGTAGACACTGCTGCCCAAGTTGTCGCTGCAACGTATGGTATAGATGCTGCTTCAACATGTGTCAACCTTCTTGGCTTTTTCGATATTTCTAAAGCAGAAGCAACTACATACTCTGCATGTGTTCCTTGGCTTGATGCTGAAACGGCCCCCCAAACTTCATCGCCTTCTTTAAATTTTGTAGTAGGTACTGCCATTCCAGTTTTTACAATTGTACCAGAAAAATCACGTCCAAGTGTTAGTGGGAATTCTGAGCAACTTGTAACCTGCCTTGCTGATGTGCCCAGAACCTTCCTCAGTGGGTTTATGGTAGATGCTCCATAACCAGCCAACATCATGGTGTCAATAGGATTTACACTTGCAGCTTGAACTTTAATGATTACTTCATCTGGTCGTTTTATGACAGGCACTGGCGCAGCAATGTTCAGATGCAAATTATCGACTGTTCCATATTCTGAGGTTTGCCATGCTGACATAACAGAAGGGATGCTATAATCTCTACATAATTTGATTTTGAAACTGTTTCTACAAACAAGAAAGTCTTGAGCAGCATTTCTCCTTAAAAAATATCTAAACGCCATTTTCATCATATGAAATTGCACACATATGCACCATTTATCATATGTCACTCTTCATACAACATACACCACTTTGAAATCCACTTTATAACAACAAATATTATTATTACTTATCAAGAACTTATTAGTATTTTTACTGATGACAGAAAAATTCCCTCATAACCTAATGTCCCAGACAGTCAGTTGGATAAATATAGCAAATTTAATTTAGAAAATACACCTCTAAATGATTTAACAATTATAGCAGATTTTTAAAATGTGTCTCCTCATAAATTACACATTATCATCTAGTTGAAAAATAATGCTTAATTATAAACATCATGCAAATGGAGACATTATTGATGTAACATGGAAGCTTCTATTAAAAATAATAATTTCCACAATGACCCTAAACCATAATGCAACCAGTAGTTATTTCAGACCAGTACAACCGCACATAGTCTACATGCATAATCCTACATCTCCTGAGTATACACATTTCTAGACAGAGCTCAACTTTCATTTGATTGCCCATCATTGGCCCTATAGCGGGACTAAAATTTACAACCCCAAGATTGAGATCAGAACAATAAGCAATATAGAGTCTGAGAATATAACTTACAGAGCACCTCAACCAGAGCACCAGAAACCCATAAGTTCTCTTTTGGGTTTCTGAGCACCTTATTCTAGGTGTTCTATGGCACCAAGCCAAATAAAATATAACACTTTGCATATGAAAATCCATATTACAGTACAATTAGAGGATAAAACACTGATTAAAAAACGGCATAAATATTCCAAACAAGAACTATACCATTAGTATTTATAAACCACACAATTAAATGGAAGTGAACATAAAATGTATATATGATATAAACATACAACCTTTATGTGAAAGATAATCAGAAATTAAAACACCAATATGGAAATCGCAGACACAAGTTATGGTTTAGTTTCAATAAGTAAAAGCAACGGAAGAGGTACGTTTTAACTCTACTTTTAAAAATGTCAATGATGGTATGCGCAGTAGGGCCTTAGCTTTTGGAACCTGTTTGAAACTAAGGGATCAAGATGGTTTATATATTCAAGTAAGCTGGTGCTTTACCATGCAGACGTTAATTCACAAATAGTATCTTGAGAGTGATTCGCTGTTTTACCGGTAGCCAGTTAAATTCTTTTAGAAAGGGTGCAACACTATCAATCTTTTTAGCTCTAAATATGATTTTGGCAGGATTTGTACCATTTGAAGCTTGGTTAATTTAGTTTTTGGAAGACCATATTAGACTACATTCTAAAATGACTTAACAATATTTTCCCTGTATGTTTATATTGACACACAATATCAAGAAAATGGTCCAATGATTCTATTTGATTTAATACGAGTGGCATTGATCAGACTCCAGACAACTGGTTATAAAAAAATTCACATGCTTTGACAAATTATTATGGCAAACTCTAAAATCATGAACCATGTCATATTATCTCATAGCTATATACTGCGTATACAACCCGTCCAATTCTGTGGAACTTGCGCTCAAAATCCAACCAGTCACAAGACCCACTGCCAAAATGTTCAGCGGGGAATTTAACCGTCAATTGAATTTGTTTGTGACGCAAGATAAATACAAAAATTATTTTCCACATAAAAGCTACAACTTGGCCCACAGGTTGGTATGAACAATCTATTCAGTAATACATTTCCCTTAACCTAGATTGCCCAAATTATTGAACAAGTATGTCTGTCATCACACTATTTTTGCAGTATTGAACAATAAATCTAATAGAAACAGGGTGACCACGGACAGGGAAAATCAGAGAATTTTGTGAAAAAAAATTCCCTGACTGGAAAATTCAGGGAATTTGAGAATCTTGAATAAATCAGGGAAAAATCAGGGAATTTTTAAGACAAACTTGTAAAATAATCAGGGAATCTAAAAATATTAAAAAATACATACAATTCATAATTGGTTTATTTCCCATTGGGCTTTAATAAATTTTTTAGACATGCTGCTTTTGCAAAAACATCATCTTTATAAAGTGAACTTAGCATACACAAACCTTTCATACCCAATTATAAACAATAATACTATATGATCAAAATGAGGTGGTAAAGGTGTTACCGAGTCTTAAATCATGTCTAATTATTAAACGTAAATCAGGGAAAAATGTCAAACAGTCAGGGAAAAATCAGGGAATTTCATTATCAAAATTCTGTGGTCACCCTGTAGACAATAAACACCGTACAAAGTTGACATCACACACTTAAGTACCTATAAATGCCTAGTCAAAATAATTTGTTTTTTTAAATATTAAAATTCACCCTTTATTCGCATTACATATACACCTAGCTAATTAGTTATAAAAATAACACCAAAACAATATAATGTCCACAGCTTTAAGAAATTTATTGACCCAGAATTTACAAATTGCTGGAAAATAAATACAATACACGATTGTAAATATATCATTTATACAATAATAAAATTTCAATTCATCACATTTCATAGATTTAACTTTAATAAAATATTGAAATAAAGAGCACACTTTACACCGTTCTCTCAATCTACATTTCTTGGGTAAATGGAAATATTTCACTTTAACAAGTGAAATAAATGTTTGTAAAAATGGTTCGGAAACCATAACTATGTACTATTGTAAAGAAAATAACAGTAACTAAGGCGGTGAAAATGAGTAATTACTTCTAGGCTTTATAAAAGACTACGATGTTTAGTTGTAGATTTATAAACTTAAGATCCTTCTTTCTGACGATGCCGCTGTAAGGAAGATCTCGATCCCGCCGTCACTTGTGTCACGATGTCGCTGTCTACTCCCGATACCTAAACAGCACAAGTTTCTCAATCAAATCTGCATTTCAGCAACAGTGTCAAAATTGTGACTGAGCAATACAATGAAATATATACAATGACTATATATTTTAGAAATCGGAGAACAAAACATTTTTATTAGACACAGCGTTCCCCTGTTTTTAGTGTCTAAATATGGCAACTACTGATCAAGAAAATCAGTATCATGAGGTCAAAATATCCATGGGCCCCAACATCATGGAAGGGGTGCGTGGAATGTATACTACTATGATTGAAAAACACTTTTTCATACACATTACTACTATTATATAGAAGGTATATAATAATAGTAATGTGTATGGTATATTGTTTGTAAATCATAGTAGTATACATACCACACAACCTTCTATGATGCTGGGGAAAGGAAAATATCAATTCTAATATGAAAACTTTAATAACAATGAAATCACTGTCGAAAATCAATAAAAATACTAATTACTCAAGAATATAATATGTATGCCTGTCACTAACCTGTTGCTTTGTCTATTGTAATTGTCAGAATAATTTTGCTGATAATAGTTTTGCCTGCCACCACCTCCTCGGCCACCTCCACGACCTGAATATGATATAAAATAAATGTAATCGCTGCCCCTCATATAAAAAAAAACATGGTAATATCATGCAGGACCACAAAACAAAAACATACAGCCAATTATGTGTAATCATGTCCAAAATTGGGTGTGGATAGTTAGGATGAAGAGTTACAAATGAAGAACATAGAGAACAGCAAGAATAATTGGATTTCTGATGCATTGATCAGTCAAACTAAAACAAAATCTGCCATTGTAAACAACTACAGAATGAACTTGCACAGCATTTGTGAAATTCAATACAAATATTTAAAAAAAAAGCATTTCATAACAGGAACACCATATCTGAAATTGGAGCTTTGAACTAGATTTACTAAAACCACCTGAAATAGAACGAGTAAACCAGACATAGGAAACTTTGAAAAATACCAACAATAGTTGAACGCGTTATCAACTCAGTATCAAAATATATCTGCAGTTTCTTCTTAGCCTAAAAATCATGGTAAGTAACAACACAGTACAATTTTCAGAACAATAATTCACTCCACAAAACAGTAGAGGATAACTTAAATTAAATGCAAGAATTAACACAACAGGCCGGAAAATACATTCACGACACAACCAAAGACTTATAATGAAATGATCTGGTCTCCCATTAGCTTACCACGGTAATCTTTACCTCCCCTGCCTCGACCACCTTCACCGTCTCCACGATTTCTCTTATCTGTAAAATTCAAGTCTTTTAGCAACCACGTAATACAACCACACATTGTGAGATCAAATTTGAATCTTTCCACTTTCCACATTAGAACGAAATTGTGGAGTAATCACATTCAAGTTTTTCATACTTTGATGAAATGATGTCACTTCCATTCTGTTTCACTTCTAAGACTGTAAACTGAAACTGGTAACCAATGTCAACACCACGATCAAATAGAGGATTGTAGCCAATTAATCCAGAATTGATTTGATCACACATCTATAACCAGTACGGAAACCATGGTCATGTTCCAAAAAAGTACTTCAATCATCAGACCACCAATTACATCTCTCGTAAATATTCGATTGGCAAAATATATCATACCCATACAAATGAAATCAGTACATAATTGGTAAATGCCACACAAACTGAAAACTGATCAAACCTTCAGGTTCTTCGCGATCCTCATCTGCAAGCGCAATTTCATTTTATTCTTATGGGGCTGATGTAATGGTATAACTATATGGCGATACTTTTGATGAGTATTATACTCAACTTTACTTTCAAACTATGGCTGGATTCATATTTGTATAGGTCATTCAATACGTAAATATTACAACAGAAGATAAAAAGTAATAAAACAACTGTTAGTATGTAAATGAAGTTTGAATCCATTAGTTGCCAACCTCAAATTTTGAAATTTCTGAACCCCAAGGCCAAAATTTCTGAATCTTACGTTTAATATGTATTTTTAACTTATACTTAAATAAGACTATTCAATAACACTGTTCTGAGTTTAGAATGGTCAATGAACAGTTAAAATGCACATAAAAGTGTAATTAACTTGGTTTCAACATATTTGATTAAAAATAAATACAAAGGTTTGGACGATGGGTGTCCTACTTTCCGCGTAAAAACGTTCAAAGTAAGGAAAAATCAATGACAAATGTACACGAGTAGTCAACATTTTTGAAAGTGATGAAATGAATCTGCACATTGAAATGAATGAATGATGAAATGAATGTTGGACACTTGAAAAAAAAAAAAAAAAAAAAGAGATCTATTTTAAGTCTTTCAAGTCCACAAATTTACTGTAAATTATACACTGGATTGCAGAAAATTGCATCACATTTTCAAAACAAAATTGGGGGATACTCCCCTAAAACTCCTGCCGCAGGAGGGGGGGTGTCCCCCCACTCCCCCTGCGGCGCCGTTGGCACCGCCTGTCGGCTTTGCCGAGTCTATTGACACCCAAAATGATAGTCAGCCATGTAGAGTTGGAAGAGCACATGGGATGTGCAAATGCACATTACCTTAGAAAGTCAGGCGTGTACATCAATAATAATGCATCTTATGTCTTGTATGCACCACGAATTTTCACCAGATCCATGTGTTCTTTTGCTTACTCATGCTCCACAATGACAATGTCGTATCCACCACCGTGTTTGATACTACAATCAAACGATATCGGGCTTGAAGCACACTCTTTTTATGGCAGTGATATCATTGTATTTTCTTGAATACTTTCCCCAGTATTTTATCATCATAACTTTACTTGAGAACGCACAAATTCATTTATTTTCAATAATTCTTATCAGTTTCACTTTTAAATATCGTAAACGGGTTATGTTGGTGCATGTGCATTGTGCATTTCACGACAACCAAGCAGAATCTGTTAGTCTCGATCATCGAGGCTGTCTACTGCATAAATGACATCACGCGAAACCTGAGCTTCGTGATCGACACTACATGTATTTTAAACGGGTCATTTAAATCGAGTGCATTTTTGCGCGCCGGTAAAAGCGTGTTTACACGGTGCGTAGTTCAATCGAGCACATTCGATAATGGCCACGCATAAGTGAGCAAAAACATTGGTATTTTAAGAAAAAAAAGTACAAGTTTTTAAAATATTTGGTCATTTCCCCTGAATTTTGGAATCAAGACGGAATAGTCGGAATGTTCGGAATCGGCTTTATATTTCGGAATGATTCCGAAATTTCGGAATATTTGGCAACTCTGCATTACTGTACATGGATTGGTTAAAAGTATTTAACACGTAATTCACAACTTAAAACTTCTGCCGTACGTTTATTAGAAATCAGAAATGAAGCCATTACCTCCATACTGCCTGCCTCCATCTTGCCCTTGCCGCTGGTAACCACCTTGTTGACCATCTATCAAAATAATGAGATCATATACACTTGTACTTGTGCTTTCAAATTTTGCTTGGAATAAAAGACATGATTAGATAAAAAAAAATGAAGAGCGGAACAAAAGAACAATAGATGTAGAACCTACATTGTAGATACTTAGCATCTATTAAGAATGCTTATAAATCTTCCTTTCATTATTAAAATTCTTATTAAAAAAAAAGTATGTCATGAAAGCATTGTTTTAAAACACTACTGACCTTGCTGACCACCTCTTTGGTAGCTAAAGAAACCACCACCTTGTTTGGCTTCCATCATGCGGTCATTGAAGTCCACAAGTGATGAAACCTTTTCGGACAGCTGCAAAGACAGAGCCTGTAGACGAGAGGGCTCTGTCCTGTGCATCATAACACACTGAGAAGGTTCATCTAAGGAAGCCTGTGAGCACAAAAAAAAAGCCAAAGTAAGAATAATTTTCAGATAAAATTCTTAAGCACTTTAATTAATGCCAAAAAAGCTTTAAAATTGCCAGCCACACTAAGTCAAGACTACTTGGTATCTGTATCATGTGAAACATTTTAAGATGCCTATATTGCCATGCAATTCATAATTTCATATTAGAATGAATCAATTTACTTAAATGCTATGACGGAACACAAACGGAATTTCATTTTTTTTTTTTTAAATATTAACAGAAGTAAAATATTTATGAATTACTAAAAAAACAGTAAATAACCATACCATTAGTTCCTCATTGATGATCATTTTGCTAATGGTTGAATGCACTAACGATTTTTTCAATTCAAACATATCAGCCAGAGTATCCATAGATATGGAGTCATACACAGAAGAATAGGTAAACAAGTATGTTCTCAAAGACTCTTCCTTTATGTTTGCTATCAAAAGTTCCCGTATACGAGTTCCCTCGTAAAATAAATCCCACACCTAAAAAATATGAAAGATGCAATGATAAAAACATGAAGAAAAAAAGCTAGAAAAAGTTCAGCATAATGGCAAATCATATTTAAAAAACAGAGATGGGCAAAACGTTCATAATCCACCAACCTTGGCATTCATTTTATCATTGATGATATAGTCTTTGACCTGACGCCAGTCACCAGTCTTCATTGCTTTGCTGGCTGCAACAACATGCTCTCTCATGGACTCGGGTGGCCCAACAAGCGGCTGCCTGTCTGACACTCTCATCACATGGTGGAAGTTTTTGCTGATCATCCGTCTCCTTGCATCAAACTCATGGGCTGTCATAAAGTAGCACAAGGGAATTTAAATTAAGTAACATGCAATTTAGCACTGATAAGGCATTAGGTCAGATGAGCAGGGTGAGGATTAGGTGCAAAAGTGCTACTGGTCAGCAGGACTAGTAACTCTCTAATATCTACTCGTCCTGCAAAAAAAAATGTACTCATCTTCCTTTCACAAACTCTATACCTGTATAACAAATTGACAAGTTGCTTAAATTTCTTACTCTCTTCCTCCACAAATTCTTATTAGCCAATATGAGCGGACGAGTGGCAACTCCTGACCCTGATGGGTATCATATAATTATTGTTAGTCTACACTGGAACAAGTTGGTGAATTAGGCTTTCATTGCAAGTAAAATTAATGTTTTTTCTTATTTTATTTTGCCATAGATCTTACATTTGACTTTGTTAAACCCAAAATTTTGTGAACGTCTGATTGGCTTATTGTTTCAGAAATATTCCCCATACATGTAATACATAGGACTTGCATGTGGGTTATTTTGAATAACTAGTAATTTGAAAAAAAAATAAAAAATAAAAATAAGCTTGAAATAGATGAAGATGTGCAAGCATTTGATGTCTTCAGTATAATCACAAAGAACAAGATGCTAAACTTACCAGCCATGTAAGGAATTTCAATAAGCATCGCTGAAACCAGATAGACACATTCTAACAGTTCCAAGTTGATATGCATATGGTATGGCATTTGGCGCCTTTTTTCCATTTTTTCTTGCTCAGGTGTTCTTTCATGCTGTCTTTGCAACAAAAGACCTTGAGCTAGCAACTCTTTGGCACGACCACTGGACTGAATATCTACGAGGCAATTGTGTGCATCTTTGATCATATTCTGCCTGAAGGCACAAAGACCAAGTTGAACCATAGCTCTGTTGTACATAATCTGAAATGACAAAAAAAAAACAAAAAAACACCGTAAGTTTTCAACATTAATTATCATTTGAAAACATTGACTTACTCCGTACTAAATTAAAAAATACATTTTAAAAAGTCAACACGTACTTGGGTGGGAATATCTGAATGTTGAATACTTTCTTGAAGGTGGGACATCAGCATTAGATCTCTGGCTTCAAACCAGCGGTCATGTAATGCATGATGATAGATGTGGCATAAGATCGCACGGGTTCGGATACGGTCTGTATTATCTTTCTCGTATATGTACTTGCATAGTTTGTCCATGTCAACAGCAGATGTATCTGGTTGACCAGCAATTCTGCTCTTTTGATCAAACTAAAAATAAAAAAATTTATAACCATTTCATTTGTATTATTAATAAATACAAGCTTCATGTTGCACAAACCAGCAAAAGGATGGTTATTTGCGTTGTAATTATCACAAATAGATCAATGATATACATCAACCAATTTAAAGGAAAAATATATTTTTTTCTGCGAAATAGTCACACTCCTGTAATAAACCATGGCCTTATTAAACATAATGATACATGTAATTCACAGCCATAAAAAACGCAAGTTAAGGATTTTTCTGGAAAAGTTCTGACCTCTGTAATCAGTGTTATCTATTCTTAGCAACTCTTATCTTTTATAACCAACTCATACAAAGTTAATCTGGGCTTCAACTTTCAGATCTTAGTCTTTTTCACCTTATGAAAGCTCCTTTACAACGAGATACAGTACATACCTTGTAATAAATGTGTTCGATTCTTTTCAAATAGACACGACAAATTTCTTCAGTGGTGGCAAATGTTTCCAAGTAACCCTGTAGCTTAAGAATAATCTCACAAACTTTTTGCTCATCTTTTAACCTAAAATTGTTGCAAAGAAAATTGAACATACCCGTTACAGATTAGTTTACGAAAGTATGGCATAATACAGAGTAGTCATTTTAAAATGAAATTTCCTGACTGAATTAGTGCAGATTCAAGAATACCCAAAATCACAACCAATTTCACAAACAAAATGGGGACTGATAGGGATTATTTCAATCTATGGTACCCAGATTTTTCATTTGGACACTTTGTAATATGAAAATGTTACCTCTCAACATATTCTGTACTATGAGCATCACAAGCCTGTAACATTTTGACGAATTCTTCATCCATCCTCTCAATCATAGACAAGATACAACCTCTCACTCTAAGAGGACCATCACCCTCAAACGTTTCGGAATCATCAGCAATATTCATACCCACAAATATGTCTCCCTGGAAAATCAAACACCATTATTGCACAACTGTCATTTGAACATTTTCAGCAACAACAATCAGATTTACAGGTTATGTGTGTATTATATGTATAAAAATTGTACATCACATCATGATCACCCTATTTATTTATACCCTCACAACATACCTTATTTTTAATGAGAACATCAAGAAGTGTTTCAGTATAATTCAATGCCTTCTCCCACATTTCTGATTTCATGCAAGTTGCAATATTTGGGTTGTAGTCAAAGATAGCAGATACAGTTGAAAACAGGATCTTCAACTCCACTGCTGCTCCCAAATTATGCAGGTTGCTGATGTTACGAAGCTCAATCAAGTTATCAATCTGAAATTTTAAAAAAATTGAAAAACTTTGAAAACACTGAATAAAAAATGAAGAAGTTTGATTTATAAATTGCTTATGATTGAATATTCAACAAGTACAATTATCATGCTTTTTTCCACCAGAGTTATTAGAACTTCTAATATATGTCCAGTATTAATCATTCAACATTATATTGTACGCTGTGAATCTGTTACCTGTTCATTCCGATCAGTACCCTTTTTACCACGACCAGCAACAATTTCATGAAGCTTTTTCAAGATGAGGTCAATTTTGATCTCTGCATCATCGGGGAACAATTTTGCTTTTTGCTGGAAAATGAGAAAGTAAAATTGAAGAATGCACACAAGCATTCAAAAATAGTTCATTATTTAAACTTTTTGTCGACACATATTTTGGTCATACCTGTATTGCCTGTGAGCCACCTTTCACTTTCGTCCATCCATCATCTTCAGCAGCTTCTTCCTCTTCCTCTCTTCGTCTTCTTTCTTTCTCTTGCCTACAAAAATTTAATTACTACTCTTTCACACGTTTACAATTTTAGGGATTTCTAGAACCAAACACTTAAGTAGGCTACTTGCAAGAGGCCTATATGGATGCTGGAAGCCGAAGATGAACGAATGCTTTTATAGATGTCAACCTGGATAAATGATCATATAATGTATTTGGCCTGTCTGACATGTTATTTTTATCTTTCTGTAGCATGTAGCTTCATAGGTTATCATGCTACAGAAGCTACTAAAAATAAGTTGCATCTGTTAAATACATATACAGTGTACATGTACATGGTTAATAGTTCACCTCAATCGGCAGTAAAACACTTCGGTATCACTCTGTAAACGTAGAGTGTTATGTGGACCAAAGTACGCTACAACAGAATCTAACCGTCACATCTGTGCAAACAATCAAAGTTTTCTCAACAAATAAAAATTTCATGTGTAATCATATGGCCAAGAATCAAAGATATCCCAACCTGCTTTAGATACCCACAAACCTTTACCATGATTAGCCCCTAATTATCATGTAATTACATGTTACTTATACGCACAGCTTGGCATTCGGAGCTGATCGTGCAGAAAATTGTAAAACGGGGACTACCTAGTGTTTCACTTTCACACCAGCCCATGCATTTCATTAGTGTGGGTGTTTGTGGTGTCACGGGCGGTGAGTGAAATGAGGCATCTCCCTTTATAAATAGAACATCCATTAATACCTAATCAACGTTAGTTCCATTGGTTCAGCTCACCTGGGGTCACTTTTTTTAAATCAGATTGAATTACAGACTAGTTCCTCTTTAACTGTTGACTTTAGTGACAAATGGCGGACTTTTCAATTCAAAGAGTGAAATCACCACATTAAACAGTGCTTTTACTCGGCATTTATGAGTGGATAATTGACAACATGACAGACAACAAGTAAGAGTTTGTCATTGAGATTGACTCACCAGGCTCAAATTTAGCAGAGAACTCATCATTACCATCAAAATGCAGGCTACAGATTCGGGATGACTTTTTGACAAGAGTCTATTGATTACCCGTGCTTTTCATGAAGGTTGTGAATATATGGTGATTTGTTGTAGATGTTTTTGAATGGGGAGGGATTCTGTGAAATTTATTATGATCATTTTGGCTTTTATTTTTATCTGACAGCTGTTAATAATTCTCCGACTCCCGGCATTATTGTCAAAAAGGTAAAAGCTCAATGTTTGTTTACATTTATAACGTCAGCTATGCAAGGTCAAGGTCGGAGCCAGTGGCGCCAGCGTTTGATTGGATCATTTAAAACCGGAAAATGGGTCAAAAATCTATAAATAGAATCCAGGTGTACTTTGGTCCATTTCTTGATTTGAGGTGAACTATTGTGAGAACTAATTTTAACCTTGCTAATGCTATTACATGTACATATCAAGTTCTTTTAATTAAGCCTACTTTGATGCAGTCAATGTTTGATTGGACTATTTGATGCACACTCTAAATCAAGAATGATATGGACTGTATACGCAAAACCCACACAAATTTTTGAACACTGACAACATTGACTTATGTGTACAAAATCATGACTGTCCATAGCTGTCAAAAATGAAGTCACAACATATGCAGCAATAAAACATACAAACCACTCATGCATACTACAGACATTATTTCTAACATGATGCAACTCACCGCTTCTGTTTCTCTTTTTCTTCTTTCTCACGCTTTTTTCGAATCCTTTCTTCATCATCTTCATGTTTAGTTTTTTTCAGGAAATAATCAGCAGTCAAAGTACCACCATATCCACCTTCATCATCAGAGCTGGAAGATTCAGAGTCACTTGGCCAGAAGTCGTCATCATCCTCATCGTCATCATCCTGACATAAGTGTAGAAAATACATAACTTTGATTGTAAACTTGCAACCACTAGTGGAAGCATGCTAATACAATATAATAACAAAAAATACATACATCCTTTAAAAATTTGGACGCAGATGCTTTCTTGTCAGGTGTAGCTGCTTTCTTGAAAGCAGCTGGATCATCAATATCATCATCACTATCCGCCACTAAAAAAACAAATTCAAATGAAATATGTATTCATCCCCAGTTCCAACCGTTTTAATTAGTATATTTGTCCATACACTATTCAGCTTTTAGATAGAAAAAATTATCAATTTAGGTGAGTGAGGGGGGGGGGGGTCCTGATCCCACTTCCCACTTAAATTCTAGCTCATTTCCCACTTTCCACTTAAATTCTAGCTCATTTCCCACTTCCCACTTAATATTTTCATTTCCCACTAAAATGCGTACTTTTAATGAACATTTTGTTCATTTTTACAAAAAATGATATGATATTATGACGACCAATTTTAAATTGCTAAAATGTATATAAAAGCATATGCTTAAAGGCCCAAACCCTCATGTTATGTCTGGTTCAAGCGCAGAAAATTCAAGACATTCTATCAGACAATGTCACACCAAAAAACAAAACAAACCAACCAAACAAACAAACTGTCGGAATGAGTAGTGGGCTACATGTAGGCCGGATTTTGTGCAGAAAGTCCCTCACTTTATCGCTGTGTTTCACATATGAACAGTCTGTCATGCCCCCGGGTTTTAGACTAGTGACAACAAGAAACCCTTACCTTGACATTTCTATGTAAAGTTTGAGAAATAGAAGCATGGTTTTGATAATTCTAATATATTCTGATAGTTCGGCTCATGGTGTTTTGGTATACAATTCAGGGATGTTGCATTAGATGGGGGTTGTCACTATCGAGGTCCTTCAAAGTAAGTAATGGTGTCCGTCAAGGCAGCATATTATCTCCAGTTTTATTTAATATGTACATGAATGATCTCTCTATCTTGTTAAATAATTCTAATGTGCAATGCAAAATGAAAGGTATATTGTACAATAATTTAATGTGTGTAGATGACAGATGTGTTGTGGCTCCCAGCCCTAGTGCTCTCAGGAAATTGTTGGATGTATGTAGTAAATTTGCAGATCGCATTATGTCAAACTTAATGGGAAGAAGTCCAAATATATGTATTTCAAACCTAAACTTTAAAAAAATCTTCATGTTCCTTGTGTATCACTTGGAAGTGAAATTGTACCACTTGTGGAGAATACTAAGTATCTTGGGGTGTTATGTTCATTCATCATTGATAAAGAGGACGATCAAACTAAAATATGAAAGCCTTATGAAAGATTAACTCCGTAGATCAATAAATCTATTGCAGGTGGTTTTATGTACTATCAAATGTGTACTATAGTACATGGTTTGAACGGTGAGAAGTGGCAGATTTCGAACTTGTAGCCAAAAAACAGAACTTCTAAGCTCAGAACATTTCAAATCTGCTGCAAAGTTAAAGTAGTGTTTTTGCAACAACATCGTGTTTAGCCATCCTATTTCCAAACTAGGTCGTGTCATATAAATTAATTTTCACATATGTTGTTTGGATGGATGAAATCTTTGTGATCTGTAAATTTCATGAGAAAAACACACTGAAGACAAAAGTTACAGCACTGTATGTGACGGATTATGAGAAATATAGATTCGTCTTTGGGTCTTGATTTCTGATTTATTCATATGAAATGTTTACCATGGCAAAAACAAATAAACGTGTCCCATAGAGGAGCAATTGAAATATATGCATGTGTAATATGAACATGATTAGATTAATACTTTTTATGTGAGACGGTTTCAAAGTGAAAATTTCCATTTTTTGCAACTCCCAAAACATGGATTATTTCGCGGCGGACGTAGAAAATAATTTCCAGAAGTGTCTTATCCCGCCCAATGTTAAATTTTCCCGTGCGTTCTGACTGGTAGCCGATATGAAAGTGTTTAGTTATGTTATCCATGATTGAGTACAGTAGGTGCAGCGACCACATTTATCAACACGTCTGACATAGTTACGTGAATCATCAACGTGATGTGAATCATTCGTTCAAAATCTTACGCATTTTGACTGAATTTCTGGCTGAATTCTGAGATGAGTTCATAGCCTACAGACCTTGTGTGTATAGTGTTAACCAACCTAATCGGGGCTTGGGTATAAATTTACGTGCACGACCCCATCTCCCGCATTTTTTTATAGTTTCCCACTAAAATTAGAATTTGTTCCCACTTAATTTAGGTAATTTTCCCACTTCCCACTTAATTGTCCAAATTCCCATTAACCACTTAATTTTTGCCAATTTCCCACATCCCACTAATTCTGAGGCCATTTCCCACTAACCACTTAAAGGGCATCAGCACCCTCTACTATGTGGACTAGTGTTGGGACGATGATTGACTATAATCGGTGATCGGTCGTTTGTACCATATGATTCAGGGCTCGATTAGCGTTAGGCATAATCGATAGTGTAAATAATTGTTTTTTTTTTCCGAACACGATTCAAACTCGTGTATGATCTATTAGTAACGTTATTCAATCAATCTATCACAAATGCTTGCCAGAAAATAGAAATAACTTACTAATATTTTGCAATGTGAAAAATATACACACGCATGTTTCTGGGCGTCAGCGCGCATGCTCAGTAGTTCAAATGTCGAGCCCGCGCAACAAGAAAACGAAAGTAAATTCGCGCCCATAGTTAATGCATCTTATTGTGTAACGTGGTCGCGCCGATTAGAGCTCCTACGACATGCGGACTATATTCAAATGGGTGATTACATATAAATATCGTATGAAACGATAAACTGCGATGATCGGTCACTTGGGCCAACTGATTTTAAGTGATGATCAGTTGTCGAATTCCAACTGATTCCCAACACTAATGTGGACCAAAGTACGTCACAACTGAATCTAACCGTCACATTTGTGCAAACAATCACGGTTTTCTCAACAAATAAATATTTCATGTGTAATCATACGATCAAGAATCAAAGATATCCTGACCTGCTTTAAATACCCACAAACTTTTATGATGATTAGCCACTCATTATCATATAATATACATGTTACTTATGCGCACAGCTTGACATTCTGTTTGATCGTGCAGAAAATTGTAAAACTTTTCATATTATTCGTCATCCATGCCTCATCTTATTGTATCTTGGATACCGAATCACAAATAAAGCGTTTGGGAAACTCCCCAATAAGTGTGGACGTCGGATGTCTAGTATTTCTATCAAAACGGATGATGTTTTTGTCGGATGATCAAGTGTGATGCCTGTCAAAGTTCACGACTGAAGAAATGAAAGTTTGACCACGTTTTTGGTCCGGAATATTGTAAGTAGAAATATTTTTTTTTAATGAAATATGGTTGGTTTATGTTGTTTATCGTGTGTATCCTGGATAAAACGTCGCTGCACTTAAAATAACTACCGATTTTACGGCCTTCAAATTTGGTCTGCTAGCTGTCAAATGAATCGGAGATCTCTCGAAATAGTCAAAATTGAACTTGATGCTGCATGTTTCTTTATTTATAATGGTGAAAATAAGAAACTAGACCGAATCTCCCTGAATGTGTACTGTAAATGTGAAAATATTCTGATGAAAATCGTAAGAGCTACAAAGGATCATATTTCAACTATGACAATTGAAGCCCCCCCACTGTGAATAACACGTCATGCAAAATGCGTGTCTGGCACTGAGGGGGTATCACAGTGAATTTACGTCTGGCTTCGAGAGGGTTAATATCCTTATTTGGAAGCAGGAATATTAAGTGGGTATTTCCTAGTGACGTCATTGAAAATAATAATTGCCTCAGTCTGAACTGAAGATGGTATAGCACATGGGGTTTTCCCAAAAAACTTTAACTTGTGATGAATTTCATACTTTTCAAAACCAGAAATGTGGAACAGGTAATGGCCTTTTCTTATGCAACTATAAAATAGGACTTTATACCCATTTTGTATACCCAGTTTTTTGCAAAATTTCAACCTCCTGTATTGTGATAAATTGTCTCATGTTTTATGCTCATATGCTTCCTGTGTGGTTACCACTTTGTGACTGATATATGTTATATCACAACATATTTAGTTCCTTTGTATTCAAAAATCATGAAACATAGTTGAGCACTCTTATAGTTCAGTTCAAATAAAAACACCACGCATATAATATCTTTATCTTTAGAAATGATGTATTAATATAATCAAAACCCTGCTTCTCTTCCACAAAATTTACATCGAAATGTGAAGGTAAGGCATTTCTTGTTGTCACTAGTATAAAACCGGGAGCATGGGCCATGTTTATGTGTGAAAAACGGCGATAAAGGGAGGGACTTTTCAGTGCAAAATCGTGCGTAAAAATGTCCCAAGGGACATCCCGGTACGAATGGGTTAATAATGCACTGACTCCCCAGCATGTTTGTCAAAAGGCAAATGCTTGATGTTTGTTTACGTTTATAAAGTAAGCTGTGCAGGGTCAAAGTCGGAGCCAGTGGCCCCAGCATTTGATTGGGACATTTAAAACCGGAAAATGGGACAAAAATCTATAAATAGAATCGAGGTGTACTTTGGTCCATTTCTTGATTTGAGGTGAATTATTCATGACTGAACAATATGACACCCAATTGAAATGTAATTTACACTGCTTTTAAGTGGATTTGTACAAGAGACATACTGCGCACACTCATCTGGACAAGTCAGATTTTATTGTGATTCAATAAACTTAGAAGGGGGTGGAGTTGAGGGGGTTAACTCACCCAAGCTATGAAATTAAACGAACTTAATTTCCTCTTTAAGATTTTTTTTTTTAAACATAAAAGCCCTTGTCATATGACTCACATCAAAGCAATAAAGCAGTCATATATTCATTAATATTCTTCGCAATTAGGATTTAGTACCTTGTTCCTCTGGTTCTTCCTCCTCATCTTCAACTTCTGGTTTTTCACGGAATGCTGTCATTTCATCTTCAAAGTCACGAGTATATTTTCTGAACTTCTGCCGAAGAGTCGTCAGACCTTTTGCATTTGCTTTACTCATAGCTTTACGTCCATCCCTATCTTCCCAGCACTGCAAAAGCAAATGTATCAATGAATATATATTTAGCACTGTATTTCTAATAATAACAGATAAATCATAGATACAATTATATTTTCAATAAATAACTCATAAATGATAACTAAATTTTTTTTATCAAGCTACTGTAAATGTTTACTAATGATCCCACAATATTCGGATACGCATTTAAGTCGTAAAATTGCATTTGTATCAGTCACCAACTGAATCAACCGACACATTTGACACACCTAGATACTGGCATAATGCTGCCAAGGCATTTTAAAGAGCAAAATTTTCACTATTTAAGTTTTAATCAATACCTCATTGATAAAGCCATCAAGCTCCACCAGCATGGCAAGATAGAATTTTGGTATTCCTTCAGCAACCACTACTTTCTTAGCTTTGTCATAGGCTTTAGTCAGGTCTTCGAAATCTGAAAAATAAAAAATATTTTTCAAACTTAAACTATTATATAAAATACAAAGGAGACAGAAAAACAAACAATCAATCAAGTACTCATTACAGTCTGTCTATTATACAAACACCTGCACATTCATTCAGCAGTTTATGGAATAAGAAGTATATCGAAATAATTATCTGTATCCATAAATGACTGCTTACCTGATAATACCTTTGACATATCCTTGATTTTCTTGTGATTTTTAATGAGTTTAATGGTATCTCGTAATTCTTCATATCTAAAAGAAATTAAGTACATATTTGAAATACAATTATCATATATGAACAAAAAAATCACATTTATTATGAAATGTCTACTTAATAAAACTGTGGGCTGCCTATGTTTCAGAACTAAGAGGCCCTGTGGCCTAACGAAAATTTTCAAGAATTCACACAAATATTACAAAACTAAAGTAAATCGCAGTCACATTAGCATATTCAAAATTTTTAGACATGAGAGCTTTATTTTCTATATCATACTATTCGATTGTAGCACATAGATTGTAATTGTGTTTCGAACATTTCTAACATACCTTTTGTCCTTTTCACTTCTTACCACTCGTTTAGTATCCTCATCATCACTACTCCAGGCGGCCATAGCCCTAATAACATAAAAGTTACAAACTTTATTTTGAAATAAATGTCTATAGTGTTTTGTCTTTCTGTATCATATATGGTGAGTAAACGATGAATGAAAATTTTAATTTTTACTAACCGGGTAGTTTGTGGTTTGGAAATCTGTATTTCATCTTCAGATGATGAGCTTTCTGTGTCCGAATCGGACGCAGCAAAGAAGCGCGACATTATGCCTTCACAAGATAATTTTCACCTGAAAGCAGCAAAAATGACATTAAGTGTTTCAGCGAAAAACAAAAAGAAGACAATCATTTCAGATCACTGTGTTGTCTCGCATCCCAATCAATAATTATCTCATTTTTACAGATTGTGTGATGGGGTCAGGATGGGCAGTAACGCCGATTTGCCCTCCGTGTCTAGCTCCGCTTGCTTGTCAAGCTCCTCGAAACACCACTTCCTCAAAGAAGTGTTTTTTCATGCCACGTCCACCACTCAGCGCCTATTGATCGGTATTGATTAAATTCTCTTTGATCTTTGCAATATACAGTCAACGCCGTGTGATTCTGAGAAACACCGTTAGACGTCGCAACAGACATCGTGAGGTGTCGTTACACACTCCGCGTTGGACATAGCCCAACGCCGTAGCGGAGCTGTCTTAGAATATGGGTGGCCGAACGCGGTGTTTCACAGTCACGCCGCGGCATGTCATTTTTCACTCCCGCGGCGTGAGATTAGATGAGGCACCACATTTTTACAAAGATCCCTCTGAAGCCGCGAGAGAACGCGCCCAGGCTAATTGCAGTGATGCATCTAGGATTTAGCAGAAGCGAGTAAAAGTACTCCCTTGTCAAAAAAAGGGAGTACAACCATAGCCAAATGTGAGTACAAAAAAAATAAGTGGATGCAACATTTTGATAACTCATACGGAAAACGTAAACACGCAATGTAAACACTAACGAACAGTGCAATTTGACAGCTTTACGTCCAAGACAATAAGTTCTCTGGGGCCTACATTTATGCTTATTTTTTTACATAAATTGTACACGTGTATTTAGAATTGCATAGAGGTTCTTATTTTTACAACCCAGTAATAGGAAGATGGCTATATTTGTCTAGAATATTTTCCAAACGTGAGGCTGTTGCCGGCCTCGATTAAAAATGACAGGTTAGAGATACACTTTAGAAAGACGAATTATAAAACAATGCGTGTGATTTGAGAAATATCCTTTCGTCCATGACTTCATAATCGGTTTATAATTGATCCGACACGTGAATTTGTGATGGGTATGTTAATGTGACGATGATAATCTATTCGTTTCAAAAATTATTTCACCTTCAAGCAATTTAACTACTGCGCCATTTTCGATAGGAAAATTAGCCTTTATCACACGCCGTGATATCTCAACACCGATCATAGCGTGATGCGATTAAGAGTAGCGGCTCTATTAGCCGTTATCAAAGCAGAGGAAATGCGGGTTTATGGTAACAACGCACGATGTGCTCGAGACTGAGTATTAATATCCTTATTTGGAAGCAGGAATATTAAGCAGGTTTTTCCTAGTGATGTAATCAAAAACAATAATCGCATTGTCAGGTTTGTTTTGTTTGTTAAAATATACCCACTGGTGATAAAAAATGTAATCTATATGGTAGAAAAAGCATACATAGATACTCAAGGCAAATGAAAAAGGAGTACCCATTGGGCAAAACCGCGTAATATACGCAAAAACGCGGCCTAGATGCATCACTGTAATTGGGGGGCAAGTTCAGAAATATTTTTAAGAGATTGTTTACTAAACGTGGTTTATTTACATTTTATAAAATTGGATGCTAGGGGTCCGTGTGCACATGGGCTCACTGTGCAACCTTCTATATTAATTAGAACACCAAATCGCACAATTCGGCTACATACACAATTCGGCCATTGTATACAATTACGTCATGTTCATGTCAAAATCTCAAAGAGAATATATTTTCACCATTCGAACTGGATAGTTACAAGTGTAATGAAATGAATTTGAGTGCGACTGTACGGCCGGATATTGTGTGTGTGGCCAAATTGTGCTATTGGTAGATCTACTCTTCCTGTCCAATCTTTTTGTAAATAATGGACAGGTTTCTACACGTATAGACCTACTGACATTTCAACATTACATTCACTGCTTTGAGAGATTATACCATAATTCTAATTCTTTCCATTACCTTAAATTAACAATACATATCAACAAGAAAAACACAATATGGAACACGTGCACTTTAGTCCACTTATGTACGCCGGTTGTGAAAGAGTTTAGATCTACCATATGTAAGAAGTGTACTTGATTCTTACCACACTGCTTTGTAAGTAATGACTATATAACTCAATTACAAAAGCAATCGGGTAGCTAGAATAATTGAAAATAACAGAATGTGGTTAACACAAATATCTGTATGGTGTAATGTAAGTAATTTTACCAAATTATCGGCAGGAAAATCCTGCAACACACAAAGATGGCGGGATCGGAACTCACGTGGGCTAAAATTTTCGTCTAATACGTCATCAAATATTGTGTACATGTTTAATTTTTGTTAATTGTAAACGAAGTTTTAGTTATAATGGCAATGCACGTACCCACTTATATGCTTACCGATACAAAATTCAATAGAAAAATAAGATTTTACCTATTTTTTTTTCAATTTATATATGTGTTTACTATACAATATATATTCAGAAAGAGTGAGCTACTCTGAAACTTCTAAATTTGACGAGATCATAACTGCAAGCAGGCGCTAGAACCCAAAATCTTAACTGAAGAAAAGGTTGTCATAGTAGTTAACCTGCATATAGCTTAATTACACACCTAAGGTTAGTGGTATAATGAAATTAGCTGATAATTTTGCTGACAGAGAAGTTAAAAAGAACTATGTACACTACTGTTTTCCCGAGCAGAAAACTGGAAACACTTGTATTATCGACGACTGATCTATGACTACAGATTCTGGATCTGTTTCTGGATATGTAATTCACAAGTAAGCCAGTCTCAGATGAGAGACTGGCCTCCTCTTATGAGGCAACGCGTGAATGGGAGGCCACGTGGTGTTGGTACATGGACCTCCAGAGGCAGGCTAGGTAGCCAACTGAGTGAAGGGGGGGTGTGGAGGGATCACACTATAGCTATAGTTTTCAAACTAGATCTAGGTGAGTTCTTTTACGTGCAGAGGTGTGGCTCTCCTCTACACGGGACACGCCTTTTAACGAGGCTTCAACCTCCGCTTGTGTTTTACCGCCTAGTAGTAACACTGTACGGTGGCGACGTGCTTTCGGTGGAAATCAGCAACTCAGTGGCAGATGTACGATGTATCAGTTTTGGCTTAATGTGGTGCCATGGGGGTGCGAACTTACGACGCAAGCAACTCTAACCACTGAGCTACTGAGGACCACTTAGTTTACAGATTTACAGATTTTGCAACCTTCCATCTGGCTAGATGCTTATAGGTTGGGTGCGTAGAGAAGAGAGAAAGAGATAGGTGTTAGTGGGACAAAATAAAGAATAAACGTACGGTTGGGGGATAAAATGTTAGTAGGGTGCAAGATAAAAGCAGAGATGAGAAGAAAGGGGTTAGTGAGGTGGGGGATGAGACACATTGGAGATCTTATTCTTGAAGATCTTCAGTGATTTGGATGACAGTGTGTCTCTAGGGAGCTGATTCCAATCAACTATTGTACGAGGGAAAAATGAATACTGGTGATATTGGGTACAGGGATACAGTCGGACCCGGTTAAGTCGAATTTGAAGGGAGTCTAGTAATGACCTCGAGTTATCAGAACCTCGAGTTATCAGAAACATGTCTTCAACAACCCAATGAGCGATAATGCAAGAAATATGTGTTGTGGTCGCTATGGTACTCGTAGTACGTGTGATGTGGTTTTTATAACAGTATTCCGACCTTCTGACCTTGTCAGTAAACAAACATGCATACACAAAGAAACATGCTTTCTACTACGGTTTCATTGGTTAATATAAGAATAGTACACTTGTGCTTGTACCTTTGTCTTGACTGGACATTGTTACACAAGTACTAATTCAAAGCTATTAACCGCTAGCTGTTTCTCCCTCCCGCCTCTGACAAAGGCTCTGTCAACAAACATGGTTTAAATATCACTTAGGTGTTAGCAATACGGTTAGAAGTTTACTACGCCTTTGTCTTCACTGGTCATTATTACGCAAGTATTAATTTCAAAGCTGTTGACCACTAGTAAGTATCAAAGAATTAATCAGAGAAGTTGACCACCCGTTCACAGGCAAATCATAGTAAGGCGGCGTTCTTTGATCTATTGTCTGGTCGGCATGTGCGCCGGTTAACGTGTAAACTAGTAATATTTCAACGCTAAATTCTCATTTGGTCGAGATAAGTGGGTTAATGCCTCGAAGGGAAGTGAGATTTGGCTCGAATAACACGGGTTTCTCGAGTTAAAAGGGTCGAAATAAGCGGGTTATTTTTAGTAGCAATCAATAGTAAGTTTGAAGGGAAATTAAAATGTGTTCTACTTAGGCGGGTGGTCGACTTATGCGAGCTCGAGTAAAACGGGTCCGACTGTACTATGGGTTGGAGGTGGACACCATTTCTTTGCATGAAAAAGTATGTGCCAATCGGTATGTTTACAAGGCCATGCACTATTTTATACATTAAAACAGAGTCTACTATTTACTCTACGATGGGCTAGTGGTCTCCAATGGAGTTCTTCCAGCATATCACCAACTGATGACGTGTTGTGAAAGTGCCTGGTTACCCAACGCGCAGCTCTGCGCTGCACCATTTCAAGCATTGTTGCCTGTTGCTTGGTGTACGGGTCCCACACTGTTGAGCAATACTCCATGGTTGGCCTTACAATCGCCTTGTAAGCTTTCTGTTTCATGCCTTTGCTCTTCACCTTGATGTTTCTTTTCAGAAAGCCTAATTTACTATTGGCCTTTGAGGTCACCTGTTGTATGTGCCTATTCCATGACAAGTCATCTGTGATTGTCACACCAAGTTACTTAGCAGATTTCACTTCCTCCAAGACTTGACCATGCAACTTATAGGGGAAAGAGACTCTGTTCTTCTTCCTTGTGATACGGATCACATTGCACTTGGCAGGGTGGAACTCCATCAGCCACTCTTTTTCCCACACCTCAAGACTCTTCAAGTCATCTTGGAGCTGTTGACATTCATCTGTCGATGACACAGTGATATACACGATTGTGTCATCTGCAAACAGCCGCACTTGTGAGTGCCTTGTGTATTGGGGGAGGTCATTGATGTAAGCCAGGAAGAGTATGGGGCCTAAGACGGACCCCTGGGGGATGCCACTCGTAACTGGCACAGAGTCGGAAGTCTCTCCATCGATGACTACCTTCTGTGTTCTGTTTGACAGAAACGACTTCACCCAGGCTGTGGTAACACTTGCATATCATATTTTACTGGCAGCACAGACACCATATAATTAATGTATAAGAATATGGTATGGAAGGATTTGTAGGGACATGCCATGTCCAAGATAAGCTGATCAGAAAAGCCCATATACATTTTTTTCTTTTGCTATCTTGTTGAAGGAAAGTTCATATTTTGAGCTGTTGATCCGCTATTTATTAATTATGAAGGTAGATCAACACATAGGAGCAATTTAGACAGTCATCTATGCATGCTTAGGCTCCGCATCATTCGACCAAGCATAGATGACTGTCTAAATTGCTCCTGTGCCACAATAGCCACAGGAGCAATGAAGACACTCATCTATGCTTGTTCGACTGATGCGGAGCCTAAACATGAATAGATGACTGTCTAAATTGCTCCTATGTGTTGATCTACCTTCATAACTAATAGCATTGCCAGCTATAATAATCAATGACCTTAAATTATGCAAGTGGATGAGTTAGGTGTTTGTTTAAAGAGACATGCACAGGTAAGAACCTTTTATGCCACATAAATAGTGCTTGCTGAGCCATTTGAATATATACATTTTTACCTATGTGCAATTTTTCATTTCTTCACAAATAATCATTACTCTAAACTGGATTTATGAAAAGTACCCAAAAATCCTGTATGTAAATATTTACATTGTGTCAGCCTTAATAAATATTTTTGACCAGCTGCTTTTGGCTTTCGGCGCATGGATGATAGAGGCTGCAAGATCAATGCAGTGCTCCTTTTTTTCCAGGGGAGATATGAAAGTGACAATCAATATGGCAGCCTACATTTTTATGGGTATTGATATTTTATCAAAGCCCATACTAATAATTGTAAAATCATTAGTTATTAGGAATAACATGCCAAATGTATCCAAAAACAAAATATTTAATTCAATCTATCTTTTAAAGTGCTTCCATGGCCGAGTGGATAGGGAGTTGGACTCGTGACCAGAAGGTCGTGGGTTCGATTCCCGGTCGGGTCTGGTGGTAAGTGTTGAGCAAACTTACCTCTAACAGGTTGCACACTGCTCTGTGGTACCTACACATTAAATAGGTACAGGTCAGGCGAGTGAACGCAAATGTGAATGATTAGCACGTCTGCGCCGCTACGGCAGCAATTGTGCTGTATGCTCCCTGGGGAGTTGAGAAAGATATGGTGTGACAAGGATGCCAACAGCCTGGTGTGAATGTAAAGTCATGAGAGCACTAAAATCATATGACTATAGACCACCACATTTACATTTACATTTAAGTAGGCATTTGCTGTGCATGTCCCTTTAAGGCTGATTGTCTGCTTCGCCACTTATTGTATTGAAATAAAACTACTACACAATCACACCACCTACCGTTTGCTAGGTGAACTACTAACAGGCACCTAACTAGACGGGATGCCTCCAGCCTCACTTACCCCTAGAAAATGAAATCAATGAATTTAATGCTTGCTGAGTGCTGACCCTTCCATAACCTAATGTATTCGTCTTTGCTAGTTTTTTTGTGATGCATCAACTGCAATCCGCTCAAGCTTGCTCGTGCCTCTTGAGGCCAAATACATTTGATTAACTCTTACAATGGTGCTGGACCATCTGCTGGCTTCTGTCTGATAGGGGCCACTGTTCTCAGCCATCTCCAGTAAACAGATGGTTGACAAAGGCATGCTATGGTGTGGATCTCAGAATTTCTTGGTGTGTTTTTCACCAGGCATCTGCACAACACTTATGAATGTAATACACTAATTAACAAGTAAATGATTTTGTACTGGCTATATTGTAGGTATGCAAGCATGTGAAAGTGGTGCAAAATATACTACACTCTGTTCTCAACGGGTATTGGTTAACTGTCAGTAAGGCAAAGTGTATACAAGCTGGATGGGTAGTCAATATTGGCGCATTATCAGGTAAAGCTTTTTATGTGTTAGTGTTCTATGAGTTTCAGCTTTCACAAGATACTAAGTATCAAATTTTTAACTATTGGAGGTATTGTGATGTTACTCTCAGTACATTAACAACGGTAACAACTGCAAAGCCATTCTTGACCTACTATCAAATTAGAGCAAACATTTAAAGCTATCCATCTTGCTTAGAAAATCTAAATACAAGGGTATCAATGTGCTATGATTGTCATGATTGTGTTCACTACAAACTGTAAATACAGTCCATAACCTTGAAAATGAAAGCATACAATTGATAGTAAATATGATGACATTGCCTAAAAATGACAGAAACACATAACACCAGAGACATGTGTTTCTGCTGATGTCTATTATGAACTTTTAAAAATCTTTGCTTACACATTAATATTATTTACAGATATGGATGACGAAATCACCTCATCACAAGCAGATGAAAAAGATGATGATAATTTCATCTGGTGTGAAGAATGCAATAATTTGGTACTTCCTCCTTGTTCCTTTCACGGGGACCTTCTTGTTTTGAAAGATAAACCGATTCCAACCCGTGCTAGATTAAGTTTACCTCATCATCTTATAATTAAGTGTACAGAAATGAGAGCTTGCAATGAACATATATATGGTGTATTTGCAAAGAAAATGCTTCAAGCGAGAACTAGATTTGGCCCTTATGAGGGAAAATTGACCGAAACCTGGAATTGCGTTAGAGAGGATAGAATTCCTTTAAAACTTTTCTTTCCTAATGGAAGAAACTTGTTTTTAGACTGCACTGATGAAAATATTTGTAACTGGATGATGTTTGTTCGACCTGCAGAAAAAATTGAACAGCAAAATATGGTTGTTTTTCAGTTCCAAGGTGCTGTATATTTTGTTACTACTCGTTCTGTTTCAATTAATGAAGAATTACGTGTCTGGTATGCATCTCATTATGCAAAAAAACTTAATAAGAGTCTTCTTGAGGACTCTTCTAGAAGATTGGCTCACACTCCAGATGGAATGTTTGATCAATTTAGAGAAGATATTTCCTCTGACCGAACTAGCAAAGCATTCATACTGTCAAGTATACCCAGGAACATGGAATTGATATCTGCAGAGCCATTCAACTTACAGAAAAGTAGTACACTTCCGAACATTGTTGTAGATGAGGCTGATTCTGAAGATAATTGTTCTGGGTCAATGAATTATGATAAAGAGTTGCATATTCATTCTGTATGTAGTCAGGATTGTAGTTTAGCTGAAAGCACTACAGTGCAAACTTCTTTGCCTGAAAATGTCGAGTCAACTACATGTGAAAATGATACAAATAAAGTCTTGAATTTGACTTTAGACAAAAAGTCAATTGAAAAAGGAAGAAACGACTTGAAAGTTTATAAAAGAAGTAGCAGCAGGCTCAAAGGGTCAAAGCTTAAAAATACAAAAACATATCATTCAAAACAATCCTTAAGTAAGGCACGCTCTTGTTTAGTTAAAGAAATGTACCAAAAAACAAGAAAGGAATCATCATTATCTGAAAAAACAAAATCTAAGCTACAAAATGAAAAACCACAGAACCGAATTTTAGAATGCCCACCTCAACAAAAGAATCATCCAAAGAAATGTGGCAGAAAACCGAAACAAGAACAAGCTCTGCATGTTTGTGAAATTTGTGGCAAAGTGTTTTATCATGCATCCAAATTAAAGAGTCATTATTTTATCCATAGTGGTGAACGGACTTTTGAATGTTCAGTCAGTGGATGTAACAAAACTTTTTATAATAAATTTAAACTTAAGCGGCATATGGTTATCCATACAGATACAAGAACATTTGCTTGTGTTTACTGTGATAAGTCATTTAATAGGAAAGACCATTTGAAAAATCATTTAGCAAAGGTGCACAATCCAAATAAAAATCTGCATAATTGCCAAGAATGTGGCAAGAATTATGCATCATCATTTTCCTTTAGAACTCATCTGTCTCATCATGCAGCAGAAAGAGGTGAACTGCAATGCCTTGTGTGTGATGATGCATTTGATTCATCCAAGGATTTACTCCACCATTTAAAGTTTCATTCAGGTGCAAGATCAGTGAAAAATAGTGATGATAAAAAGCACAAATGTGATAAATGTGATAAAAACTTTTTTACGAAAAAAGATGTTGCTCGCCATATGGTTACACATACAAAAACTAGAAATTTTATGTGTCATTTTTGTCCGCAGAGTTTTCTGCGGCGAGATCATTTAGTGAGGCATCTGAAAGCTACTCATGATAAAGAAAGGATTAATAAATCTCTCGATAAAAAGTGTGTGTTGGTGAAAACATCTGATGAGGATACAAATGTTACTGAAAATTATAAAAAGGTCCAAAACCAACTGGATAACGCAACTTTGCAATGTGTTTCCAATCAATCATCTGTAGCAACCAGTTTTACAATCTTCTCGCCATCATCAAAATATACAATTGCAAATGCTAAGAAAAAAACTTTTGATTCTGATTTAGATATTCATTCAACAACCAGTTTGAAAGTCCCTTCAACTACAAGTGATGATTTGAATTTACCATCTACAAACAATATCTATTCACAAAATGTGTCTGCTCTTTTCATAGACACAGAAAGTGCAGCCCATCTTCATTCTTCTAAAAATTCTTTGGATGGCAGCATCAAGGAAATTTCAAATGAACAACAATTCCTGTCATTCGGAGAACCTTTAGAGCTGACTTTTTCGAGCCAAAATTGATAAAATATATAATCTGACTGATGAATATGAAAGTGTTAATTCATTCATTGTATTTGATGTTTCTTCTCACGTTGTGGCTACCGTCTTTTCGACAGCTTAATAAAAATTCATTTGTTAAGCCAAACAAAGTTTTTGTTTTATTCTCAAATATATCTCAAATATTTTCGTCCTCTAACGAGATCTCTTTAGGAGAAAAAATAAACGAATAAGTAGTAAACAATATTCAATAGTACAGGATATATTATACATTATATATTATGTATTGGTGTGTGTGCGCGTGTGCGTGCGTGTGTGTGTGTGTTATATGAAGTTCTAAAGAATTCCATTGTTTACAAATGTTTTCCCATGTTTATTTGATTGTTGTGGTTTATTCGATGCTATAAAATTAATCTTGGACAATTACTACAAGTTAAAACATTTTTCATAATGCACTATTGTTGATGGTGAAACATAAAACAAACTTAATCTTAATAATGGATTATTAACATGATGCTCTCAAGTAATACCTCAAAGGATAGGAATTCCAACTAGATCAAAAGTGCTCAGAGAGCACAGCATCACTAGAACAACATTGACCCATGGGCAATAAAGATGTTTGCTTTGCAATCAAAGCATAAAAAAGTCTTGCTTGATGCGTGATTCATCCTACATCTATGTCCTTGGTATTGGATTGCAGGTGCTTTCTAAACATGGCTAAAGTAAATATCTATTGTCCATGAGTTGACATTAATATGGTAACGCTGTTCTCTCTGAGCACTTTTAATCCAATATAACCATTATACCAATTCGATGGTCATGTTTCGAACAGTATTGAAACTATAGTGGAAAATAGAATTAAAAATAATTAAAATGGCTCTCTGGAAGGTAAACTTTAATTGGCGAAGTGCCAAAATTAAACACAATTAATATTCAGTGGGCATGTAAGCATTGTACCAAGTTTGAATGCTTTCTCACAGGCATCAGCAAAGCTATTGCAGAAAATATTGAAAATGGACCCAAAATGGCACTAAGGAAAGCACACTTAATTTAACAAAGTGCCCGAAATTGAATCACTTCAGTGTCGCGTCATACCAAATAGTGGTGTTAAGTTGTAACGAAATCGGGTCAACCGTAAAAGCTTTAACTTGTCCAGAGACATATATAGTTAGTCAGTTACTTAGTTTGTTACAAACGAAACACAAGGCTTTCGCTTCAGATGCTGAAGCGACGCAATGAAATGAACAATTCAAATGAAATAAGTCTATGAAATAAATTAATTGAGTTAAGTAAACTATCCACCCAAAATATTTCAATAATCACTCTTAATTGGCACTTCACCTTGATGAAATTCTGATTTTGAGTTCATTAAAAATCCTTTAGATGCGGTCGCCCGAGTCTTGACATATGTCAGAGTTTTGCCACACATTTATTTTAGTGACGTGACAAGACCCCGGGACGAGACTCAGATGTATGTCGCGATCCTGGCGACCACATCTAGTTGATTTATTATTATTTATCTTTACTCCATCAATTTGGCATGTTAGTGGTTCTTGGAAGAAGGCTACTGGTTTAATGTCAAAGTTAGGCTCCTTGTATGGATGGTGTACTGTTTGGTTTTTCAGTAAAGGGTTGTTTGTTTCTCAGAGTTATTTCTATGCAAACTTTGAAAATGTTCTTTGATACGTATGTATGGCGTGCAGCTTGTCTCTCCGTTATATACAAGCATATATGGTTATTGTGTTCTTGTTTTGTAGACATTCTACAAATTGTGTGTTAAATCCAGCTCCCCCTTTTGCTTTTTTTTTTCTTTGCAGATCCTTGTTTTATTGCTTTTTGAGCTGAGTTTATACTTTGGGGATACCCTTGACCTCTTTGTCTGAACTGATTGATTGGAATGGTGTAATTTCGATCTAGTTCTGCTCTCCATAGGACGCCTCAATTAGGCGAGGTAATGGTGTATGTGTGTGATCACTCTGAGTAGACCTACAACACAACATAGATCACCAATCGCTAAAACTGGCCATTCACATAAACCATGAATTTTACGTCTGATGTGAACTTTGGTGACCTCTATAACGGGGTAGCTCACGTGATTTTTTTTATGTAAACTCACGGTTTGTGTGCATGGCCGAACAATGCGATTGATGCTCTACAGGTTTATAGTTGGTCTTGCAACAACAAATGATTAAGAAGGAAGAATTAATGATGTAATAATCTTATTTATATGTCTATATTTATATGACTGATGAAGATTCTAGATAATTGAAAATATTTTTGAAATTAAATAATAAATATATGAATTAAAATAGAAGTACTAGAATCTAGATCTATTATGTTTGGAAAATTTGAAAAACTCAGTAACAGCAATATAGCATATTAATAAGATTATGAGGCAAAGTTCTGTTCTCCAAATAAATTAATAAATCGTAAAATGATCTTGCACATTTAAATCTCCCATTTGAATTTCAAGGACTTGAACATTGTTCTCTTGCGAATGATATGGTGGTTTATATTTATATTTTCTTAAATAATTTCGGTTGCAATCCGACGTCATTTGTAATTTGACTACACATTTACTGATGACGTATAATACGGAAGTAATTGCCATGTGCGTGATCTGATGTTGAAATATTCTAATATTTACTCCTTTACAGTGTCAGTCGTCGTTAAAATAACAATCAGAAGCCATGGGGAAAAAGGTGAAAACTGGAAAGTCTCGAAAGGATAAGTTTTATCACTTGGCTAAAGAAACTGGTAGGTTGTCAATCCAATGTTTACTTATGTAGATTTACCAGTCTACGGTTATAGTCTAGAGATCTAGTTTAGGGGTCCTTATTTAGTGTAGGTTCATTAACACTGTGACACGTGCATGCTTTGGATTGTGCACAAGGTCGACGTCAATTACCACGTAGACTAGACGTCTCTTTTTCCAGTTGGTAATTGGCATAGTCACTGTCCATGGTCCACTTGCTGCCTAAGGGACCATTCAGTATTTATATGACCGAGTGGGGTAGGATTTTAGGGCGGGCCATGAACTTTTGTCACAGTGTTTGGAGCGGGGGGGGCTTTTGAGGGGGCTATCAATTTTTTCACAGAAAATTTACCCTTATTTTGTAGATTCTGTACTAAAATTTACTGGTTTTGTATGATTGATATCCATCAGGTAGGATAAGGGTTAACTGACAATAATTGCGTTAACTATTAGGGGGTCACCAATTTTTTCAGAGATTTGAGGGGGGGACTATTAAATTTTTCACAGCATTTTTGGAAAATCCTCTTACCCCACCCTGTCATAAATACTGAATGGTCCCTAATGATGCGTTCGCGTGCTATGTCCCAACTCGAAAATACAAGCTTCCCATATGGTAAATGCACCTGAATGGTCATTCCCAGTCGTATTTCCCAGTCGTGAAGTCGGAGCTTTTTTAAAGGACCGAGCTTCTGACTGGGAAATACCACGATTCCGACCTGGGATCGTCCGTTTGCGTGAATTTCCCATGTGGGAAGCTCGTACATATGACGTATCTTTATGAGGTCGGAAGAGCACGTGAACGCACCATAATAAAGATCAAAAAGACAGTTTTTGACTTGACATGCTCTTAGGGAACGATCATAAATAACTGGGCTCGCGCTAAGGTTCGTTTTATCGCCATGGGCGAGAGATTTTGCTTACTCTTTCGCCAATGTGGCGAATAATTTTTATTCAAGAAAAATTCCTAAAAAACGAATTTCGTTCGCTAAATCGAGACTAAATGTCAACGCCGTTCGCCGTCAATCATTCTAGTTGACAACATTTCGGAACGCCGTTCACTCATTAACAACAAAGATGCACAAAGATCAAATCGCCGTGAAACACATTAGATTTAGGCTACCATGCAACGAGCCTCAATGCCATTTTGTCCTTTATGAATCTGACGTAACCGCATGCTTGATAGAGGCTGTGCCGTGTTTTTGATCAATCAATGATCACCGACCTAGTTTTCCGCACACGATAAGCAACATGGCGCAGGTTGTCTAATTTTTGTTCAAAAATCTCAATATTAATCGTCTCCCGTGCCTCATCTAATTATATCTTATAATCCGGATGACAAGAGAGGCGATTGGCAAACTATTGATCAAGTGTGGACGTCGGAGAAGTAATATGTCTTACGAAATGATTGACATTTGCAATCGGACTTTCAAAAGATGAGTGGCAGACATTTAGTATTGTCATGTTTGCAAGCATTTATGGGTAAGTAAATGTGTGTTATTATAAGAATACGATGATTTATGCTGTGGTTGGTTTGTAACCGAAACCAAATGTTGCCACGATTAGTATAAGTTGTGATACTACGCAGTTTAAAATCTGATGCCGGCCTGTCGAACTGAATCGGCAATTGCTTGGGATGTTAGTTTACATAATTTTTTCAACATCAAGATCAAGTAAAATAACCACCTAATGATAAAAATCTGAAACTACATGCGGTTTTATGCACGTACGCCAATTGGCATGTTGAAATTCCTATTATTTTAGGCTCTGCAATACTTCTTATAAAACACGAAATACAGTCAAAACCATAAACATTGAAGACGTTTTATTTACATGAATCAATTTCTCGGTCGCGTCATTGAGGGGGGTATGCACGTTAAATGTCTAGAAACAATATGAGGGTTAATAATAAGGAATTATGGCTGGTACTTTTTAATAAGTACAGCAGTTTGAATCTCACAATGTAATGATAAAATATGAACAAAAATGGAAATACATCCCCACTCCCCCTGGCATGACACCTATCAACGTGGGCGGCCCGATGGCGGAGCCGCGCTGAGTGGTTTCAAAAAGAGACGTGCATAGGTCTCCTTCGTCCAGTCACACCGGGCCACCCTCAGAAAAATTGCTTTAAAATCAAGAAAATATAGTGTATATGTGTTATCAAAAGTTGGTATTCATTATTGGCCAATGAACTTCATTGGTTGGTGCAAAGCAGTCATCAGCAGGGTCTTTTCCTCAAGTTTTGAAAGTTATATAACCTTCATCGGTTTCGCCGGAGCGTCGGAAAATTAAACACAATTTGATCAGATATCATTAAGATATTTAAAGTAGAAATATTGTCAAAGTAACTAAAAGTAATGATGTTTGTGTTATCATTACCACGTTAATTACTTTACATAGGTTTTTGCTTGGCTAAAACGAAATTCAATTGGCTAAAGAATAATTTAGTTCTTTAGCCAATTGGCTAAAAAAAATCAATTGGCTAAAAAAAAATTTCGTCGTTTAGCCAATTGGCTAAATTTTCAGATGGGTCTTGCGCTAGCCCAGAATAACTATATCGGGGGGGGGTCGTCCATTTTTTTGGGCTTGAAGAAGAAGTTAACCGACCCTCCCATCAACATTTTAAAAAGTTGAGTGACCCCCCCCCCACCCCCACCCCCCCCTCTGCTAAAGTAAAAGTCCACTACATACTCATTGCATTAATGGACAATTGCTAAAAGAAAATTTTTGAAAAAATATACTATCACATGATAAAAAAGTTCAGCGACCCCACCTAAAGAAAGAAAAAAAGTTGGACGAACCCCCCCCCCACACACACACACCTTTTTGTATTCTCAAAAAACAAAGTAGGAATGTTTACGAACTTACTTCCTGTTAGGTCGGCTGGGCTACCAGCTTTTGTCAGTAGCCCAGGCAAGAATGTCTGGTGGTCTGATGGCAGGAAAGTGGTAGTTTTTTTTTTTGTCAGGAAGGACAAAATTTTGGCGGCAGCATGTTGGTGAGCAGAAGGTCAGCTGGTTTGTTATCTGGGTGGTAGCCCTGTGGTCTATCAGTTTTTGTTAGTGCATTAAATTCGACCCACGACAACAAATCACCGAGCAGTTCATACTGTCTAAACTAGTCTACTGTACCACCAGAACTAGAACTTGATAATCATGTTATAATTCTGGAGTGTGATCTTTTCAGGTTACAGAGCCCGTTCAGCCTTTAAGCTATTGCAGTTAAATCGGAAGTTTGAATTCCTCCAAAAGTCAAGAATTTGTATTGACTTGTGTGCTGCACCTGGAGGATGGCTTCAAGTGGCTGCGAGGGAGATGCCCATCTCCAGTGTCATTATTGGTAAGTCACAGCATGGTGTGCAAAGACAACAGTGTATTTTTTGTATGTCATGTAGAGTTGTTCATAGATGTAATGGAATTTTTTTATCCTATTATAACTTACTTTTTGGACAGGTGTTTATGTCTAATTAAATAACTCTGTCAGGAATACCTGCATTATGATTGGTTCACAGTCCTCATTTGTTGAGTATTGCCCTGGCAAGCTTTGGCAATATTCACCAAATTCGGGTTCTGAATAGGGTCCCCACGGGTACCTCGAGTAGAATATGTCTATTACTCGAGTACAAGTCTTGTACTCGAGTACTCTATGATGTTTTGCAATATTCACACTTTTCGGACGTGTGCAAGGAAGATCGAGCATGTACTTGAACTTGGACTCGTGACAGACTAGCTGTCTGAACCCTCTTTCTGCACATACATTGTAGCCTTGATAAAAAGCGCCGTACTTTATTTTGTGCACGCACCACCACAGGGACGGGTTGATCGAGACTGATTTAGCTTTGTTTTTATAACGTCACGTGCGTCAGTAACGAAGCATGTGTTTTGATGTTAAAATTATTGCAAAATGTAGCTTTATTATTTGTACAAAAGATATTAAATGTTGATTTTTCGAATTATCATAATATGAATAATGGATTACGATATACAACTTCTACCCAAGGTGATGGAAGATGTTCTACAAGGTATTTCGTGAATATCTTCTATTATCGTCCATAGCCATTCATGATATGCATATGATGTCTTACATTTGACCACCCCCGGCCACTCTATTATCTGAACCCTTTTTTCAGGGGACATGCATGACCGAGTATTCGAGTACGAGTCGAGTACAGGGGGGCAAGTACTCGAGTAGCAAAATCACTACCCGTGGGCCCCCTAGTTCTGAATCTCGTGATAGTACCTTAAAACAAGTAGATTTCTCCAATAGAATCTATTATTATTCCCCCAAAAAAAAAAAAAAAAAAAAAAAAAAAAGAAAAAAGTCTGTATTAGTCTCTATCTATGGTAATATTGCATGCTGACAAATGATTTTGTTAACACATTGCATCCAAGGCTTTAATTTCACAACTGATTTTCTTTGCAGTGAAGTTTACATTACAATAATTTAATAGTGTTCAGTATCAATGCTTGTTTCACATTATTAAATGGAGACTCCCTGAAAACATGGATATTCGTCTGAAAATCCTCCCAAGCATTTATTCAAATACTACAATTTATTCAGCAATGTACAACTTTATAACATCCTGGCTGATGTATTTTAATGTTTAATGTTTATGTTAATATTGAATTATATTTTTTTTTTATGAAAGGAGTCGATCTGGTACCAATCAAGGCAATACCCGGAGTAACTACATTTCAAGAAGATATTACAACTGACAAATGTCGCCAGGTGTGTGAGAAAAATATTTAATTGTATATGAAATATATTAATGGGACAAAATTATACTTTCTGTAACATAAAGAAGCATAATTATATCGTTTAATCTCATCTATTATCATATGCTATTGAATAATTATGAAAAAAAAAATATCAATGAAGTTTGACTTTATTATTCTTAAATAAGAGACAGTTGTTCACAATTTAGAGAATATAATATGCAATATTTCATTGAATAACCGGGTAGTCTTGACTCGTGATATTCCACTGGTATTTGATCAAACATAGGGTGTAGTACTTCAGTTATTGACTTAATCACCCACCTTGATCTTGGTTTACAAGATTTGGTTACAGCATTAGCATTTTAATTACAGACTTTAAAGAAAGAACTACAAGATTGGAAAGCCGACGTTGTGTGTAATGATGGAGCACCTAATGTTGGTATGAACTGGCTTCATGATGCATTCATGCAAGGTACATCTCACTTTTACTTCTTGAAACTACACAAATATATATGTATTTGTATTTTTTGTTATGACATCATTTATAATATATTATATTCAGTACTTGAACTTAATCTGACAGCATTCAAACTCTCCGCAGATTTTTTTGTTATGGTGTTTAATAATTCTATACTTTATTCTGTAGCGCAACTAACTTTGTCAGCATTGAAGCTCGCCACTGAATTTTTGAAGAAAGGGGGTTGGTTTGTGACAAAAGTATTTCGGTCTAAAGATTATCATGCTTTGATGTGGGTTTTTAACCAGCTCTTTAGGAAGGTAGTATAGTTTTCATCTTTAAAAGACTACTATTTGATTAATTCATTTGATAATTTGCATGTGTGATACTATGTATAAATATATGATATTTTTACTTTTAGGTTCATGCTACTAAACCACAAGCATCCAGAAATGAATCTGCTGAAATATTTGTAGTATGTCAAGGATATCACGCTCCCGATAAACTTGACCCAAGATTTTTAGATCCTAAGTATGTTTTCAAAGAAGTTAATATGGATCCAAAAACTGGTCTTAATCTGGTTCACCCTGAGAAAATTAGCAAGTAGGTTGTATTAAATTCACCATGAACATTGATAGTATTCTATAAGTACCAGCACGAAAAACTTGGGACTGTATGTAAATTTGATACTTGCATTTAGGCTATGATTATTTAGGTAATTGTTTTTTATTCTTATAGAAAGGCAGAGGGCTACATGGATGGTGACTATTTGCAACATACAAAATTGATGGCCTCTAAATTTGTTAATGCCAGTAATCACTTGGAACTTTTAGCTCAGTGCAGTGAAGTAAGTGATTGCAACAGTACAACTGTACATAGTGTTTGATTTTCCCCTTCTATTCACATTTAGTGTTTATTTGATGTTTGTGCATTGCAACAGTTTAAGGATGATTTTATTTTCAGATTGTTATTGATGATAAACAAATTCTTGAGCATCCTAAGACAACAATTGAAATCAAGGAATGTTGTAAAGATGTAAAAGTTCTTGGCAAAAAGGAAATTCGGTGAGTTTAAGTAAAACTTGAATTTTTATAAGTGTCTATTCACTGCACAATAATTAAACAAAAATGCTGTTGAAAATTATACACAGTACTTCAAAATACACCATGATAAGCTTGGCTAAACAAGAAAGTTTTTAAAACTATTTAGGCCTAGAAAAAATGATTGTTTGGTTCGGTAACATGATTTTTGAAAAATAGGTTAGTAAGGTAGGTAATTTTATTTTTTTTCTTCATATTTTTTACCTCAAAAAATTAGGTCAGGTAGGGGCCACTTCTTTTTTTTTACTCCACATAGAAAACGAAAGTGACTGCACACACATGATGGTAAAATTAAACAATCAAAGGACTGAGACTCCTGAAAAGCCTAGCTTGAGAAAGTTATGCGGCTGGGAGTGCATAGTAAAATTTTCTTCAAATGCAGTCAGTAGAAATATAAAACAGTTAGCAACACATTGTCTACCCCTAGATAGATGACTAAATACAAATTCACCCCCTTGATGATAGCCAGCACTGCATAACACTTTATAACCCATCCTATTTGTCTTTTTCCAGCTTATGGGGAGTCATAAGGCAAATACTAGTCTAGCACAATCATTTCATTTTCTCTAAAAATATTTATATTTCTTTTCTGTGTACATGACTGTGTCAGGACATAATAAAGCAAAGTTCTTGTTGGTCTAAACTTGTAGTGGGACAATTGGCCCCTTGGTAAGGCAAATCAATGGGTCAATTCTGTACTTGATGGGCCAATATTTTTGCGGTAAATTTTGACCATGAACAATTTCAATAAATAATATTTAAAAAATAACTCCAGTGTTCACTTTTATGCTGAGTAACCATGACTTATAGTGAAATAAAGTACAATGGTTTAATCAAGTAATGTTTTTCATATTTTATTTATGCACACATCATAAGGCGGCAGTAATATTTTATCAGCATTTCCAAATCATTGATCTTAAATCAAGAACATTTGTTTCATTTTAAATAATATTTAACATGCATAGGCAGAAAAAATAACATCAACATGCATCACTTACTACAAATCTGTCTGCACATTGCACAGTGGGTAAAACGATTATTTTTTATAACTAAGCGCATTAATGGCGGTTTTACCCACTGTTGCTAACGCTTTAAATAACTCTGAGCAATATTGTTACACGGGTAGTTGTAGTGGCGTATTAATTTTGATGGCTACAATGTAATTGGCGTTTCCCCAGCTCATTAACATCAGCGATTGTCCGCTCCTTCAGTTTCATTGATAAATTCAAATTGGGCACTAATTTCAGCGTGTATGAATGTGCTTATAGTAGAGGTAGTGGGGGTGGACAGGGAACAGAATGAAACGCCTACGACGACTATATAAAGCTCGAGTCTTCTGCGAAGCTCGGCTTTAAAAATGATGAATTATATATGATTTTTTTATTGGATTGCTAAAATTAGTATATTATTTTATGTCTGAATCCATAGGTTCGAAGTTTTTATAAAAAAAAACCCAATAAAAAGATTAGGTTAGGGGGGGTAAAATGGGTTAGCTAGGGTTACCGGAACCACAGGATCATTTTTTCTAGGCCTTAGATCATTACTTTTCTTAAAATATGAGGCAACCTTTGCCATGCTTTTCCAAAGCTGTATAATTACAATTGCAGAAACATTTCTTTTGGTATAGGTAATGGTCATTCCCTGAGCATATTTTGTATTGTGTACAAGTTGATTTACAACAAAGTGACTACAGAAATCCTTTTCTGTTACCTAATAAATTTATTTCCCAGGTCAATGATAGCATGGCAAAAGGCACTGAAAAAGTACTTTGACACTCTGGAAAAAGAAAATGAGAAAGAAAATCAAGATGCTAAAGAGGGTGAAGAGGATATGGATGCAAGCGATGGAGAGCAGGAATCAGATGAGGAAGTTAAAGATGGAGACAGTGATGATGATGAATCTTCAGGAGAAGAAATGGAATCTTGGCAAGGATCTGATGATGAAGAAAGCTCAGGCGAAAATACTGATGAAGAAGATATTGATGAGGGCAGTGAAAGTGATGAAAACAAAGAAGAAATCAATGACACAAAAGAAGATGAAAGTGACGATGAAAAAGAAATTATGGATCAAGTACAACAAAGAAAGGAAGAAGAACAAAAAGAGATGAAAAAGTAAACATGACTTTAACAATAATTGGAAATAGTTTGCATATTTCAAAATTCTGGTACTAACAAAGCTATTTATTTTACTAACCTGTGTCTTGTGTGTTTTAGGAAGAAAAAGAAAGTTGCAAAAGAAAAAAGAAAATTGCGTGACAAAATGGCACTTAACATGGTTATTCCTGGTGACAGAATTGACCAAAGTGACGACATAGCTTTATTTGATCTTAAAAAGATTAAAAATAAAAATGTAAGTAATTCAAGTAAAGATATTGTGATATTAGAAAAATTACCTTATTGTGCCAATTATGTATTCTACTCTCTCCTCAAAACTAAGAATTTAAGTAATCTGATATTTATTTTATTTTTCCCATGAATTAAATAATACTATAAATCTAAAAGAAATTTGAATTTATCAGAATCTTCTTTCATTAATTTTTTCAACAGTTCATACGCATTATTTATCTCTAACATATTGCGCACTGTGGCAATAACATCGTTTTACTATGTGCTTTTAATAAACAGATCATTGATATTTCCTTACATTTTAGCAACTCACACGCGTTGAAGAAGACAATATGGAAGCAGTCCAGGCTGCTCTTTTGGAAGAAAATTCGGATAGTGAAGCTGAGCATGGTAAAAAGAAAGTTATGACATATGAAAGATACAAAGAAGAAATGCCAATAGGTGATGATGGAGGGAGCAGTTCAGAGGAGGAAGACGAGGAAGAGGGTGAAGAATCTGAGATATCTGAGTAAGTGGGTGAAATAAAGTCCATGTGCACACAATTTCAACTGCTTTTTTAACCCATTCATATCGGCATACGCAAAACGTCAACACGTAATATAAACATTAGCGAACAGTGCAATTTGACAGCTTTACGTCCAACACAATAACTTATCTGGGGCCTCCATATATGCTTATTTTTTTACATAAATTGTACACGTGTATTCAGAATCGCATAGAGCTTCTTATTTTTACGACCCAGTAATAGGAATATGGAAATATTTGTCTAGAATATCTTCCAAACGTGAGGCTGTTGCCAACCACGATTAAAAATGACAGGTTCGAGATACACTTTAGAAAGACGAATTATAAAACAATGCTTTTGATTTGAGAAATATCCTTTAGTCCATGCTTTCATAATCAGTTTATAATTGATCCGACAAGTAAATTCTTGATGGTTATGTTATTGTAACAATGATAATCCATTCGTTTCATAAATATTTTCACTCTGAACCGATCTAACCACACGGCCATTTGTAAGGCAAATTAGCCTTTATCACACGCCGTAATATTTCAACACCGATTATAGCACGATGCAATCAAGAGTAGCAGCTCAAACAGCGGGGCATTAGCCGTTATCACATTCCGTCTTACGTCAAAACACCAACCGTAGTGCAGGTGCGATTAAGTAGCCTTTATAAAAAGATGCTGTACGGACTTTTGCCGCTAACGCAAGTTATGTCGAGGCTACATACTAATATTATCATGAATATTTAAATGGGTATTTCCTAATGACGTCACTAAAAAGCTTAATCGCCTCATTCTGAATTAAAAGAAGAGTGTTTCCACTTCAAGATGATATGAAACTTGCGGGGGTTAATCTCGCGCAAATTAGAGTATTTTGAGCTTGAACTGCGCAGTGTAAATCATGTGTTTCTTGCGCAGATATATATTCTTACAAATGATGCATGAATATTATGAAAACCCTGCTTTACTTCCATAAAATTTACATCGAAATGTCAAAGTATGGCGTTTTTGTTGACACGAGTCTAAATCTAGGGAGCATGACCCCCATGTTCACATGTGAAAAACGGTCATAAAGCCAGGGACGTTTCAGCGCAAAATCGGACGTTAAAATGTCCCTCAAGGGACATCCCGATAGGAAATTGTTGTGATGAAAAGTGAACCAATTGTTAATTTTAAGAATTTTATTTTTCCCTCCAAATTACCAATTTTTTTGCTCGTGTTGAAGATTCAGGATTCAAATATGCTTAATACTCTAATATTTATTCCACTGTGAAGCAGCAATATATCGGTTATTGGATGGCATGGCTTGTGTTGTAAGTTTTAATGATGTCCCATGAAAGAAATTCATACACTCTTAATATGGCTAACATTTTTACCCTCATTCTTATTTCAGCAATGAAGAACCAACTGAAAATCTTGAAGTTGAGCCTTCGAATGCCAATCCTCTTGTTGTAGAAATGGAAAGCAGAGATGCACGCACACAGCGCAGAATGGAAATGTGGTTTAATAAGGTAGGTAGACATGTATTAGAGTTTCTGCAAGGAGGATGAATAATGTTTTTGAAGGATGGATATATTTATGAGTGCAACTTGTTAGCAGGGCGATCAGATAGTTAATAGTCAGTGAAATTATGCTTGTGATACATAATTTTATTTCTAGGATGTGTTCAATGGTCTTGAAGGTGAGGAAGATGAGGATTTAGAAATTGAAAAGGTTACGCAGGCCTATGAAAAAAAAGGAGGAGTGATTTTAGGTAATTGTGCATTTTTCACTCCTTGAATTGTGATCAATATTCTGGGAAGGGTTGGAACAAATATTTCTGGTATTGAGAAAACTAAGCATTAAAATGTTCACGTTGGGGTTCTGCAAAAATTTGTTATTTAAATAAATATTATCATTCTTATTGTTAGAAAAAAATCTAGGAATTTATAGCTCAAATATTCAAATTGTTTTGTGAGAATCAGATAAACAACTCTGAAATAACTTATTAGTTCAATTTATATCATTATTCTCTTAGGAAAAGAAAAGTCTACAGAAAAACCTGAAACAATTGAGTCAAAAAAAAAAGCTAAAACAGAAAGTATTACTAAGATGGAAAATACAGAAGAGTCCAACGATGAAGATTCAAGTGATTCCAACAGTGATAGTGACAGTGAATCCGAAAATGAGTTACAGAGTGTAATGCCAAATGGGAAAAGAAAGAGAAGCATGGCCGAAAAAGCAGCAGTAAAAGATGGCTTTGAGGTTGTTCCTGTTGGCCATCCAGGTGAAAGTAATTTTTATGTTGTTCACAATTTTTTAAAGTTTGTCATTTTAAAGTTGTCAATATGTCACGCAAAAACTTGTATTTTATTTTTTTCTATAAACACCATTCTTTCATGATTTCGAAATGGTACCATTTTCAGTCGGAAAAGTGAGAAAGTTAGATTCAACTGGACTTGCTATTGGAGAAGAAATGGTCAAATCTAGCAAAAGGAGAAGAGAAATTGAAGAAATGTCTTTCCATAGGTACAATATCCGATATAATTATTTCATTGAAATCCTTGAACCAAAAAAGTTAATCATATTAAATGGACATTTTTGTAAGATTTTCATAAAATGCCACTATTACAATATTGAATAACTGGAACTTGTAATAGATATGAACTATTACCACATAATAAAAAAAACAGATCTTTATTACACTCAAATGTGACAGGAATGTGTACATTGGCCCAAGTTAACTCTTTGACGGTCGCCGTATTTTGAACGTATGACGTACTTTCACATCACGCAAGGTCATTGATTTTTAGATTTTATTGTAGATACTGCGAGTTTACTTTACCGGTGTATTCTATATCGTATCCGCCAAACACTGGTGGACTTAATAAATGCTTTTATTTCATCATTATCGTTAAAATCGACATTTTACAGAGAAATATTTTCAGTCTATGTTCCTTCTCACTTACCATATCAAAGTCGTCATCGGAAACGCTTGTCATTGGCTAAAACAGTAGCCTTGCACCATCATGCGTGTTTTGGAACGCTACCATGCTTGAGGAACGCTGTTGGCAGAGGCTGCAGCCTCGGAAATGGCCGTAAAAACACGGAATATAATGATTGAATAAATTATTTTTTTGAGGTCAGGGTTCACCGCATTCTTAAGAGATGTTTATATATAGCAAAATGGACGCCCGATCATTTGACACCAAAACCGATGGGAGTTTCCAACTAAATATATTTCGAGGGCAAAGTAGGGTTTAGAAAATGGGTGTTTCGTCTATAAGTATGTCTTCTTTAAATTTATTCTAATATTTGCTACAAAAAGTGGTTATATCGAAATATTGTGAAGACTAATGAATGGAGTAGGCGATTTTGAGTCACCACGTGGCCTTGTATGATGCATGTGACAAACGCTTTGATAGTTACGAGAGTTAGAAGAAAGTATGTTTTAGGCTCATTTTAAGGCATGCATTAAGGCATAAATGCCTTTCCGACCGTCAAAGGGTTAAATAATTTGTATTCTTGAAATTTATTCATTTTTGACTGTGGTAGAAAATAGACGTTCAGGTTACTTCTAACTTTATAAGTTATCAATTTCAGGTTTACATTTAACGATGACCATTTACCTGACTGGTTTGAACTAGATGAACGTAAGCATTTAAAAAGACCAGTGCCAGTTACCAAACAGCAAGTGGAGTTTTATAAAGAGCGACAAAAAGCTATCGATGCAAGACCCATCAAAAAGGTGGCAGAAGCAAAAGCTAGAAAGCATAAAAAGGTACCAAACTGAAAATGTTTTTACAACTTGATTGTAACATCTGGCTGTAGACAGTATTTTTCATATTAGCTTCATCTTATTCTTTGAATCTTGTTTTGATTTTGATTTTATTTTATTTATGTATATTACCTGACCGCTTCATGTTTTTCCATTATTCATTGCCTCGTGCATATTTTCTTCAAAATTAAGACAAATTTAATGTTTTAATTATGAATTGCTTTGCATAGAACAAGAATCTTCTAACAAATCACATATGAGTGTCATGCATTAGAGAGGGAGAAAGGCACAATTATAAGCCAAAGATGCCAGTGACCTTGTGGCCTTGTGTTTATATATTAAGTCATTAGATCAGGCTTTAGTGTATTGTCAATCTAAACGAGTACATTAACATTTTTTACCAGATGATGAGGCGATTGGAGAGGGCGAGGAAGAAGGCTGAAGCAGTAGGGGACACTGTTGATACATCAGAAAAAGAAAAGATGAGCAAAATAAAAGAGTAAGTTTTTTTTTCTTAAGATCTAGGATCTTTGAAAGTCTTTGGAAAGCATTTTATTTCTGTTTTGTTGTGAGTAGGTTTTATAGTGATTACAATGATATGATAACTGATCAATGATTCCCTGCTCTGTAGCATTATTCAACAAAAAAAAATTCAAACATGTGCGATCTCTCACTAAAACTATAGCCATAGATTTTATGACAACATAGCACAAATGGAAATCACAAATAATAAGAAACATAACTTCCCCATTTGGAAGTAACATTACATAAGACATTGTTGTAATGTGTGTTGTTATTTAACATTAATCTTTTATTTTCAGTATTTACAAAAAAGCTGGCTTACTTAAAAAGAAAAAGGAAAGTGTTACGTACGTGGTGGCTAAACGTGGCACTGGTAAAAGAGTGAGTCGCCCAGCAGGAGTGAAAGGACACTTTAAAGTTGTAGATGGACGTATGAAAAAGGATGATAGGAAACGAAAAGCAACAGAAAAGCAAAGTCGCAAAAAGGGTGGTAAAAAAACTGGAAAGGGAAAACGATAGCAATACTATGTCCATGGTTTTGCCATGATGCACACATAATTGTTATGTCATTGACAATTACATTTTAATCATTTAAATGTAACATTATGTGCAATTACGCATGTGTTTGCGTGATGATATTGTTAACATGTTGTCTATGAAATCAGTCAACCAGGATTATTCTTGAACCCCATGATAAAAGATGTTGAATGACCATCATTAATTCAAACATGGAAGAGTACTTGCTAAATGTGGTGTTCTAGTTCTAGTATTTTTGTTGAGCTAACTATGATGCTACGATTGGTTCATGTTCTTATAATGTTATCCCCACAACGTTTATTTTATTTTACAATTAATATTGTTCATATTGACTTCCTGGTGATACGTCAGACTATAAGCACATATAGAGATCATGCAATTATACTTTAGATTTATAAAAATGAATAGGTTATACCAATGTACGGCTCTGAAGTTTCAAGGCAAGAGGAATTAGTGTTTGGTGTACATATATATTGTCAATATTATATATATTAATATATTTTCAATATATGTTACATAATCTTTTGTATGAATGGTGTGATGTTTGTATGGGTATGTCATTATTTTTTTTAAATTCTTGTGTTTGATGGCAGCAACTTTGAGTCAAAATAACTGTGTATACAAAAATAAATAAAATTAATGGAAAAAAGGTTACCTCAATAAATTTTGTTAACCGCATTTTAAAAATGTAAAATTGGAAAGAATTACTGTAAAACTAGAAATGTTTGCACACTATTTAATTTTCGAATTTCATGGGTAGGTGCAAAAACGCAAACTTAAATAGTCAGCAAACATTAATAGCCTAAGTAAAATAGATCCAGGATGGAACAAAGTCACAAAATAATTTATAGATGAAAATTGCAAAATTTATTAGCCACGAAATTTTCTAGTTTTACATTAATAGTGTTGAATTCTCTACATGCTGGGCTCAAATCTTTACACCTGGAAATGTAGACACTCCTGAAGACTCATGGACCCCAATATCATGAGAGGGGGTGGGGGTATGCTTACTAATATGCTTTACAAATGCTATACCAAACGCATTGAGGTGTGGCGTTAGACCACACCTCGACTAGCTAACGGAACCGAGGAGTCTGAGCCCACCATTTGAGCCTGCTGATGAATAAACTACTAGACCAATCTGTGCTACCACAAATGGAGGAGATGTCACGTATTGAACAAAGACATCATCTCTGCAGTGGATATCATCATTGAAAATCACAACTCGGCTCCCTCGGAAAACAGTGGATTTCACCAACCTAAGTAGTAACTTCACCGAAGTTAAATGTGCGGTTTCATCATCACCTGCCTACACGAAACAGCAGCTCAGCAACAACAAGAGCAGCACACCAGAACAACAGCAATGACAACAAATTAACAGCAACAGCAGCAACTCCTCAGCAAAACCACAACAGCAGCAGCAGCAGCACAACAACAACATAAGCTCAACAGCAACACAACAACAACAGCAGCTCAGCGACAGCACCACCGAAGGAAGCAGCTCAACAACAGCAGCACACCAGGACAACAGCAATGACAACAGCCTAACAGCAACAGCAGCAACTCAGCAGCAGCACACCAAGAAGAACAAGAAGAACAACAACAGCAGCAGCAGCTCAACAGAAACAACAACATAAGCTCAACAACAACAGCAAAGGCTCAGCAACAAAAACAAACAACAACAGCCACAACAGCAGCTCAACAACAGCAACAGCAGCTCAACGAACAATGACAGGGCAACAGGACAACGGTACAAATTCAGGAAAAAACACCCCGGACAAAAAACAGCAACAGAACAGCATATCAACAAAAGCAACTACAGTATTGACAACAGGAACATCGAGCAGCAGCAACAGCAGCAGTGAACACCAGACAAGCTATTAAAAAGATTACTACCATAACGACACCTGCTACCGGTACCAAAGCCCTCGTAGGTCTCAATCCCCAACCCACAATAACCAGCACTCTACGGCGCGCGCGCGGACGCAATTGAGCCACCTGCACGATGATAAATGGAGGAGGCAAACCTGGTTTTAGGCAGCACCTGGCCCGGGGCATACCCCCATTGCAGCCCTCTTCTAACCGTACTCTCGCCATATAATGGCGTGGAGCACGGGTGCCACGCCATTATGGCAACGGTCGACCGGGTTTGGGGACGTGGCGGGGGTATGCTGCGATAAACGTGAGCGACCGGAACAGTGCACCCAGCGCCCCTAGCGCTAAAACACCATCACTGCAATATGTCACGCAACCACATGGACGAGCCATCCACTACGTCCCAGTTGTTGGAGGCAATTGTTTCCGGCACCTGTCACATCTAATGACCTACGGGAGCAGACCGACCTGTAATTACCGCTGCGCATTACTAATCTTCATACCACAAACAACTACACCATACCTCTCATATCATCGCATTACTGCATGAACGTAACGCCGAAGAAATGTTGCTACAATCCAGTCGTATACCCGACTCGGAGCGTGCACCACGAACTTCCACGTCTGACAGCATCCTCGTCATCGCAATCAGCGGGCCATGGGTGCCCTATTGCGAAGGGCACAATTGGCAGGTTTCCTCTAGTCTTCCACTGCTTTTGCTGAACGAAAATTTGAAATGAAATAGTCCACTAATTGTACAATTCAAAATAATCAGAAGCAAAAGTGACCTACTTGGCCGACCTTTAGAATTTTACATACATTATAAGAATTTGTTTGTCTCAAAGAGCAGAAACAAAATGCAGTAGAACCTCTCTATCAGGACCGCCGTTGGGACCAGTGTTATATGGTCTCAATAGAGAAGTGGTCTTTGTACAGAGTTCCATTTTTTGGTAGCTTTATGAAGGTTTGGGAGTGTGAAAAGTGGTCTTATCATAGAGGTGGTCTCGGTATAGAAGTGGTCTTGATTGGAGGTTCTATTGTACAATTGTTGGTGTTCAGTTAGTGGCAAACATCCCAGTGAGCATTCAACCCATTTTCAACTGCACATATCACAAACCGACTTCGTAAAGGTGCCAGACATTCTTTCAGATCAAGGTGCTGGGGCTATAGGGGTTACTGGCATCATAGACAGAAACACAGTAACTCCATCAAATATTCACATGTAACAGAATCTGCTGGTGTTCCTTTAATATTTAAAAATACATCCGCGGTGTTGGGTTATCATATTCCAAGCCCGAGAGCAATGGGAACTGTTTATAAAGATTCCGGGAAGGATACGAAAGTCAGATCACTGGATACATATGTGGATCGGCAGAAGATTGTATTACGAGTAGTCAGTGGTGGTGTATAGGGTATTTTGCCTATTTTAGACAATGCGGGAGTGCGGGAGTAAGAAATCCTTTTTCACTTTCAGCGCCTTGGAAAGGTCTTAATTCAGACGTTTGATTAGCGTATCAAAGGTTTTGTTAGAAATTTGCAAATTGCATTCTAACATTTGTACAAAGCGAGCAAAACAGCAATGTGTTTACCAGAAACTGTATACGCTGTCAAGTTGAGTTATCATCTGTACTTCCAGGAAACCAATCTGCGTGTTCCTGAAATTGCATAACACTTGTGGTTCGTGTTGCTGTCACACAGAACGAACTGGTTACGCCGACGTGTAAAATGTATGTGCACCTACAGATGTATATTCAATCACACACTTACATGTGTTCGTTCACACCTTCAAGGATATAGTGCTTCAATGGGCAATCTATGCTACATTCACCAACCAATTCCTCTTTGATTAAGTGTACGTGTGCTAAAACACATAAGATAAACATGGTAGCAAATCCGTCACCGTTTAAGATTTGCATAACAAGTAACAGATGAAAGCAAAAAGGGACTAACCACATGTATTGTTCATGGTTCGGGTCGGGATCACACCGAAGTAGGGATGTTATCAATTCCCGCACACCCGTGCCCGCCTTCACGAATTTCACTTGATTTCGTAGCACTGCTGAAGGACAATAACGATAGAGAAATGACCACATGTCGTAGCCAGGATGAACAGCGCGTGCGGTTTACAGTGACCCCCACCCCACCCCTACAGCATTCACTCCTCGTTGTATGTGACTGGGGCATTTATGCGGGTAATGCAGCTGCTAAAAGTATTTTCCATCTAACTAGTTCACATGGGAAATAAGCACAATGTGGTTTATGGTAATATAGAGTTTTGGTGTTTACCTTCTCAAGTATATACATTTTTGCTGTTAGCTTTTGTTCTTTTGGCATTAGATGGTAAATAGGTAAATAGACAAAACCGGGTGAGTTGTAACAGGAATTATTGATTTCATCAGGTGAGTTCTTCGGGCTCGCGCCACAAGAATGAATCCTCGTTACAAAACAAACCCGGTTTTGTATTTATCATTCTTTTTCTAAACAATTTATATTATAATACACCACTTTAAAAAAAAAATGTAAAATGTAGTCCGTTAGAGAACAAGCATGATAACCATGGCATCACCCCAGTTCGGGTTATTGAATACTTCTGAATCATGATAGCTAATAAAACTACATGTACATGGAAAATAATGACAAGACGAAGTTTAATTCATATCAATAGAATCACTTAACATTAGACAGACGATGGTTATATTACCAATTGTGTTCAAACTGTCCTGTCACTCGTGAGTTTAATATACTTGCGTCTGATCTGTGTGCGTGCATGCGTGAGCGCACGCGCGTTGGTGCGTGCGTATCGTAGCCTAGCCTATGGGTGCTAGCGACGGGTGTGTAACCAAACCAGGTCCAAAGCATCATGTATCATGCACATCAACGATGTTCAGTTTTGTTATTATCAAAGGTCTGTTATTATCATGTCACAAGAAATGTAAATCTAATTTTCGTAGAAAAATTGCATTCATCACATCTTTCCGAGAATACACGGGATGTTAAGACAACCATTATATTTACACGGTTCATCGAAATTAGAGCTTACATTTCATGGGTAATAGGCTAAGTTAAGAGTGTCTTTATTGTCCCGTAGGTCTATTTGTTTTTTAAATACATTTTTGCAATGTTTTATTATGACGAAAAAAGGACAAGAGCGCAACCTTATAGGTCCATATTGCCCTGCATGAAATTTTATTTCAATGGAAAGAGCACGTTTAGAGCTGCATTTGAAAACGAAAAGCGCCACCCAATGTGACAAACAAGCTTTTAGGTAGGACTAGATAACAGCCACAATGGACCCTAATAAGAACCAGTGCATACACGTAAAACCCCGAAGCCCATCTTTTATATAGGGCTACTGTTTTACAGAATGCATTTACCAAGTGCCCCCTGTTATTGACGTGTTTCTCGTCTGCGTTGTCGGCGTGAGCACTAGACTGCGGCAGCCTTGCTTCTGTACGCCCGCTCCCGCGGCAACACACTCGTACGTGACACGAGCGCACCCGGACCCCCACATTGCTAGGAGAGCACATATTTGGACGGACTACTATTAACGCTTCCAAATGGTAGGCAATTATTTGTTTAGCTATACGTTGCACTAGCAGGCGTCATGTTACAAGAACCACAGAGCAAATCAACAGTTCAGCTGGCTACCGGCAGTCCGCGTGGATGGCTTCATGATTATGTTGGTGGCGCTAATGACGTATTTGCATACAGGAAGCCGCTAACTTATTTAAAGGCACATCTGTGCACGGATGTGACAAGGGTAGCAATTTATAAACTGTAGATAGCACGTAATTTATAAACGTACGTTATGTAAGCATTAGCTGGTTTCTTATGTACAATGCAACCTTTATTTTAATGTCGCCCTGTGGATTGACTTCAAGTGATCTCTTTGTGAAGGTTCATCGCGGTCTCTGTATAAAGGTGTGCGGCCAAGGAAATGGTATAATTACAAAGATGGTCTCTCTATAGAGGTGGTATATACACGGTATTTATTTATGAGAAAATTAAAATCACACAACTATTTTTTGTTAATTTTACTCAAAGCTTTCTACAGTGGTTGTTCAAGTTTATATAGATTATAAATGGATTGGAAGCATCCTATATCAGCTAGTGGAATGGCATTCAGACGCATTTCATTTGTTCTCATTATCATACCCATCACTTGGATGTGACAGGCCTCACCTGCATCTTAGACATCACTTTCTAAACATGGAGTTTCTATGCCATCTTTTCTAATTAGACCCGGTAATATGTAAGAAAAACCTCCTTCATAGCATGTTTTGTAATGCACCATCCGGATCAAGTTATTCACAAGGCCAATAAATGGTTTGTTTCTCAAAACACGAGCAGTTGAGCTTGTCTATAATACCAAATGTCAAACTCTCACTGGGACATAAGCGTCATTCACAGTCCACATTGTTGTTCTCACGACATGGTGAACATAGCATTGTTGACAGTGTAGATGTCTCATTAAATCCCATCAAAGATTAAGGAAACCTCTTAGAAGAAGGGAAACAGTGTTTTAAAAGCGACCATAAAATATTGACGCATATACACTCATCATACAGGAGTAGACAGAATTATTAAATGGAGCATTGCAGTTTAGAAGTAGAGTGGGATGGCATATGGAATGCAAATGCTCCTTTATATAATGCATACCAATATCAGTTGAATACTTACAAAATATTACAGTTTCCTCATTATAAGAGCAATGTGCCCGTCGGGAGATCGGAATTATGTGCCGGTTGCACGGTTTGCATAATCACATTGGTAGTGTACACGTAAAAATAGATGTACACAATACATTATTGATCTACATGATTGTCTTTTATATCATCATATATTTTTCATGAACGAATGCAATGTGCCAAAAGAATGTAGGTACCCATTTGGCGTTATATTCATGCTCATGATAATTAATGTTGTGGTTCACAATTTAAGTTTTGCCAAACATTAAGAATCAATCTCATCATTTAAACACATATCGATGGTAATATTACTTAGCACAGAATAGAAATGTTGCTTCCTCGTTCTATAGCCGACTTCTAATGCCACGTGATGTTAGTAACACATTCTCCAAGAGGGAGAATTCAAAGGATGGCGCAAATCTCATTTTCTTTGATACCGCACACAATAAATGTTTCCATGGAAATGTGAAGGGCTCATTCTTGGCGAATGTTGTGTTTTGGTGAAGAAAGTCTTATTCGTAACTTTAAGCTGCCTGTCTCTCTCCATAATGATTTTTCCTATATGAAGGTGGATGTATTGTATAGTTGATTTACACGAACTGCTCCACATATGTAACCTAACCGTTGCCAAGTAATCGACTAGAAGAGTAGCAATTTCATTACCGTGATTCCAGCCCATGACAAAAGTAGGTGCCTGAGATGTATTATTTGCAAGATAATCAATGTAAGAATAGATTGTGCTTCTGTTTTGTAGAGAGACCCCGCTGTTAGACAATTTGCATTATGATGTGTACATTGTATAATGTCTGACAGACCTATAAAATTATGAGCTTTATACACACATCAAACAGCGTTCAAATAACACATGTAAACTCTTTTTAAAAACAAACAAACAAAAAAACAAACTCCAAGTAACAATGTTCTGTTACTAAGGTGCTTCTTCCAACGCTGACGAAGTGCACATTAAAGAGTAGTCTTATGACCTGTTGAAATTTTAGAACATTATGAAATGGGCAGTATGTCTACAAAAGTCTTCCAAATGTGCACTCACACAATATCCATAAAGGTTATACCTTTTAAACTGTATTCACAAGTCGTTCACCATTTGTCACGCACGTTTAATATCGTCTGTGTCATCTCTGACTGGATAATGCATTTTATGACACGAATCGTATCACACTGGCCATCTATTTTTAAAGGTCCTACGATTAGTCTGTGTATGTGCCCTGTTGTATTATCTCAAGGGAAATTGACGTAGTTTAAAGGCTTGAACATTAGGTTGAAATTGAATGTCTAAAATCGTTAGTGTAACGTGTTTATTTTTCTTTTCTTTTTCCTTTTCATTTACAAAAATGAGTTGGATAGGGGTTTGAACGCACTTACAGAATCCTTTAATTCAAAGTCCTCATCCCCAACCTGTGTTGTCAGGGAACAAATGGGCACGATCATTTATACAGACAGAACAAGCACAGAGAATCACCGAGACGTTTTATTGTTCATTTTTGAAGAGACAACACTGCAAAAGAACACACCTGCGTGGTCACAGGGCAGATGAGTCGACGATACAAACCATACTATTATAGCCACTTCAAAGTTTTTACGGTTGTTAGTCATGCCACTGTAAGTAATGCCACTCATCAGGATAATCTTATCAGAGGGTGTCATCTATGAGCATCCATCATCTAGTTACTACTAACGAGTCGGTGTATTTGGTGTGTGTGTGTACGGCAGGTGCATACGTGGCCACATGCACTTGCATATACACTGTACCCACGCTTGAGCTCTATGGGCAAATTTCACCAAATGGGAATCTTTACTCACACTACATACACTACTATGCGTTCTGGTTAAGTATCTAGGCAAAATTAGTGTTAAGTGTGCGCAATTTGACAAAATACATAAGAAGCTGGATTATTTGACCATAAATCGAGGTTTCCATCCTGATCGGAACTGGTGATGGGTGTTGAGTGAGCTCACCCATACTTGACTGCACCCTGCTCCCATGTACATTGACATTGGACATCAAAAGCGTTGCAACCGAAGAGGTAAAATACTCTGTGAATAGTTTAGTTGATCGTTAAGAATAGATAAATGTAATGGTGCAAATGCCAATGGACTGGGGGTGTAGGCCTATTAGAACTTAAACTGCTGTGATAACGACGCCGTGTTCTTCAAGAACTTTTGCTGTATTGTATGTCCTTGCTCATACATGTATTCATGAATCAAGTTATTCAAATATGATAACTAAACCCTGGATGTAAATCTTATATTTTGTGCGCCTGACCGGAAAAGCCAACAATTTAGTATAGTGGTATCTTGAATGAAATTGGCCAGCTCCACACCCTCTGCGTCTTTTGTTGATCAGTTCAATTGCATATATATGTAGAGGGTGCGCATACTCGTTAGAAGTGTAGGAAGATGTTACCTCATTACTCTCTAAGACGTCTATATATAAACTCAAAATGAAGCAGTGATAACTACGAAAATACATTTTTAACCATTAGTGTTTAAAAGGAATGAGAACCGTATGAAAAGAGCTATTGAATATTACAACTTGCATGCCGTTATTCATGCATCATCTATGTGGCGTGGCATGCCCACATTTTTGCATCGGTTAATGAGCCTAGCCTGTGCCATGCCCTTTGTGCTTTGTGTATCATAGATTATGTATATAGTTACAGATGTATAGCAGCAAAATTTGATCTGGCCGTATGTGTACACAGAAAATATGAATCGATGTTAATTAACAAAGAATAGTGCACATTACAATGATATGTATTGAGGCATATGTACAAAGAGCAGCAGAATTATTGTCAATACTGATAAGCAGGATCTAGAGTAAACGGACTAGTCCCCAATTTCTATTGGTGTCTCGAGGCTTTCATAATCAAACTACATGTATCTTGCGTTGCTGGTGCCACCCACCATGTCAGTGGTGTACCCTGCAGACAGGGGAATTTATTCCATTGATCCTATTCTATTACAACATACATTGGTTACTCATTATGCGAACAACTGCATTGTTTAGAAATGAGCAGACCGGATCGATTTGGATTTCCATCACCATTCAAATGGCTCTCTAATTTGTAATTGCGGTGCTATGACATGAGCCGTTCAGCTATAAGCTGTGGTAAATAAATACACTTGGTCATAGCAATGCATGTAGCGTTTTTGTATAGTTGGAACAACATTCATGTCTCTATCAGACATCTGATTGCTTGAACTGATTCATCTAACACCTTAACTGCAGTTTTGAATTTAATAATGAACCATTACTACTGGCAAACTACAAGACAGAATATTGTATATTGTAGCAAGTAATTCTAATATGATGCAATGTGTATATACATGTATTCAACAATCAGTAATTGTAGCAATTGTTTCCATCCTTTCTGTAGTTCACCAACAAACGATACTAGCGCGACGACTTTTCACACATTTCGTATTCACAGTACATAACGAAAAGGATAGGAGGATTGCATTTGGCATGACATGCACATGATTAAATTAGAGCAATCTGTTATGCTCACTCACAACCATATGCACTACTTCGTCTTGCAAACGGAGTATTTTCGTTCTTCTGTCTCTGGGAATTGCCAACCTGTTGAACGCAGTTTTATTAGAAACGTAACCATAACGCCAGTGGTTTGTTGTACAACTTGCGCAATAGCTAGTGCTGTGTGTTGCTCCAGATAAAGCAAATAAGCAGGGAGAACAATTCTTTATCGGCGATACACCCTGGATCTGATATAGATCTAGGCGTGTAAGTTTCCATATGTCTTCATGCAGTTTAATTGCGTTCTGACTATTAAATTACAACCTTTCATTATGCGAGCTTTATATAGTAATCGCACTGTTTGTCGTTAAACGACATTTGGAAACCAATATTAAACGTAACGAATAAGTGTATGTGCGTGTGGTATATTAAAAAATAAACAAACCCACGCCCACATTATATTGGTCAGTGTAAAATGGAGTTTATAAAAGCACACTCGATTAAAAATTGGGAAATGTATATAACCCATGCAGACATTCAATTCAGGAACAAAATCTAGGTTCATTTAATTTTGGTTTAGGGCGTCAGGTCTCGTTCCTGGTGTTTCTACAAAGGGAGCTAAAGCGAGGTTGACAACACCGAAATCACTAATAACGCCTGGGAGGCAATGTTGGCCATGGTCTTCATTCCTATAGTCTGGCCACATTACGCTGTTGGGGAAAACCTCTAAATAATCTGTCCATGGGATTCAATGTTTTATATTTTCAGTAATCATGGCAATTTTTTAAAGGTGTGCACATACAGCGTAAATGTTTGATACACAGCACTTCTACCACAAATGTCATCCTTGTAACAAGATTGATGAGTAGAGTTCTTTGAATCTTTACACAAACACTTAATATTGTTCAATCTTTTCAAGTTGGAAGTTAATTTACGGTGCATCTATGTGACAGACAATTCCATTTCTCGTACATGACCAAGTAAGTATTTACAAAGTTCATCTTTACACAACACAATAAAATCTTACATTGATTGACAGTTTCAACAACTACTGTTGCCATTTTCAAAATCTCTCTGCGCATGACAGGTCAATCTGCACGACTTCCGATACTGAAAATCGGGTCGTACACATGAGAGAGTTGAAAGCCCCCTCGTCCCTGTTCATGACCTGTCTCTGTCCTCGTATCTTGATCGCTTCCTTGATTGTTCTTATCCTCCAGTCACTTTCTCTGTCCAACACACTGACTTCCTCCCAGTCTATCTCATGATTGTTCAGAGCAGCGAGAAAAGAATCCCTCGCCCAGATCCACAAGAGTGCAATTACAGATCATGTTAAGCAGAACAATCATGAGATAGACTGGGAGGAAGTCAGTGTGTTGGGCAGAGAAAGTGATTGGAGGATAAGAACAATCAAGGAAGCGATCAAGATGCAACGACAGAGACAGGTCATGAACAGCGACTAGGGGGGCTTTCAACTCTCTCATATGTACGACCCGATTTTCAGTATCGGAAGTCATGCAGATTGACCTGTGATGCGCAGAGAGATTTTGAAAATGGCAACAGTAGTTGTTGAAACTGTCAATCAATGTAAGATTTTTATTGTGTTGTGTAAAGATGAACTTTGTAAATACTTACTTGGTTATGTACGAGAAATGGAATGGTCTGTCACATAGATGCACAGTAAATTAGAGCGATTTTGAAAATGGCAACAGTAGTTGTTGAAACTGTCAATCAATGTAAGATTCTATTGTGTTGTGTAAAGATGAACTTTGTAAATATATATGGATTCCAACACGATGAACACATTCAAGGATATGACCAAGTAAGTAAGTAAGTAAGTTCGTGAGTGCACTTTTACTGCAAACTTGGATATATTGAATGCAAAATTAAAGACGAAACAAATGATAAAATACGGTAGAACCTTCGATTAAAAACACCTCTATCTTGAGACCACCTCTGTAATGGGACCATTTTCCATGCTCCTAAACGGTATAGTAATAAACCGTCCGAAATGAACCCCCATACAAAGACCACCTCTATTGAGACCAATAATGCACATAATGCACAACCACTCATGCCAGTATATGTGTCGAAACTAACGCTCTATTATTAACCAGGGAAAATTTGACTAAAAGCACCGCCTCCGCTGATTTACAACACAGAAGATTTAATTTCCCCATCCATCTACATTTTGCAAACATCCTTCAGTGGACCACTTTCAGGTGATGTCCCAGCTACTCAAAAAGCACGCCAGTGTCGCCGCTGCATTGTCCAAAGGGAATCACATTTAAGCCAAACGATACATTAAATAGAAAACACACAGGGGAGCGGCTAATGTAATTTTCATTATTTTCCAAGCTTCCTACACTCATTATTCATCACGATCTCTTTCGGGGGAAATGAGCGCACACACTTAAAGTTAAAGGGTAGAGGAGTTTACTGTGCATGGCATTCATATGTAAATTTTATTTGCAGTACATTATTAGGCGTATATGAACACCGCAATTTGATGTTTATGGATGGATGGAAATTGTATAAAAATCAAACAGTTTTATCAGACAACGTTTTTAATAATTTCATGTCTAAAAGACCTTTCGATTTCTACTCACCACGCAAAGGCAACACTGTCTTGCTTTACTTAGTGCCATAACATCATTTCTCAAGCCACAAGATTGTCTGTGGCATGGAGGGTTTGTGAAATGTAATAAGTGTGCTCTACGAAGCTTGCTCAGGCTTTCTCTAACAATGAATCACTTTGTGTGAATGGCCACTGCTTTGAAGTAATCATACACATTATGAGTGATGTGACAGTGAAATATGACTTTCATTCTTGTTCACTCAAGTTTATTTCCCCACGTGTACTCATGCCAGTCACTCATGCACGCATGCACGGTCTATAGAATGCTGGACTCATCAAATATCGAATTGCATAGAGGTCCATAGACATTGACATTAATTTGACACTGCATTGTAGTGAATTCACTCATTCCATGTCCGACCCCATTTGCTTAAAGAGATAGAAACGCCTACACACAACGGTCACCTGTTGTAGGACACTGAAGTTATATCGCCAGTGTATTAGGAAGGTGGTGGAAAATCAAGTGTATGAACCAGTGGATGAATCAAGTATTGTACACAATTTATAATTAGGATGAAGGTGCACAGCCAGTTTTGAAGTAAATCTATATATATATTAAAAAAAAACTCCTCCACATTTGTGTTGACACACTGACTGCATTGTATCTGCCACTGATTTGGATTGATGGAATTGCAATTGGTAACGGTAGTTCATAATTCATCTATACATGGGCGGAAGCAGGATGGGGATGGCCTCATACATGTGACACCTACATGTACTTACAATACCTATGTATAATAGAGGTCATAATACACACAGGCGAGAAATATTCTTACGGGATTCCGACCTGCTTTGATGCATGTTAGTCAACATACCGAGCATATTGATTATGAGTACACTAAGGTCATAACCCATGAACCGAGGTATTTCAAGAGCTTAACACATTTTTTCGACAGTTTATGGTACAACAACGGTGGCATTCTTGGTACATTAAGGAGGTTTACTACAGTCTCAGCATATTTGAAAACAAGTTTTGTTGTTTAGTGATTCTTTGAAAACCATCTGAGATGGCCTGAAGTATCTATGGTGTAAAATCACGACTGCTTACTGCTGCATGTGGTTAGAAAATTAAATATAAAAAATGTTATTGCTGTTGGTTGTGTTTGATCCGTGGCGATTCTATAAATAATTGTGCCTTTAGCGTTCGTTCACTTGCAAGAGATGTAAACCACCTGGGCGATTACATGGGAACGTAAACTTACTAAGTGAGCAATTTAGACGATAGTTTCTTTGCGTGTATTTTTCTTTGCATGAATTCCCCATATAGACAATGTACGTCTTCACACGTCTTCACACACAACTCGCTGCAAAATAGGCTTCTAAAGAATAGACAAAAACAACAACAACAAAAGTAATGTAACAGACACACAGCAGCGGTAAATGCAATAAAAGTAATAATGTTATGACAGTATCAATATTATATAAGCTTTTTTATGACTGACTAATAATTAATCATCAGAGAAGCTTTTTAGTACCAGATAATAAAAATGTGGAGGAGCCACGTCCATCCAGCCGACAGAACATCAGCTGATTGTACCTTTAACACCACCAATATAGACACCCGCAGATGGCTAGTGTTGCCTACTCGTACCGCAGTATCTTCAGGTGTCATTTTGCGGGTACGGGGAGGAACGGTTGAGTTAAACCCCTACAGGGAGCCATGTGTGAAGAGCAGGAGGCGGTGGAGGTGTTTTTCTTCATTCCAGCACTATAGGTTTGAAAGCATTGTTATAGAAGACAAAGTCATATGTGCTGTACAGTGGGGGTTTATTGCAGCTCTGGTCTTGCAGTGTAAAAAAGATAAAACTAATTCCCTAATTCCGTAGGAAACGATTTGTGTTTCAATATTGTTTTTCTTATCAGTAACATGAGGAGCCAGGTGCTCGCACAAAAGGGACCAGTAAGTTGTTGTTCTTAATTTTTAGTCAATGGCGTGGCCCCAGAAAATAAAAACTGATCGAGCCTGATGTAAATATCCGCCTTTTCCCCCCATAGTAATCCTGTAGACATGGGCTAGCCTTTCGCGCCCCCTTTTCCCACCAAAATACTTCACTTTCGTAGGGTAGGGTTTTTGGCATGTCCGCAATCGACCGCGCGTATGAAACCCATGAAATCCCTTAAGTGCCCCCCCTTTACACAACCTGGATCTGCCATTGCAGTATAAGAATCGGTAACAGGGGTTGCACTCGCTGAGCTGAAGCGCTTCAACCAGTGTAGAATGAATTATAAAAACGGAGCCTTTTCTCTGTTGAAATGGGGAGGTGGTAACGGAATTAAATGATGTGGGAGCAAGAGTGTCAGTTTCAATCGCCACATTCCAAATTTATGTGGTGTGGACATTGTTGACTGCAACAATTTGCTCTTCATGTATGGAACGCACACTATTAAATAGTACATACATGTACTATCGTAATAGGCAAATTGCAATCACATAAATGGTTGATGCAGTCAATAGGGGAGAACACCAAACTTATAATATTAATGTCCTTGAACGTTGTGACTTTTATGAATCGCTATATTAACATTAATGTTTTAACATGCGCGAAGGAAACGTGTGCCTCACTTGGAGTCACTTGCCCAGCCAATAATAACACAGCCATTCGTCATTCTCATTCTGTCAGTCACACCAGGCGGCCGCAACAAAATGTCATTAGCACTAAGCAAATTGACGCTCACTCCAAACAAATTTGTCAGTTATGGCTGTGCCATATATCTGTTACCTACTGTGAATGTTGATGAGCACGTGAAAATGATGTGCCATCAAGGGTAGACTCATCACTTATTTAGGGCAGGTGAAAGATGAGTGAGCTCAAGGCAACACCTGCTAACCGCAGTGAGTCCGATCTCATGAAGCAAAGCCGCGCTGTCAGCGAGAGCCTAGTGGGATTAAGCGGCCGTTTTCTTCCCTTTTAGGTGTTACGAGTGCGTGCTGCAGCGTTTAAGATTCAATGTGGGAAGAAGATATTACACATTGATTTGCATAATGGTATTATGATGTGTGGTCAGTGTTTTATTTAAGTAATTAAAATATTATGTAATGTAATTTTATAAACGATAAACACGAACAAATTACATCACGGTGTAATATGCTTTGGGGGTGTCTGTAATGATGCAGATGGCAAGAACGGATACTTGATAGTAGAGTAGCTTAATACACCACCACTAGCGGGGGGGGAGTGAGTCTAAATTGGGGGAAACAAACAACGACACCATCTGCCTAAAATGAAAAGTGACCACAAGTAAAAAAAAATAACCATATTTGCTACGTACGTGGTAAAATATTATCTGACAGGTAATTAGAAAAAAAAATCATTGAAGATATCACGTGTATTGTGTATATGTGAGGTAATTCATATATATAACATAATGTCATATTCTTCTTTCAGATTTATGTGTTGGACGTGAGCCTGACCATCTGCGGGCCTCTACAGTGAGAATGTCGTGTACGCATGTGGAAAAGAAAGGCACAATTGCACTTACAATAGACAATTACTATTAACAGTAGCACTAACGGGATATGGATTTTGATGCATAAGAGTCCCGACTAATATTGATTGTGTTCAACTAAGTTAATAATTCAACCACATACAGGGAAACCTTGTGCCAGTATGGATGAGTGCGTGTGATCAACAATTCATGTGTGTGTGCGGAAACTGAACAATAACACACAGCTGCGCACAGAATTCTTCTTGGTTGCTGTATTGACAGCTATTACAGCATAGCAAATGTAGTTGAACTTGTTCACAATATCGGATACACACCACTAATTTCCACCAAACAAAATGGATTTCCAGGAAAAGGGAGGTTATAACATGACAATAATGGAGAAGGTTTGGGCAGTGCCCAAAGCAATCTTCTCCAGCTGGGGAGCAGCTTTCATAGGCAAATATGACAAACTGTTTGCATATGGACTAGTCCTCGGAATGACATTTCTGTCTCTGCTCGACTGCATTATGGACTGGTCCAACTACGAAGAGCTAGCGGATCCGGATTACAAATACGGCCTGGCCACGGGACCGGCCAAACAGTTCCCCCTCGATTGCTTGCTGTGGTTCAATATCGTGGGGTCGGTGCTGTTCGTGATGGAGCTCACCAACTGCCTGACGCTCATGTGCAACGGCGGCCACACGAAGATGCCCATCGAGCTGGAGCAGACGATTGTGCTGCTGCTCGAGGAAATCCCGCAGGCGGCGGCCAACCTGGCCATCGTCATCTGCCGCAACGACGCCATCATGTCGCAGCAGACGATCACGACCATCGTGGCGCTCCTCAACTCCGTAGTCCGCTTGTACGCCTACGGCTGGGCCAAAGAGCGCTGGTTCAAGTTCGAGCGCTCGTCCAACAAGTGGACACTCAAGATCGGCATCTACACGACGGCTACCATGCTGTGGTCGTTCCTCCTCTTCACCGTGTTCTTCATGTTCCACCACGCCAGGCTCGGCAGCAACGGGCTATTCAACGAAACGTCCAAATACCAACTTCTATCGGGAGTTTCCGTATTCCTCCTCGACCACCAGAAGTTCAAATTGCCCGATGCAAAGCTTTACAATTATAGTCTCGATGATATGATAGCCAACCAAGGTCTGAACTCGGAGAAACCGTGGCTGGTGAGAGATATAATCGACATTGTTGCCGACATTGATCTTCACCATCCATATTACTACCCATGCGATAAAGTTCAACAAACAGGCCAACCCACGTTCACTCCGAGCAGGCCTTCAGCATGCAAAGGAGCAAATTCTATCAAGTTTCTATTCAAACATGAGCACAAGGCTTGGATACTGCAAAGGCATCCGCTGGGAGAGATAAAATACAACTTTGCGTCCGTGACCATGAATGGGACACGTGAGGTGTGTAGAGCGTCACAGCGACCCCTGGACGATAGTTGGGACTTGTATTATTTTTACGCTCATCTTCTGCCCGGACCCACCAATGAGACAGACCTTGTACACGTGACCAGCCCATGGCCAAGAGCGTGCGTTACGCCACAGCTTAATTATGATAGATTCATAAATGTGTGTGCATCAGGGAAGTCAATGTAGAGTGTACACAAAGATTGTATATCTCCAACGACGTGGGTATGTAATACTACTAGGCTTACATGGTATTACACCGGCTAAGTATATACTGTAAATCAATGGTGGTATTGATGTATGTGGGTGCACAAACTATTATAAATGTGGGTAGAAGCTACAATAGCTTGACAACACATCCCATGAATTATGTATTTTATTGGTGTAAAATGGATTATTAGTCACCTCCAACTGATAAGGTGCTGCTACTGATTTGACCATCCCAACAGATAATTCAAACGTTGTTTAGTGAGGATTACACACTACTGCCATACCGTGGTTGTGTTTAATGAAAAAGGAAGACGAGCTTATTCCAACTTATAAAATGTGATACTTCATTATTTTTCTGTGCTCACAAATATTACAAAAGCAATACACGAAAAATGCTAGCAACATATTGCATGTGTGTCAAAAGCTGAGAGAGCTAAGATATACATACATGTATGCAAGTATAAAACATGAAACAGTAGTTGTGGTGAATTTCCATACGCGTCTCAGACTGTTTTTTTTTTTTTAAATCTTAATATGTACAAAATACACTGTGATTTCATGTGAAAAGTGGTTGCGTGATGTTTTTATATGATTTTATATTGTGACAAACATAATGTTATAAATGGTGATAATGCTTACCTTGGTAGGGCGTTATCTTGGTGGAGGTTCCACATAATTAAGTCAAACATTTTAAATTGTGCATCATCTCTCGCACCTCACGTGGCTCCTGACTAAGTTCCTTGGAATTTTACAATTTTATACTTAAGGTTGTACGAAACAGTTTTACTGAACACCTTTGTCGAACATCTAAGTTTGCATCATGACTAACTTTTGACGTTTTGATTATATAAGCCTTTAATGGTGTTAGTGATTTTTCCAATGTTAGATGTATACATAGAATCTTTTAAAACAATAACCTGTGAATAATACATACATTTAATAATATATAATATTCCAGTGTAATGTTGAAATCAGTAGTAAATGATATGGCCTATTGAAATTTATGCAAAGTACTGATTATGAGTATGAGACATAATTAGGAGTATGTAATATTGCAGCAAATATATGGGCCATAATATATATATTGAACAGTATTTTTATATACAATATCCATATTTTTGCTGGTATTTAGATCCACGTTTGAGGTTAGGATGTATGTTTTGTGGATATAACCCTTAATATTCATCTTAAATAGATGGTAACCTATAATGAATCTACGTTTTCCTTTAAAGGTTTTGCTCAGACCTTTCACAGAATCAACTTCTGAGTGTGCTTCACATATTGCCTCATAACTCCCAAATGAACATGCCAACATGGGTCAATATATTCTATTTGTATTTTTCATCTAGACACTTTGATCGTTTCAATGGCTATTTTCATAAAATAAAATAAAAACTGTTTCGAACATTCTTAAAAATGTAAATACTACCTATTAGACTTTTATTCATATATTTTAATATAAAGCATGAGTACCGTTGTTTAAGAGTAAAAAGGCACCTATCGATACTTTCCTTAGATACGCAACATTTATTTCAATGAGGAAAACAGGACACTTTGTTGTTGTTTTGTCAAGTTGTATGTATTACACTTTACTCATAAATTGTGCAAATGATGGTTTGTATACGACCCTTTTGTCCAAATAAACCATCATAGCATGCTACCTATATGAGATTAATATTAACGAGAACACCATTAGTAGCTGTCCTTGAACTATAGACAGTTTTTATAGTTTTTAGTAAAAATGTATGTTTCTATGTGATTTGCAATAGAATAAACGATCACGTAGGTTGTTTTGTGATAAGTGAATCCATGAGTTATGTGTGACTATTTTTCTATGCCTCTCGCCACAACAGACCCATGGAGCCCCCGCCCCCTCCCTCGACCAAATGTTTTAATATAAGTGACATGTACAGCAAGTGTCTCCTTGGATAGATTGAACAATCTTATTTTATACTTGACATATTTCTCGTAATAATTTATGATTTTATAATTATTTGTCATCGTTTTGATAAAATATTAATACCCATAATATAGTGGACTGCCATATTGATTGTCACTTCCATATCTCCCCTGGAAAGAAAGAGCCCTATATGAAATTGCAGCCTCTATCACCCGTGCGTCGAAAGCCAAAATTATAACTCAATGTTTACAAACATGATTTTGGTACATTTCATGAAACCTGTAAAGAGAAATGAAACATTGCACATAGATAAAATGGTCATGAAATTCACCTGTGCATGTCTCTTTAATATTAACCAAACACCCTCCTCATTCCGCTCTAGAAAATCTGGATACAATCATTATTGCTATCCTCTGATTTAATTCGATGTACGATATGAGAATGTTGGATGTCTCATCTCATCAAATATTCAAGCACTTGGTAATGTGGCTGTTTATTTTCTGTTGGCGATCATGGTGTGTAGGCAATTAGTAGTACTTATTGCCTCGGGTGCAGTTAGGAATGCCCCTTTGCTTACGCTCTCCGTTCGACGTACGTAGTACGTCCCCCGTCCTGTAAAGTAACGTCATTTGACGTTGATGACGTCAAATGACGTCACAAAGCTCGTCATCGCATAACAAATGCGTTGTCGGCTCAGTTTGAATCTAGCTGTGGGAGCGGCCACTTAGTAGGAAACTAGCACCCCCAAATCCTTAGATTTGGGGTCCTATAACTATATTCAGACTGCGTCCAGTCTAACGTGTACATACGTAGACACCTGTTTGTACATGTGGATCCGTTTGAGTGGATCTAGGTGAGCTACACGCGGCTTACGAGGCTCGTGTCGCCAGCACTGGTGCGAAGTCCCTCCCGAGGGCCGTCAATCCAGCCTGGTGGAGGCCTGGTAAACGTACCAGCCCTCCCACGTTCGGATCTACTGGTCTACAGACGGGGTTCGTAAGTACCTCGAGTAGCTCTTGCAGTTCGTCTACTAGAAGAAAAGTTTACAGTTTTGGTGCCGTGAACCTGGGACGGATTGGCGTGCGGCCCTGCCTTGCACAGCTGTGATGGATAAAGAGACAGAACAACCAGTGGTTCCCGTGGGCTCACCTAGTCGTGAGGAGCACGGAATCGACGGAGACGGATCACCTACTCTGGTAAATAATTTTGATTTTGATGTTGCGGATATTGCCACGACCTCGGACGCTGGATGTGCCCGAGCCCGTGGACGGATCCCCAAGAGCAGCCGAGGCCGCCCCACTAGGACGGGGTCGTTGCCTGTGACGCGCTCCAGGGCAAAAGTCCAAGGCTCGAACGCTTCCCCGGCTGACGTTGTCAAGGCAGCTTCATTTGTGGATGGGTCACCCCCTGGTGGACGCCCCCTTCGGGACGGGCATGTAAACCACGGGAGCACCCGTAGTGGACCGGCTGAGGGCACGCGGGAGGGAGTCTCTACCACTCCCACTGCGGACCATCCCAAATGGGAGAGTGTCCCCCCTCGCGCCGACCACGGACCCACACTGGACCCCTTTGACGCCACCTTACCTCAGGACTCCTTAACCGCTTCCACGGCGGAGGGGACAGTCCGAGAGGGTGCACGGCCTGCACCACCATGCACCCGTGAGTCGAAGGGGACCTCGACGATCATCTCGTCACTGACCGGGGACCAGCAACCGAAGGACAGCCCTGCCCGTGGACGACCATCTGAGGTCGGGAGGACCTCTGCCCTGACGGGGGCCGACCCTAGTACGCGGATTGAGCCCTGCTCCCGCGACACCCGGGGCGCCCCCACCCTTGCCCTTGCCGCAAGGACGGACCCGGGTATTGATCACAATCCTCCTGCTTTCAGGAGGCCTGTGACGCCTGAACGGGGGTTCGCCCCTCCCGGACGTCCGACGTGCGAGGAGGGGTGGGACCCTGTCCGCCTACTAGGACAGGAGTCCCCTAACAGGGGCAGGCCTAGTACTTCGGCGTATGCTCGCATGGCTTTCCGGGAACCCGGCGCAGACATTCACACGTCGAACGTATCAGCGCGGGCCCTGGCGGCCGGACCGAGCCATAACGCACCCCTCTCTCCGGCCATCCGCACAGTCGCGTTGGGTCACAACGCAAACATCACTTATGACCAGGAGCCCCGTTTCGAATCACCACCGCCCTGCACCCGCACGGTTGTGAGGGCGGAGGGGTCCGGCACAGGGCACCCGAGTGGTGACCTACAACCCCCGACCCGGGGTGGGCCTCATCCAGGCAGGACTGGGACTCTGGACCCCCCTGCTCCCCGTAGCAATGGTGATGAAGAGCTGGAATTCCTGCGGTGGGTTGAGTACAACACTCAGGTCATGGCTAGGTTTCCGGGCTCCCCCACTATCCGCTACATGGGAGACATTGCGGGATACAGACCCGGATCCCTGGATGAGCTTCCCACCCTCGAGACTAGGCCTCAGGGACCTCTGGCGTGGGTGATCTCTGTGCACACAGCACAGCAACTCATGCTGGATGAACTGGAGGCCTACAAGGCCGAACTCCAAGAGATCTGTGTCACCTCACACCCTCGTGAGGCAGCCTTGTACACGGCCTGCCTGGAGGCTCGGATGTGTCGCCTGGTGGCTCCCATCGATTACCCCAACTTCCGCCTGATATGGGACAGCCTCCTAGAGGTGGTCTCGGCCTGGAAGGAGGAGGCGGTGGAACCTGCCAGTATGACGAGTAGCCCCAGGAGGGGACCCCTACTCGGCCTGCACCCCGAGCCCCCCGCCGCCAAACTGAGGCACTGGCTCGGCTTCCGGAATCCCTCCCCGGGAGTTGTGCTTCCAGCCCACGATCCGTCAGGAGGGAGGGCCATGTCGTGTACGCTGAGCCCTCCTCGTCGGTCCAAGCGGAGGAAGACTGGGGGAGGGGTGACTCGCTCTCTGCCCACGTGCGAGAAGCCCCGACCCAGGGCTGAACCAGTGGCACCTGTCAAGAAGCACAGCTCGCGTTATTTCAAAGCGCCATACGTGGGTGCCACGGAAAACTATGCGAGTCAATCCCAACAACGCCTGGACCCCATCGCGTCCGCCTCCTTGGACTCCTCCAACTCGGAGGCTGAGGACAGGCCGCTTGGCGGGGCCTGCCGGCGAAACACCACCCAGCGCAGATCGAGGATCGAGACGGTGAGCTTTTGGGACCGCATCAAGGCCTTCCCCAAGTTTGCTCAACCATGCCCTGATCTGTCCTGGACCGACTTCCTACACAGGTTCACTCGGGTGCTACGCCAGCATGCTGTGCCGGCGTTCGACTGGGCCCGGTGGTTGGCGGACAGGCTCACTGGAAAGGCCCAGAGCCTGTTGGTGAACTTGGAGGATCATGAGCTCGACAGCTGGGACACCCTGGTGGCAGCGCTGAACGCCCAGTTCAATGTCACCCAGGTAGCTGCCCTGGCACGTCAGACCTTCATGACCCGTACCCAAGGGAAGAAGTAGATGGTGGCCGAATACATCAATGATCTCCAACTGCTAGCCCGGCGTGCATACGCCGACGACATGGCCAAGTGGCAGGAGGTCGTTATGGGTCGGCTTCGGGACGGTCTTGCCACCCCCTCGCTTCATCAATGCTTTGACGCCTGCAAGGAGGAGGAGGGCGAGATACCTTTCATGGTGCTGCAGAGCCGCCTCATACACCGGTAGAGCCGGGACAAGCCTGAACGCTACCGAGCGCAGCTCCTCTCGACCCCCTCGGGGTCCGGCGCCTCAGGGCTGCAGAATGCCACCGTGGCAAATTCGAAGAAAAAGAAGCAGAGGCGGGGACCGTCTTCGGGGGCTGGGACCTCCGAAGACATCCGGCAGATCAAGGAGACCCTATCGAGCTTACAATTGACTGTGAGCTCTGGGGAACGAGCCTGCGATCACGGACCCCCGCATAGGACCAAGTACTACAACCAGAAGGACGCGTGCTGGCAGTGCGGGTCCCTTGACCACGTACGTCGGCGCTGTCCTGACCTTTCGGCTGTGGTGCTGAGGTACCTGCAGGGGCTGTGGGATAGACGCGAGGAAATCCTACCAGTCTCGCGGGAACCCGCCCTCCAGGCGATCCGATGCCACCAAACCCCCACCCCCTGGACCGTCCTCCAAGGGGTCGGGAAACTGAATCGATGGGGTGTCGAGCCACAGACACTCCGGGGCAGCAAGCATGGCAGCCAGCTACAGGTACTAGGCAGAGTGGACAACGGAGACTCGGTCCCTCCTCTGTCTCTGCAGTCTCTGCAGTCCCAACACCTGTTAAAGGCTAATGGACAACCCGCACCCCGACTGCCCTGGATGCAGGAGTGCCCAGGGACTGGTCTAGCGGGCGGTGATATGGATGGGTTAGAGTGGGTGCCCGATCCGGACACTTCTTTTTCGGCCAGGATGGTGGGCGGGGAGGCTCGCACCCTGGGCCGGGATGCCTGCCTCCCCCCCTCCCTGGTCTGGGCAAGCAGTCTGGACCGGCACAGCAGTACAACGCTGTAGGAATAGACTTGCCACTGCTAGAGCTGGGAGATGTTCAAGCAGCGACACAGCGCTTGACGGTACCTACTAGCTCGGGTACCAAGTTGTCGTCTAAAACTAGGCACCCTCCTCCTAAAGGGGAAGAGAGGTGTGCCAGGGAGGCAAACCAAAACACCCTCCCAAGAAATTGCGTGGTGTGACGAGTAGGGGCACCATAGACGGGTTCGACACATTCCACCATTCCATATCTGAGGACGACCTCGTTGATCGTGTAGGCGCCTGTCGGCATCACTCCTCTAGCTTCTCGGTGGTAGAGGCGGAGTGTGCCGAAGACGGGTACGTGCTACACTGCTTTCCATCGTTGCAAGGTGGGGTGGGGCTCGAGTGAGCCCCCACCGTGGTGATGGTGCGATACAACCATCGCCACCACCCCGGCTAATGGTCCCTCCAGAGACCATAGACATGGACTCCAACGGCGACCACCGCATGTCCTGTCACGTGCGTGTAGTACTCCAGAATCGCTGGACTGCTACCGCATGCATGGACAGCGGGGCCACCTTTAGCATGCTTTCGGAGCAATTCTACAATGCCATGGGCCGGGATAGGCCCACCCTTCAGCCTTCGTCCGTCTTGCTGCACGGGGCTGGGGGAGATGACCTCTCAGTGATGGGGCAAATCACGTCCTCCATGGGTGTGGGAGGCCTAGTCTTCGAGCAGGATTTCGTCGTTGGCAAACTGCATGGACCGGACCTGCTGCTCAGCCGCGATTGGCTGGACCGCAATGGCGTCGAACTAAACTTCGCCAAGCAGACCATGACCATTCATGTTTTACCCCCTCGTGGTGGTGGAGTCCACGAGGGAGGCAGCTTGTTGACAGTGCAGCGGGGAGGCACGGTTGGGGCTCGCACTGTGTGGCGCCTGCCTGCCACCGTCGACAACCGGCAGCTGTGGGGACAGGACTGCCTCGTGGAGGGCATTCGCGATTCGGACTCAGTGAACGTGGTCACTTGTCTGGAGTGGGTGTCGTCCAGCGGGCGCGTCTTCCTCACAGTGGAAAATCAGTCCTATTATGAGGGGAGGATCCCCAGGAAGATGACCGCGCAGGTCACACCCCTCACAGACGCTACGGAGGTCTCGGGTGATGCAGACCACTTTGAGGATCCCGTGGGTGGAGTGAGTCAGCATCATCCTTCAGGGTTGAGTGAAGCGACGCCCAGGTGTATCGTGTGGCAGCCATGACTGCCGACGAAAATCGCACCCAGGTCCATGATGGCTCAACATGGTCTTCCCAACTGTTGTTCCCAGATCGCGTGTTATCTTCTTCATCACAGCTGGATGAGAAGTTTGTGACATGTTGTACTGGGAGGAAGGATCTGGATTCCAACGAGACAGGGACTGCCCCACAGTGTGGTCCAGGAGTGCCTGCGCACGCACTCCCTGAGCACCTGCAGTGTATGCTCCCTGAAGATGGTGTACTGACAAGTGAGCAAGAACGACGTCTGTGCGAGGTGATAATCTCCTACGGTGACATTTTTGTGGGGCAAAGTCGGCTTTAGTGATAAAATCACACACAAAATAGACACTGGAGACGCATTGACCGTGAAACAGAACTACTACCGGCGATCTCAGATGGAGCGTGACCACATCGACAAGGAGGTCTCGGGGCTTCTGGAGTCTGGCAAAATCCGGCCCTCCAAGTCACCCTGGGGTGCCCCTGTGGTCCTAGTCAAAAAGAAGGATGGGAACCTCCGTTTTTGCATTGACTACTGATGTGTAAACGCCGTGACCAAACCTGATGCCTACCCGCTGCCTCGCATCGACAAGTGCTTGGACAGCCTGGAGGGCTCTAAGTTCTTCTCCATGCTTGACCTCGCGAGCGGGTACTGGCAGGTTGCAATGCACCCTGGAGACGCTGAGAAGACTGCATTTGTGACCCATCGTGGGCTCTATGAGTGGGTCGTGATGCCTTTTGGCCTCTGCAACGCGCCTGCCAGTTTTTGTCGGCTCATGGAGATGGTACTCTCAGACATCGTGTGGTCAAAGTGCCTTGTGTATTTGGATGACGTCCTGGCTTTTGGCCACGACTTCCCCACTGCCCTGGCCAATTCGAAAGCCGTATTTGACCGCCTCTGTGCAGCCAACCTAAAACTGAAGCCCAACTAATGTCACCTCTTCGCCACTCGTGTAGATTACTTGGGGCACGAAGTGAGCGCTGATGGTATAAGTCCTAGCAAATCCAAGACAGCCGCGTTGCACAACTGGGCTGAGCCAACTAGCCTGACTGAGCTCCGTACCTATCTGGGTTTCACGTGGTACTATCGCTGCTTTGTGCCCAACTACAGTGATATGGCTAAACCCCTCACTGCGCTCACCAAAAAGAACGTGAAGTTCCAGTGGTCTGACAGCTGCCACGATGTGTTCAACGCAATACTGGACACCCTGAAAGCTCTCCCTCTGCTGTACTACCCCAAGCCCGGGCAGGAGTTCCACCTCTGGGTGGACGCCAGCCTGTACGACATCGGGGGTGCTCTGGAACCAGAGCAGGATGGGAAAATGATCCCACTCGCTTACGCTTCAAAAACGCTGTGCAGGAGTCGACAAGCCTACTTTGCCACCAAGCGCGAATTCTATGCTGTAGTGTACTTCATGCGCTACTTACATGACATCACAAGAGGTCAATTGGTGGTCATTCACACTGACCACCAGGCCCTCACGTGGGTCAGCCGCTACCAGCAGTCTGACAACATGTATATACACTGGATCGTCAAGATGGCGATGTATAAACCCTGGCGTATAGAGCACGTTGCCGGCAAGCTGAACGCGGTGGCCGACGCTCTCTCTCGGAAACGGGAGATGGCCGACCCGGAAGTGACCGCCCATTTTACTGCCCGGCGCAGGTGTAAGATACTCCAATGTCCGGATTGTAAATACCTTCAACAGAAGAACAATTACATCAAGGACTCTGACGATTCCACCGACGAACTCGCAGATTCAGATGCAGGAGTCCTGGAATGCTGGCAGCTCGGCCGCCGCAACCCGGACTCTGACGTTGATGAAGCGGGGGAGGAAGTGGATGAGGTCCACTACAACCTGTATCTCACCCGACTGATGTACGCCACGCCTTGTGCTACTACAGCTAACCTCCTGACACCCGCTCCCACGGTGAAGGAGTTCCAGAACGCGTGGCAGTCCGTACGCCTCGCCAAACAACAGCGAGGTAAGGCAGTTTACTACCTTCCTCTCACCGACTATGACTCGGAGGAGGTTGGGAACGATTGCACAGGGGCCGGCACTTCCCAAGACGATGCTCCTCCTCTCAGCGAGCTGCATGATCAGTTGTTGGCGCTTTTCCAGAACTTCTCTGATGAGGAGTGGAGAGAGGCCCAGCAGCATGACATATGCATCGCGCGCTTGATTGAGTTGAAGTGTACGTCCCCCGACCCTCCCCCTAGGGAGCTGGTCAAGGGAGAAAGCCCTGAGGTGCAGGGCTACTGCCGCTGGTGGCATCAATTATGCCAGGATGACGCCAGAGTGTGGGCTCTGTCCAGGACGAGCCTGCCCTCCACCCCCCCGGAAGTGACCTCACGTGTGCGTCTTGTACCCCTCCCGTGGCGCCTTGGTGTGTGGCGTGTTGTACATGTCAACACATGTAGCCACCTGGGGTTCGAGAGGGTGTACGAGATAATACGCGAGCGCTTCATCTGGCCTAACATGGCTGAGGATATTCGACTCATGTGCAAATCCTGTTTGATCTGCCAGCGCAGCAAGCCGAGGGATGAAAGGTGCCAAATTCGCTATGAAACACGAGTTTGTGAATCACCCCCATGCGCGTGTGGGTATCGATCTACAGGGGCCATTGGAGGTCACGGCACGGGGAAATCGCTACATATGTGTGATACAGGACTCTTTCTCAAAGAGGATGGAACTGTATGCTCTCCCGAACAAGACTGCTTCGGTCTTGTTTCACGAGTACATATCATGGTGCAATGGAAACCCTCCACAGTGACCAGGTCCTGGAATTCGATAACCAACTGATGGAACAGGTGTGTGCCCTGTACGGCATTGACAAGACCCGCACCTGTCCCTATGCTCCCTGGAGCAATGGGTTGGTGGAGCGCAGTAACAGGGTCATCATTTACTACCGAGTTACTACCGAGTGTCTATGTGGCCTACAACGCGCCCCCCCATGCTAGCACTGGGTTCACACCACACCGACTGTTCTTCAGTCAATGTCCCGACCCTCTTCTACTTGTGAATCTGATGTGTGTATAAGGTGGAACCGCCCTGCTATTCGGCATACGTCTTGGAGCAACGCTGGTTGACTCTCCAGGCAGCTGAGACAGTCCGCCGAGTGAGCGGTAAGGCTGTCGAACTGCAATCACGAATGAGGGACTACGCCGGGCTCAGGGTTTCAGCCACCAACAAGCTTGACCCCTCCCCCTGGACCGGCCCTCACACTGTGATACAGCTGTCAGACGGACCAGATGGTCAAGATACCAAGATACGCAGATGTAAATCGAATGAGCACCGCGGACGTGGACGTAAACCTTTAGAAGAGCAGTGGGTGTCGGCAGCATTCCTCAAACCTCTGCATGAGTACAGGGGGGAGGGTGCTTTGTTGGCGGCTCCTGCTCTACGGCATGACGGCTGGACGTACTCAGTTACTGCTCTAAGCTGTCATGCACCCCTAATCTATTATATAAATGGGGAGTGTGTGTTCGTTATATGCGCAACATCTTCAAAAGCAGATTTCCAAATACCACGAAACTTTGGCAAATCATTCTTCATAACCCAGTGGGTGCACAGAATAAGATTATGTTACCTGTACACGTCCCTGCTACGAACAATTTACGAATTATTTTCAAAATAAATAGATGCCATGCTCATTACAGGGCCATGTTTGTGTAAATAAAACGTTAAACGTGCGGGTTTCCTCTGCATATACGTCATACGTAGTACGTTACACGTTAAACTATTCGTAAGTAGATAAGCGGAACGTCTTTCTTTGCTACAGCTAACGTTACCCGTGCGTTATGCGTACTTTAAACGTACCTCATTCTATGAAAAACGTTGCCTACGTAAATTTAAGTAAAGTAAATAAAAATAAATAAAAGTAAATGAATTACATACAATCCTTGACCCAAACTACACTAAGCACCGATTGAGTAACAGGTATTAAAATTAATTGTACATTATACATTGATACTCATCCACTTAATTAATTAATTTATTTAATTAATTAATTTAATAGATTATTTCAGGAATTATTTGAATCTGTAAGCATAAGCATAAGCCGGTGTAGTTCAAGTGCCCGTCACATAGGCTCCACTTATCAAAAACGCACGATCCACTCACGCATTACGGCAGCATACACGCAAGAAAACAATGCATGACGCCATATAAAACTTTTTTTTGGCTGGTAGTAGATAACGCCATCATACGTCTCACGTGTTTACCAGGGGTAGGAGTAGCTGGAGGAAAGGATATTAGAGGGATCAAGCATTTGCCACATACATGTAGTGTGTGTATGGCTGTCACTGAAGCAGGTGTGAGGGATGTGGGGCAGGGGAAAGAATGCGAAGGGAGGAGCATTTAATATGTTCCAGATCTCATCCGTTTCAACCACAGCAGCAGCAGGGGGGTGCATTAATTATGGACCTGTTTAGATGGGGATGGGGTAGAGAGGGATGGGGATGGGGTAGAGAAGAGGGGAGGGGTGGCGGTGGAAGGAAGGGTAGGAATGAGTGGGACATGTAATCTGCTCCGCACGTGTTTACCATGGGTAGTAGTAGCTGGGGGAGCGATATTAGAGGGATCAATCATTGCCATATTTAGTACATTTAGTGTGTAAATGGCTGTGACATATGACGATGGGAGGACGCTGATGGAGGTGTATTTAATCTGTCACAGACCTGTATACTGACGAGAACTGGTTCGAGGGATGTAGGACAGGAGGAACGATGGGGAGGGAGGAGCATTTAATGTGTTCCATATCTCATCTGTTTCAACCCGAGCAACGCCGGGTAAACAGCTAGTGTGAAATAAAGTCCAAACGCTGCACTTCACTCCTACCCCGGTTCTAGCCTTTGAACTTGGGGGAGAGAAGAGGAGGGGTGCCAGCAGTGACTAGATGTGTGAAGGACCGGAAATGTTAAACTTTTAAAATTTCACCACTTTCAACAACCTCCCGAGCAGGGCAGTCCACACCAGGACAGTTCCGCAGGGACGTTATGACGCTTGGGCGTATACTCCGGACCGCTGGACAGTCAATATGCTAGTCTTGCAGACAGGTGCATGTCCGAGGGAACGAGGAAGCAGCCGGGGGCGTTGTGAACATTGGGACAGTCTGTAGGTTACATTGTGACCAGTACCATGTACGCACCCGCCCAGGGACGCTAAATTTGAAGAGGTGGACGTTCCTGACCTAGATGACCGGTGTGGGATAATTTTCGTGGCCCTTGGGCACTGAGCACCCTCACGCCAGGCCGATGTACACCCTACCTGGTCATTAAAGAAGTCCGTCCACGGGACACTCGAGGTCTATTCCGGCACACGGTCACATATTTCACGGGTGCGACTGCACTGATGTAGTCGCAAATAGGGCACCTGTAATAAGTAGTCCGCCTTCTCCCCTGCTCGGCGACGGTCATACGGGCTAGGAAATCCGTTCGTATAAGAGGTGGGACATTCGGTAGGTTTTACCCTTCGAACCTTCGGGACACGTTAACGAACGAAGGTTCGAACGTTCGTTGATAAGTAATTAAGCAAATATTGAACTTAGAACACCCAGCTAAACGTTTTGAGTCTCAAACAATTCCCGTAACTCGATAAATTCGCCTACTTTGAGCAAAATATCGCACCCCGTAGGCACCAAAGAATTACGTCTGACCCATGAGAAGTTAGCTTCGAGTGTATTGTTTGTTACTGATATTGTATAACCCTGTTTTGACCTTTAACCGACGCAAGTAAAAAAAGTATATATTTGTTGGTGTGTGGAAAACAAAAGATTGGAAAAATGACGCCTCGTTATCATCACTGCCTTCTGTGTACTATTTAATAAGCGTTTTCTCACAAAATAAAACTACACACACTTCCCCAACCAAACACACTATCTAGTGCAGGATTAGGAGTGACCCATCTAGCACCCCCTCACCAACGAGGCGGGGTGGAGGGTCTTCTACTCCTGTTCTAAGGGGAGGCTTTTTTTAGACGATCCGGCCCATTTCAATAGGTTGAAAGTGTATAAATTCAGGAACCTGGGGGGTTGAAACTGGTCAATTCGATTTCTGACTCGTTTCGGTACAGCGTTTATCCCTAAAACGAGCTGCGTTTTTGTGAAGTTTCGTAGGGGAGCGGCCTCGAAAACGACGTGTCTCACGTCTTGAAAGGGGCTGTTTTTTGAAACAGAGTGACATCGGTCAGGTCAAAAATTACTATAGATTACTATACAAAACGCGCCGATTCCGTGAACTGGCGAGATTGAAACTTGTTTTATCCAGCTCCCTTGCCCTAAAACACGTGCCGTTCGTATAGTAATCTCCACCAGCTGCAATCCATAAAAGAGGGGATGGCTGGGTGTGAATCATTGAATCTCGCCTTGAGGTGTAAGAAAATCTCATACTAGCAATGTTTCTGGCAGTATATGTTAAATAGGTATGAGTGTCTACTATGCCAGACAAATCGCTTATGCGATGCTATAGAGGTCATAGAAAAACAATAATCTCTCTCTGTCATCAACAGCAAACAGCGTGACAACTAGGTTTATCCAAACCTTGAATGCGGTTGATCTATGCAATTGCTTAGATTTAGTGTTTTTAATCGTGATAAAATTCTACATTTGTATACATCTATACTTCAATTGGGAATTTCAAAGAATGTGTAATTAGTGTGAATATTTGATTGTACTGGGAAAATGGAAATTTCATAAAAATTACACCGTAAATCTCTTAGTATATGAAAGTCTAAGTACTAAACAAGGGTCCATGTATTACATACTTTCTCCCAATGTAAAGGGGTCATCCATATTACTGACTTGGCTTTAAAAAATTTCAATAGATCCTGCATCTAATATTTCCATAGGAAGCATATTCCATATACGAATGGTACTACAATAAAAACTATATTTGTATGCGTCGGAGTGGAGAATTTTAACCCTATTGTATCTTACATCAGATCTGTATGACAACTGTACAGTGGATGGGAAGGAAATATTTACAAGGTTATTCTTAATCTTATAAAACATAGACAGATTATAAATTGCTCTTCTATGCTGCAAGGGCAGCCACTTAAGTTTTGTAGTAATGTTATCACTCAAGTTTGAGTTTGGTCCATAATTATAGTCATTCATCACAAAGCGAGCTGCTCTCCGCTGGACAGCCTCTAACTTGTTGATGTTCCGTGACGTGTGAGGGTTCCACGCAGGTGAGGCATATTCTAAATGGGGACGTATAATGGACTTGTATGCATTTTCTTTTATCTGTGGACTGCACATATGCAAATTTCGACGACAAAGGTTCAACAGTTTTGTGGCCTTACTGCTAATGGCATCAATGTGCTCATTGAATGACAACCTGTTATCAAGGATTACACCCAAATATTTATCAGATGTTATTTCATCTAGAGCTGAAAAGTTTCTATTTGGTGGATTAATGGTAAGTATGTTTTGGGCTGAGTGCATTATTTGATCTGAAACTTGTATGCCAGTAGACTCTGTGGTGGGGGTAGACATTAGGTACTTGTAGTTGAGCTTATGCTTGGTTTTTCTTGTTATTCTAAGGGTCTTGCATTTTTTCACATTGAAACTCATTTGCCATGTATCTGCCCAATTTTGTAATTTAAACAAATCTTCTTGTAGTATGTGGGAGTCGTTTTCGGTTTGTATCTCCCTATAAATTGCACTGTCGTCTGCGAATAGCCTAATTTTTGAATGCAAATTTTTCTCTATATCATTGATATATAACAAGAAGAGCAATGGCCCGAGGACAGTGCCCTGGGGAACACCAGAGGTGACAGCCTGAATGTCTGATTTTGAGCCATTGACAACCACTTCATGAGTCCTTGATGACAGGAAGTTACAGATCCACTGTTGTGTTTTGCCTGTTATACCAGAGGCATACAGTTTTTCTTTTAAACGGCGATGTGGCACCATATCAAAAGCCTTACTAAAATCAAGGACAATTACATCAATTTGGCGTGACCCTTTGTTCATAACAGATGTCCATTCGTCAATGGCCTCAATAAGTTGAGTCTCACATGACATTCCTGTACGAAACCCATGTTGATTTACACTGATAATATTATATTTATTTAAATGCTTCCAAATTTGTGACACAAGTATATGTTCTAAATGTTTGCATGGAATGGCAGTTAGTGACACAGGTCTATAGTTTTCTGGCTTTGATCTCTGCCCCTTTTTGAAAATGGGACAAACAACTGCATGTTTCCAGGTTGTTGGCAATGTGCCACAATTATATGACTGCTGGTAAAGGTGGGTGTACATAGGGGCAATTTCGCGGGCAGTTTCCTTGAGGAACCTAGCTGGTATTGAATCAGGACCCCCTGCTTTATTTGCATTTATATTATAGAATAGCTTAAAGACTCCTTCCTCACCAATGGTGATTTCTGGCATATCTGGGAACTCTTGCAGGAGAGAGGGTACATTGTCTAAATTTTCATTTGTAAATACTGAACTGAACTGGTTGACTAGAGCATTTGCCTTAGCTTTGTCTGTTGTAGCAGGTATGCCAATTTTTGTTTGCAGTGAAGGGATTGAATTTGTATCTTGTTGTAAAGATTTTATGCATGACCAGAATGGCTTTGGATTTGATCGAGGACAAATAACAGCGACCTAGATTTTTCTGGGACACAAGTGCACTCACGGTTCTGAGAACGTCATTTTGGCGTATGAGGATTGTTTACGTCGTAGACAATAGCCAAATTTGCGGAAATGCCTTTGTTTACTTTTAATAGCGCCCGGAATCTTCAGTTTGATTTCTGCTCTTGTGGAGTACAGACGTGTCCGTGCTCTGAGAGATTTTCAAAGTCAAACTCTCGTTTTCCGTTGCCCTCCCGGACGATGGATAGGGAGGTGACCAATGATGGGGACAGTCCCAATGCCCGAAGTTGGGCTGTCCAACTGGAACAATATGAAGAGTACGTGGTCTTCGTTGGTACAGTGGTTAGAGCGTACGACCGACAAACAGGAGTTTCCTGCGTCGTAAGTTCGCGCCCCGGCCTCGGCAGACTTCGTGGTGCCAAAGAGTTACGTTGTGAGTCTGCCACTGTACTGCCGATTTCCACACAGCGTGTCGCTGCTGTTGAGTATATCATACAAGATGGTGGAGACACCAAGCCCGAGGTTCGGAAGCCTCGTTAAAAGGCGTGTCCCGTGTAGGGGAAAGCCACCCCTCTGCACGTAAAAGAACTCACCTAGTTTGAAAACTATAGCTAGTGTGATCCCTGAGTAGCTGGCGACGAGGGGGGCTCTCTGCCCGGAACCAGCGGTGCCCAAACCGGTGCCCAAACCGCTGTAGTATGCGAGCAGGACGCCTCCCCGATTTTAGTGAAAGGTGTAGATGATGCGATCGCTGAGGCGCCCTCAATGACCTCTGCAGTGAAACCTGGGGGGCCGTTGATGGGGGGAGGAAACGGCGGGGGCTTTGACCACTGAAGTACTGGGAGCCGGGGGCCCGACCGGCGGTGGTGTCCTCTCCCATAACCCTGCGGCTAAGGGGCGCTCTTCTGCCAAGCGCAAGAAGAGAAAGCGCTCCAAATCAAGCAGGGGAGAGAGAGCCTCCAAGGTCCGCGACCATTGCGGGCCACCAAGGCGCATGCTTCCCGGGATGCGACCGGCGCCCAAAGCCTGACCTTCGGGGAGTGGCTGGACACGCAGGCAACAGGGGCACTGTGGCAGTACTTCGCCCATCCTCGGATGCGTCAAGTACTGTACGCCCCGTTGATGGACCTACCGATGGACAGGGTGGATCTAAAAAATCTGCCCTGGGAGCCGGTATGCGACCCCAGCACCAGCAGGGTGCGGTATGTGCGTCACCCCCACAAGCATGCCATGGGGGTGGACCGCACAGCAGTGGACGTAACTGCCGCCAACCTCTGGGAGTGGGCAGTCCATCCGAAGTCTAGGGACACCAATCGGGTGGAGTGGCGTATGAGTCGGCGGTGAGGACCTGCAATCTCTGTTGCCCAGCTCACGGGACATCAGGGCTATCGCCCCCGTCTCCTTCCTGGGGTAACCGTGCCTGTCACGATGTTGCCCTGGAACGCCGTCACTCAGGCTACCGTGGAGGCATTCTTCGTGGCCTGGGCGGAAGCAGACGGGCGGTGCCCTGTCCAGGGGTGTGAGCCCCGGAACGCCACCACCAGCTTGGCTCGCTGGACCATGTTGCCAAAACCAGCGGGCACCCTAAGCCAACTCGACCCGCAGTCACCTTGGCACCGAGTGCGCGGGGCTTGGGACCTTTGGTGCCTTCTAGCCTCACCCCACCTCGCCGACGGACTTGCCACCGGGATTCAGAGCTTGCTTTGAATACTGGATGGCCTTACTTTTTCAGGCGGGATGCTGTAGCCGCAAGGAGCATGGGGAGCTCGAGCTGGCCTGCTGCTCACAGATGAGCCTCTCTTTATCCCAGACCATCCAGTACCTCCTCACGGCCCATCGCGACAAGATTGATCGGGAGGCCGAGAGCGAGCAGCTACGGGACCACCGCTTCAGACGAGGGAGGGGCACACTCGCGACGGCACAGGTGGCCAAGGCGTTGAGGCGGTACGACAAAGCCGTCGGCTTCCCAAGGTGGCGACAGATCACCACCACCCGCCTCATCCAGCTCGTCCTGGGTGTTGTGGCGGAGAGGGCGGGGCCAAAAGTCGTCCAGGGGGTGTGCAACGCCAGTAGGTCCCAGGCCAACTGGCTCGCCACCTGCCTCCAGACCTATGAGGAGTTCCAGGAGACACGCATCAAGGCACCTAGGCTGGTGGACCCTCAGGTCTCCTTCTGCCAGGTGCTGGTCGGCGTATGCCCCGCTGATCGCGTCCTCCTGGACCCTGCCCACTTTGACGTCACCGCCGTGCCGGTGAGGATCGAGGCCGACATCAGCGGTGAATCCGGGAGCGAGCTGGGGGAGGCGGTGGATGCCGAGGCAGTCTCACAGCTGCCCGAGCCACAGCCCCCTCCTGGTGCTTCCCCGGTTCCGTCGAGGTCGCCCCGCTTAGCCCGAAAGAGGAACAGGAAGAAGGCGAAGAGGAGCGCAGACCCCTCCCCTAAAGCCATGGGAGCCAAGGCCCACTCTGAGGGGGGACAAAGCCATCGGAAGCCCCCACCGGGGCACCCGGGGGCTCGTGGCCCAACCACGCCCCGGGCGGGAGACTGCTGCCCTGCAGTCCCAGGGCCACCTCTACGTCTCCGGTGTGACTGTGGCACCACCTGCAGCCACCGGAGGCCGCCCTCCTGGTTCCACCAGCACCACATCGAGCCCGGCAGCTGTACCCTTACCACCGTGCCCCGCCACCTCAGCTGACCCGCCTACCCCCGACCAGGGAGCAGGGCAGATAGCGGCCGGCGACACGGGGGGGACGGCGGTCTCGCTGTGACCCCCAAGCCCCCCAAGGACAAGGGTACCCCCACCGCCACCTACCGACTTGTGACATCCTCCCTAGAGGGGCTCGGTCCAGGTGCAATGGGTGCCGGGGAGCCTAGGCCGCCTCCTCAGGCGGCGTGAGGTGCTCCTGCCACCAGCCAAACGGGACGGGGGCCCGCTCCCTCTGAGGAGACCGTCCCGCCGCTACCCCGGTAGCGATCGGACAGCCAGACCCCCAGCCTGAGAGTCTGCTGGCCATCGCGACCCACGTGGCGTGGGCAGGCTCTCCCCTATGGAAGCGAGGTCGCTCCCCTCCACGGGGAGCTTCCCGAAACAAGTGCTCCTGGGGCAACCGAGCCACACCGCGGTCGGCTGAGATCCGGTGTCTCAACGACCGCATTGCCGAGGTCGAGGGTCGCAACAAGCGCTTGAAGGCCCAGAGTGACCGCTTGCAGGCTAGGAAGTCCCGTGCGGTTGCTCAGGCCCACCTCACGGAGGGAGAACTTCGTAAGGAGCTATCCGCGGCTTGTGAAGAGGCTGACACCTTCCGCAGGCGGCTTGATGCCAAATGCGCAAAGGTGGACGAACTTTCGAAGGCGGCCAACGACCGCAAAGACCTGGTCGACGGCCTGCGGACCGAGGTAAAGAAGTCCAGTCAGGCACTGCTGGATGCACGGACCATGGGGCTGGAGCTCACTCGCAACCAGCAGCTCTGCAGTAGCGAGGTGACGCGACTCCCCGCTGGGGATGTCCGTCTACGCCACTTGCCGGGCGCCATGGACATCCGCCTGCGTCCGCTGCCGCGGCAGTTGATTCCTCTGGACGTACCATCGCCGTCGGACCACTTTGCTGGTCAATGGGCGCGGCTAATGGCCCTCGTTGACCGGGCGCGTGGGCGGCTGCAGAATTTCACCGCAGAGACAGTGGCCTGTCCAGCGGCCAACCCGGGGACTCGTCCCCACAGGCTCATGCACAAGTGGTACGCGGAGATGCTTGACAGTCTCAACCGGGTGTACGATAGTATAATCGCCCCTGGCTTGCCGGGGAGGGTGGTTACCAATCGCACCTGGACGAGATAAACTCCAGCCTCCCTTTCGCCACCTCTCATCTGGAGCATGTTCACTTCAACGAGGACCAGGGTGACGTGAATCAGCCCTCTGAGACAGCTCATCTCTGCGCTGATATCCAGGCTCTCAGGGCTGAGATCTACTCTGCGCAGGGTGGCCAACAGAGGACGGAGCAGGCTCTGAGCGAGTTGCGTGACATGTGCCAGCGCCAAGCAGCCGACTTGGCACGCGTCACCGATTCGGTGGGGCGACTGGCGCTGCCCCGAGCGACTCCTCCGAGCCTCTCGGTGTCTGCCCCTTTTGTCCCTGTGGGGAAGCTCCGGCTTCATCCCGTGGACATCCCATTGGCAGACCAAAGGCGCCCTCCACGACAACGGCAGCCGGCGGCAGCAGCAGGGCCACTACCAGGATGACACGGAGCCCCTTCTTCACAGGAGCTCTCCGAGATGTGGTCGGCCTTTCCCCCTCAGGGGAGGGCGACTTATTCGACGAGGCCCTGATGGAGTGCAGTACCGGCGAGGATCCGCTGCACTCCGGCGTTGGGACAGTGGCCGCTGTTGGTGGCGACTTTCCCCTGATATCAGACGCCGAGGCGGACAACTTCCTGGCCGGTCTGGGCTCGTAGGGCACCCGACACCGAGGCAGGGCCGACGGGCTAGGCCTCTCATGGATCATGACCTCTGGGCCTGTGCCATCCTGGACGCGGGGTGGTATGAACCGATCTGTGGCGCGGATCAGCGGGCTGCAGCGTGCGCCTCCCCAGTGCTAGTGGGATGCGTGTGTAGGTCCGATAGGACGGGTTTTTTTGTTTTTTGGGGGGGATTCAGGGACACTGGGTGCTTTTCAGCACTTCGCTAGTTCAGTGTCTCGGCATGTTCAGCTAGGTGATTAGGTAGTCGCTGAGCATGGCCAATCCAAATTAGACTGGGTGATTCTCTGAGGGCCGACACTGTTAAGAGCAGTGCTGGAGTGGGTATACTTCAGTAGACTCGCTGCGTGGTGCCCCCGTAGGGAGAAGAACTTGGCTAGGGGGAGGGTTTTATTTTGCCTACACTTTAGTTAGTTTCCTATTTTCAATGAGTTGACCTAGTATGTCTAATTTTCTTTCGTTTGCAGGCTGGCAGATTTCCTCCACTAGCTGGTACCGTGACAGGCAGTGGCGGATGCTGTCCACGTCCTGTGCGCATAGAGCCGCTCTTGTATGTTTGTAGAGCGTGGATGCGAGGTGCCGACCAGTCTGGAGGACGTTTTCCTGGACTCCCGCAGGTTACCCGCGGCTGGCTACTAGGGCCGGCTGTTGGTCGCCTACTTCCAGGGTTGTACTGGGACCCTGGGGGAGGGAGGTCGCAGGTTGAAGTATTGACTGAGTGAGTGCCTGTGTGTGGAGCGGCTCACATAGATGTATATTATGTTTAACCATTTGTTCTGTTTTAGAAGCCGGCCTCCAGACCTCCGGATTGCTTTAGGGTAGGTATAGTTTTCGCGTTGGTACCGGGTCTTCTGCCTTGAAGCCCCGGTCACATCGTGAAAACTGGGGGAGAGTGTGAGCAAACTAGTTAGAGTAGGAACCCGAGGCGGGTGGACTTTAGCGTCCACCCCGCTTCGGGTGTATTTAGGAACGTCCCTCTGCTTATGCTCTCCGTTCGACGTACGTAGTACATCCCCCGTCCTGTAAAGTAACGTCATCTTGACGTCGATGAAGTCAGAGTGACGTCAAAAACTCGTCATCGCATAACAAATGCGTTGTCGGCTCAGTTTGAATTTAGCTGTGGTAGTGACCACTTCATAGGATCACTCTATTCAGACTGCATCCAGTCTAACGTATACATACGTAGACACCCGTGTGTACGTGTGGATCCGTTTGAGTGGATCTAGGTGAGCTACACGCAGCTTACAAGGCTTGTGTCGCCAGCACTGGTGCGAAGAACCTCCCGTGAGGACCGCCAATCCAGCCTGGCGGAGGCCTGGTAAACGTACCGGCCCCCCACGTTTTAATCTACTGGTCTACAGACAGGGTTCGTGAGTACCTCGAGGATCTCTTGCAGTGCGTCTACTAGGAGAAAAGTTTACACAATACCTTGTCCCCTGTGGTCAGTAGTTCAGAGTAGCAGCTAAAGTGATCTAAGACCAGTTTGTTGCATAACTAAAGCTAATACACGTACCATAACAGCAACTGCTTGCTAAGACGAACATTAAGCATGGTGCAAGCAACAAGCTAGAGAAGGCCACCCAGGAGGGGGAGGATGAGCCTCTCCTAGCTTAATTAGGCAATTAGTAAATACTGATTGCCCGAATGTAGGGTCTAGGTTACATGACTCGCTCGCACTCCCCATGTCTCACTTTCTTTTTCTGCTCGTACTTCCCTCGAGTTTGCCGCAATGACGTCATCGCGGTAAACAAGTACTGTTTCTGGCGCCTTAAGCACAGAGGAGTTTCTGAGGTGGTTGTGACCACATCGTGGGAACCAACACCCTCCAATCTAGTTAGCCCTCATAAACTTCATACACAGGCCCATGGGTGTTTTACCATTGATTCGGCTCTTATCGGCCTGTTCTCGGCCTGTTATGTCCGTGTTGCCACCAGCACTGGTGCAAAGCCTCTGTAAAGAGCCATTGACCCAGCCTGGTGGAGGACTTGGCTGATGTGCTAGACCTCTACATGAGTTCAAACCAGTTCAACACAACGAGGAGTATTCTCAATTGGATTATGTCTACTTTCAGGTAGTGAAGGGCAGAAAAAAGCTTACATTTGGTGCCGTGACCAGGACACGGTCGATGTGTGGCAACACACCCGGCCCGAGGCCAGTCTGACTCTCATTTACCCACTCACCCGAGCATGTTGAAACTCTATGCTGGGGGTCACGGAACCGGACACCTGGTGGTAGAGGCCCCGTGGCTAGCCGCAAGGGTGACAGTATGCCCATAAACCCACCTCAAAGAGCAACTGTGACACTCGAGCATGGGTTGGCAACTCCTGGGATGCAACCATCCATCGAAGCAACTGCCTTACTCCCTGGATGTCCAATTGCCACAGAAAATCAACAACAAACGTCCAGCGCAAGTGGTGTGATGCACAATCAGACTACCGCTCCAGAGGGATGATCAATAACTTCCGAAGCATTTGAAGTGATACAAATCCAATAGGGCCCTAATATTATATATAAAAATAAGTCTGGGGCTGTCATTGCTAATGCTGATCCATCCATGGTGGGTCAGGCGTGCAGTGACCCCGTCCATCGTCGCATGGCGACCATTTATGCTCGCCTACAACTGAGGCCCGCTCTGATCAGTATGCACCCCAGACACGCCCCAACAACAGAGCTCTGGCGCACAGAAGGTCAGGTACTGGTCTAGTCGCTGTTCGAAGTTCAACCCAGAAACATTACCTCTATCACTGTATGACATGGTCAGTCTAGCAGCCCTACCTATAGTTCTGTCTATTCTTTCCTAGAGGATTAATGTGTGGACACCGGTTCATTTACTACTGCCCAGCCACTGAATGCTTCCAGGGCTGTCCGTACGTGTAGTGAACAGTGTCCACCCCCGGATGATGACCATATCTCAAGCATACCCAGCGTCCGTTACCCCCTCTACTCCCAAACGTAGCTACAGGGCCACAGTGAGGGATCAGAACCTGGAAATTTGAACAAGTTATTATCTATTACATAAACATCTAAACATCACGGTCGCCACAGTTATGAAACGCCTTGTTTCGCTCTTGAAGAGGCATCCTAGAACAATAAAACGACAATAAATTTTTGCAACCTAGGCTAGGAAAACATTTGATATTTGTCTGAAAAGCAAAAGATGGCATACTTACTGTGCACATTGTGTAATGCGGGTTCACTCGAAGCTGCCCTTTTCCTAGACACCTCCAGGGCTTGTCAAGCGTGTAGTGATCCCCGACCATTACGGTATGATGGCCTTCAGCCAGGCACTTCCTGGTATCAAAACCCTCTTTCTCCTAGTGGTACAGGTGAAGAGGAGAGGTTTCTGCGCTGGGTCGAGTACAATATTCAAACCTTAGCCAGTTTCCCAGGCTCCCCCACCTTACGCTACTTGGGTGCCACTGCAGGAGTCGAACCGGGGACATTGTCTGAATTGCCATCTATCAAATAGCCTATCTCAAGGCCTTTAAATGATCTGACATTAAGGCCTATTCTAAAAGCCTCTGTATGACGTCAATTTTGCAAAGAGTTTTGCTAAAGTGACGTCATTTACTAAAAGCACGTGGCTTCTATTTTAGAAACAGCAGTCCAGCTGTAGTTGGGTATTTTCCCGTTTAAGCACGTGGTACTGTTTATTTGTAATGTGTTTCTGGTTCATTAATTCACACATAAGCCAGCCCTAGTTAGTAACAGAAGCTTTAGCATGTGGTACTGTTTATTTATAATGGGGAATGTTTGATGATGTTCTGTTTAGTAATAGTTTGTTTATTTGATACTCTATTGTTATCTGATCATGGATAATGAAGCTGACATCCTTATTTGTCTTTATTGGTGTACTGTAGTTAACTTTTGGGGGACTATTATTTGGAGGTGTATCCATTTTGGTAAAAAGAAACTAAGTCATACATGTAAAAGTAACTGAGAAACACATCAAGTATACATACATAATATCTTGGCTGACCCTTACCTGATCACCCATGCATGCTGCTGCAGTGTCTTGGCTGACCCTTACCTGATCACCCATGCATACATATTCTGCTGCTTCTGCAGCTGTTGCTAGTGATTACTCTGGTTTTAAAGGCTATAACAGGGCAGGATGTTTGAGGCTGCATATTTAATATCAGTGGAATGCCTAGGGTTTCGTAAAAGACCTTATATCTGTTAGAGCTAGAGGCTGTCACAATTGTACTTGCTCTTTATCTTTGCACTTAATATATGGTTGACACGAGTGGTTTATGTAATAATAGAGATAAAAACTATTAGATATAAGGTCTTTTGAAAGACTATCCATCAAAATACGCCACAGGGACCTCTAGTATGTGCGATGTATGTGTCTGTCAACTGCTGTGGAGGTTCCATACTCAACTGGTGTATGTCATCATAGGTCTTTTGCTCCGGAGATTTCGCACATGACTTTTTGAGCAACTTGCGTATCACATCGTGAGTCGATTGCCTTGGAGATTCCACCACAAAGTTCCAGAGCAGCTTGCATGTCTTAGCATAGGTCACATGCTAAAGAGGTTCCATACACGGTCCACAACACGACCATTGTTACTGGAGTTCAGATTTTCAGTGTACCCACGCACTCACACGTGTGTCAGGGGCCTTCTGGAACTCTGCCTGCGGTTGCTGGACGTCCTGTCATGACAACACTACATGGTGACCATAACCTTGACAACACATTAGAATCCCACGTCTGACACCAAAATGTAAGCTTTTCCTTGCTCTTCACCACCTGAAAGTAGACATAATCCAATTCATTAGAATGCTCCTCTTTGTGTTGAATTGGTTTGAACTCACGTAGAGGTCTGGCACGTCCGCCAAGTCCTCCACTAGGCTGGGTAAACGGCTCTTTACAAAGACTTCTCACCACTGCTAGTGGCAACACAGACTTAATAGGCTGAGAATAGGCCGATAAGAACCGAATGGTAAAACACCCACAGGCATGTGCACGGGGGTATCCTACCTTCAATTTGACAATGAGTGAGGGTCGTAACTTAGAACTTACACCCGGGCAATCAGTATTTACTAATTGCCTAATTAAGCTGGAAGAGACTAATCCTACTGGCCTACGCTAGCTGGTTGCTCACACTCTTTCCCTAGTTCTCACGATGAGACTGGCTCCTCCATATAAGCAAGGTACTCAGTCCCACCAAAATCCTGTTAATATGAAAATACGTCCTTTTTGGTTGTACGCCACTATTTCCTTTCCTTTCTTGTGTAGAAGGGTACACGGCAAGCCCGTGAACACGCGCATCCCATGAATCCCTCAATTAATAAATACTAGTTTATAGCTGTGATCCAAGTCTTGCTCTTGCGACTGCTTAAACCTTCAATTAAGACCACCTCAATAATGAGACCACCTCTTTCATAACACCACCTGTGCAATTCTATTTTATTTATATATCCGTCCATAGCACACATACAGTTATAAACTTTTAGCAATTTACAATCAAATGTTACCTTTCTTTATGCATCACGCACATATGGAAATATATTTATGTATGATATTTACTTTTGAGATGAAATTAAACAAAGCATAATCACAGACCTTAGAATGAACAGACTGGAAACTCGGCAAAAAGCATGTAACAAAGCCGTGTGCTGTTCTCCGTGTTAACACTGTCATGCTGCTGTGCTCTGTTACAGCTGAGTATGCAATGCGTGACTCTGTTATCTCTCCTTTTATTGATTTCTAATTAGTGTACTACCACAGACCTTACAATGATTCATTCTAAGGTCTGTGGTACTGTTATTTTTATTAAATTAATAACGTTACTCTCGTAGAAATACAACAAAATAACAGTTATTATCAACATCGTGTTTCAGCTGTCAAAATAATTGGTGATGGGAAGCTAATTTTGACTATTAAAGTTTAGTGATGAAATATCTGCTGTGTTACCTTTTGCTGCTATGAGTTGTATAGCAGCAGCCGCAAGCTTTCCTGTCTGTTCATTGTAAGGTCTGTGGCATAATTCAAACAAAAATTCAGTATAGTACTCCAATCAATAAAGACTACCTCTTCAATAAGATCATTTCTAGGATCCCCATCATTCATAAAGTGACCAACATGAACCTCCATATAAATACACACAATCAGCCGGAAGTTGGGCAGCCCCATTCACTCCATTATAAGTTTAAAATCGTACGTCAAACGTAACTCTAATGGCAGTTTTCAGCCGATTTTGACAGGTTTCAATTTTTTACAAATTGTACGATTTTCTCCAAAATACAATGCATAGGCACAGTGACAGTATCGGAAATTATGACAGAATCATTAACCAACCTCTATTCTAGCATTCCATTACTCTTGCAAACTTAGAAACTTATTTACATGTGTTTTATTAGCAGATTTATCGGCGACCTTTTTTCAAATTATAAAAAGGAGTTGGTTTAAAATTGATTTGGTTCTGTCAGACCATTGAATCTCGAATGGGAAAACCCGTGGACCAATTTTTGTTAGAAATCAATCTTTATATATTTCAAGTTTCATATATGTATGACTTTTAGTTTAGAAGATATTATCTGGCAAAGTTAGTGAAAAATGTAAACAATTTCGAAAGATCTGAAGCAGATTACTAGTTTTAACCGGTTCACTGGTTATGATGCAATCCACTTCTGGGTAAGCAGTACGTCATTCTCTGAATCTCGTATGGGTTTTATTGATTGGCAGGATTTTAACCTTACAATGGGAAGATATACACGGCTGGGAGATACAACCTTTATGGATCTTTCCAGTAAGGGACCATTCAATATTTATGACAGGGTAAGATAGGAGGATTTTAAGACGGGCCATGAACTTTTGTCACAATATTTGGAGTGGGGGCTATCAATTTGTTCACACACGTTTGAGGGGGGGGGGCTATCAATTTTTTCACATAAAATTTACCCCTATTATTTTAGAGATTCTGTACTAAAATTTACTGTTTTTTATATTATGGATATCCATCAAATAGGATTTTAGTTAACCGACAATGAATGCATTAACTGTTGGGGTCGGGTGGGTGGGGTGGGGTGGGGTGGGTGGGTCATCAATTTTTGTCACAGGAAATTGGGGGGTTACCAATTTTTCACAGAGGGATTGAGGGGGGCTATCAATTTTTTCACAGCAATTTTGGAAAATCCTCCTACCCCACCCTGTCACAAATACTGAATGGTCCCTAATGAACCTTTAACGTAAAATAACAAGGCTTGAAATTGCAGCATGTGCGTCTCTCAAACAAACGCACGTGTTACTTGGTTGAAATGAAGCATGCAGTCACGTGCATGAACTGTGATTATGAAACAGATTGTGTATCATAATGGACATTTGTATGGGTTTAAGAAAAACGTTTGTCTGAGTTCTCCACAGCGTGTTAGTACTGTACATGCCTAATGCATATACAAAGTATCTTAAAGTTGTGCAAAATGTGCTGTCATTTGTAAGTGATAAAGTGTCATTTTAAATGATAAATACGTGACTACACTTAGTAGTGTTGAAAAGAGGAGAGGTTTACAGTAAAGTAGGTATACAACATGGTTAAAGACAATACTTATTTTTATGATTTTTTTTTTTTAGAAAATGCTGTAAAGCTTTGTTTGTGAGAAGCACCTGTGTGCATGTGGCTTTCTTTTACGCTAGACCAACATTTTTGGAAAAGTCCATTAAAACCACTTAACGTCAGTCCCACTCGTGGTAAACAAACATTGGGACTTGGTGACTGTGGTTTTGATAGATGTTCTACTGTACAAATCCAAATGTGCTTTGTTGGAGTTTTGTCAAAAGATACAATTAATTTGTTAAATGAAGTCTACCACAAACAGAAATTATTTCAGCCCGACCGCAAAAAGAAGGGAATTTTGATGTTTGAATAGGATTTCAGTGGATTTTGATGTTTGCATGCGATTTTGGTAAAAAGAGGAATTCTTGGCAATTTATCACAGATATTATTATATAAATGGTGCTTTCATTATCTCACCTCTCAGGCATTTTCCCGTTCCATCCTGTGGTTGGTGGTTGGCTACTACCAAAAACAAAAGATTATTGGATAATTGTTGGCTGTCCGTGTTTTCTGCACCATTGCTTACTTACTTTGACACATGTCAAATAATTTTCTTAAATTATATCGACTTTCCAGTTATATCACCGTAGCTACATCAAAACCGATAGATAAGTCTTATCATCGTCTGGTGTGTGTTTATCTTTTCGGTACTCATTTACAATGTCACTACACAATGCATTGGTTAATATTTCTTTTGACGGATTAATTAGGTCACGGACACAGAATGCGGCTCACCAACTGTTGAACTCGGAAAACTGGCCCGAACTATAAGCTTCCTGTACTTAGTACTCCCAATACTAATGACTGTCATTATTGTGGTGACCATCACATACATGACGAGTCGACCATTTCAATATGGTGAGGTCACATTCAGCATTTTCAATATTCAATCGTAAAGACTACCTCAGTGAGTGGAGG
>CM032660.1:49096749-49113254 GCA_019095985.1 Streblospio benedicti | reverse complement strand
GGCCCAAAGGGGTGGCCACGGGGTCCGCTACCCCAGCTACAGGTGTGGGGGGTCGACTATCATCACTGCCGGCTGCTCCTCACCAGGTGCAGGCTCAACCACCAGGCCAGCTGCCACGCCCCCTGTCTGTCTGGCTGACTGGCTGGCTGGTTGGATGGCTGGCTGGGAAGTCAGCTCTGAGGGGGCAACCACGGGGCCGGCTGCCGCACTGCCTGGCTGTCTGGCTGGCTGGCTGGTTGGCTGACCGGAACGCCTGGGGCTGACCAGGTCGGCTGCTGCTGCTGTTGCTGCTGTCGAGGATGAGTGGGGATGAGGAATCCCCAGATCGGCTTCCTCTTCTCGTGCCCCTCTGACGTCCAAACCTCTCAGCCGCCTCCATAGGACGGCCACTGCGACCATCACGACGGCAAGGACGGCCACACCAAGGGGTCACAGCCAGAGTCCTCACAACCTTGTATCAAAACCCAGTCTTAAAGTCGCGCATGCACCGAGTGTTATGTATAAAATTTCAACCTTTTTTGTATACATCATTCACCGCCAGACTTGGGGTCAATTATAATTGTAATTGGTGTAATTGTAATTAATTACACTTTCACTGCTTTAGTGTATAACACCCAATTTATTCATTATGTAAATATCCGAGAATACACAGACCCACTACCCGTACATTCCATGCAACAACAATTATCTATACTTTTTATATTCTAGATACATGAAACGGGTTAACTACATAAAGCTTTACAAACATATTTTCTTTGTAAATATACGCTACATCCACGATGGTACTGCTCCCCTGCTGCTGCTCCCGCTGCTGCCACTGGCTGCCGATCACAGTACTGAATTGTCAGAGGCGCTCGTTTTCTACATAATAATATTTTTTTTAAATCGGGTCTTAAACAATGTCCAAAAACACCTCTCGCCTTTTATTTTTAAAAATAGCTTAAAAATTTAATGCTTACATCAACATCCGGCACTGGGGTTACAGGGGTACTGCTCCCACTACTGCTGCTGCCGCTGCTGATGCCGATCGCAGTATAGAAGAAAAGTTTACAGTTTTGGTGCCGTGAACCTAGGACGGATTGGCGTGCGGCCCTGCCTCGCACAGCCGCGATGGATAAAGAGACAGAACAACCAGTGGTTCCCGTGGGCTCACCTAGTCGTGAGGAGCACGGAATCGACGGAGACGGATCACCTACTCGGGTAAATAATTTTGATTTTGATGTTGCGGATATTGCCACGACCTCGGACGCTGGACGTGCCCGAGCCCGCGGGACGGGTCCCCAAGAGCAGCCGAGGCCGCCCCACTAGGACGGGGTCGTTGCCTGTGACGCGCTCCAGGGCAAAAAAGTCCGAGGCTCGAACGCTTCCCCGGCTGACGTTGTCAAGGCAGCTTCATTTGTGGATGGGTCACCCCTGGTGGACGCCCCTTCGGGACGGGCATGTAAACCAGGGGAGCACCCGTAGTGGACCGGCTGAGGGCGCGGGAGGGAGTCTCTACCACTCCCCGCTGCGGACCATCCCAAATGGGAGAGTGTCCCCCCTCATGCCGACCACGGACCCACACTGGACCCCTTTTGACGCCACCTTACCTCAGGACTCCTTAACCGCTTCCACGGCGGAGGGGACAGTCCGAGGGGGTGCACGGCCTGCACCACCATGCACCCGTGAGTCGAAGGGGACCTCGACGATCATCCCGTCACTGACCGGGACCAGCAACCGAAGGACAGCCCTGCCCGTGGACGACCATCTGCGGTCGGGAGGACCTCTGCCCCTGACGGGGCCGACCCTGGTACGCGGGATTGAGCCCTGCTCCGCGACACCCGGGGTGCCCCCCCCCTTGCCCTTGCCGCAAGGACGGACCCGGGTATTGATCACAATCCTCCTGCTTTCAGGAGGCCTGTGACGCCTGAACGGGGGGGTCGCCCCTCCCGGACGTCCGACGTGCGCCGAGGGCGGGACACCCTGTCCGCCTACTAGGACAGGAGTCCCCTAACAGGGGCAGGCCTAGTACTTCGGCGTATGCTCGCATGGCTTTCCGGGAACCCGGCGCAGACATTCACACGTCGAACGTATCAGCGCGGGCCCTGGCGGCCGGACCGAGCCATAACGCACCCCTCTCTCCGGCCATCCGCACAGTCGCGTTGGGTCACAACGCAAACATCACTTATGACCAGGAGCCCCGTTTCGAATCACCACCGCCCTGCACCCGCACGGTTGTGAGGGCGGAGGGGTCCGGCACAGGGCACCCGAGTGGTGACCTACAACCCCCGACCCGGGGTGGGCCTCATCCAGGCAGGACTGGGACTCTGGACCCCCCTGCTCCCCGTAGCAATGGTGATGAAGAGCTGGAATTCCTGCGGTGGGTTGAGTACAACACTCAGGTCATGGCTAGGTTTCCGGGCTCCCCCACTATCCGCTACATGGGAGACATTGCGGGATACAGACCCGGATCCCTGGATGAGCTTCCCACCCTCGAGACTAGGCCTCAGGGACCTCTGGCGTGGGTGATCTCTGTGCACACAGCACAGCAACTCATGCTGGATGAACTGGAGGCCTACAAGGCCGAACTCCAAGAGATCTGTGTCACCTCACACCCTCGTGAGGCAGCCTTGTACACGGCCTGCCTGGAGGCTCGGATGTGTCGCCTGGTGGCTCCCATCGATTACCCCAACTTCCGCCTGATATGGGACAGCCTCCTAGAGGTGGTCTCGGCCTGGAAGGAGGAGGCGGTGGAACCTGCCAGTATGACGAGTAGCCCCAGGAGGGGGACCCCTACTCGGCCTGCACCCCGAGCCCCCGAGCGTTGCCGAACTGAGGCACTGGCTCGGCTTCCGGAATCCCTCCCCGGGAGTTGTGCTTCCAGCCCACGATCCGTCAGGAGGGCCATGTCGTGTACGCTGAGCCCTCCTCGTCGGTCCAAGCGGAGGAAGAATGGGGGAGAGGTGGCTTGTTCTCTACCCCCGTGTGAGAAGCCCCGACCCAGGGCTGAACCCGCGGCACTTGTCAAGAAGCACAGCTCACGTTATTTCAAAGCGCCATACGTGGGTGCCGCGGAGAACAATGCGAGTCAATCCCAACAGCGCCTGGGCCCCATCGCGTCCGCCTCCTCGGACTCCTCCGACTCGGAGGCTGAGGACAGGCCGCGTGGCGGGGCTCACCGGCGGGACGCCGCCCAGCACAGATCGAGGATCGGGACGGTGAGCTTTCGGGACCGCATCAAGGCCTTCCCAAAGTTTGCTCAACCACGCCCTGATCTGTCTTGACCGACTTCCTACACGGTTTCACTCGGGTGCTACGCCAGCACGCAGTGCCGGCGTCGGAGTGGGCCCTGTGGTTGGCGGACAGGCTCACTGGAAAGGCCCAGAGCCTGTTAGTGAACTTGGAGGACCATGAGCTCGACAGCTGGGACACCCTGGTGGCAGCGCTGAATGCCCAGTTCAATGTCGCCCAGGTAGCTGCCCTGGCACGTCAGACCCTGATGACCTGTACCCAAGGGAAGAAGGAGACGGTGGCCGATTACATCAATGATCTCAAACTGCTAGCCAGGCGTGCATACGCCGACGACATGGCCAAGCGGCAGGAGGTTGTTATGGATCGGCTTCGAGACGGTCTCGCCACCCCCTCGCTTCGTCAATGCTTTGACGCCTGCGAGGAGGAGGAGGGTGAGATACCTTTCATGGTGCTGCAGAGCCGCCTCATACACCGGGAGAGCCGGGACGAGCCTGAGCGCTACCGAGCGCAGCTCCTCTCGGCCCCCTCGGGGTCCGGAGCCTCAGGGCAGCAGAATGCCACCGTGGCAAACTCGAAGGAGAAGCAGCGGAAACGGAGGCCATCTTCGGAGGCAGGGACCTCCGAAGATATCAGGCGGATAAAGGAGACCCTGTCGAGCTTGCAATTGACTGTGAGCTCTGGGGGATTCACCCGCGCCCCCGTGCCCGCCAGGGACACGAAGTATTTCAATCAGAAGGACGTGTGCTGGCAGTGCGGGTCCCCCGACCACGTACGCCGGCACTGTCCCGATCTTTCGGAGCCAGAGCGGAGGTACCTGCGGGAGGTGTGGAGTCGACGCAAAGAGCCTCACCAAACCCGTAGGGACCCGCCCTCTGGACGACACGATACCACTAGACTCCCGCCCCCTGGAACGTCCTCCAAGGGGTCGGGAAACTGATTCGACGGAGTGTCGAGCCGCAGACACTCCGGGGCAGCGAGCATGGCGGCCAGCCAGCTGGTACTACGCGGAGGGATGGCGGAGACTCGGTCCCTCCTCCGACTGAGTCTCTCCGGTCCCAGTACCTGTCGAAGGCTAACGAGCAACCCGCGCCCCGATTGCATTCGATCGACGAATGCCCAGGGGATGGTTCGGGGTGCGGTGATATGGATGGAGTTAGAGTAAGTGCCCGATCGACGGACACTTCTTTCGGCCAGGACGGTGGTCGGGAGGCTCGCACCCCCTCCCGGGATGCCTGCCTCCCCCTCCCTGGCAAGGGCAAGCAGTCTGGACCGGCGCAGCAGTACAACGTTGTAGGAAGAGACTTGCCACCGCTAGAGCTGGATGTTCGAGCAGCGACACAGCGCTTGACGGTACCTAGTAGCTCGGGTACCAAGTCGTCGTCTAAAACCAGGCCCCCTACCCCCGATGGGTGCGAGGGACGTGCCAGGGAGGCAAATCGAAACACCCCCCAAGGAATTGCGTGGTGGGACGAGTAGAGGCGCCATAGACGGGCTTGACACATCCCGCCATACCATATCTGAGGATGCCCTTGTTGCTCGTGTAGGCACCTGTCAGCATCACTCCTCTAGCTTCCCGGTGGTAGAGGCGGAGTGTGCTGGGAACGGGTACGTGCTACACTGCTTTCCCCCGTTGTCGTGGGGTGGGGGTACGGGCCCCCCCGCTCGTGGTGAGACCGGTGAGTCGTCACCACCCCGGCCCGTGGTCCCTCCAGAGACCATAGGCATGGACTCCGACGATGGCCACCGCATGTCCTGCCACGTGCGAGTAGTCCTCCAGAGTCGCTGGACTGCTACCGCATGTATGGACAGTGGGGCCACCTTTAGCATGCTTTCGGAGCAATTCTACAATGCTATGGGCCAGGACAGGCCCGCCCTCCGGACCTCGTCCATCCTGTTGCACGGAGCTGGGGGAGATGACCTCTTGGTGACCGGCCAGATAACGTCCTCCGTGGGTGTAGGAAGGCTGGTCTTCGAGCAGGATCTCCTCGTTGGCAAACTGCACGGGCCGGACGTGCTGCTAGGTCGTGATTGGCTGGGGCGCAATGGCGTTGAATTGAACTTCGCCAAGCGGACCATGACCATTCACCTACCTAAACCCCCTCGTGATGGTGGAGTCCACGAGGGGGGCAGCGTGCTGACGGTGCAGCGGGGAGGCACGGTGGCGGCTCGCACCGTGCGGCGCCTTCCTGCTACTGTCGGCAACCGGCAGCTGTGGGGACAGGACTGCCTCGTGGAGGGCATCCGTGCCTCGGACTCAGTGAATGTGGTCACTTGTCTGGAGCGGGTGTCGTCCAATGGGCGCGTCTTCCTCACAGTTGAAAATCAGTCCTATTTCGAGGGGAGAATCCCCAAGAAGATGACCGCGCAGGTCACACCCCTCACAGACGCTACGGAGGTCTCAGGTGACACAGAACACTTTGATCACCCCGAGGATCCCGTGGGTGGAGTGGGTCAGCATCATCCTTCAGGGTTGAGTGAAGCGAACGGGGCTCAGTTTGACACCCAGGTGTATCGTGTGGCAGCCATGACTGCCGACGAAAATCGCACCCAGGTCCATGACGGCTCAACGTGGTCTTCCCAACTGTTGGTCCCGGATCGCGTGTTATCTTCTTCATCACAGCTGGATGAGAAGTTTGTGCAGTGTTGTACTAGGAGGAAGGATCTGGATTCCAACGAGACGGGGACTGCCCCGCGGTGTGTTCCGGGAGTGTCCGTGCACTCACTCCCTGAGCACCTGCAGTGTATGATCCCTGAAGATGGTGTACTGACGAGTGATCAGGAACGACGTCTGTGCGAGGTGATACTCTCCTACAGTGACATCTTTGTGGGGCCTGACGGCAAGGTCGGCTTTAGTGATAAAATCACGCACAAGATAGACACTGGAGACGCATTGCCCGTGAAGCAGAACTACTACCGGCGATCACAGACGGAGCGTGACCACATCGACAAGGAGGTCTCGGGGCTTCTGGAGTCCGGCAAAATCCGGCCCTCCAAGTCGCCCTGGGGTGCCCCTGTGGTCCTAGTCAAAAAGAAGGACGGGAGCCTCCGTTTTTGCATCGACTACCGTCGCGTGAACGCCGTGACCAAGCCGGATGCTTACCCGCTACCTCGCATCGACGAGTGCTTGGACAGCCTGGAGGGTTCTAGGTTCTTCTCCACGCTTGACCTCGCAAGCGGGTACTGGCAGGTTGCAATGCACCCTGGAGACGCTGAGAAGACTGCATTTGTAACTCACCGGGGGCTCTATGAGTGGGTCGTGATGCCTTTCGGCCTCTGCAATGCTCCCGCCAGTTTTTGCCGGCTCATGGAGATGGTTCTCTCAGACATCGTGTGGTCGAAGTGCCTCGTGTATTTGGACGACGTCCTGGCTTTTGGCCGCGACTTCCCCACTGCCCTGGCCAATTTGACCGCCGTGTTTGACCGCCTCTGTGCAGCCAACCTAAAACTGAAACCCAACAAATGTCACCTCTTCGCCACCCGTGTGGATTACTTGGGACATGAAGTGAGCGCTGATGGTATACGTCCCAGCAAATCCAAGATAGCTGCGCTGCACAACTGGGCTGAACCAACTAGCCTGACCGAGCTCCGCACCTATCTGGGTTTTACGTCGTACTATCGCCGCTTTGTGCCCAACTACAGTGAGATGGCTAAACCCCTCACTGCGCTCACCAAGAAGAATGTGAAGTTCCAATGGTCAGACAGCTGCCACGAAGCGTTCAACGCGATACTGGACACTCTGAAAACCCTCCCTCTTCTGCACTACCCCAAGCCCGGACAGGAGTTCCACCTCTGGGTGGACGCCAGTCTGTACGGCATAGGGGGTGCACTAGAACAAGAGCAGGACGGGAAGATGGTCCCACTCGCCTACGCTTCGAAAACGCTGTGCAAGAGTCGACAAGCCTACTGTGCCACCAAGCGCGAATTCTATGCGGTAGTATACTTCATGCGCTACTTCCGTGACATCACGAGAGGCCAAATGGTGGTCATTCATACTGACCACCAAGCCCTCACGTGGGTCAGCCGCTACCAGCAATCCGACAATATGTACATACGCTGGATCGTCGAAATGCCGATGTATAAACCCTGGCGTATAGAACACGTTGCCGGCAAGCTGAACGCGGTGGCCGACGCCCTCTCTCGGAAACGGGAGATGGCCGACCCGGAAGTGACCGCCCACTTTGCTGCCCCGCGCGGGTGTAAGATCCCCCAATGTCCGGATTGTGAGTACCTTCAACAGAAGAACAATTACATCAAGGACGAGGACTCTGACGATTCCACCGACGAACCCGTGGATTCAGACGCGGGAGTCCTGGAACGCTGGCAGCTTGGTCACCGCGATCCAGACTCTGACGTCGATGATGCGGGGGAGGAAGTGGATGGGGTCCACTACAACCTGTATCTCACCCGGCTGATGTACGCCACGCCTCACGCTACTATGGTTAACCTCCTGACCCCCGCCCCCACGGTGAGGGAGGAGTTCCAGAACGCGCGGCGGTCCGTACGCCTCGCCGAACGGCAACACCGTGAGGCAGTCTACTACCTCCCCCTCACCGACTACGATTCGGAGGAGGTTGAAAATGATTGCCCGGGGGCTGGCACTTCTCAGGGCGACACCCCGCCTCTCAGCGAGCTGCATGGTAAGTTGTTGTCGCTTTTCCAGAACTTCTCTGATGAGGAGTGGAGAGAGGCCCAGCAGCGTGACATATGCATCGCGCGCTTGATAGAGTTGAAGGGTACGTCCTCCGACCCTCCCCCTGGGGAGCTGGTCAAGGGAGAAAGCCCTGAGGTGCAGGCCTACTGCCGTTGGTGGTCTCAACTATGCCAGGATGACGCCGGAGTGTGGGTTCTGTCAAAGACGAGCCCGCCCTCCGCTCGCCAAGAAGCGGCCTCGCATGTGTGCCTTGTGCCCCTCCCGTGGCGCCTAGGTGTGTGGCGTGTCGTACATGTCAACACCTGTAGTCACCTGGGATTCGAGAGGGTGTACAAGATCATACGTGAACGCTTCATCTGTCCTAACATGGCTGAGGACATAAGACTCATGTGCAAATCCTGTTTGATCTGCCAGCGCGGCAAGCCGGGGATGAAAGGCGCCAAATTCGCTATGAAACACGAGTTTGTGAACCACCCCCATGCGCGCGTGGGTATCGATCTGCAGGGGCCCTTGGAGGTCACAGCGCGAGGAAACCGTTACATATGCGTGATACAGGACTATTTCTCCAAGAGGATGGAACTGTATGCTCTCCCAGACAAGACTGCGGGGGCCGTGGCTTCGGTCTTGTTTCACGAGTATGGTGCAATGGAAACCCTCCACAGTGACCAGGGCTTGGAATTCGATAACCAGCTGATGGAGCAGCTGTGCGCCCTGTCCAGCATTGACAAAACCCGCACCTGCCCCTATGCTCCTTGGAGCAATGGGTTGGTGGAGCGCAGTAACAGGGTCATAAAGAGCATTATTCGCGCCTTGAGCGCCGAGAAGGAGGCTGACTGGGATGAGTTACTACCGAGTGTCTACGCGGCCTACAACGCAACCCCCCCATGCTAGCACTGGGTTCACACCACACCGACTGTTCTTCAGTCAATGTGCCGACCCTCTGCTGCCTGTGGATTTGATGTATGGCTGTGTGAATAAGGTGGAACCGCCCTGCTATTCGGCTTACGTCTTGGAGCAACGCTGGTTGGCTCTCCAGGCAGCTGAGACAGTCCGCCGGGTGACTGGCAAGGCTGTTGAACTGCAATCACGTACGAGGGACCACACCGGGCTCAGGGAGTGGCGTTTCGCAGTTGGTGACCGGGTGTTCTACTACTACCCGCCTGCTGCCGCGAACAAACTTGATCCCTCCCCCTGGACCGGCCCTCACACCGTGATACATCTGTCAAACGTCGACCAGATGGTCAAGATACGCAGATGTAGGCCGAATGAGCACCGCGGACGCGGACGTAAACCTGTGGAAGAGCAGTGGGTGTCGGCGGCTTTCCTCAAACCTGTACAAGAGTACAGGGGGGAGGGTGTTTTGTCGGCAGCTCCTGCTCTGCGGCACGACAGCTGGAGGACCAAGATGGACGTAATCGGTTACTGCTCTAAGTTGTCATGCGCCCCTAATATGAAATAAAGTCCAAACGCTGTACCTCACCCCTACCCCGGTTCCAGCCTTTGAACTTGGGGGAGAGAAGAGTGGTGGTGCGCGCAGAGACTGGAGGCGTTAAGGACCGGAAATTTTAACAAATTTCCGCATTGTACACACCAGGACAGTCCCAAGGGACGTTATGACACTCGGACGCACATCCCCGTTCGCTGGACAGTCATTATGCTAGTCTCGCAGACGGGTATACGTCCGAAAACGTTATGAACAAAAACTAAATTCGGAGAGATGGACGTTCTTGGCATAGATGACCGGAGTGGGATAGTTCTCGCGGCCCTTGGGCACTGAGCACCCTCGGGTTAGGACGACACACACCCCACCCTGTCATTAAAGTCCGTCCACAGGGCACTTGAGGTCTATTTCGGCACACGGCCACCTATCTCACGGGTGCGGCTGCACTGATGTAGTCGCGGATAGGGCACCTGTACTAAGTAGACCGCATTTTCTCCTGCTCGGCGACAGTCATGCGGGCTAGGAAATCCGTTCGTATTACACTAATCCTGTATGACTGTTGTGCTGCGTAGGGGTCCGCCCTGCCCGACTTGAGTCGAAGAAAACGTTGGCAACAACGAAAGACCGATGAGAACACAGATCAATGATTTAACTAGTTATGGGATATGAACCATATATGGCCATGTCATTGATCTAGGACAAATGACTGTGACCTAAATTTTTCTGGGACACAAGTGCACTCACAGTTCTTGGAAACCCAGGCAGATTCCAGGAAAAACTAGGAGGCGAACGTCGGATCGATACGCGCGGGCCTGGAGTGAACGTCATTTTGGCGACTGAGGGTTGACAGCTTACGTCGTAGACAATAGCTGTAGACAATAACCGAATTCGCGGAAATGCATCTGTTTACTTCGGCGCTTGCAAACTTCAGTTTGATTTCTGCTCTTGTAGGGTACAGACGTGTCTGTACTCTGCGAGTCTTTCAGAGTTAAACTCTCGCTATCCGTTGCCCTCCGGGACGATGGATAGGGAGGACAACCACGATGGGGACAGTCCTAACGCTCGAAGTTGGGCTGTCCAATGCGAGCAGGCAATGGACACGACGGACGGTCCGGCTGAGGACGCCGGGGGTGCGCTCATCCCCGTCGTGGCCGGGTCGTCGCAGGAGAGACCTCCAGATGAAACAGGTGAGTGTCGTTACACAGGCGTAACGGAGGGGACACGGGCGGTACCAGCCGTTCACGCGTCAATTCTCCGAGTAGCCGGCGACGAGGGGGGCTGTCTGCCCGGAACCAGCGGTGGCCGAACCGCTGTAGTACGCGAGCACGACGCCTCCCCAATGCGGGCGAAAGGTACCGATGACGTGATCGCTGAGGCGCCCTTGTTGACCCCTACCGCGAAACCTGGGGGGTTGTTGACGGGGGGAAACGGCATGGACTTCGATTCAGCCGGAGTAGACTCGTCGGCGCCCTCGACCCCGGGGCCAGCAACCCCTGATCCCGGGGAAACCCAGATTCCCACCGGCCCGCCAACCGAGGCTCCCGTCCCCGGAAAAAGTGGTCCTCAGACCGCTAAAGTACAGGGACCCGGAAGCCCGACCGGCGGTGCTGCTCTCTCCCTTAACCCTGCGGCTAAGGGGCGCTCTTCTAGCAAACGCAAGAAGAGGAAGCGCTCCAAGTCCAGCAGGGGAGGGAGAACTACCAAGGTCCGCGATCCCTCCGTAGAGTTGGGCGGTGACCAGGTGCCACCCGTGGCCTCGGGGCAGGGGACCGGTGACCCTCAGGCCACCGAGGCGCCTGCCCCCCGGGACCCGACCGGCGCCCACCACCTGACCTTCGGAGAGTGGCTGGACACCCAGGCGACAGGGCCACTGCGGCAGTATTTCGACCATCCCCGGATGCGTCAAGTGCTGTACGCCCCGTTGATGGACCTACCGTTGGACAGGGTGGATCTCAAAAATCTGCCCTGGGATCCGGTATGTGACCCCCACACCAGCGGAGGGCGGCATGTGCGACGCCCCCACGAGTACGTCGTGGGAGTGGACCACACGGCAGCGGACGTGACTGCCGCCAACCTTTGGGAGTGGGCGATCCATCATCGGTCCAAGCGTACCAATCGGGTGGAGCGGCGCATGAGTCGGCGGTGGGGATCGGCAATCTCTGCCGCCCGGCTCACAGGGCATCAGGGCTACCGCCCCCGTCTCCTTCCTGGGGTAACCGTGCCTGTCACGATGTTGCCCTGGAAGGCAGTCACCCAGGCTAACGTGGAGGCATTCTTCGTGGCCTGGGCTGAAGCAGACGGACGATGCCCTGTCCAGGGGTGTGAGCCCCGGAACGCCACCACCTGTTTGGCTCGCTGGGCCATGTTGCCGAAACCAGCGGGCACCCTCTGCCAACGCGACCCGAAGTCACCTTGGCACCGAGCGCGCGGGGCTTGGGACCTCCGGTCCCTTCTAGCCTCCCCCCAACTCGCCTTGCAGACGGATTGGCCGCCAGGGTTCAGAGCCTGCTTTGAACACTGGATGGCCTTCCATATGCAGGCGGGGCGCACCTTTGTGGCTCCATGCTGTAGCCGCAAGGAGCATGGGGAGCTTGGGCCAGCCTGCCACTCGCACGTGAGCCTCTCCCCATCCCAGGCCGTCCAGCACCTCCTCGAGGCCCATCCCGACGAGATCGATCGGGAGGCCGAGAGGGAACAGCAACGGGACTCCAGCTTCAGGCGGGGAAGGGGCGCACTCGCGACGGCACAGGTGGCCAAGGCCTTGAGGAGGTTCGACAAGGCTGTCGGCTTCCCAAAGTGGCGTCAGATCTCCGCGACCCACATCATCCAGCTGGTCCTGGGTGTCGTGGCGGAGAGGGCGGGACCAGAGGTCCTTCGGGGGGTGTGCAACGCCAGCAGGTCCCAGGCCAGCTGGCTCGGCGCCTGCCTCCGGACCTATCAGGGGTTTCAGGAGACGCGCATCAAGGCACCCAAGCAGGTAGACCCTCGGGTCCCCCTTCTCCCAGGTGCTGGTTGATGGGTGCCCCGCTGACCGCGTCCTTCTGGACCCCGCCCGCTTTGACGTCACTGCAGTGCCGGAGGGGATCGAGGCCGATGTCAGCGGTGAATCCGGGAGCGAGCTGGGAGAGGCGGTGGATGTCGGGGCGGTCTCACAGCCGCCCGGGCCACAGCCCCCTCCTGGTGCTTCCCCGGTTCCGCAGACGTCGCCTCGTACAGCCCGAAAGAGGAACCGGAAGAAGGCAAAGAGGAAAACAGACCCCTCCCCTGAAGCCACGGGAGCCAGGGCCCACTCTGTGGGGGGCCGGGGCCGCCGGGAGCCCTCACTGGGGTCCCCGGGGGCTGGTGCCCAGCCGCGCCCCAGGCGGGAGACTGCTGCCCTGCAGTCCCAGGGTCTCCTCTATGTCCCCGGTGTGACTGCGGCACCACCTGCAGCCACCGGAGCCCGCACTTCTGGTTCCGCTGACACCACGTCCAGCCGGGCGGCTGTGCCCTTGTCTCTGTGTCCCGCTACTTCGGCTGGCCCACCTACCCCCGACCAGGGAGCGGGGCGGCTAGCGGCCGGCGACACGGGGGGGGGGCGGTCTCGCAAGCGACCCCCAAGGCCCCCAAGGACTCGGGTACCCCGCCGCCGTTCACCGACTTGCGACCTCCTCCCCGGAGGGGCCCGGTCCCGGTGCGACGGGTGGGGGGGAGCCTGGGCTGCCTCTTCGGGCGGCCCAGGGTGCCCCTACCCCCAGCCAACCGGAACGGGGGCCTGCTCCCTTTGTGGGGACCGTCCCCGCCGCTACCCCGGCAGCGATCGGACAGCCGGGCCCCCAACCGGAGGGTCTGCTGGCCATTGCCACCCACGCGGCGCGGGCGGGCGCTCCCCTAGGGAAGCGGGGCTCCACCCCTCCGCCGGGAGCTTCCCGAACTAAGCGCTCCCGGGGCGACCAGGCCGCCTCGCGGTCGGCTGAGATCCGCCGACTCAACGACCGCATTGCCGAGCTCGAGGGCCGCAACAAGCGCCTGAAGGCCCAGAGTGACCGCTTACAGACTGAGAAGTCCTTCGCGGTCGCTCAGGCCCGCCTCGCGGAGGAAGAGCTCCGCAAGGAGCTCTCAGCGGCAAAGGAAGAGGCTGACACCTTCCGCAGGCGGCTTGACGCCAAATGTGTGAAGGTGGACGAGCTTCTGAAAGCAGCCAACGACCGAAAGGACCTGGTTGATCGCCTGCGGACCGAGGTGAAGGAGTCTAGCCAGGCACTGCTGGACGCACGGACCCGGGGCTGGAGCTCACTCGTGAGAACCAGCGGCTCCGCGGTGGCGAGGTGACGCGACTTCCCGCTGGGGATGTCCGTCTACGCCACCTACCCGGCTCCATGGACGTCCGCCTGCGCCCGCTGCCACAGCCGCTGGTTCCTTTAGACGTCCCAACGCCGTCGGACCACTTCGCCGAGCAATGGGCGCGGCTACAGGCCCCCATTGACCGGGCGCGTGGCCGACTCCAGAATTGTGCCGCCGAGACCGCGGCCTGTGCAGCGGCCTACCCGGGACTCTCCCCCATGGCCTCATGCACCAGTGGTACACGGAGACGCTGGAAAGTCTCAACCGGATGTACGATAGCATCGTCGCTCCCGGCTTGCCGGGAGAGGGCGGCTACCGATCGCGTCTGGATGAGATAAACTCCAGCCTCCCATTCGCCACCTCCTATGTTGAGCACGTTCGCTTCAACGAGGACCCAGGTGGCGTGACTCAGCCCTCTGAAACGGTACAGCTTCGCGCTGAGATCCAGGCTCTGAGGACTGAGCTCCACTCCGCACAAGGTGGCCAACAGAGGACGGAGCAGGCTCTGGGTGAGTTGCGCGACACATGTCAGCGACAGGCAGCTGACCTAGCCCGCGTCACCGACTCGGTGGGGCGACTGGCACTGCCGCACGCGACTCCTCCGGGCCTCCCGGTGTCTGCCCCTGTCGGTCCTATGGGGAAGCTCCGGCTTCACCCCGTGGACATCCCGTTGGCAGACCCGAGGCGCCCTCCTCCGACAGCGGCAGCCGGCAGCAGCGGCGGGACCACTCCCAGGACAGCACGGAGCCCCTTCTCCACGGGCGCCCTCCGAGATGTGGTCGGCTTTTCCCCCTCGGGGGGAGGCTGACTTATTCGACGAGGCCCTGATGGAGTGCGATACCGGCGAGGATTCGCTGCGCTCTGGCGTCGGGCCGGTGGCCACTGCTAGTGGCGACCTCCCCCTGATATCGGACGCCGAGGCAGACGACTTCCTGGCCGGTCTGGGCTCGTAGGGTACCCGACACCGAGGCAGGGCCGACGGGCTAAGCCTCCCATGGACCATGACCTTCCGGGCCTGGGCCATCCTGGACGCGGGTTGGCCCGAATTGATCCAGTGGCGCGGATCGGCGGGCTGCAGCACACGCCTCCCCAGTGCTAGTGGGATGCGTGTGTAGGTCCGACAGGACGGGGCTTTGTGGGGATTCAGGGACACTGGGTGCTTTTCAGCACTCCGCTAGTTCAGTGTCTCGGCGTGTTCAGCTAGGTGATTAGGTAGTCGCTGAGCATGGCCACTCAAAATTAGGCTGGGTTATTCTCTGAGGGCCGACACTGTTGGGAGCAGTGCTGGAGTGTGTACACTTCAGGGGGCTCGCTGCGTGTCGCCCCGTAGGGAGAAGGACTTGGCCTGGGGAAGGGTTTTGTTTTGCCGGCGTTTTAGTTAGTTTCTTGATTTTGATGAGTTAACCTAGTATGTCTAATTTTCTTTCGTTTGCAGGCTGGCAGATTTCCTCCACTGGCTGGTACCCGTGACAGGCAGTGGCGGATGCTGTCCACGTCCTGAGCGCATGGAGCCGCTCGTGTGTGATTGTAGAGCGTGGATGCGAGGTGCCGACCAGTCTGGAGCGCGTTTTCCTGGACTTCCGCAGGTTACCCGCGACTGGCTACCAGGGCCGGTTGTTGGTCACCTACCCCAGGGTCGTACTGGAACCCTGGGGGAGGGAGATCCGGGTTGAAGTATTGACTGAGTGGATGACTGTGGGTGGAGCGGCTCGCCTAGATGTATGCTATGTTTAACCATTTGTTCTGTTTTAGAAGCCGGCCTCCGGCCCTCCGGATTGCTTTGGGGTAGGTATAGTTTTCGCGTTGGTACCGGGCCTTCCGCCCTGAAGCCCCGGTCCCATCGTGAAAACTGGGGGAGAGTGTAAGCGAACTAGTTAGAGTAGGAACCCGAGGCGGGTGGACTTTAGCGTCCACCCCAATTAGTTAGGCAATTAGTAGTACTTATTGCCTCGGGTGCAGTTAGGAATGCCCCTTTGCTTACGCTCTCCGTTCGACGTACGTAGTACGTCCCCGTCCCTGTAAAGTAACGTCATTTGACGTTGATGACGTCAAATGACGTCACAAAGCTCGTCATCGCATAACAAATGCGTTGTCGGCTTCAGTTTGAATCTAGCTGTGGGAGCGGCCACTTAGTAGGAAACTAGCACCCCCAAATCCTTAGATTTGGGGTCCTATAACTATATTCAGACTGCGTCCAGTCTAACGTGTACATACGTAGACACCCGTGTGTGCGTGTGGATCCGTTTGAGTGGATCTAGGTGAGCTACACGCGGCTTACGAGGCTCGTGTCGCCAGCACTGGTGCGAAGTCCCTCCCGAGGGCCGTCAATCCAGCCTGGTGGAGGCCTGGTAAACGTACCAGCCAAATTAAATGAACAACTACAATGACATTGCCCTACAACATTGTTTCATGCTTGGCAATCATCAGGGGCCTGCACTGGAGTCTCGGACTGCCCTGGAGTCCTGGACTGCACAGAGCCTCACCACCATCGTCGTTCTGAAGAGAAGAGACGTGTCACATGCGTATATATATACGGGTGTGACACGTCTCTTCTCTATTCAGTTCGACGATGGTGGTGAGGGTCTGCAAGCTAGAGGGGCATGAGGATCTAATGACTGGGATTACTTCAGCACGCCAACGCATTGGTAAGCGAACCACTTAAATTTTCTCACTCACTAACCTCTGCCCTCAGCCGAGACTGAACCCCTCTCTCATGCTCTTTTTTCTACCACATAGGATGATACCTTTAGACAACGGCAGCAGCCCCCTCCCCAAACTGCAGGGGGAACAGGGGGGGCAATTGGCCAAAAAGGCCCCCCCCATTTGGGAAAAAGTGCCCCTTTTTTTTAAAAAAAGGGG
>CM032660.1:49037776-49091979 GCA_019095985.1 Streblospio benedicti | reverse complement strand
CTTTGGCCGATAGTGAGCATGAACCTGATTTATGTAGCCCGGCTGGTTGGTGTGGTGAGATGAGTTGAGCCGGGATTGTTTTCTAGTCTAATCCGGTGAGCAGGGGAAGTCGCATTTGATATGTTTAAAAATCATCATACTCTTCTGAAGGATATTGGTGTTGGCGAGTTAACTGAGGAAAAGATTAAAAAAAAGGTGAGACATTTGTTTGCAAAATGTACAAACAAAATGTTGAAAGCACTGATGAGGATGTATGCTATTTTCACGAGCAGGGAGTCCTGACCACCAACGTCTGACACATTGCCCGCCATATTAAAAGGGTACATCACCAAACTATGGTCTGGAGGTGGGCAAATATCTGTACCAGTTCTACCCTTGCCTGAAACAGTTATTTTGTTCTCAGTTGTGATGGTTTGTGTATGAATAAAGACAATTAATCATCATTATTGATTTCTCAGTACTACCACTGTCATTTAAACTGTTCATGTTTTTAATCGTTATTTCACATAACGACCTTGACAGAAAAAGCGCTACATGCTTTTTGATCAACACTATGTCTAGATTAAGTATTAGATTAGCGATATTTGATTTGACCCAAAGGTGTTAATGCTTTGTATTTCAATAAAGTTATACTGCTTGATGAATTGTTACAAATTTTGGGGTGAAATATTGAGTAAACTAAATTACGGGGTAATTTTGATCATTAAACAACACAACATCTGCAACCACCCCCCCACAACAGTCTTGTCACCCTGCCATCACCCCTGTGACAACAACACGCAATCTGCTCCACCACACACCCCCTCATACCCCTGACCGCCAACTTAACAACCCCTGGACCACCACCCCCCCCAGCCTGTGGTCGCTAGTCTAATCCCCGGCCCCGAGGCGAGTTGGGAAGGTCGAGAGGAGCCTCGACTACCGATCAACACGACGCTAAAACCATGACTTTATGAGCCGGTCGTGATTGAGCGTGTCGAGATCGCGTCCCCAGCCAACCCGTGGTCGCTAGTCTAATCCCCGAGGTCGAGCTCCCGCCTCGCCGCTGGCCGCCGCCGCTGACCACCGGATCGCTGACAGGCGCGGGTGAGCTGTCATTCGCGCGGGGGATGATTAATTGCTTTTTCCTATCCTATAGCTTTTTTGCTTAATTGCTTTATCCTATCCTATATTTCGTTTTATCCCTTACTCCCTCCCTACTACTCTGGGCATATTCCCGTTCCATCCTCTGGTTGGTGGTTGGCTACTACCAAAAACAAAAATTGACCCGGATAATTGTTGGCTGTCCCGTGTTTTCTGCACCATTGCCCACTTACTTTGACACATGTCAAATAATTTTCTTAAATTATATCGACTTTCAGTTATATCACCGTAGCTACATCAAAACCGATAGATGAAGTCTTATCATCGTCTGGTGTGTGTTTATCTTTTCGGTACTCATTTACAATGTCACTACACAATGCATTGGTTTAATATTTCTTTGACGGATTAATTAGATTTTGGACACGGAATGCGGCTCGCAACTGTTGAACTCAGAAAACTGGCCCGAACTATAAGCTTCCCTGTACTTAGTACTCCCAATACTAATGACTGTCGTGGCCAGTGACCATCCACATACATGACGAGTGACCATTCAATATGGTGAGGAGTCACATTCCAGCATTTTCATTATTCAATCGGCGAGACTACCTCTGTAGTGAGGTGGAGGTAGGTAAGGTGGAGGTGGCTTTGCGATTTTTCCGAGGTTGATTTTGATGGATCTTAAGAGCTTACACGCACTATCTTTCTGTGATGGCCCTCTGAGGAATTGTCTACTAGCTCCGCGGATAATCTTGGCGATCTTTCCCTTGAAGACATGAGCATATCATGTGCCATCTGTCTGTATTGATGTGGATTGCTGACTCAGTGCTACAGAATCGACATGTGTGTTACTTATCTTGTTGATAAATATTTAGTTTCCATCTTAGTCTTGTTGATTTTTTATATCACATACAACTGCACACACTTTTTTAGTTTTGTCTGTCATCATTTTTAGTTTTTGAAGGACATCAAAATAAGGTGTAACTACTGGATGAACTGATTTCTCTGTACATAACCAATAGGATACAGTTTATAACGACCACTCATGGGACCAACTTAAAGTGGTCTCAATGGATAGAGGTGGTCTTTGTATGTCTCATTTGAAGGTTTTTGGACCGAGGAAAGGTGAATATAGAGAGGTGGTCTCATTATAGAGGTAGTCTCAAGCTCTAGTAATTACAGTCATGTCTCTGCCCATTTAACCATATGGATATTTCAACTATTAAGTCCAACCGATTGAGAGTAATTGTAATTGTCATATACAGTAAAACCTCAAATTAAGACCACCTCTATAAATAGACCACCTCAATAATGAGACCATTTCATGTGGTCCCCAAACTTCTAGAAAAAGACTGTTGCAAAAATTCCATAAAGAAACCACCTCTATTAGGACCACTTTTTGGCAACCCGTTAGAATAAATTGTTCGTAACCATATCGGTTACTGGAGAGGCTCGAGCTTTTAACATTGTGTACATGTTATTATTACCTATTAAGGGGTTGGTGGGTTACAATTTGGCCAGAAACTTCAACTTTTTACATCTAATTTTACTGGACTAACAGTCTTCAATAGTTCACAATGCAAACCTAGGACATACTTGTTTCTTACAGGCAAATTGTTACCAGGGGTGCATTATGGGATGTTCAGCAACTAGTTTGCTATTCACTTACAATACAATTAAAAAATTAATACTCTCTTATATGTAAATAATCAGTCATGTTACTCTAGTTCAAATAAGTTTTTTCAGTCCATTGATTGATGTGTTTTTTAATAGAGAGGTTCTACTGTAGATATTTGAATTTATCACCACATTGACGCATTGATTTATGCTCAACAATGGCAGTCTCTGACACCGTTACAACGTTTTTCCGTTCTGCCGCCTGGCGCTGCGGTCGTCAGGGTAAACTTTCAAAACAGCGACTCAACATTCATGTATATTAGTCATTTTGAAGATGGTATTAATGTGCTCTATGTTCATAATTATGTTTTGTGACACACACACAGGGCTTTTCACATACTTCTCTAGTTTTCATATATGATACTCACATTTTATTTAAAATTGTATTTGACAGACTTTGTCAGATTTCCAAGTTGTATTTTGCCTCAAGCTCAAGCCCTTGGAATTTTGACAGTCCGTTGTTTTTGACAAGATTGTATCCATAAATGTTGCTTGTCCTTTCTAACGTATCACGATGCGTATGTTATCCTTGATGTATACATATCTTTTCACATATATATTCCATTGATAAAGTCCATATTTTGCCATTTTAATGTATAAATGTGAGCAAACACTCCTCTATTCGACATTTGATTAAGTCTAAAGTACTATATTTTTCAAACATCATCGAACGTAATATTGATACGTAGGTGTTATAAAAAGCTAAAAAGCCTCACTGGCAGTTCAAGAATAAATGCGTTACTTAAATTAGATTATTCTAATTATGACAAAAAGTATTTGAAGAACAATGCTCAGATGCATAGATACTTAAGGGCTTTGTTGTTATTGATACCTGACGGTTTGGAATAACATGGATGAGTATTTCTTACAGAGACCATAAAGTCGGATTTCTGGGTCAGTTCCGTACAATTATAAAGGCGGAGTGGCATAGCGTTTTGTTCAAATAATCAGTAGTCTTTCTTTAGTAATGTTTTATTTGTAAAAGCTGTCTCCTGTCTCATACATGACTGCCCAACCACCAATACCAACATAAAATACAGTACCTTTTTATACAAATGGGGATTAAGTACCAATAAGAAGTTACAGAAGGTTATACCATATTATGACATCTTTTTCCTTTATAAAGACATCAATGTCAATATCTGGTTGCTCTGGTGGCATACTAGGCAAATATGCAGGTAATCTTGTAAAGTGTCTCTATTTCTTCTTATAATTCCAAGCTGTTTTTTTACTAATATTTTTAAGTTTGTTGTTGTTTAACCATTTATTGTTTAAGCAACCTACAAAATACAATAAAACCCTCATAAGTATAGAACACATATATAACATGAGTACATAATAGATATTTACTACAACTTAAACTTTAACTAAAATAACTACGGAATTATATATAAATCTTTAACAATACCTGACACCCGTCAGTGCAGCATGATTCTTAGTTATGACGACATAAAACTGTGCAATACTACATTACATAATAATATACTACCAATACCTGAGAACATATCTACAACCATATAAACCTACACTATACATTGCAAAACTTGCACATTTTTGTGACAACTCCCTATCAAAGAGTAAATTTCTTAAATTTACTAACTTCTGCTAACCAAAGTACACCCACATGTCTAATACACTCACAGAATTCTACTCATGCAATCTGCTCCAACATTCAATGACCCTTGATTGACTCTATTCGAAAAGAATAGGATTGCAAAAATAATGCCCATCTCATGATTCGGGCATTCACAAACTTACTTTTATCCAAATAAACTAATGGTTGATGATCTGTCTGTAATACAAAAGCTTTTCCATATAAGTAAACACTGAATTTAACAATTGTCCACACCAAAGCTAAACATTCTCTCTCAATTACTGAATAATGTTTCTCACGATTTAAAAACTTTTTACTGGCATATGCTATTGGGAACAGTTCTCCATTCTGATCCTGCATAAGCACTGCCCCTACTCCAACATCTGATGCATCAGTCCTGAGCACAAATCCTTGGACATATCTGGTAATTTAAGAACAGGATTTCTTATTAAACAGTTCTTTAATGCCTTGTAAGCAGATTCCTGCTGATCTTCCCACACTACTTTATTGGGTGCATTCTTCTTAGTAGCATCAGTTAAGGGGGCAGCTATACTAGCATAATTGGGAATATAGTCTCAAGAAAACCCTGTTAATCCCAAAAATGATCGGACTTCTTTTTTACTAAGAGGCCTTGGTGCACACTTGATTTTAGCAATGTTAAATTCATGTAACCCAATCTCACCATCACCTAAATGATGACCCAAAAAATCTACTTTTCGAGCACCTAACAAACATTTTGAAGGTCGCACATGTAAATTCACTTCATTAATTCTTCTAAATAGGTTATCTAAAATATTTAGATGCTCTTCCCATGATTCTGTATACACAATTATATCATCAATATAACTATCCACCCCATCCATACCAGCAATCATTATCCTCATCATTTTATTAAAAGTGGCACTACTGTTTTTCAAACCAAACGGCATGCGGCGGAATACAAACGCTCCTTCTGGTGTCACAAACCCCGTCTTGGGTATATCTTCTGCTGCCATAGGAATCTGCCAGTATCCTTTACTCAAATCAATTGTACTGATGTATTTTGCTTTAGATACTTTGACAAAAATATCACTTGGGACGGGAGTGGGTTCCGAATCAAACATGGTTATCCGGTTGATCTTACGATAATCAATACAGATTCTATTTGTACCATCTGGTTTTTTCACAATCACTGGGGGCGCTGCATACGGCGACTCAGCTCTATCAATTATTCCCATCTGTAACATTTTATCAACATCTTTCCTTAATTCATCTCGACAATTATAAGGAATAACATATGGTCTACATTTTACAGGTGCATCATCTGTCAATACTATATGATGCTCAACCAAACTAGTAAGTCCTGGTGTATCAGAAAAAATCTTTTGGTGTCTTTGCACTAAAGCACCCAGTTGACCTTTCTTATCCACATTTAACTGCTCACACATTTTGACATCATTATAATCTTCTTTTTGGTAACACACATAATCTAGATTCAACAACCCCTCATCGTCAATTATATCATTTTCAGTTGCTTCATTGCTTTCAATTACTGCACTTCCAACCAACTGCATCACAGATGCACCTTCCGTTGTTTCATCGTTTCCACTCGCACACACATCTTCCCTATAGAAATACTGTTTCAGCAAGTTAATATGATACATTTTTTCTTTTCCCCGAATGTTAATTTTATAATCATTCTTCCCCACTATTGCTTCCACTCTAAATGGACCTTGCCACTGCATCAGCAATTTATTCGAATCAGTAGGGAGTAATACCAACACAAAATCTCCAACTTTAAACTTCCCTTTTACTCAAATTCTCATGTGCTAAAGCAATACCTGTCTCCAATTTTCTCAGATCAACTACGTACTGGTAACTAGTTTTCACGTTTTCCTCAACATTTTCTTTTGTCCATAATTCTTTAAGCACTTGCATGGGTCCTCTCACAATTCGGCCATATAACAACTCAAAAGGACTAAATCCAGTACTTTCTTGGGGTACTTCTCTATAACAAATATCCCATCCAAACGAGCCCCCCACTGTCCCCTAAGTTCCCCCCAGGCTTTTACAAAATTCGTTGACAGAGTTTTTACTAATATTTTTTAATGACTATTGTTGTTGTTTAATATGTTTATTGTTTAAGCAACCTACAAAATACAATAAAACCCTCATAAGTATAGAACACATATATAACATGAGTACATAATAGATATTTACTACAACTTAAACTTTAACTAAAATAACTACGGAATTATATATAAATCTTTAACAATACCTGACAACCGTCCAGTGCAGCATGATTTTTACTAAATGACGACATAAAACTGTGCAATACTACATTACATAATAATATACTACCACTACCTGAGAACATATCTACAACCTATATTATGCATTGCATTGCACATTTTTTGACACTATGTCTGGATCATTTTTGCTGAAGAATAGCTTTGCAATGTTCACTTTTGCTTGATGGTATTGAGGTGGATGTTGGTTCAAATCCATAAAATTCGTTGGATTGGACACAAATTGGTTCCACTATCACTTTCCCGTTTCAGGAATGCCGTGCGTTGAAAATATAGATTTTAATTTACAATCACTGGCGACTTGTTATTCTGTAACTCTTTTTATTTCCATCCATCTTGAATGTGTCAACTACAACCAGTAAGATCTACCTCTCCAATTAAATCCTAGGGGTCTTTCAGGTAGCTCAGATGGTTTCAAAGGTTCTTTTTCTATTAGCTGGTCTATTTTTCCTGAATCAAGCATTTGTCAATCATGTTCTTAATATCAGTGCTCATGATGGCTTTTTGAATACATTTTGTCAGTCTGTTTGTTTTAATATTTCTATTTTCATACTATGTGGAATTACCATTCTGTCTCCATGTGTTATTATTCCATCAATTATTGACAAATTTCCTCGTTGGTCAAAATATGGTTTTATGTCATCACTGACGGATGATTTATACTTAGGCCATCCAACCAAAATATAGTTACGAACTTTTTTCTAAAATAGGACATCTTTCACTTGCATTTGAAATTTGGCATTTCTTTTTCGTTGCTTGCTGGCCAGTTTGCTTGAACATAATCAACATCAACATTGATAATCTCTGCCATATGTTTATCATTTGAGCTATGCATGAGTGGTTTTCGTGATAAGGCATCTGCAATATACTGTTCTTTGCCAGGTACATATTTTATAACAGGATTGAATCTCATTAAACGAAGCACTAGTCTTTGGCACCGAATTGGCACTTCATCTAGGGACTTGCTACCAATAATAGGAACTAGTGGTTTATGATCTGTGAGAAGAGTGAACTGATCAAGTCCTGTCAAGTATTGTGAGAATTTTTCACATGCCCATACCAGTGCAAGGCACTCTTTTTCCACCATTGCATAACGTTGTTCACTTGGTGTTAATGTTCTGCTACTGAATGCAACAGGTTTCAATATATCATTGTGTTTTTGCATTATCACAGCACCAATTCCAAAACTGCTACTGTCAGCACTTACAACGGTTGGTAATTTCGGATCATAAAATGTTAACGTTGTGGTTTCACAAATCAAATCTTTGACTCTTTGGAATGCAGCCTCTTGTGCATGTTCCCATTGCCAACACGTGTCTCTTCGTAGTAAGTTAGTTATTGGCTTCAATTCAGCACTCATATTGGGAATAAATTTTGCAACATAGTTTAGCATGCCTAATACTGTTCGAAGTTCGGATACATTTTTGGGAGGTTCTAACTCTGCAATTGCTCTCACTTTATCTGGGTTTGGTTTTATACCTTCACTGCTTATTATGTGTCCAAAATAACATACTTCAGACTTTCTGTACACACATTTTGAATCATTGAGCCGTAGTCCAAGTTTTGCCACTTTTTCCATTACTATATTCAATCTCTTGTCATGCTCTTCCATTGTTGAACCGTGTACTAAAATGTCATCTACCATTACTTCAATGCCATCCATTTTGCAAAATTCTTCGACCATCCTCTGCTGGTACTCATCTGTTGCGATATTGATCCCAAATGAATCTTTTAAATGCATAGCGCCCATGAGGGGTGTAATGAATGTTGTCAGAAGTTGTGATTCTTCGTCAATGGTATCTGCCAAAACCCACTGGCAGCATCAAGTGTGCTGAATACTCTTGATCCAGCTAAACGTGGTGCTACCTCTTCAAACGTAGGTAATGTATAAACAGGTCTCTTCACAGCTTTGTTCAATGATTTCAAGTCCACACATATTCTTACAACATCTTTAGAACCTTTAGGGACCACTACAATATTACTACACCAATCAGTTGGTTCTTTTACAGGAATATTACATCATTCTCTTGCATACGATTGAGTTCCTTCTTCACTGCTTCTCTCAGAGGAAACGGTATTCTCCGTGATGTTGTACTACATACAGGTACAGCATCGTCTTTTAGCACAATCTTCACAGGCTTAGTTTTCATTAACCCTATCTTAGTGTCAACTGTATCAATGAATTTAACTATTCCCAACATACATGCCACATTTCGAGATAGTAATGCTTTCGCACTAGATTTGATCACAACCACTCTCGCGTTTAGTGTGTTACCTTTATGTGTCATGGTTCTTATGAATTCCCCCACAGTCTCTATGTTCCCACCTGGACTTGTGAGCACTACTGATGTCTTGCGAACCTTGGGCTTGTTTTTCAGTTGTTTGAAAACACTATGAGATAACACTGTTATGTCATGCCCTGTGTCCACTTTTAAATTTTACACTATGTTGCATATTACCAGTGTGACAAACCAACAAGTGTTTGGCATCAACTGTATCAATATAGTATTGATCAACAGTATCATTTCCATCATAACCATCACCCATGATCCATTTTTTTTGTGTGTATGTTGACTTCATCATGTCTCATGGATTTATTTTTGCATACTGATTTGAAATGATTTTGTCCTCCCACAAGCCATGCAACTTTTCCCCAACTGCTGGGCATTTCATATTTTCATATTTATGAATATAACCACATCTGGAACACTTACTTCTGTCACTGCTCACTTTTGGTTGTACATCTTCTTGAAGTTGTTTGTTGAGCTGTTTGTCATTCCAGGCACTCATGAAACGGCTAGGACCATATTTTGTACGTTTGCCTTGTTTTACTTCATCGATGTTGCTGCTGCTTGTTTCTGGTATCTTTATACTATTCTGGTTCATTATTATTTCTTGCCTCCTTGCAATTGAAATGGCCTCTTTGGTTGTTAATGCTGGCATCAATTCTAGCTAGTGTAAACCCTGGACAATTCTATCTAATATCATTTCATCTTCGCTTTCACCATACTGGCACTTCTTTGCTAAGCTATACACATCACGCAAAAAATGTTCAAACGGCTCACCTTCTGCCTGGTTACGTTCATTAAACCTGGCTCTTTTCGTATCTGGTCAAAATTGTAGGTACAAAGTATTCTGAGAATTTCATCATTACACAATCATAATCAGTGTTGCTCTGTTGTATATCTTTGATTTCTGTCTCACCATCCTTGACCACATTTTTCTTAAATGTACCTTCATATTTGAACATAGAACATATTTTACTCGCCTCTACAGCTCCCATGCAATAAATCAACGTCTGTATTTGATCACTGTCTGGTTCCTTATACAATTTACTGCACTGTCTAAAACTTTCAAATACTATTTTTTCCATGAAGGCCAGTCCTCTGCATTAAAACTAAATGCATCCGGCTGTTTCCACTGTATTCCCGCCATCGTTATGTTGTTCTTATGTCAAATTAACAGCAATATTACGCAGTTGCCTGGTTTTTGCCTGCACACTAAATGGTTTTCCTCTTCTTCAAATGATTATTCCAATTGTCACTTCTGACACCATGTTCAAATAATCAGTAGTCTTTCTTTAGTAATGTTTTTATTTGTAAAAGCTCTTGACTGTCTCCTGTCTCATACATGACTGCCCAACCGCCAATACCAACATAAAATACAGTACCTTTATACAAATGGGGATTAAGTACCAATAAGTTACAGAAGGTTATACCATATTATAACAACAATGTGATGAATAAAAGATGCCACATATATTTTGCTGAAAACATAGTACTTGTATATGGCTCCAGGCATTCATCTTGTCGGGCGAGTTTGATAAGGTATACAAATAGATGTGCGGCGTAATCACTTTTACTCGCGTGATATTATATATGTATATTTGGCACAATTTTCGTCTTCATGCATTTGAAATACTCCAAAAGAAAGAACGATGAAAGTTTAGTAATAACCGTATTAGATTATAAAACAACCATTATACTTCACTTACGAAATATTATGATATTAAATTGAATATTTAAGCATATGTAATTTCCATTTTGTTTCAGTTATCCATCAGTAAACTTAAAAGTATGGAGAGCAACACTTGCAGTAGTGTGGATGATGTAAAAGCAGTGTGGAGAAATACAGATTGTGTGTGTTTTGGCGTGGACTCCACAGTGTGTACCGATGAAGCCATAGATGAACTTGCTTCTTTTCTTGGGGCTGGAGAAGAGGTTGCAAAATTGTATGTTCACTATGATCATCTAAATTTTCAAGATGATTTTTTATTGCTGATCAGGTCATTATGACTTGGGATATAGAGCTATTATTAATAGTGATTGGGCAAGTATACCAAGCTCATTAAAAGAGTATAAAATAAACTGTAATAATTAAACTGTTACATTTCTCTATTATTGAGATAGCATTTTTTTTATCATCATTGAAGGTGTAATTACCATTGCCAATGGTAATGATTGGTCTCAATAGTTTGCATTTACTTAATGCTCAGTAGCAGTCAGCACATTATCAACTAACCAAAGTAAATATTCAAAAATATTTTTATATTGTAGAACATCTGAAATATGGGTGGTGGGGATGACTTATAAAAGAATCTCTGAAAAAGGCGATTAGACATCATGCCTCACGTCAGGATGTTACTCGATTTATTACTGAACATAATCCACAACTCCATAAATTAAAGTAATTTTAAACTTCTATTTTCTACTGATATTCAAATTTGTATTTAGTTTGTGTGGTTTCATGGCTGTTGAGTTAGATCTTGAACTCGTGGCTAAAGTCATGCAAAAGATTTGGATTATATTGAGATGATATGTCAGACCTGTGGTTAACTTGCTTGCCAAAGTCAAATATTACATGGTATTCAACTTAAATTGTCTTCAATTCCAGAAAACTAATAGAATACTCTGCAGTCCCACAAGATACCATCTATATCCACCATATCTGGAGGATTTCAGACAATAATTGAAACAGTGGCAGAAGAGTTAAATATTCCCAAAGAAATATTATTGCCAATCAGATGTTGTTCTACTATGATGGTAAGCTCTCTATCAATTATTTTAAGCTTATTATGGGTAAAATATGAATATAGATGAGAAAGTAAGAATAAAAACCGAAGTGGACTTCTAAAAGAGAAAAATTTCACTATATATTAAAGCTACATTGGTCTTAAACTGACGGCTTGAGTCTCTCATTGATGATATGTTTATGCTTAACTGTTGACAAAATGATGGTCAAAAATGATAATTTGATTTTGAATTTTGAAATTTATTTGCTAAGTACTTTCGAATAAAACAAAATTTCTTGTCAGGGCAGAAATATCCAACATATAAAATATTTCACGATTATCCATGAACTTATAGGCAATTGTGCATCTCATAAATGAAGCTTAACATACGTCCTATTGGTAAGCTAGTAAAATAGTAGACAATGTAAGAATGATCAAATATTGACCATCCAGCAAAACTAGGGGCACATCCACCATGGGTTCTTTTAGCATAGCATTATATTTGCCACAGAACTGGCCCCCTTACGGGTTTCTTTTTTTTTTAAAAAAATAAAGGAGAAATTGATCGCGGGTAATGAAGTAAATCCATTTTGTCTTTAAAAGGGACTGTAGAACGGGGCTTTTTTTGGAGTGATCCATTTTTGGAAAAGACAATGACACATCAAGTATACATACATAATATCTTGGCTGACCCCTTACCTGATCACCCATGCATGCTGCTGCAGTGTCTTGGCTGACCCTTACCTGATCACCATGCATACATATTCTGCTGCTTCTGCAGCTGTTGCTAAAATGATTACTCTGGTTTTAAAAAGCTATAACAGGGCAGGATGTTTGAGGCTGCATATTTAATATCATGGTGGAATGCCTAGGGATTCGTAAAAGACCTTATATCTATTAGAGCTAGAGGCTGTCACAATTGTACTTGCTCTTTATCTTTGCACTTAATATATGGTTGACACGAGTGGTTTATGTAATAATAGAAATAAAAAAACTATTGGATATAAGGTCTTTTGAAAGACTATCCATCAAAAATAATACATGGGACCTCTAGTATGTGCGATGTATGTGTCTGTCAACTGCTGTGGAGGTTCCATACTCAACTGGTGTATGTCATCATAGGCCTTTTGCTCGAGATTTCGCACATGACTTTTTTGAGCAACTTGCGTATCACATCGTGAGTCGATTGCCTTGGAGATTCCACCACAAAGTTCCAGAGCAGCTTGCATGTCTTAGCATAGGTCACATGCTAAAGAGGTTCCCATACACGGTCCACAACACGACCATTGTTACTGGAGTTCAGATTTTCAGTGTACCCACGCACTCACACGTGTGTCAGGGGCCTTCTGGAACTCTGCCTGCGGTTGCTGGACGTCCTGTCATGACAACACTACATGGTGACCATAACCTTGACAACACATTAGAATCCCACGTCTGACACCAAAATGTAAGCTTTTTCCTTGCTCTTCACCACCTGAAAGTAGACATAATCCAATTCATTAGAATGCTCCTTTTTGTGTTGAATTGGTTTGAACTCACACGAGGTCTGGCACGTCCGCCAAAAGTCCTCCACTAGGCTGGGTAAACGGCTCTTTACAAAGACTTCTCACCACTGCTAGTGGCAACACAGACTTAATAGGCTGAGAATAGGCCGATAAAGAACCGAATGGTAAAACACCCACAGGCATGTGCACGGGGTATCCTACCTTCAATTTGACAATGAGTGAGGGTCGTAACTTAGAACTTTACACCCGGCAATCAGTATTTACTAATTGCCTAATTAAGCTGGAAGAGACTAATCCTACTGGCCTACGCTAGCTGGTTGCTCACACTCTTTCCCCTAGTTCTCACGATGAGACTGGCTCCTCCATATATAAGCAAGGTACTCAGTCCCACCAAAATCCTGTTAATATGAAAATACGTCCTTTTGGTTGTACGCCACTATTTCCTTTCCTTTCTTGTGTAGAAGGGTACACGGCAAGCCCGTGAACACGCGCATCCCATGAATCCCTCAATTAATAAATACTAGTTTATAGCTGTGATCCAAGTCTTGCTCTTGCGACTCCTTAAACCTTCAATTAAGACCACCTCAATAATGAGACCACCTCTTTCATAACACCACCTGTGCAATTCTATTTTATTTATATATCCGTCCATAGCACACATACAGTTATAAACTTTTAGCAATTTACAATCAAATGTTATCTTTCTTTATGCATCACGCACATATGGAAATATATTTATGTATGATATTTACTTTTGAGATGAAATTAAACAAAGCATAATTCAAACAAAAATTTAGTATAGTACTCCAATCAATAAAGACTACCTCTTCAATAAGATCATTTCTAGGATCCCCATCATTCATAAAGTGACCAACATGAACCTCCATATAAATACAACCTTTATGGATCTTTCCAGTAAGGGACCATTCAATATTTATGACAGGGTAGGATAGGAGGATTTTAAGACGGGCCATGAACTTTTGTCACAATATTTGGAGTGGGGGCTATCAATTTGTTCACACACGTTTGAGGGGGCTATCAATTTTTTCACATAAAATTTACCCCTATTATTTTAGAGATTCTCTACTAAAATTTACTGTTTTTTATATTATGGATACCCATCAAATAGGATTTTAATTAACCGACAATGAATGCATTAACTGTTGGGGGTCGGGTGGGTGGGGTGGGGTGGGGTGGGGTGGGTGGGTCATCAATTTTTGTCACAGGAAATTGAGGGGGGTTACCAATTTTTTCACAGAGGATTGAGGGGGGGGGGCTATCAATTTTTTCACAGCAATTTTGGAAAATCCTCCTACCCCACCCTGTCACAAATACTGAATGGTCCCTAATGAACCTTTAACGTAAAATAACAAGGCTTGAAATTGCAGCATGTGCGTCTCTCAAACAAACGCACGTGTTACTTGGTTGAAATGAAGCATGCAGTCACGTGCATGAACTGTGATTATGAAACAGATTGTGTATCATAATGGACATTTGTATGGGTTTAAGAAAAACGTTTGTTTGAGTTCTCCACAGCGTGTTAGTACTGTACATGCCTAATGCATATACAAAGTATCTTAAAGTTGTGCAAAATGTGCTGTCATTTGTAAGTGATAAAGTGTCATTTTAAATGATAAATACGTGACTACACTTAGTAGTGTTGAAAAGAGGAGAGGTTTACAGTAAAGTAGGTATACAACATGGTTAAAGACAATACTTATTTTTATGATTTTTTTTAGAAAATGCTGTAAAGCTTTGTTTGTGAAGAAGCACCTGTGTGCATGTGGCTTTCTTTTACGCTAGACCAACATTTTTGGAAAAGTCCATTAAAACCACTTAACGTCAGTCCCACTCGTGGTATTAAACAAACATTGGGACTTGGTGACTGTGGTTTTGGTAGATGTTCTACTGTACAAATCCAAATGTGCTTTGTTGGAGTTTTGTCAAAAGATACAATTAATTTGTTAAATGAAGTCTACCACAAACAGAAATTATTTCAGCCCGACCGCAAAAAGAAGGGAATTTTGATGTTTGAATAGGATTTCAGTGGATTTTGATGTTTGCATGCGATTTTGGTAAAAGAGGAATTCTTGGCAATTTATCACAGATATTATTATATAAATGGTGCTTTCATTATCTCACCTCTCAGGCATATTCCCGTTCCATCCTCTGGTTGGTGGTTGGCTACTACCAAAAACAAAGATTGACCCGGATAATTGTTGGCTGTCCCGTGTTTTCTGCACCATTGCTTACTTACTTTGACACATGTCAAATAATTTTCTTAAATTATATCGACTTTCCAGTTATATCACCGTAGCTACATCAAAACCGATAGATAAGTCTTATCATCGTCTGGTGTGTGTTTATCTTTTCGGTACTCATTTACAATGTCACTACACAATGCATTGGTTTAATATTTCTTTGACGGATTAATTAGGTCACGGACACAGAATGCGGCTCACCAACTGTTGAACTCGGAAAACTGGCCCGAACTATAAGCTTCCTGTACTTAGTACTCCCAATACTAATGTCTGTCATTATTGTGGTGACCATCACATACATGACGAGTGACCATTTCAATATGGTGAGGTCACATTCCAGCATTTTTCATTATTCAATCGTAAAGAGACTACCTCTGTAGTGAGGTGGAGGTAGGTAAGGTGGAGGTGGCTTTGCGATTTTCGAGGTTGATTTTTATGGATCTTAAGAGGTTACACGCACTATCTTTCTGTGATGGCCCTCTGAGAATTGTCTACTAGCTCCGCGGATAATCTTGGCGATCTTTCCCTTGAAGACATGAGCATATCATGTGCCATCTGTCTGTATTGATGTGGATTGCTGACTCAGTGCTACAGAATCGACATGTGTGTTACTTATCTTGTTGATAAATATTTAGTTTTCCATCTTAGTTTTGAAGGAATCATTGCAGCTTCGTGATTTTATATCACATACAACTGCACACACTTTTTTAGTCACTCTTGTCTGTCATGTGACATCAGCATTTTGAATCGATACTCTTGTCAAAGGTTCCTTTATGACACCCATCAAAATAAGGTTTTTGTAACTACTGGATAGTGATTTCTCTGTACATAACCAATAGGATACAGTACGTAGAACCTCTATAACGACCACTCATGGGACCAACTTAAAGTGGTCTCAATGGAGAGGTGATCGAGGTGGTCTTTGTATGGAGGCTCCCACTTGAATCATTTTGAAGGTTTTGGACCGAAAAAGGTGGTCTTATTATAGAGGTGGTCTCATTATAGAGGTAGTCTCAAGCTCTAGTAATTACAGTCATGTCTCTGCCCATTTAACCATATGGATATTTCAACTATTAAGTCCAACCGATTGAGAGTAATTGTAATTGTCATATACAGTAAAACCTCAAATTAAGACCACCTCTATAAATAGACCACCTCAATAATGAGACCATTTCATGTGGTCCCAAACTTCTAGAAAAAGACTGTTGCAAAATTCCATAAAGAAACCACCTCTATTAGGACCACTTTTGGCAACCGTTAGAATAAATTGTTCGTAACCATATCGGTTACTGGAGGCTCGAGCTTTTAACATTGTGTACATGTTATTATTACCCTATTGGGGTTGGTGGGTTACAATTTGGCCAGAAACTTCAACTTTTACATCTAATTTTTCTGGACTAACAGTCTTCAATAGTTCACAATGCAAACCTAGGACATACTTGTTTCTTACAGGCAAATTGTACCAGGGTGCATTATGAGATGTTCCAGCAACTAGTTTGCTATTCACTTACAATACAATTAAAAAATTAATACTCTCTTATATGTAAATAATCAGTCATGTTACTCTAGTTCAAATAAGTTTTTTTCCAGTCCCATTGATTGATGTGTTTTAATAGAGAGGTTCTACTGTAGATATTTTGAATTTATCACACATTGACGCATTGATTTATGCTCCACAATGGCAGTCTCTGACACCCGTTACAACAACGTTTTTCCGTTCTGCCGCCTGGCGGCGCTGCAGTCGTCAGGGGTAAACTTTCAAAACAGCGACTTAACATTCATGTATATTAGTCATTTTGAAGATGGTATTAATGTGCTCTATGTTCATAATTATGTTTTGTGACACACACAGAACTTTTCACATACTTCTCTAGTTTTCATATATGATACTCACATTTTATTTGGAATTGTATTTAATGAGCTTTGTCCAGATTTCCAAGTTGTATTTTTGCCTCAAGCTCAAGCCACAGCCGATTTTGACAGTCCGTTGTTTTGACAAGATTATCCATAAATGTTGCTTGTCCTTTCTAACTGTATACGATGCGTATGTTATCCTTGATGTATACATGTCTTTCACATATATATTCCATTGATAAAGTCCATATTTTGCTGCCATTTTAATGTATAAATGTATAAAACACTCCGTTCGACATTTGATGTACAAGTCTATAAGTACTATATTTTTTCAAACATCGAACGTAATATTGATACGTAGGTGTTATAAAACTAGCTAAAAGCCTCACTGGCAGTTCAGATAAGTACGTTACTTAAATTAGATTATTCTAATTATGACAAGTATTTGAAGAACAATGCTCAGATGCATAGATACTTAAGGGCTTTGTTACTGATACACGACGGTTTGGAATAACATGGATGAGTATTTCTTACAGAAAATACACCTCAAAAGTCGGATTTCTGGGTCAGTTCCCGGACAATTATAAGGCGAATTGCGCAACGTTTACCCCTGACGACTGCAGCGTCGCCCGGTGGCAGAGGTGTAATTACGGTTTTACGGAGTTAGCCATTGCCTGATAACCATAAAAACCATATCATGCTTCTTGGAACTAACCATATTCGGGCTGCACAAATCATGTCTGTCATTTCCATTGATTGCACATGTAGTAACCATGTCCCGCATGCAGAGCTCACAATGTAGGTTGTTCTATTTTATTTTGATTTGAGATGCTGTTTTCAGAACTTAAAAGTGCTTCATGTACACAAGATTATTTTATTAGCTCAGGCATTCATCTTGTCGGACAAGTTTGATAAGGTATACAAATAGATGTGCGACGTATTCGCACTCGCGTGATATTATATATGTATATTGGCACAGTTTCGTCTTCATGCATTTGAAATACTCAAGAAAGGACGATGAAAGTTTAGTAATAACCGTATTAGATTATAAAACAACCATTATACTTCACTTACGAAATATTATGATATTAAATTGAATATTTAAGCATATGTAATTTCCATTTTGTTTCAGTTATCCATCAGTAAACTTAAAAGTATGGAGAGCAACACTTGCAGTAGTGTGGATGATGTAAAAGCAGTGTGGAGAAATACAGATTGTGTGTGTTTTGACGTGGACTCCACAGTGTGTACCGATGAAGCCATAGATGAACTTGCTTCTTTTCTTGGGGCTGGAGAAGAGGTTGCAAAATTGTATGTTCACTATGATCATCTAAATTTTCAAGATGATTTTTTATTGCTGATCAGGTCATTATGACTTGGGATATAGAGCTATTATTAATAGTGATTGGGCAAATTATACCAAGCTCATTAAGAGTATAAAATAAACTGTAATAATTAAACTGTTACATTTCTCTATTATTGAGATAGCATTTTTTTTATCATCATTGAAGGTGTAATTACCATTGCCAATGGTAATGATTGGTCTCTCAATAGTTTGCAGTACTTAATGCTCAGTGACAGTCAGCACATTATCAACTAACTCAAAGTAAATATTCAAAATATTTTTATATTGTAGAACATCTGAAGCCATGGGTGGTGGGATGACTTATAAAGAATCTCTGAAAAGACGATTAGACATCATGCAGCCCTCACGTCAGGATGTTACTCGATTTATTACTGAACATAATCCACAACTCACGCCAGGGGTCAAGTAATTTTAAGCTTCTATTTTCTACTGATATTCAATTGTATTTAGTTTTGTGTGGTTTCATGGCTGTTGATTATGATCTTGAACTCGTGGCCTAAAGTCATCACAAAAAAAAGATTTCGTTATATTGGCAGATGATATGTCAGACCTATGGTTAACTTGCTTGCCAAAAAGTCAATATTACATGGTATTCAACTTAAATTGTCTTCAATTCAGAAAACTAATGAATACTCTGCAGTCCCACAAGATACCAATATATCTCATATCTGGAGGATTTCAGACAATAATTGAAACAGTGGCAGAAGAGTTAAATATTCCCAAAGAAAATATTATTGCCAATCGAATGTTGTTCTACTATGATGGTAAGCTCTCTATCAATTATTTTAGCTGTATTATAGATAAAAATATGAATATAGATGAGAAAGTAAGAATAAAAACCGAAGTGGACTTCTAAAAGAGAAAATTTCACTATATATTAAAGCTACATTCGTTACTTAAACGGCAGCAAGTCCTCTCATTATTGATATGTTTTAACATCTTAACTGTTGACAAAATGATGGTCAAAAATGATAATTTGATTTTGAATTTTTGAAATTTATTTGCTAAGTACTTTCGAATAAACAAATTCCTTGTCAGAGGTGAAATATCCCAACATATAAAAATATTTTCTGATTATATGAACTTATGAAGCAAATTGTCTGTCATAAATACAAGCTTAACATACGTCCTATTGGTAAGCTAGTAAAATAGTAGACAATGTAAGAATGATCAAATATTGACCATCCAGCAAAACTAGGGGCACATCACCATGGTTCTTTAGCATATACATTATATTGCCACAGAACTGGGGTGATATTGACATGCTAATTATAAAATGTTGGAAACTTAGTATTAATTTTTTTCATTTATAATTTTTATATTTATATATTTCATTTATTTATAATATTGAATTACTTTATATAATACAACATAATAGTAATTCAATAATATAAATTTTAACTAAGTTTTCAACAGTTAAGAAGTTAAAATATAGCAATAGTATCTTCGACCATTCAGTCAATATTCAATGATTTTTTTCATATTAAAAGGTCAGTACGCAGGATTTGATGAAAAACAACCAACTTGTGAAAGTGGGGGTAAACCAAAAGCTATTGCTCAGTTAAAAGAAAAATATGGCTACAAAGCACTTGTACACATTGGTGATGGAACTACAGATATGGAAGCATGTCCACCAGCAGTACGTATTTTCTTTCCAAAATAAGTCTCAAGTTGACAATCTTTTTATCGCATATCTAACTCATGTAAATGAATCAATGTAGAGTAGAACCTCCAATTAAGACCATCTCTAGATTTAGACCACCTATGTAATAGGACAATTTTTCATACTTCCAAATGGTAATAAAGTGACCAAATTGAACCTCCATATAAAGATGCCAATTCTATTGAGACCACAGGTGGTCTTAATTTCTCATTTCAAATTACTTGAATTTTTCCCTGACTTATCACTAAATTCGCTGACATCTTAAGAATAACAGAGGAGAAAAATGAAATGTTTTAAAGCCTGGTTTATGGTTTGATTTAATATCATACTTTTCCAAAATAAACAACCAACATTGTCTAATATCACTAAGAATAGTATATTTTTAAAACAAAAGGACTTAACTTTTACTAGGAGTTTAATAGTTTCTGGATTCATAATATGTAGAAACCAACATTGTGTTGGTGACACAGAAACTTACATTTTCTTACACGAAGTGCTATGTTTTGTGGGAAACGCTTCCCCTTCAACTGGCAAGTGCGCAGATCTCTTGTGCATGTTCTTGGTGCTGCGTTGCATCGGGTGGAGTTCCCGACACAAAGTAGCTTGGTCAGTACGGGGGGGATGGCCTTGCCCTGGTTCAAGTTCAGCTTTGATTGTTGAAGACAATAGGTCCAGATGGAAGACAAGAGAAGCTATTGAAATCCACAAACACCAACCAAAGCCGAACTTGAACCAGGGCAAGACTATCCCCCCCATATTGACCAAGCTACTTTGTTGTGTCGGGAACTACACCCAATGCAATGCAGCGCCAAGAACATGCACAAGAGATCTGCGCACTTGCCATTTGAAGGGGAAATATTTTCCGAAACGTAGCACTTCGTGTACGTAAAATGTAAGTTTTTGTGTCACCAACACAATGTTGGTTTCTACATAACAGCACTTAACTCCTTTGATAAGCGGACATTTTGAGTAACATGCAATTCTTTTTCATCTAACTCTTGCTTACAGTTTGAAAATAAATAGTCTAAAATAAAAGCAAAATGTAGAAAATTGGTTATTTAATTTTTTTCACAAATTCCCTGACATTTCCATAAATATGAGGCCCTACTATACAAGTCACGCATATTCCTTGAACGCTCCCTGAAGGGAAATTGTTTTTGCAAAAGTCCCTGATTTCCTTAATTTTCCCGGATAGTGGTGGCCATCTCGATATGGTTATTGGATGTGTGCATTAATTGATTTTCTGCTTCGATAAGATTGTTGAAATTATATAGTTTTTATTTTAACCTTTAGATATATATGTTACAGGATGCTTTCATTGGATTTGGAGGTAATCAAGTGAGACAGAAAGTGAAAGATGGTGCACAGTGGTTTGTAATGTCATTTGATGATCTTACATCAGAATTGTCCTTGAAGAAGCAACGATGTTCTTAACTAACACATTTCATATTTAGGAAATTTTTCACAATGTCGTTCATGTTTTAATAGGCTAGATTATTTACTTTTATATGGCATAATTTTATTAGATTTAGACAGTTTCTAATAGGTTTGAAGACCCATAGATCAGGATGGCCAACATGCTTCACAGTCTTATCAAAATCAGACTTGCTCCACTGAAAGGGAGGCACATCATCATAGGCTGGACTACTAACTGCTACAAAGTCTAATGACTTTGCTAGCGCTCTTGTAGTCATCTGAATAAGATAAAAAAATAAAAAAAATCCTCATAAGAACATTACAATCTGTAAAGATTTTAATGGAAGATAATGGTATGGACAATATTTTACTGATTGGTATTTACATGAAAAATATAAAAAACTTTTCTGACATTTTTATCTGCTTAACATAAATTAAACCGGACAGTGTGTGTTTTATGATTGCAAATCTTTAGTGTACGGTCAGGTTACAGGTATATTCTCACCTTCATATCAGTTCCACCATGGGCTCTGTGACCCAAAGCACCAAATGGGTATGTGCCATTTTTAGGATTCAAATCGCTCCTGGCAGAAATGGCATTCTCTGCACTGTAGGGGGGAGTGCAGTTGCAGGCTGAGAACGGATCTTTCTTAAAGTTATTATACCTAAAAATATTTTTGATATGCAACATCATATATACATATATATTAACTATACTGGCTATATTTATAAATGAGACAGCTGGTTTAAAAATAGTCAATAATCTAATACCTCATCAATTTAATCATGGACTTTGTATCATTTACATTTCCTTGTTCACGTCTAAAGATTTTGGCCCGAGGTGTATTATAATATGAAAACCAGTCACCATATTTTTTTACATTTTCTTGACAACCACTCATATTGAAAATTAGAGGAAAAAATCTGAAAATAAAAATGTAATAAATAATTATATCATTTTATAATGAATATTCACTTTCGTTTAATTTCTCAGAAACACTAACAACATCAAAGCAATGTTGGACATTAAATTCACTAGTACTAATTGATCATTGGTTGTTTTTGTTTTTTAAATGGGTATTCTGCGTACTAAATATATATCGGTAAAAATCAAAACCTACGGTGTGTTGTAACTTGGCCAGTAAGTTTGCAGAGTGAAGAGATCAGTCATATCTTTGTAATATATTGTTCCCCTACAAAATTAAAACATTAACAGCAAATTATTATTTGCTTTTACAACAAAAACATGTCATTGTGTGTGTATCAAACATAAGAATTTTTACTTACGGTATTTGCTCCAGAATATAGAGTATTCCAGGATTCAATGATATACCAGGCTTGAAAGCATTGTAATCAACAATCATCCACTGGTTATTATAGCTGCAAATACATGAAATCATAAAATACTTCATCAACAATTAGACACAGCAAATCATCAATAAGAAATATGTATACATAGCTAACAAAATAAAAGATAAATAACTCACGTTCCACTGTTGTATTTTTCAAAAATAGAACACCATGAATGTCCTGATGATGCCAATCTGTTTGCAACTAAACTTCTGATACCCTCTAGAACAGCTTCTTCAGGTCTAACCAATTTCCAAAGTTCCCTGTTGCTATTCCCAATGGTTGTTTCCAAAGTAACCTAAAATGCCCATATTTTCATAAATACTACAACTTTCTACTTCTATTGCATAGTTCAGATTGTGAACTAACATACAACATAGCATTTCAAAGGTTATGCACAGCACAGTCACTGAGTTCCAATGTTTGTGTACAACTTGTCTCCGGAGGCTCATGTACAACAGTAGATATATGTACAAGGAACGGCGCCTTCATGCCTGTTGACATCTTTACTCTAGAATGACTTTAATTACTGTACTCTACTGTAGAACCACTAAATAAATCCCAAGACTTGATCACACACTTATTTTTGGACCCTTTTTTTCTTACCATTAAAAAAAACATGAATTATTGTTGCAGGTGGGCTTCTTTGTCTGTAACAACCAATAACTCATATGACAATATCCGCCAAGCTTATGCAGCTGGAATTGCAGAAAGCATTATTTCCAGGGACCTGATTTCAATGCACTCAATGCACGCACCCCCCCCCTCGCCCTACTGTATAGGTAGGTCGGGGTGTGTGTCTCTAGATGTAAACAAACATTGGGACTCAGTGACTGTGATGCACAGTGACAGGAGAAAATGATGTAATGCATGCAATATGACGTTGTCAATACAATACCAGCTATTCAGACATTGCCAAAGTCAAGTTAATCAAGCAGAACTCATTTTTAATTTGCAACAACTACTGGTAAATAATGAAGCACAAGAACACCTGAACTTACATAATCACATGATTTACGCCAAAACGTTCCATATAATTTGCAAAGCAAATGCAACTTTTATCATTGGGTAGATTTTCATGAAACTCGTGTAAGACATGCCTCACAAAAATCATCCTCTAGTTTCCTGATGTCTGCATTATTTGGAAGGAACAAGTGGGCTGGTTGTTTACAGTTCATTTGTTTTTAATTGATTAGAAATATTTCAATGTTTGCATACGCCTACTTGTATTAAAATCACGTTAGCCAGGATTGTCAAAACAGAGGAGGCAATATATTAGGCATGTATTGCAGACAAGAGCCATAGGCTATGGGGCCAGAGGGCATACCCTTAAAGAAAATGTTTGAATTTAGACCCTTTTGAAAGTGATATATCCAAAAAAACAAGAGGAGGCAGTTGCCTTTAACCCCTGAACATATGTAGCTAGGCCCTGGCCTGATTTATTAAAATCACTATTATGACCTATTATGTGAGTCACTGTACATAACCTGATAGTATTAGTAAACATTTATATTACCAATCCACTATTGAGAACATAAAAATCATCTCCAGACATGAGAATTCCTGGATACGAGGAAAAAGACATCACTTGACCAGGAACAGTCTTTCCACCTAAAACAATAGGGTTATATTGTACTTTGTGCCACTAATAATAAATAAAATGACAATAATTATAAAAATCTAAACATGCAGTTCATGCAGTAATTTTACTCATAATATTTTGTAGTTTCTTACCAGGAACAGAATGAAAGGGAAAATCATATTTCTTTAAAACTCTAAGCATTGACTCATATCCATTCCAAGTATCCTGTGCAACAAATATATCTTTGTTTTCTGGTAGCAGCTTTACAAGTGCAGAACAATGGCCAGTTCCGACCATTCTTCGGGGATAACCAAGTGCTTCTGAAAGATCTTCAGCATCTCCTGCTATTTGCATAATGCTGCAACATTGATGTGAATTCACTATACATAAATTGAATTCAGTAAATACAGGAACCCACAGCTATTTCTGCTATTAAATTAATAATTTCTATAACATAAGTATAAATAGCAGCTGATAACTAGCATTTTACCATTCTTGAATCTTTAAACTTTTATTAAACATATAAACCTAGAAGTATAGAAGAAAAAAAATATATATATGAACATTTAAATTTAAAATATTACTATCTACACACTTGTGCAATAAGGTTATTTTTAGTACTCAATATACATCCAAACAACGGTATTTACGTACAATAATCCAGTGACATCCATATTTATGCTTGGTTTATTTCTAATGTTGTTATTATATCCATCTATCAGACCACTAGATTGTGCGAGAAACAATTCAACCTACAAAGAAAAATAAAATAATTTCTTAAGAAGTAAATAATTTGGGGTCCCTCTTTTTATTAAAATCCTATGCAAACATCGAAATCCAGCAAAATCCTATGCAAACATCAAAATTCCCCTCATTTTGGACCACGGATCCAATAATGGTCCTATTACAGAGGTGGTCTCAATTTAATTGGAGGTTCTACTATATTTTAGTTTGAACATTATGCCTTATTTCAATTTCATTTCAAAAGTAATTCTCTTAAATACAAATTAACAATGTGAAACATCGTTATGTCAGTGTACAGTTTTTAAATCGTAGATAAGAAAGGAAATAGCGGTGCGGGATCAAAAAGGGTAGATTTCAATACAAAGGACTTTGGATTTCAATACAAAGAGGTACGGAATAATCAGCACATTTTTATTTAATTTTTTAAATAACAAGTGAAAGATATCATTTAGTAGTGATTTCTTAGCATCTGGATTCATCATAGTAAGAAGGAAAAAACCTACTCAGATGCTCCTCTTTTTGTCTAGACGCGACGTTTCGGTGGACTAGTGTCTAACATAGGTAGTATTACTTATCCAGCTGCCCCATCATAGGGAAAACAGATCACTTGATCAAGAATAGTGAAGACTTCGTAAATAAGATCAAAGACTTAGAAATTCCACCACCACGTGAACTTGTCTCCTACGACATCTCGGCACTTTTTACACGTGTTCCGGTCAAAGATGCTATATCTATCACCAGGAAAAGATTAGAAAGATGTAACACTGAGCACTAGTTGTGAACTGGCTGTCGGCCAGTTAGTAACTATTTTGAGGTTTTGTCTAGAGACCACATATTTTGTATGTGAGGAAGACATATACAGGGAGCCCCGATGGGGTCACCAGTTTCCCCTGCAATGGCTGATCTCACTATGGAGAACTTTGAAAAGAACGTCCTGGCAAGTGCCGCAGTCAAACCTTCTGTCTGGTATAGATATGTAGATGACACGTTTACTGTCTTGCCTTCTAACCAAATCAATGATTTCACCACATACCTGAACTCGATTGATCCACATATACAGTTTACTATTGAAGGTGAAGTGGACAACAAGTTAGCTTTTCTTGATACGGCTACTGAACATTTGGAGAATGGCAATCTGAAGGTGACCATTTACAGGAAACTGACCCACACTGATCAGTATTTGAACTGGTCCAGTAATCACCATTTAGAACATAAGAGATGTGTTGTGCGTACCCTTCTTAGACGTGCTGACCATCTGGTCACAGAAGAAGTAGACCGTAAGAAAGAGACCAACCACATGAAAGAAGTTCTTATGGTTAATGGGTACAAACCATTGTCATTCAACATCCCAGAGAAATGCCACGTCAAGAAACCGAAGAAAACTTAGAGGGATCACAGCCCAGAATCCCTGTAGTGTACAGATCCCTTATATGCAAGGAACTTCAGAGGTGGTCCAGAGAATCTTCAAAAACCACGGAGTGCCTAGTTATAACAAGCCTTTCAATACCATGAGATCCAACCTGGTCAAGCCCAAAGACAAGTCTGACCCACTAAAGAAGTGTGGTGTAGTGTACTGCATCTCCTGTCCCCAGTGCAAGAAAGAGTACGTCGGTGAGACTGGAAGAAACTTTGGTACCAGAATGACAGAACACTTTGACAAGAACAACCTGGAGTCAGCCATACAGATCCACGCCAGCAAAACTGGACATGTGATCCCGAAACAAGAGGTGAAGATCATTGGACAGGAAGAGAATTGGAGCCGAAGAAAAACCCTCGAAGCCCTGAAGATCGCCACACGCAGACCCAAGCTCAACCTGAACTAAGGCAAGACGGTCCCCCCAGTTCTGACAAGACTTCTTCACGGGATTGAGAATTCCACCCATCATGTCATTCAACGCAGAAGCAGAGTGCAAAACAACAACATTCGTCGCACTTTGCCATCGAAGCCTGATGGAGGTGGAACGTCCACCGAAACGTCGCTTCTAGACGAAAAGAGGAGCATCTGAGTAGGTTTTTTCCTTCTTACCATAACAAGTGAAAGAATTTTGTCTTTCACATACCTGGTGCCAATATGGATCTTTAGATGAGTATTTCTTTATTTGCTCCTGCATCCATTGTAAATTTCGATCCAAGTAATGTTGCAATTTGTCACAAAACCCATTCAGAGGTTTTGTACAGTAACCTATGGAAAAAAAAATGTAATTTTATATATATATATAACTGACAAAAATCATGATTTTAATACAGAAAATCATTAAAAAAGCTTTTAATGATTTCTATTCTACAATCATTTGATACTTCTAACTGAAATGATACATATTTTACAATTTCCAATACAGTGGAGCCTGTCCATGTGGACACCTCTCCCTTTTAAAAGAACACCTGTCTTATGTGGGCACTTCTTCATTTTCCACTTTTTCTAGTACATGTACATCATATATGAAGTGAATCTCTCTTTTAAAGACACCTGTCTTATGAGGACACTTTTCACTTCTCCCGCAGTTATCCACATAAGACAGTTTCCACTGTAATATTATAGAACGCTATACTATAGTAACTTGTATTCTAGAGTGTTTACACTTTGCTTGTACCTCATTAATTGTGACCACCCAATTAAAACTACAAATCATACCATTATAGAGTGCAATAATATGGTTTTAAAGTATGGAAATGCCCCCAATTGCCCCCCCCCTCCATCCATACAGTGCTCAAATTTGGAATGTTAGTGGGAAAAGGTCCTCACTTGGCACCTAGTTCATATGGAGCACAATCATTCATACTTTTGCAGGTTCAAAATTCCATAACTGGAGTAGTACTATTTTAATAGATTAATCAATTTAATGGACAGATGCGGTCACCAGTCTCAACATAAGTCAGAATCTCGTCACACGTACATTTTAGTAACATGACAAGACTCTGACGTATGCCGAGACTGGCAACCGCATCTATGGATTTAATTTGAGTTTTAAAAGAAGTAAGCTTTAACTGCTAAGAGATAATTTTATTGAGACAGAAAATCAAAAACAAGCACCACATTTGGTGTGGTCATTGATAAAAGCAACAAGCAGAACAAGGACACAACTTTGTCATCTAAAAATATGAGTGTTCTGAAATACAAACCAATTCCAAGGCTTGCTATATCCTTTACGACATACGACAAGTAATTTACCTTCATACGTATTAGCCCAGTGCATTGAAATCAGGTCCCTGGAAATAATGCCTTCTGCAAGTCCAGCTGCATAAGCTTGGCGGATATTGTCATATGAGTTATTGGTTGTTACAGACAAAGAAGCCCACCTGCAACAATAATTCATGTTTTTTTAATGGTAAGAAAAAAAGGGTCCATAAATAAGTTATGTGATCAAGTCTTGGGATTTATTTATTGGTTCTACAGTAGAGTACAGTAATTAAAGTCATTCTAGATTAAAGATGTCAACAGGCATGAAGGCGCCGTTTCTTGTACATATATCTACTGTTGTACATGAGCCTCCGGAGACAAGTAAGTTAATTAACCATCTTAGAGCATCAATCGCCCAATTCGTCCATGCATACAATCTGTGAATTTTACGTATGATGTAAACTCCCCGTTGCAGAGGTCACTGAATTTCACGCCATACGTAAAATTCATAGTTTATGTGTATGGCCAGTTTTAGCGATTGGTGATCTAGCATAGGGATCGGGGGTCGGGGATCACATTGTGCTATTGTTTTCAAACTAGGTGAGTTCTTTCACATGCAGAGGGGTGACTCTAAACTACATGGGGCACATCTTTCAATGAGGCTGCCAAACCTTGATTTTAGTCACGCTGCCTTCTTATTTGATATACTCAATAGTGGAGACACACACAGTGGCAAATTATAGACTAAAGTAGATAAGAAAATGTCTGTTTCACACCTCGAGTGTTTTAACAACACTGGAGGTGTGAAAGTTAGACATTTTTTTAATTTATTTTATTCTAGGAATTGCCCCTGTGGAGACACACTGAGAGGGATCAACAATGTCAGACAACCGTGAACGTAACTGGCGAGTGGCGACCCGTGGCGTTTGTTTGCAGGTTTTTGTTTGGTTGTATGAATACGTTGCTGTTTGGTTGTATGGATATTTTGCAGCCATCAACTTGCTCATGATTATAGTACAGGGAGGCCACGTGGTGTTGATACATGGACCTCCAGAGGCAGGCTAGGTAGCCAACTGAGCCTTGTTGTTAACTAGCTATTGTTTTCAAACTACGTGAGTTCTTTTACGTGCAGAGTTGTGACTGTCCTCTACATAGGGCACGCCTTTCAACGAGCTTCCAAACCTCACGCTTGTTGTCGCCACTGTCTAGTATTGTACGTCAGTATTACACTCGACTGAGGCGACATGCTGTGTGGAGATTGGCAACGCAGTGGCAGATGTATGACGTAACTGTTTTGGCAACACTAAGTCTGCCATGGCCAGGGTGCGAACTTAATTACTACACAGGCAAATCACGTTTTGAGGTTGTACGCTCTAACCACTGAACCAACGAGGACTACATATGCAGACGTAGAGGGGCTTGGCTATAGATCACCAATCGCTAAAACCGGCCATTCACGCGTGTCACCTGAATTTTACGTCTGACGCGAAATTTAGTGACCTCTACAACGGGGGAGCTGACGGAGCTACTTTGGAACCTGCGGACACCCTAATTGAGTATGCTTGTATATTTACATGCAATATATGGTTAATCTAAGATTTTCAAAATGTGCCTGTGAAACTTACCCAGTGGTGTTAATAGTGTTAGAGTAATCAGCCCAAGCAACCGCAGACGAATTTAAGGTTCCTGATTGAACAACAAATTTTTGATCGGCTTCCTTCCAAAAGACAGAGAGCTTTTCAGATGTTGCAAATGAGTACAATGCAACAAGAAAGTAAAATATTTTAAGCAAATGCATATTTAAAATCATATTTGAATGAGAATAGTGCAAATTTACGGATTATTATACACGTTCTGCTGCGAAATCAAAATATTTTGTCACATGACCCGTAGATCACGTGCACTCGTAAAACTAAACTAACTTTTCAGTGTAGAAAATAAACAATTTTATATCTAAAATATTACATATTATTTCAACTATTATTATCAGAAAATATGATGCATAGTTTATTTTCTAACTTAGAACAAAGCAAATATTTTACTTGTATTCGAAATGCGGTGTTACTGTCGAATAGAGGCGCAGAATATTTGTCTAACAAAAAGTACTTCCGTGTTTAGTAAAATTTTAAGTTTTACAGAAAATATACATAATAACACTATTTAATATGTAAATTGTGTATCATGCATTGACTCAAGTTAATTATCTATCAGTTCAGTTGTTAATTATAATAATGAAAATCAACGACAAGCATCTATGTCGTATTGCGACAGGCAGTACCCCAATCGACAAAGAAGGCATCCTCCTCAAAAGGGGTGAAGTCAACAAATCTTTTCAAAAACGTTGGTTTGTTTTAAAGGGCAATCTGTTGTTTTATTATGACAAGAAGGGCGAACGTGATCCAATAGGTGTTGTAATTATTGAGGGATGCACCGTGGAGTTAGCAGAAATGACAGATGCATTCACCTTTGAACTTGTATTTCCTGGATCAAGTAGCAGAACATACATTCTAGCTGCTGAAACACAAGAGGAAATGGAGAGCTGGATGAAAGCAATAACATGTGCCAGTTATGATTACATGAAGCTCATGGTAACAGAATTACAGAGACAAATAGATGAGTGTAATGAAGAACAGAGGAAACATGCAAAACATGCTGTAAAAAATAATGTTCAAGACAATGGAGAGCAAGCTAGGATGGTGAATGATCAGCTATTGGTTGATTTAACGAGCCAAGTGAGCTTTGATGATTCATTGGACCCTTTTGGTAGTCCAGAGGCAAGTTGGAATACCTCAGGGCCTGCATTTCCTCTTAGGGGACAAAGTACTTCAAAGCAATTTGAACAACTTCATGAAGAATATGGGAAATACATCATGCAAAAAATGAGAGAAACTCAACTTGCTAAATAGTATAATATACCATGTCATTTTATATGGAATACTTCCATTAGGATTTTATTATACCAGAATTTCAATACATTAATATATTACTATCTTTTTCATGTATTACGTCTAAGATTCCCTGGGTAAAATATGAAAATATCTATTCAAAATGTTTGAAGTCAAATGTGTGCAGCAGTTTTAAACAACAGAATCATTGAGAAGACCTATAAAATATATGAACTGGTAACCTGCTTACCCAAGAACAATAACTACAAGTTGATTATATTCACATATTGTTTGCAGAGTTATGTTGTAACGGAATGCTCTTTCAAGTGGGAAGTATTTTTGCCTTTTGGTTCTGATTTGTATGGTTTCTATTTGTAGAGCTATTAAGAGGGGATATTAGTTGATAATGACTTAAAGTAGACCTACATGGCATTTACCAAAGAGTCAAAGCCAATGCTATCTAGGAACATGTAAATCTCTTAAAGAGTTGACACAGGTATAAAATTTCCCTGATATGCAGCATGTTTGTTGAAAAAAAGAAAAAAAAAGGGCTAAAAAGTATCAAATGTGTGAGTGTCATCAGAAACAATATGATGTTATGTGTGCATGTCATTCAATGGTTATTATTATTGTTATGTATATTTTTATGTTATGTAATTTATGAATAAACATTACAAGTTCAATATACTGTACATTGTGCCTTCTTGCACACCACAAAAATACATTTGCATTTACATTAACAATTCAACAGCTGTGGCCATCTTCAGAATGTAAGGGAATGTTGGATTATTCTTATTGGCGTCCCAAATCAAAAATGGAGTTTATATCTATAATGACCCACATTGGCTGTCCACCTTTGTCTTACTCATAACCTAGCAGATTTCCACAAAATGTTTGGGGCTCAGAGTTTGGGGCATCCTTACATCTACACGAACGGTGAATGAGCCACATTAAAGGTGGACTAAACACATTGATCTGCATACATTATCTAGAGACTTCATAGTAAAATATGGTAGTACTATTTAGAAGCAAAAAAGTGGAATACTGTCATTCAAACAAATTAATACTATGGGAATTGATCCAACAAAATTTTGACTTTGAACATTGTAATTATGTTTGTTGATGTTCAAAGTACATATCACTCACCCCTTTGCCCATTTAAGTAAAAACATGTGTAAAGTCATGAATTTATCCACAAAATACTGCAAACCATGTGTTAAAAACCCTGTAGAAAGTTCAAATGATTTGTTATGGATTGTTCATGCGGTGGCGCCTCAAAAACTACCATACACATTGGTGAAAATACTGTTTGGGGTAGTGTGAGTACAGATTAGAATTCATACAGGTTAGCGTCTCTCCCAGGGCGTCTCTGCATTACCTTGAACCTCTATAACAAGACCATTTTTGTGGTACCAAACTTCCATACAAAAACCACAGCAAACCTCTAAAAAGAAAAGACCACTCCTCTATTGGTACCACTTTGTGACTGTCCCACCAGTGGCTGTTGTCTTCATAGAGAGGTTCTACTGTACTTCTCGTGCAATTGTCTTGCTGAGCATGTTGACGGCACCAGGACAGTCATGAAATACACATCGATTTTCTTTTCTGGATGCACCTAATTTACAAGCATTGAGATTACAAGCAGGGATGGAGACAATATGATGATGATATTTATCAGCAGGTGTAGTATGTGTGAAATTTTCAAATAGGGGGGTTGTGTGAAATCTGTTCGTCAACATATTTTAACACTGCTGTGCCCAATGGTTGGAACTAAAATGATTAATTTAAACTAGATGTTGCCATGGTTTCAAACGTTGGAATAGTGTCGCTACAGGAGATGAAAGCGCAGGATTCAATATTGGCACCCACTCTGTTTAATGAGAGTCTGCATATATACTTGAACAAAGTTCCATATACAGCTGCAAGAGGACACATGCACTAATTATCCATACTGTTTAATATATAGTGTATAGTTTTATTTTTCATCTGTATTCTTCAGGAGGACATGAAAGTCAAGAAGCATTTATCAATGATAATGAATACTGCAATTTAAGAGAAAGTAAAACAGGCTTTCATGGAGTTATAAACACACGCAAATCACCCCAACACAATTGCTTAATATTAGTACAATTTATTTCAAATGCAATTTGACTGTCGATTTATTGACACAAGTTCCAACTTTAAGGAGACAATTATATAAATAACTACATTGCACTATAATCACTGATAATATTTAAGGGTACGGCAAAGTAAACAAACCATATGGTATATTTCTACAGACCTGCATTAACAACGAGAATACCAGAAAAATACAATATTTGGAATGGAAAGCAGAACAGGTACCAGACCCCATCCACGGATTTTGAACTACAAACACTATGACCCTATAAATGGACAGTATAAACTGTATGTGCCCGCACCATTCCCTCATCTGAACGTGGACCCTTCCCATTGAATTTTGAAACAAACTAAATTATATCATGATGTTGGACAAATGAAAAATGTAGTCAGATGAACCCACCACCGACATTCACGAATTGGTACCGGTACTTGCTCCCGTCAGTTACAGCCTGGTCTCGGAATGAGAGACAGTGAAAGCAACTGGTAAATATATTCTGTTTCGTCTGTTCTGTAAAGATACCAAAACAATTCTACTTTTAAAACAAGTTTAATTATTCATGAAACTTAATGTGATGATGTAATACCTGTTAATTAGTTAAATAAATAAGTACGTACACGTGTCTACCTTCTTTTTTGGCCTGAGCTGTTCATTGACACGTATGCTGATGAGAACCTCCACCTCTTTTCCACTTATACACTCTGTGGACTCTGTGGTGACATAACCAACGAGCGTTACAACAATCAGCAGTACCACGTTCTATAATTACAGTATTAAGATAAATAGGTAGAAATGGCCCCTTTCTGCTAGGAGCTCACTTTGGGTGTAGTGGCTCGCACTATTGCCGTCATAAGTAACTTATGAACCCATGGATAGGCAGATCCAGATTTTCAGAAATGGGGAAGGGGCGCACTTAAGGGATCTCATGGGTTTTGAACTGGCGATGGAAAGCGAATAGGCAAAACCCCCTATGAAAATACGATATTTTGGTGGGAAAGGGGAGGGTGCGCGCCCTCTGCGCCCCCGAACCTGCATATGTAACCAGACAATCCTTAAAGACGTGCTTCAAAATGGTGCGTATGCTTGCGTCAGTGTGCACCATTACCCGGCCATTGAACTATCAGGATTATAAGTTTCATACTGTCCCCACCGTGTTGGCGACACTCTCATGCCAAATAGCCAATAGAAAGAAACGGTTTTAAGACCGTCAGAGATGTTGAAATAACCGAAAGTAGTCCAATTTATTATTTTCATTTTATGTGCTGATTGTGAGCATTCATAAGTAACATACTACTCATGACTCGTGTTGGTGAACAGTTACTGATCTTTTTCATAATACATTGCAAACAGTCTTGCACGTGGTAACCACACACGCTGAACAAATACACGTCCAACGGTTTCGGAGGAATCAGATATCAACCGGTGACACAGCCAGTGAGATGGAGAGTTTGGCGATCCACGCTTTTATCATGCACTTTATGGGTTGACATTGGGTGGTTCTTATAGAGGTGAGTACTGTAAACAAAATTACAGTCTACCTGCTACCCCCACAAACTAAAAACGATCGCCGCAAATGGCACCGCGTCCATCGCTACGCGCAGAACCAGTAAGACCCGGCTTCTATAACCCTGTGTGTTCCACTGGAGCTTGCTGACCAGATACAGCCATACGTCCTTCACGGTGAGGATTTTAGTCTAAAATTTCGGGTTGTGGCGATGACCATTTCTCAACTTATCTGGTGTGAAATGCTAAAAAAAAATACAAACAAAAACGGTCAAAGCAGGAGGACGGCCTCCCTGTCACCTATTTGTTACCAAGCCTCGGATCTGATGGTTTGAGGTGTGTTAGGTTATGAGCGTATTTGCAAATGTGGGTAATAAAATCATGGACCTGCTATTGGCCATTATTGGCTAAATAATAGTAAATATCAAAGAATGTAAATATTGATCTTTAAATAACAAAGATGTATTCAATTAGTGTCTAAATTTGGAGACTATTAAAATATATAAAACATTGTAAAAATGAGAGAAGTAAATATACGTAACTTTACACGCAAAATTATGACATTGTAAGAGAGATTCTCATTTATGAACAAATTTTAAAGTACATGTACATTTTTTAAACATTTATATCACATTTTCTAGATACGAGTGCAGGAATTCCCTTTTTTCAACAGTACATCTACATATAAACAAATCTGACCATCAGCAATATTTTTCACTTTAAAAGGATTATAATTGTTATGGAGTTGGAAAATAGTAGGCCCAGCTTCAGCCTATCAAGGTGTTCTTCCAGTCTATGCATTTACAAAATATTAACATGTTCATCATTATCGATTGCAGTGGATCTCTCATAGCTAATTACACCTGATATATTATGCTAAATCAATGGGGTGACTTCTGGGCTGGTGCCACTAATAGCAGGTTATTTGATAATATTTCTATTCTGCTTGTCCTTTAGAATTGGGTTCATGAACATAAACTTCTATTGTGCTCTGTGGCAGACTTTGTTCAATAGACTGCCTATTTCTGCAACATACATGTGTATGAAATAGCACTTATTTTGCGGCACCTCGATTATAACTGAGCAACGTCGATAAATTGTTAATTATTAATAACAATGAAGTATAATTTTTAGAGCTCTTAGTATTCTTCTTGCTTCAAGTTACCACACACGTATATATATATCATGTTTGGATTGTGACTGTGCAACAATAATGTATTTTAACATGACAGCCTTCCTCTGGATATTGCCGTTTTTAGCGAATTTGTTTCTTGCAATAACCGCTGTGAGTATATAAAATCATTTATATTTGCCAGACACCCTTTCTTATATTCTCCATTCTTGTACATTGTTTGTCTCATATGTATACTACACAAGTGATTGCAATATTGTCTTGTGAGAAAGACTTAGGCCTTCTAGAAATTTTATTTCTTTTATTGTATTCATGAATCTATAACGTGTTTGTATTGGTCGTCATAAAATTCTTGGAAGGTGGTCATCAAACTCAAAATGCATGTAATTAACATTTTGAGACACATGACTATTTGAATTTTTATAAATGATAGAACCAACATCTTTTTTATTCACATTTTAATTAAATAGTTTCAACCTTGCGGTCATCTTCAGAATATAATGCCAAATGAACCAACTTAAATTACAAAACAGTACTGTTTTCAATATTACATGAATATAATATAGAACATGAATCAAAACATAACAACACAAGGATTAAGGATTAAGAGCTCAGCAGGTGCTGACAACATCTAAATCTTGATGGTCAGGACCCTGCTCTTGTATTCCTCCTTAATTGGTGTTGATCATATTTGAATTTTGTTGTGTTTTATTTAGTTTTTTTTCTCTTGCAATAATTGCGATGCTTTTTGTCGTTTATACAGTACGCTCAAGGCAAAGTAGTGATTAATTGTTTCATAATCATTAGATAAGATTTATTCCTATTCACAACGGAGTATGATTTGTAAATTTGAAGAATTAATAAGAGGAAAAAAATCATATTTTAGTAAAAACCTAAAATAACCCTTTCTGCCCCCTTAAAGACCATTACTAAAAAGAGACCACCTTTGTAATAGGGTAAAAGCAACATCATTAGACCACTTGCACCATGAACCTATACCTCGAAACCACACATTGAGACCACTCTCTCGAGTGGTCATTTTTTAGAAATAAATTGTATTATTGTATTTGATAATTTTTTTTGATGATATATCTTCTAATATAATGAATATCTAATTGATATATATATTTTTTTTGAATCTCGGTTCTTCAAACTGACTTCGGAAGCTAATGATACTAGTACAGAAGAACCACTTTTTCAAGACAATTACAGATGAAATACTATTTTGTAAAATATAAGCCTCTATAAGAGAGTACATTGAGACCACTTGAAGCCAGCCAACAGATGGTTTTAGGTGGAAAACCCACAGCAACGGATGGCCGCCGTACGGAAAATCTGCCGTACAGCGATCAAAAACTCACAGTATTAATATATTTGCGGAGCGGCTGCCATACGTACGGCTCTGGAATTAACACATCTGCTATCTTTGGGAAATCGTGATTTGCCGTAAGCTCTGTTTAATATCATACAGAGCCGTACGTCAAAAGTTCACTGTGGGTTTAACCCTATGTAAAATGCATGAGAGCAATCGGCACGATATTTTTACACGCCGTACGGCAGCTGCCGTACGTCGCTATGGGTTTTGCCCCTTAACGTGTAACAGAGCTTATCCTGCTTGCACCCCCATCACATTTCGGGTCAAGATATCTAGATCTGATCGTCGGTGGCGCGGGTTTAGTATTCACACTGCCTTTACAACGTTTAGAATATCAACTGAGGGGATTGAATCACGGCTATTTAAATTATACAGAGATACGTGACGATGTCTAGATCTGCGTTGATGTGGGGTGTGTGGGTATGTGGGTGGGGGTATTAGTTGTATATTGTTGTTACGTTGTATGTCAGTAATAATAAGCCATCCTATATGAAATAATCACGATAAGAAATTTGGTTTGGTGCATTATAGGAGGAAGTACCTCGAATAAGAAAGCTTTGTACACAAGATGCCTATGAGTTTCAAGGCTATACGTACACCCTGAGAGGCGTCATCAAATACCACACCCATTGCGGCTTTCCCAACCCAAGGTAATAGCAGATTCTTTTGAAGTTGTGAACAGTTGTCTTTTAAAGTGTTGTTATAACTTGCGGATGTGTCAATATTCACTAGTTTGTAGCTTTATTTTCTTTGTTTAATTCCATCTCTGTTTCTTGTAGAAATGTGCGCAGCGAATGCGGTCGTGATGACGTCTCATTCTCAGACACACGGAAATATGGCATATGCGACCCAGACAATCTGATAAAAGATTGTGAGTTTTATGGTAGCCCAATTCTAAGAGAATTTTAAACGAGCTCGATAACTTTGATACAAACTAACTATTACAAACGGTATGACCCGCTCACACCTTCCATGGGCCAAATTTGTCACCATGATATATGCATTGCGGGATGCAGCAACTCATCTCCCCGGGCCTTATCTGGAAAAGCTGGATCTGTCACTGTATTGGTCCACATACACTAGTGCTTGGTTTTTATGGAAGGCATGACATCCAATAGTTATTAAAACAAACACATATACAAGTGACAAAAGTACAGTGTATATCAGTGGTGTATATATTGATGATACCGCTAGCTTGGTGAGTGAACAGACTGAAGTGCAATGGTGCACGTTTACCAGTGTTTACCTGTGCGACAGGCGATAACAGCATGCACAAAACATACTGATATTAGATGGCTGTGCGTTGTCTGAGCGTCGTCATCGTCGACGCATAACTTTGGAAAAGCAAAAGCAAAAGTTCTCAAACAAATCGTAATGGAATAATAATACCGTGTTATGCATTTGTCCACAAAATCTCAGACAATTCTGAAGCGCACAAAAAAATCTGCGATTTGCGTTTCATAGGCGCTTTCCACGCACCGCGCAGGCCGGCGCGCAGACGACTTTCCCGCCTATACGCCGCTCTCGAACGTCTCAAGCACAACTTTATCACGTGTCCATTGGATAACTAGCCGAGGCCATGTGGCACGTGGGCGGTGTACGGCCGGCGGTCGCAAAAGTGGGGTTTGTTTCAATGATGTAGATCTAGGTTCTAATGAAACCGAGTACAGTCTCGGGATCAGTTATACAGCAAGATCTGCTGAAACAAGCAGAATGCAGTATGTATAATTAAGACAATCGTGGTGACTGATTTCAAGTATTCTCAATAGAGAGGCGGTCTCTTTATGGATGTTTGCAATATGGTCTCTTTATGAAGGCTTAATAATTGTGACCATGAGAAATGGTCTTATAGAGAAGGTCTCAATGTGATGTTATACGGTACAAACCCATCGTCGGTCTACGGGAATGTCTTTCACATGTATTCAGTATCAAAATATCTCTATTTTCAATAACTTATGAATTGAATAAGCCCGAAATATATGAGGATGGTATAAACTGTTTTGAAGAGACCATCATAAAATACACCCTAATCACCAAGGTTCTAATTCCACAGATAGTGCCATCGACAAGGCAATATGGGCAGTCGCAGAAAAAAGTCCGTACATATGCCAAGACAGACGGAACAGCCCTCTGAAAATCACACCGACATTTGTGGTACTACAAGATATACAGGCACCTGACACATCTAATAATGATACGTACGTGAAATAAGTTTTATCTTCTTATCATCTTGCTACATATAATTGGCATGGTTATAAGTACACACCACAAAATTATTTACTTATTACAGTTCGGCCATGTTTGGCTTGCATTGTAGTTATTTTTTAAACTAGAATATATTAATGACAAGAAAAATAAACAATAATGTAAACACATGTACAATGTAGTAAGCTCGAGTAGTAATTAAGTTTGTTTAGTGTTTGCCAGTTGAAATTATCGATGTGATGAATTTGTGGAATTTATGTGTTATAATAATACAGTATATGTGTTGCTTATTAGGTTTTGCCTTTTTGCTTCATCTAAATGCGCATGCCTATTTCATAAAGCGACGTGTAAATTTATTAATTTGTCATATTTTTTATTGATAATTTCCCCTATTCAGTTGTATTAACAAATGTGGAGAGCTACGACCAGAGCTGAATACCTACACAAGACTGCCCACCGCGACTGAGCAGGCATTGGCCATCAGAGCCTTTGCGGAGGGTCTGAGAAACGTGTGGAACCAAGACCAATGTGGGGGCTCTATAGTTGTTGTGATATGGAAAGAATTTAATCTGGTAATTTATAACGATTCTTTGAATGTAACTGTATAATTTCTCACTTAAATGTAAACTTAGGGAATCAATTTGATGAATGCATATTTTATTTCAACCGCATCACAATTTCAATGTGCCAGCAGTGAGTAGATAAGAACTAAAATAAAGCCCCAGAATAGGGATACAATGAAGCATTATATTCTATCCGTTGTATGGTATTTACTATTCATCTAGCATATTAATCATAATTGTATTAAATCCATTATACTATTCAACAGGTTTATACAGCATTGGGAAACAAAGCTGGAACATACCTATCAGAATGGGCAGCAGGAGAAATAGACAAAGTTGCAGGCACATTCCTTCAAGATGAAGACCTCACCAGCACCATTCTTTACATGACCACCGAATACCAATCTATCTTTCATTCTACACTCCCTGCGTACATACTTCTCGGACTGTATATTTTCATGATGCTTTTTGGAGCAGTCTTCTGTGCAGTACTTATGTCGGCAAAAGATCCCATGGGTTACTGGGATGAGTTTTCTGCCCTAACCCCAGTTGAATGGCTTGTGAAGTTCATATCAGGAGTATATTTCCTTCAGGTCTTCATGACCTCTCTCATGTGGATCCAGTGGAAATTAAGATGGTGGCATATTCTTGTACTAATTGGTATTGCCCTGTTAAGCATTATTGCAGTTACAGCATAACTTTGAGTTTATACTAAAAGCATAATGCGAGGTTATCAATTAAGGCAAGATGGACGTCGCACTTCAAAAATGTTCATACCGGTAGGAATTGTTTGTTGTAGGCTTTTAGTCGATATAAAAGTGTGATAAATTTTGCATTAATATTGTGCACATTTTAATACTTCAAATATATCAATAAAATGTGTCAATTATCAGCAATTGTTTTAATTAATAATAGTAGATTTCTGTTGAATGTTTGCAGGCATGTATGTAAAGTCATATTATATATATTTATTATAAAATTGCATAACCTCCCATTCTTTCCAGTTCCAAAGCGTTATAGAGACCACCACTACTGAGTGGCATTAAGATGATATACATTGTATCAGTACTATTCATTTACTACCTGCCTGTCGTGCCCGCTGTGAGGTGGTATTATAGTTGAATGATTCCGTCTACCCCATGCATGCAGATGGGGGTTAAAATACACGAGTCCCTCATCCCCACTACCTATAGTTTTTCTTTCACAAACTTCAAAAACACCACGCCAACAGAAGGTTGTCTATTCATTCAACTATATTTTTGACGTCTGTTGATTATTACAACTTCTGGTGATATGGTGATATATTTAAGCTGAGTGGTTTCTGGTGGTAATTTTTGGAGAACCCCTCCCATCGGTACAGCAATTTCTAACCTCATTTTTTTTCGTGCAGTACAGGATGGTCTTCTAGGAATCAGGTGTTATATTTTTTGGAAATGTGGCAAAATATGTTTTTCCGCCATTTAAAAATGGCCGCCATGATTTCAGGAAATTACACTACAGAATGATTTTATCTCAATATTGTTTTCAATACAACAACCTATAGTATTCTAACTGCACATGATCATAGACAATTGACAGATAACTACATATAAAATAAATTTTGGATTTTATTGAGGTTAAGGTGATTTTAGTTGACCTTGAATTAAAAAAGTAAAAAAAAAAAAAATCAAGGTTTGACCTACTATCATTTTGTTTTTAGATATGATACATAACACTTTATGATAATTTGATTCTGCCAACTTAGTTCCACACCTGTTAGCATCATTTTAGTGCATGAATGCTTAATCTAAGCAATTCATTCATAAGTACAGTAACCATTTTTCGAAAGGACCTCTTTTATATTCATTTTGTCCTTTTTTCAAAGTTTTTATTGAAACAAGTAACTGTAATAATCTTCCAATTCAGGGTGTTAGTAGCCAAACTGACATAACTACTCTTTCAGTGTGACTGTGTTAAAAAAAGTTTTTGTAAGAATTTTCAAGATGGCCGCCATTTTCCAAGATGGCCGCCATTTCAATGATACAATACTCGTTTGGTCTAAAAATTCGAATGCCTGGACAGATTTAGCTGATTTAAATATCATACGCTAACTTTTCCATAATTCAAAATATTAGTGTGTACTATTATATCAAAATAACAGTCATATAGGATATACAAAATACACAGAAAATCTGATAATATGAATAATGATCAATAAATATAAACATAGTGAGAGTGCAAGTTTATGTTGAAATAGTTGTGAAAAGGCATTGTATATAGTTCAATCAATTAATAGTCCATTAGTAAAACCTTTGTGTTGCGTTTTGTCTGTATATCAACATAGTTTATAACAATATGTATACAATATTTGTACACCATATAAAACACAATACATCCTACAATAAAGTCAAAGGCAATCGTTATAACGCATTGAAATTTATCTACATTATAAAACAGAATGTCATCATCAAGACTAATGGAAAGAGTTTAACATATAAGAATTCTAAAAAAAAGCATTGATAACTGTTGCCCTACAGTTCTGATTTCACTTGCCTGATATTAGACACAAACCAAGATGAAAGGCAATGGTTTTAAGGACAATCATAAGCCCAGGTCGGTTTCACACTGTTATGTAACGATATTGATCTAATTTGAGCCAATCCAGACTTACAATGGTCATGAGTAAAAGGGCTATCGTTAAAATTGCTTATTACTTGTCGTTATCGCTGTCATCATCAACCATCCCATTTGCATTTGGCACACTATTCGTACAATCTGTAACAGAACATTTGCATATATCAATGCAAGGTATGACATGACACACATTGGCATTGCTTACCGGTAGATGTATTGTAAGAATCGTCTGTACAGAAAAAATGAATTTCTTCATGCAGCTCCTTTGGTGCTGGATCAAGTGATGAGTAGACTGGTGTAATACTGAATTCATCTTCCATCCACCATTGTCAGTTGGGATACCAGGGTGAAAGTTTGCCACATGGCTATATCCCGCGAGAACTGAATGACTGCTTACGTAGGTCGAACCGGTCCTGCAGGTACCTACGTTCACCCTTGGAGAGCTGGGTCCCCACATTGCCAGCAGACGATCCCCTGGTTATAGAACTTTGTGTTTGTAGCAGGTTCAGGAGTGTGGGTAGGAGTGACTATGGAATTCATAGTCATCTGCAAACTCCCCAGTGATTCCTTAAGCTGGCGTATCTGCATGGAGGCTCCCGCCTCCGAGGCGTTTCCTCGCTTCCTGTTACTGTTACTCTTCTTTTTCGATAATTCCGAAGTGGTATTTTGCTCCCCTTGACGCCGGAGTCCGCTTGAGCAGAGAGAAGCTGAGATCAATAGCGTTCAGGCTCGTCTCTGCTCTCTTAGTGGATGAGGCATCTTTGCAACACCATGAAGGAGACCTCACCTTCCTCCTGCTCGCAGGCGTCGAAGCACTGGTGGAGTGAGAGGGTGGCGAGACCGTCCTGTAGGTAATCCATAACGGCCTACTGACGTTTGGCCATGTCATCGGCGTATGCACGCCAGGCCAGCAGTGGGAGGTCATTAATGTATTCAGCCACGGTCTCCTTCTTTGTCTGTTGCTGGGTCATGAGGGCTTGTCGTGCTAGGGCAGCGACCTGGGTGATATTGAACTGAGTATTCAGTGCTGCCACCAGTGTGTCCCAGCTATCCAGCTCATGTTCTTCCAAATTCACCAGCAGACTCTGGGCCCTCCCCGTGAGTCTGTCTGCCAGCCACAGGGCCCACTCTGGAAGTCGGGCCAGTGCTTCACCCCGGTGGCAGTCGAGGGCTCGCGGCGCACGGCGGGCAGGGGACCCCTTGAGTGGGCTTCCTACCTTGCTGGTGGGCGCTATGGCTTGCTCCCTCAACACAGAGACCACATCTAGAAGGCTAACCCTGGTGCACGGTGGACGGAGGTCATAGTGGTTACGCCTCTACGTTCAGCTGTTGCGGGCGCCCCGGAGGACAGCCAGTCACGACCGATCACTGAGGTCATCCCCGTGGCAGGAAAAAGGGTTGGGGCACCCCTGGTATCATGGGAGCGAAGCTCAGATCATGTTCCAGTGGCGATCCCAGCTGGCCCGGGAATTCTTGCTTTCAAGGACAAGTGTACGTAAACGGGACTGCTGGTCAAGCGTTGACCCGTGGTCATCATAGCGATGCTAGTCAGGGTGCCCCTGGGTTCACAGGTGCAAGCCATGTACCTGGGACTCCTCGCGCCAGCCGTCGCGCGAGAGTTGAGTCTATGTGGTCAGTCATGAAAGCACGTTCCGTACCATGGTGGGCAGGCTCGGGGTTACTTGCCATAGCGGCTTTGGGTCGTTGCGGACATGCTCCAGGTTATTCGCCTTTCACTGGGTGTTGTCCGTCCACATGAGCAGTCAAAACAGATGTCAACTGTGGCGTCCAGGTCATTGGTTTGCCGCCTCGAGCGCATCAGAGGCAACAACCCCTTCCTCGTGGGGCGGCCCAGAGCACTCTTAGAGTGTGTATGTCCACAACCCCTCGCTCATCCAGTGTCAGTTAGTAGCAGTAACGACATGTGCAGAAAAATCAAAAGGTGTATTTACAGTCATGGTTGGAGGGTCCACAGGCGGTGGTGCATCTTCATTGGCTACTCCATGCCCCTCATGCATAGGTGAGTCCACGGGATCTACCCGGTGATCGTCTTGTCCGTCCTCTCGGTCCATGTTCACCTAGGCAGCTCACGGCTTGCAGTGAGGCGGTGCCACATGTCAACCAGATCCTGGTCACTGTACCAAGCTGTAATCTTTTTGGACTGTGGAACCCCAGAGTGTGGAACCTACAAATAAAACCTGCGAGGCACTTACAAACCTCATTTACTATCCAGTGGTTTGAACGTGTGGACTGGTACGTTTACCAGCCCACCAGCAGGCTAGATTGACAGCCCTCTCGTGAGGGACTTCGCACTAGTGCTGGCGACACGAGCCTCGTACGCCTTGTACAGTTCACAGAAATCAGTGAAACAGATCTATATGCGTGCATGGGGGTGCCCACGTATATCTACATTGCAGTCTCAATAGCGTATAAGGCCCCAAATCAACAGATTTGGAGGTGCTGGTCCCTAACAATGTGGTTGCTCCTACAAATCATGTGAAACTGAACTGTATCAACGAGATTGTTAATCATGACATGTCCGGGGACTTCAGATACGTCAATTACAGGACAGGGGGACGTACGTCGTACGTCGAAACGGAGAGCGTGAGCGAGGGACGTAGCCTAACTGCACTGGGGGCAATTTAAGTTATTTAAATGCCTAGCTAATTAGGGTGGACGCTAAAGTCCATCTGCCCCGGATTCCTACACTATCTACTTGGCTCACGTAAGTACTATATGCCAGGTACTGCATAGAGCAAGCATCCTCCCCAGATTAATATTATTGATTTATAAGATTACAAGACTATTCCCTTGTTATCTAGAAGGGGGTCTTGATCATGTTACCTATATTTGTTACAGAGAGCCATGAAAGTGTTTTTGAAACGCATAACAATTTTTGTCAATACAAAATTCACATATTTTTAGTTATTGGCACTGCGAATTTGATTCATATGTCCCATTAGGAACAAAGGAAGAACAAGAATCGCTGGGGTAATTGGCATTCTCTTCTAAATGCAAGGTAATAGATTAAGAAATCAATGAAAAAATGATACATCTTAATAAAGAATCTACCAAATGTATATGTTGGTTACAATTATGCTATGAAATGTATGCTCAGGATTGATCTTTGTCATATTGCGTTTTTTATGCATGAAGTGGCGGCCATTTTGGAAAATGATCGCCACTTTGAATTTGATGTCACAGGCTTTCCAGTATTTGTTATTGTCAAAAGAATAATCCCTAGGTGTGCTGGTCCCAAATTTTTATCTTTCTGCTACAAACAAAAGATCAATAGTGATATGCTTCATACATCACGCCATAAGCTTGTTGGCAGAATGATGAAATTTGGAAAAGTATGGTGTTTCTAAAATGGTAGCTACTCATTCATTAAAAGACTTAGATACATCATTCATGCACTAAAATGATGCTAATCAACTTGCCATTACGTTGGCAGACTCAAATATTGTGCATAACATGTTATGTATTATATCTAAAAACAGAATGATAGGTCAAACCGTTAATTTTTTTTTGTTCGAGTTCAAGGTCAACTAAAATGACCTTGACATCAATAAAATCCAAAATTTATTTTAGATGTAGTTACATCTGTCAATTGTCTATGATCATGTGCAATAAGAACAGTAAAGGTTATTGTATTGAGAAAATATCGATAAAATCATTGACATCATTCTGTGGTGTGATTTCCTGAAATCGTGGCGGCCATTTTTAAATGGCTGATAAAACATATTTTGGCACATTTCCAAAAATTATAACTCCTGGTTCCTAGTAGACCATCCTGTACTGCATGAAAAAATCATATTAGAAATTGCTGTACCAATGGGAGGGGTTACTCCGTATTTGCCACTGGTCTATTTCTGATATAGCATGTGTAAAAACTATGCTTTGATAAATAGACTGTACATAATGAGCCCAGCATATTCTGCTATGAAATATTTTTCTTTGTGAAAGTTAGCTATGAAATTGCGCATTGAAAATTTTCAGGGGAAGCCTACCCATCTGATATAAGTGCCCCCCTCCCTGGATGATGAGGACATATCAAATTATATGTCAATGATTTCACATGGTCTGTAACTTTATTTCTACACATGCGGTTATGCCAACAAAGCACAGTAACACATCCATCTAATTAACAACATAACATGATTCTGCAATCTTAAACACAAAATAAAAATATTACCCTGAAGTAATCTCATAAAAATACATATATTACCCGTGGTTCAAATTCAATAAATTATGATAAAAATTCTCTGAGTAAAAATGTACATTTATTATCACAAGTCCTTCCTATGCTTGTCCAAGCAAAGAGATATAACATAAAAAGATTCTTATTAATCTTGTCTTTGAGTAATCAATCCACAGTTTCAAGATTTCACTGTTTCCATTGCACCATGCTTTAATTGTGAAATAAATTGCAATTATTGCACACTATAGACCTGAGTAACATGTTTTCCATAATAAGAAGTCATTGCAGTACATCCTAAATGAGGCTTGTCTTTATTTTTCATGTAGTGCTCTGCTATGAATCTATTTAACAATGTCACATTTTTGTCGTTTATATACTCATCAATCTGTAAATATAATTCAAAGGAAACCTTTACATATGAATGAACACAATGATATTACAAGTCATATACATGTACATTGTATAAACAGAGGAAATATGGAAGATAGGGTCCCCACAGATACATAGTGTTTGCTCACTAGGAGAATATACCCTTTACTTGTTTTCTAGTCAATGATTTGGCATTTTTACTTACAAAGCTAGATTTAAAGAATACTACAAAGTCAATATCATCACAATATCATCACGATGTTATGGACAACCAATGTGTGCAGTACTACCTAAACACGAATGTGGCATTGTGTGGTTCATTATATACTTGGCAAAGTGACCATTGCATGGAAATACAGGTATTAGCTAAGCTGATTAAGACACCCAATGACCAATCACTGGTTGCTGGTTAACTGTTTCACTCCAAACAGTCAGTAGTGACTTTGTTTGGTGGGCAACACTGCGCTTTGAGAAACAGCCCAGCCATAACATGAACTGACTGATGCGGGGAAATACAGGTAAAGACAGCCAACATCCTCAATGACCAATATATGTACTACTGCAACAGATTAAAGGATTTTCGTACAAAAGCATGTTCTGTAGGAAATTATTGGCCAATTTGTAACCAGTGTTAAAAGGTCTTCACTCATGACGAGTACGAGGATAGTGCTCGAGTAGCAAAATTTCTACCCGTGGCATCTGAGCCTGGGAACCCTACTTAAAGATAAACCAAAGATAGTCACCTCCATCCATCTAGCATCAGATATTTCCGACTGACACATCTTGATTTCAGTGTTTGAAGCTTTCATTACACAGATAAAGTAGAAGTCTGACTGGTCAAAGTGAAAATGATGTTGATGTCGAAAACAGAGGACATATTGGAATTCAGCATCAATACCCGTTTCTTCCATAACTTCTCTCTTTGCAGCCTGAGCAATGTCTTCTCCTATAATAAATTAATTATGATAAAAAAAAATTCACATTCACATGGACACTTCTAGAAGGTTACATATTCTGTTAATATATTACATAAAATGTTAAATTAAAAGCTAGATGTTTGTGATATACAAGTCCCTCTATTGTAAAAATTTCACAGTTCACCCCAGTTTTGATAAAAAAAATGAGCTCACAAGATGTTACAAATATAAATATACTGTTTTTACAATACGATTTCCTCAAAATTGAACCAAACTCAATGGAAACTAATATCAGAGATAATTCAATATATTCAATTTGAAAAACAATAGATAACAATTATGCTGGAAACTTGTTTCTTGTTTCTTATATTAATATCCGGCCATGGCCCATGGCCCTCTATGATCTTCCCAAATGTAAACTAGAAAACTAGCCAATAAGCGTAATATGAAAAGACTTTTGAACTGTCAACATTACCTTATGCATTATGCATATTGTGACCTAATTGGGAAAATGTCATGAGCTCAAAAGCAAGTTTTGAGCAATAAAGTAGGCCCTTGATATTCATCGTGGTTTCTAATGGACTGGACACAGACAGAAAGAAGCAAAGCTAGAAGTCTAGCTCCTAAACAGTGGAGATAAGAATTCTTTTAACAGTTAAAAACATAAAAAATACCTGGTTCCGCCAAACCACCAGGTAATTTCCATCTTTTTTTTTCATGGTAACGTTCTTGAATAACTAACAATTGACCACTTTCATTCAAAACAAAACCTACAAAAATCAATCATTATAAGATACAAGTTAAACCTCTAGACATTTGTCATGTACAATACATTGTTACCCAAATGGAAATTCTGCACTGTGCATAATAATTTGTCAGAGCTGTACCCTGGAGTGCTATTAAGAAAAATATTTTTTGGCTAGGGCAATAAACCCTTTACTAGTATCCTTTCACAATTTGTAATTATAAATCAAATAAAAAATACGAATTTATCTTTTAGAACAAAGATTTGACATTGTTTAGACATATGGACAACATAGTCGTCACCATTTGTAGGAGGAGTCTGTAAACAGCTCTGTGACTCAAGCATCAGCCTGTTAAGTCGTCACAAATTTTAATGAAAGGGAAACAAGGCACGTTCATGCATGATATCAATCTACCGTCATCATTTTGTATAATACCGTACATGTATCTAACTAAACATATTTAAATGCTAATTATTTTCAATTTGGCATTTTAGAAAACACTGTGCTTTTTTCCCCCCACCTGAGTTGGTACAAGATTCACTCAATAACGGATTAGACATTAAAATCTATAAATTTACCTGCACATCCTAGATATTGTGTAGCATAGCCAGGCAAGCATTCCACCTCATTTTCACTCAACCATTGCTTACACATAACATAATCTGATTTAGCATGATGGTAGACAAATTTGTTCTACAAAATAAAAATATTGTGTTAATGTCAACTCATATTATATAAATATGACGGAATATTCTGTCCAAAAGATTATGCAATGCACAGATGATGCAGTACTATTTTTCAATGACCTGTATGAAATGGAATCTGCTATCAGCATTGTTACCAAATTTGGTGGTGTCCGTCCCTATTATTAATTTAAGCACCTTGTAAATTAAATGTTAATGATTATGACTTGACACCAAAACAAGTAAACATTTGAAAGTTTAAATTACATAATTTGACATAAAACAGTCAGGGATTTCATAAGATGTAGAGGCATTTATATAGGCCACGATAATGAAGCAAACATCCAATTAAATGGGTATAAAAACTAGAACTGATTGAATATTATCAAAATACACGGTCTAAAATAAAAGTAACAGTATTTGATAAAATCATAATCAGTAAAGTTAGGAGTACCCAAACTCTCTCACCTTTTACCCCTACATTACACCAAGAAATCATACCGCAGCAGCGCCTTGCGATACGCAGTACCAGGGGGTAGAAACTAAGAATTTCCTGGAGGATGAAAAAATTGACGCCGCGTGCATATACTGCTCCAGGATTTGGGCACTTTTTCCCTACCCCCGCCCCCATGGATTATAGCTCCCAGGGGTACCATTCACGACAAATAACACTGCCGGAAACAAGACCCTGTGTGCCGCTGCGGCGTCCCAGTGCATCAAGATATGCCGCAGAACCCAATCACACTGTTGCGGTGTCCTTGTACTTGTGCTGCGGTATGGTACAAGGCTGTTGCGGTGTTGAAATGTTACCGCAGCAGCATTGGCTGCGGCATGAATTATACGATTTTAACATGGGAAAAACAACACACAGTGTGATCAATATCAGGTGTTATTGAGAACATAAACATTTCTATAATTTTCTATGGGGTACCTGTAACACATGAAGATAAAAATTATGTATTGAATTAGAAAAAAAGGGGGGATTCTAAAATGGTAGTTATTAACACTATTAGAAGCCATCTGGGTGTATAACCCGGGGTGTATAAGATCTGATTGTTTTTATATTCTAGTGTTGGTGCATTTGTGCATCACAAACCTGAATAACAAATGGAATGAGAGATGAATGTTGAATATCAACTTTAACCCAGACACCACGAATTCCACTTTTCTTCCAAACATCAAGAGAAGCTTAAATTGAAATAAGTTAACTAAGTAATTGTTAAATATAAATACACTCTTGTGATAGGAATATGCAGCATGAATGTAAAAAACAAAGCAAAAATGACAAAAAGTAGAACATGGCCATGTGGATGCAGCCTAATCAGGACATGAAAATAAAGCTCTACTTTTTCAATAATGTATATTTTAAAAGAATGACAGATTTACAATGAATTAAAAAATGAATTGCTTTCTTGTTCTTTTAATGTAGATACTACTCTTTTTAAATATGTTTAAAAAAAATAGAATAATTGTGTTAATAAACACAAATTATAAAACACTAGTGGAATAAACGTTATGGCTGAACAAGACATTAACAATAAATGATTGTTGAAGACTATATAAATTGACTGAATAATAAATTTACACACATTTCAGTTTTTCATTAAAATCCTGTTCAGAATTCCATTTGACAGTTTTCGTGTCCACCAGTATGCAGCTAAATCTGAATAGAAAAGAATAAAATTATTTTTTAACTTGATATTGCTTACACTTAATAAATATAAAAATTGCAAGACGGCTTATATGCATGAGTTCTATGCAAATTTTCAGTCTCGGACAACCCACTACATTCACAATAAATAATATTTTAGTCTGCATAAAGCATATTAGCACAATCACATTAAAATCAATGACCAAATGTAAAATATAATATCTGTTATACACGTACAGTACATCGTACAAGTATATAGATGCAAGAGAAGTTTGAAAATGTTATACCTGTCTTTTTCAATGTTGAAAATAAGGGTATTATTTTCAGTCATTTTATTGTTTTCTCCCTTTTTGCTACAAAATAGTCAAAATATGTGCAATTAAAACATACCTAAATATGATGGTACCTTAACTCACCAACCAAAGCAACATTTGAATAAAACAAAATGTCTATATGATTTAATTTTCAATAAAGGCCTAACACTTTTCATTAACAATTAATTTGTTATATTCCTCTTTTTAATATTCATATCTATCAATCAAGACAAAAAAGATACTATTCTTTTACAGATGACAATACATGTAACAATTATGTTTAATTATAATTGCATTAGTCAGAAATGAACAAAAATGTTGAGCTTGGAGTACATGTCAATAGTATTCTATTTTAGCCATGCAAACTTTAAGTCCCTTTATTTCATTTTTGAAGGTATTTTATATTCATATATGCACAAACTTGAGTTGCAGGAAGACAGAAATTAATTATATATAAATCATAAAACAAGTCATATAATAACCTCATATCATATATGCTTTATATATATGTATATGGTAGATGCTGTTGCTGTCATTTTGACCAGCTGATTCGGACACGTTCCAAACTGATAGCACTATGACATTGGTCAAAAAATGCAGGTCAGAATGACACCACCCGCATTTATGTATGCATGCATGACGCATGCATGTGTGTGTGTGCGTACATGCGTGATAATGTGTAATATTTGTAATATGTAATATACTGTATGCATGTATGGTATGTGGGAGCCGAGTTGGACTGTCACAATTAATGCCAGGGGTATAAGCCAGGATAAACACTGGAATACTGGTTTATTGCATATGGTGTACAAGTTGCAAGGTAATTTGCAATATACACATTAAAAAACCTGATTAATTTACTTACAAGAATAATAAGTCTGATAGATGCGAATGCCAGCACCTCGACAGACGTAAGAAGGTCGTCACATGTACATTTTAGTGACGTGACAATCTGCTGACATATGTCGAGGTGCTGGCGCCCATCTATAATAACTTAATAAGTAGGCTTAAACACATATATATGCAGCATAGTTCTAATCGGAGTCCTTTGAATCTTCTGAAATCCTTTCTTTCAATGCTTTTAATTTCTCCAATTTTTTCTTTGTTTTTTGCTTTTGTTTATAACGTTTAGCAGATGCCGCCCTTTTTTCTTGTTCCTTTATGCTATTTTCTCTATTGAAATACCAATCGAGCCTTTCTTGCATTCTTACACGTGCTAACACACGATTTTTATCCAAAGAACGCGTCTCATGGCACTAAATGAAAAACAAGTTATCATTCAGAAAAATTACATGTATGCAAGTGACCATTCCATTTTCTTATAAGTTCAGGGAAACATTGGGGTACCGGTAGTCACGTATCAAATTTTAAGAGTAACAGGAAATTATATTCATTTGTAAATTTCTAATAATAAAAACTACAATTAGCAGCCTTATCATTAACTCAATTAGTACAACCAATGATTATTTAAAGATGAGTACCTTGATTACAACTCCAGTTGGAACATGTCGAAGCATCACACAATTTGCCAGTTTATTTACATTCTGACCACCTGGTCCTGAGCCTCTAATAAAAGTTTCTTCTAATTCAGTCTCATCTAATGGTGGGTATAATTCTTTACTAGGTTTTTGAAAAGTGCTAGACGTAATGAATGTCCGGTGCGAATTATATGTATGTAATCCATGTTTCAGTAGAACTGACTTCTCTCTGGTATACCCATAGTAATGCATCAATATGTCTTTGGAGCAAAGTTTCGATTCCAAGTAATAATTTGGTGCTAGAAAATTAGCATTTAGAGAGGTGATGCAAGAAATACATCCATCACTCCCACCATGTATTGATGGTAGCAAAATATGATATAGTCTCAAGTTTGATCCATGTGTTTTATTAGCCAAAATATGATGTTGATATAAATTTTTCAGTATCATTTTAAAAGTACATGAATCTAATTGTAAATATGGCTTTATTTTATGAAATATCATTGCAGTAATAGTCTTGCATGACGTTATAGACATGCTTTTTGTCACTTACTGAAAAGATTATTCTTTTGAGTTGTATAAAGCATTGGTCTGCAGCAATCTGAAACAGAACAAGCAATGCATAAATACATTATGTAACTAGAACTTTGTCTGCTGGACAAAATGATTACGCATGAATGTTTGACATATTCTTGTAATCGCACACACTTTTATCATTGACATTAGTTACTGGAGTACTGTTGCGTACTCAGGAATATAACAAGCATCAGTCTGCTTCAGTCAATAGGAAATATATATCGACATTGTATATATATAAATGAATAAGGGATTTTTATGCCAGAAGACGTACACACAACAAGTTATGTGTGTACAATCAGAGCAACTTACTGGTCATTCTTATCTATTTTTCAAACCAAATATAGTCTCTTTTACTATTAAA
>CM032660.1:48998517-49030568 GCA_019095985.1 Streblospio benedicti | reverse complement strand
TTGTTATTTTTAGCTATCATCGTTGTAAACATTTAGTTTCATACCTGTATATGACATAGAACATGGAATGAATTACTTGAAGCAATAGCGTGAAGCAATAACAGATTACGCATAAGTGAAATGTGTCACGTTAACTGTGGCACGCACATCGTATGTTTTGTGCGTCTATTGTGCATACGTCGTGACCTGCTTTTTGAAGATGATGATTTTGTAAGCAAGAGAGAATATTATGGTGTTACATTTTTTTTCTGACAGTTTGGAGTACCGGGTATATAGACCTTATCATTCTTGATTTAGAGCGTTCCAAATTCAAACATTGAATATATCAAAATGAGAACATTCAAAAGAAAATCGATATGTACTAACATTGCTTTTATTGTGTCTGATAAATTTGAATCAGTGGATCTTGAAACTGGGCTGAAAGTAGCCCGGCTGAGAACTAACCATATACAATGTATAAGGACAGTCCTAATACAACTTATTTTTACAAGGCAGTTCTGGAGCACGATAACCAATGGAAATACATGAAAAAGAATGATATACTATATCTGAATGACTACTGAGCTACAAATTAGGACATGAATAACTGTTCAGTTATTCAAAGCATAGCTTGACATTATATATTAATCTGACAGTAAAGAAGCTTACTTGCATCCCATTCTTTCATTTTTTGTTCTATTGACTTTTGCACAGGGACTGGAATGCGTGGAAACAGTGTGGAGTACCATTCTAACTTCACTAACCACTGACGTAACATTTCACCGATAGTTATCGAATGGCCACCTCCTGCTTTCACATCGATTTCCTGAAATATTAAGATATGAGATATAAAACATTTGGAAAAAAAAAATCATCTCTCAAGGTGCTAAACTTTATTTACATTTTTAGGACAAACCATAACAAATAGTGAAAACTATTTTCTTTATGCTCAAACATTCTACCAGGGACAAATAAATATAAAAATATTAGATTAGCACCAGGAGATAAAAGTGTTGAACTATAGCCTCGTAGGAAGTGCTCTTCTAACTGCTAGCTGTAAATTTAAGCAAAACTGAGATGGAGATTTTTATGTGTAGCCTCTACATTACAGGGTGTGTAGCAAATTCGAGGTTACTTGACTTTTATTGATAACAAAACCACATGCAAACTCATAGAATGACTACAACAATATTTTCCAAGATGTAGATTCTTTATAAAGTAGCCATTTCCACTTTCTAACAACATTTCCTGACATTTGAGAAAATGTTGTCTTTCCCTTAACTCTCCCCTGAACTTCATCAACTTGTTTTGCATATCATCCAATATGAATTTCAATTACAAAGTGCCATTTCATTTTTATTGTGAAATTCATTGCAATGTTGAAGTAACTAGTCTGATATGATCAAATTCAAACCAATACACATATGACATTGTACAGGCATTTGTGAAAAAAAATGCACGTTTGCATCTGCCCAAAAAATTATTTCAACGTTGCTTATCTCCACACTTATGCAACAGAAGAATGGTGAAGTTATAACCTCTGTGAGGAGGCAAGTCCCGGCAGGGAAGTAGTCGAAACCAGCTGCAGATGTCTAGAGCAACAACCTGAAGCAGTAGCCAACAATTTATTCAATTACTCAAGTTCTTTCTATATTCATATTATATTCATACACTTAAACTTATTTGTATAATTGACAGGTGAATTAGAAATAACTAAAAATAGAAAATTTAATTTGGGGGAATAAAAAAAAAAAAAAAAAAAAAAAAAAAAAAAAAAAAAAAAAAAAACAACACCTCATGGAGTCTCTATTATCATTAACATTTCATGCTCCAAAATGTAAAATGCTGTTTATCACCAACCTCATCATCTTCAAGATATTCTTCATACCAGTCCCAAAAGTCTGCAGGTGGTTGAGTGTACCTATCACATAGTAAAAAAATAAAAAATGATCGTTATATTATCTCACATAATTGCTGTATGGCTTCTACAAAGGTAATTAAAAGACATTCACGGAAACTATTCCTACATGTTATTGTAGCGCATTCTAATATTTTTTACCCAAGTTTGCATGAGAATTCAATTTTATTTTTCTCTCTATGTGTTTTCTAAATGGATATAATGCTTTAAAACATATGACTTTTCTCTATTATCAACCATAATGCTGTAACAATCATGTTTGTTCTCAAATTTGGCCCCCACCCCATTATCTGCATACTAATTACCCTAAAGCCCATTAATACAAGAAAAAAAGAAGCTGTACTGTATAATTATGGAGAGAGTGTACTGACTGATATAATATCAGATAAAATGTTACAAAAACATTTACAAAGTACTTACCTTATATACATAAATCCTAGAGCACGTATATATGGGGAATCACCATGAGTGCACAAACCAATAACTTGCTTCCGCGTTAATCTTAGTGTGAATAGCTTGTAAAGCAGACAATAGGCACTTGACACTATTCCACCGGCACCAACACCTCTAACCTATACATTAGAAAATAATGATTTTTCTTACTTATGATACTCTCCAACTACATTCACTACTAATAATGTACGATGTGTTAAACTAATGTGTAAGGATAAAAAGCATGGTCTTGGATAAACTATATTTGGCTATGATCAGTAACATGCCGCCAAAACTGTACTTGAAATGAAGTAATTAAAATGTATTTTTCATTTTAGTTGAAAGTGATAATTTTCTAAGATGTACACTTAATTTAAAAGTATATTTGATTGAGCTTGCTTCCCTATGCAAAAAACTTACCCCACCACACATTCCAGTTTGTCCTGCAGTCTTACGACTTCCTTTCTCCCAAGGTTCTAAATGCGAGACCTATAAATAACAGATATTGTTTAGGTTCATTATATAACTTGTGACCTCTCTCATTAAAAGTAAATATTGTAATCCAACATGGGTATATTTTTCATACATTACCTGCCAGACGTACCTTGTAGTATATTTCATCAATAACTTCATGATACGTTTTTAATTCGTACAAATTGACCTTGAAGTATGGTGATGCCTGGATATTTGTCAATATAAGATGGTTCATATTCATTGTTTTCTCATTGCCATGAATAGGCAACGAATTATTAGGTGCCATTGTAGTCAATCTACAAAAGAATTTATACACAGTTAACTGCCTGTAACATTAGGGAAGATAGGAATCACATTAATCAAACACTATCCTTTGAAGTTTCCCTGAAAATTAGACAAGCTTCATACTTAAAGAGCTACTTTGAAGGTCAGGGGTCACTTTTTTGGCTGTTCAATAACATTGATTTCGTGAACATCATGCAATTAATGTTATTAAATGTATTATGATATTAAATGAGAAAAATACATTTTAATATAATAGTCTTCCTTCCCAAAAGCTTAAGAAACAGGTCAGATTTGTGAGGCCAGTGGAATGGTCAGATGGCAACTGCATCTTCATCGTACTTAACCTAGACACCCACATTTATTTTTCGGATTTCATCACCATTTTGACATAAATAGGATGTTTCTTAAATTGGTGTTTTAAAAAGTTTGGAGGTGAAACAGCTAGATTACATGACACGTCTGATGTAGGTCTGTATACTAATCATTCCACTATGAAACCATTACATTCGACAAAAATATATATTATATAGCAAAATCTAAATTCTAATGATATAATTCACATTACTACCGTCAACACCTACCAGTGTCCAGCTGTCATGATTGCATAGCAATAACACGGGTATGGCTTTGGGTTTGACCGGCCATAGTAACCCTGCGTCTTATGTCATTGCAAACCGTACGGACAAGCAGCTTATAACTAACACGACAGTTTAAAGAACAATTCCTAAGTGGAATAATCTTATCACAGGAACTTGCGAGGCCGACTCTATTACAACTTTAAAGAGTCGGCTGTCTGCCAAACCCATGTAGGCAGAACACGCACCCTTAATCATCCACGTATTGCCTCATCAGAGGTGGCCAGTCCCCATAACTGGGGCTGGTTGATTTGTGGATTAACGAAACAGAAAAAAACAGAACCAGAATCCTAAATATTCAGATTAATCAGAATCTTTGATTTCAATTTCCGATTTATAGATCTAGACCACAAAAGATCCGTCAAAGTATGCACGAGTGTTTGAACCACACACACGACGATGGCCTATTATCATACAACACAAAACTATAGATAACTGATTTACTAGGTTGAACATCACCTTTGATTCCACACACTACAATGAGCAATTATTTAAAATAAGTTTTCGTTAAACGTGCGCCATTGTTTAAACACTTGTTTCCAACAGGTGCGAGATGAAGGTGCACGCTCGACTTACATAAAAAAAATATTTGAACGCCCACTTAACATTTCGTTCAACTATGATTCGTCTACCTACAAAAAGCAATGTGCTATCATAATTATTATTGTAAATGATAATATAATAAACATAGGATTGATATTAACATATAGTTACTAATTATATAATGATGTCAGGTTGTCATGCTGGACGAAATAAATATAAAGAGAAAAGGGGGGCCGATAGGTGCATATTCTATAATGCATTCGCGGTTTCTAATATATTTTGTGCTGCATCCGTAGAATGCGTAAAGATACATTATTTTTATTAAGTCAAATAGAATAATATGTGATGATAATAATAACTTTTATCCATAGATATGATTAAAGAGAAACATTTTCAATTGATATGCGTGATAAAATTGCACATTGTCCGTGGAAACTGTATACTATAATTTCTACTTTATCATAGTGGATGAATACATCCAAAGATGGCGTTGTAGTGCGTGTGAAAAGTTGTCAAAATCGTGTTAAATTAATATTCGAAATAAATTGTATAGGCATGAGCAGTTGATTGCTGTTGTATGCACATGTGTGAAAATGCTGCGGGTAAGTCTAATATTCGTACAGTAATTTATTCAAATCACTTGATAATATTTCTACTTATAGAGGGGTCTCTATACTATAGTCTAGGCTAGTAGAATCTTTGACTAGAAAATAGAATCTAGATTTTATTATTTGTAGTTCTTGGCCTACTAACCACTATTGTACTTTTTTCTCTTCTTATATCAACCGCTTTATTGTTTGTAGTTCTTGGCCTGCTAGTACTAACCACTATATTGTACTTTTTTCTCTTCTCATGCCCCCAACCTACGACCATCTAGGCAGATGGCAGGTTTGCAAACTTGAAACTTGAAAATCCTCATATAACAGTATCCTGCAGTGTCTATCTTGCAAAGCCCCTTGACAGATGCTCGTACGGTGTGGTCCTTGTTGGTACAGTGGTTAGAGCGTACGACCTCAAAACGTGATTTGCCTGCGATGTAAATTCATGGCCCGGCCATGGCTGACTTAGTGTCGCCAAAACCATTATGTCGTACGTCTGCCACAGCACTGCCGATCTCTACAAAGCGTATCGCCATACTACAGTAACACTACTAGACAGTGGCGACACCAAGCGTGAGGTTCGGAAGCCTCAAGTCGCTAAAAGGCGTACCCAGTGTAGAGGACAGTCACCCCTCTGTACGCAAAAGAACTCACCTAGTTTGAAAACAATAGCTAGTGTGATCCCTCCACCCTGAGGCTCAGTTGGTTACCTAACCTGCCTCTGGACGTCCATGTACCAACACCACGTGACCCCCCTCTGCTATAATCATCTCAGAGTGGATGGGTGCAGAGTATCCACACAAACAAAACAAAACAAACATAACTTACAGGATTATAATGACCTGTAAAATCTATAATCATACAGGTTCTTGTAAGCAATGTCTGGGCACTGGAAGGTGTGTTTGGTAGTAATGTGAGTTTCAATTCAAATTCAATTTCCTCTACGTACAAGTGTAACGAAATCAGTGATGTATACCTGCAAAGATATTTGAAAGGCCGTGGAAAACTCACGGTCTCCTGCTAACACCAGACCAGTCATTATGTGTCGGCAAGGCGTCATAGACCACTAGACCAACATTTCCTACAAGAGAGACAAGTTCAGTTGTTATCAGAATTTATAATTCAATTACCATATTCGTTCTTATTAGCTCACCTGCCCCATTTAGCGCACCCCCATATTTACACAGATTAATCAAATTTTAGAAAACAGGGTCAGGAGTAGCCGATCATCCGCTCAGATTGACTAGCAAAACCCTGCGGAGGGCAAGTAATAAGTTGTAGCAACTCGTCCTTTGGGCCTCTAATAAATTTTGATTCATCTGGCATTGGGGTATTGAGTTTGAGCAAGGAGGACGGATACATTTTTTGCAGGACAAGTATATATTTAAGTGCTACTCGTAATGCTAACAAGTAAAACTTTTCTAACTAATCCTGACCTTGGGATAAATGCACGTCGGTCGGCTGAATGACAATTTGAAAAGAAAATGACCAACATTGAGGTAATCTTTAAAAGTATAAGTAGATAGCTTTATCTTGAAGTTGAAGGGATGATATGTGATAAATATTCGAGATAACTAATATTCATAAGGTTAGTATACTAGGTTACTCTACTACTTACAATTCAACAAATAACACACACACACTGACGTTGCGGCTTCAATCACGGAGCCTTTGACCTAAGTGACAATTCTGGAGAAATGACGTCACATTGGTGCGAGTTTGATATCCACCAGGTGGAGTTCATGGCAGAAAGCAGATGGAGGAGGTTCGGGGGGATGCTCTTGCCCTGGTTGAGGTTGAGCTTCAGACGGTGCTGGTGGATCTTCACGGCTTCTAGGATCTTCCGGCGGAAGGTCTGGTCTTCTCTGCCTATGACTTTGGCAGTGTCACCATGGAATCTGTGTCCTGAGTTAGCTGAGTTGATCTGAATGGCAGACTGAATGCTATGAGGGTCCATATGCTCCTTAAGTCTCTAGATTCCTACCAGTCTCTCCGATGTATGACTCCAGAGATGTGAACTTCCGTTTTTTTCCCGTATTTTTACGATTTTTGACCCCTGAAAATTCATTACGTCCGGGACATGGGTTTATTACGGGATTTTACTAGTGTCAGAGAAATATGGACAGTTACATAAAATACAGCTTGATCGTTCATAACGCAATCTTTATTTGTAAGAAACAAAATAATTTTAGCTGGTTCACGAAGGTAATTTATCTAGTGCGAGAAAACGTGTTTGCACACTGCTGTATTTGCGTTGTGATAAATGCATGTTGTGTAGGGAACTAGTATGTGCAGCAGGTGCACACGTCACTAGTATGGCTACTTTGGGGTAGGAATTAATGTCAATCTGTTGAAACTTCTTTTCATATGCTTAAAATATTAAAGTAACAGTAAAATATATAATCTACTATCATTCCTAATAGGGTTTCACATAAAGTTATCTATTTTTAATCACGATGACACTGCTTCAAAATGCCATTTGATGGACTTATATGATGAAGCCTGTGACAGAGGGGTGAATGGCAAATGCTTGTTTAATCTAAATATTAACTCCTTTTTCAATTCTTGTTGGATTTTGGTGGTCTTTTTTTTTAATTGATTTCCGTGATATCTAGATTTTTTTCCAATTATCATTTATTTTTTCATTTCACCCCAGAGTAGTTTACAATACTAGTAAATATAATAGTATTTCCCTTATTATTGTTTACTATAAGTAGAAAAACATTAAGATTTTATTAAGATTTTTTATATTTTTTATTAAGAAATTTTTGCTTTAAAATTAAGATTTTTCATGGCTCTGATTAAGATTTTCAACGCTGACGGGTTCACACCTCTGTGACTCTTCGCAGGAGGGGCATTCGATGTCATATATCACGCCGCACAGTTTCTTCGGGTCATTTTTATCCTTGGGCCTGACAAGGAGGTTCCTTAGAGTGTTAAAGGGCTTATGGAAAGAGGGCACACCATGTCTCTTCATTATCCTCTGAATAGTTTCAGAAGTGCCTTTCACTTCTTCCTACTGTCACTGTCAAGGAGGTTCCTTAGAGTGTTAAAGGGCTTATGGAAAGAGGGCACACCATGTCTCTTCATTATCCTCTGAATAGTTTCAGAAGTGCCTTTCACTTCTTCCTACTGTCACCTGTGTCTTGGGGTTCTTCCTTCTTCTTGGTCGGTATCTTGAAAGACCAGGGTTTGTAACCATTCACTTTCAGAACTTTCTTCACATGGTTCACTTCTTGGCGATCTTCCTCCTCCATAACAAGATTCTCGGCTCTTCTCAGGAGGGTACGAACAACTCCACCTGGTGGATATCAAACTCGCGCCAATGTGACGTCATTTCTCCAGAATTGTCACTTAGGTCAAAGGTTCCGTGATGGAAGCCGCAACGTCAGTGTGTGTGTGTGTTATTTGTTAAATTGTAAGTAGTAGAGTAACCTAGTATACTAAATTACTAACCTTATGAATATTCCTACTACTAATAATAGTCTGCATAAAGATACAACTAATATTCAAGGTAACCAGTAATCATGAGTTTGACTTGAAAAGGACTTCTTTTGTTTGGTGTTTGACAACCTTTGCAAAGTTGTTATTTGTTACTACATGTAGCTCATGACAAATTCATTAAAAGACACATAAACCCCCATCCGACACCCAGAGCACACTTACTATCGGCTCATCTTCCACGTGTAATTTTAACATAGGTAATTGCATCAATAGATTTGATCTTCATTTGAAAGTGGTTTTGATTTTTTTCAATTATTAGAATGAAAGCATTATTAATTTTCTAAAAGCTCTTTATGTTCCATAACTCACATCTATTGATGCAGTTGCCTACGAATTCTAAGGTACCCCATAGTTTAATCATTGCATTAACATTCATAGGAAACTTGCTTACAGTTGCACATAAACCTACGTTTGTAGTTCACAAGTTAATTACAGAGGCACTGCAATAGTTAAACCTTCTCAACTACCCACTCTAAACATGTGAGTACTTCTCACATGTACGTCACAGAATAGAAACTGACAATCTCAGCACACAATCAAGTGATAACTTCTTTCTTTAATATTAATAAAGACTAGAAGGCGGCAGCCATGTGACTTAACTTGTGTTGCTCAGCTTCATGTTCTAATGACACATTAAACAGATCTCAAGATAGCCGTATTTATGAGCTATAGAAAATACGTATGGGCAATAAATTTGAGATAAACATTAACTAACTGTACACTAATTATGTTGAAATAAACTATTAAATATTAATCAAATTTCTGTGTGTTGCTAGTGTATCAGTGTTTCTCAAATAATTTTAAAGCCCATTTTTGAGATCAAATCATCAATACATGTACTATGAAATTAAGTATCTATAGAATTAGGGCTGTGACGGTTAGACAAATAACTGACATTGGGCAGATTTTGGGTGAATGCCGGTTACATACAAAGGGGAACATCGGTTAATTGTAGGTAATTGTAGGTCGGGAAGTGTCGAAGTTGATAAATTCTAGTAACGTCAGATGTTAAATGGCTTATTGCAGATGTCAGGCAACAAAGTGACTTTAATATAAATAATCCACATGGGCTGGTACAACTTCAAGTGAAATTTTATGGTATTTACTACGACGTACAAAACAATACATAGTCTGTGCTGAGACGTTCAGAGAAACAGTGAGTACGTTATTGTTTGGATGTGCTGCGTTTTAAAGCATACGTAGAGCGCGCTGTTTTATGATGGTCTCTTTTTATTCCACGAAACATGCCTCTATTAAGATTTCATTAAACAAGTAAAATCATTTATTGACCGTCTGAATTCTGTGCATTTTGATATGTATATGCATTATAAGTATGTATATATTGTGCCCACCAAACTAGATTGTAATCACAGCATCATGGATTATTCAAATCACCAGGAATGTTTGAATCAGCAGTCTGCCTTTCATGAAATTCATGAAAAGTAAACACCATCAAGTTAAATAATTCTGTTAAAGTAGTGAGAGAAGTGAGAGAAATAAGGTATTGCATTATGTTTGAATGTGAGATAAGATAATATCTCACCTAAGCTTACACAAATTATAGCTGACGTAATTGTTGCTATAGCATTGCAGAAATGTTTTATCTTTACTCCGTCCATATCTAAAACATATAAGGTCTTGATGGATCATCCTTGAATACTACAGGATCAATGTGTTTCTACTATTACATTGATAATTTATTCAGAGTTTAGCATTTAGTGCATCTTTATCATCTTTATGTTATGATTTTACAGGTAATAATTAGGACTATAACCTATGACAAGATTATTAAGTGATTTGGAATAATTGCTCGCGACCCAACTCAAAGATGTAACTAAATAATTACTTAGGGGTATTAATCAGCAATTTATGGTAATTTTGAAATTATGGTGAAATGTTACTTACACGTTAATTTGAAAATGACGGTAAAACTGGTGTATTGTTTTTTTTAAATTTTGTTCACAGTAGTTTTAGGTGAGCATCAAATAATGTAGTCATTTTCACCAAAAAGTTCACTATAAACTAAAGCAAGTTCAAACGATTCAACTCACCAAATTTGGCTCTTGAGACTCTTCTAATGGAATTAGCAGGTAAATTATTTACTTACCGAGTAGAATAATTACAAAGCTACCTCATTGTCAATATATGTGGACTTCAATTATCCAACCATTTGCCACTGTATTTTATGAATGTTAATTCAATCTATAGGGTATGAAATATTCATAATAATTATTTGCTGTTCCAACACGGACACGTTTTGATCAGAGTTAGCCTGGAAAGAATAAACCTAAGTACAAAATGTACAGTTCTTTATTATGCTGTAAACAAACACTGTATTAATCATACGTTGCTTTTGAGTATTTATTTAGCATTGGAAAGAATTTAAATACTTTAACACAGTGCTAAATTTAAAATACGTACATGTACACCTTTGTTACCTGTATTACATGATGGCTTTCTAATTAAGGACGTGTAACCCACTCTTTCACGCGAGCTATGTTTCAGCTACAATTGGTAAAGGCCGAAAATTTTCTATTTTCTTTACGGACATGTCTTAACAGTGATAGAACTGAAATAAGTGCTGATTTTTTCTTTTTTAAAAACACTGCTTGAACTGTGATTTATTAGTATTTTTAATTCAATGTTTTATTTGTTTGCTGGGTATAGAAAATCTGATGACAGCTACTAAATGATTTTCATCACTGTACAAGGCTAATTATATATTTTTTTTAATATTATCCAACTTGATATGCTTTATGTATGCTGTATACATACCAAATTATGTAAGAATAATAGGACAATAGATAAGAGAGAAAAGTGTCTACAAATATCACAATATTTAGTGTTATGTTAATTAACAAAACATATTTCCATTCAAATCCATTCATAACACTTAATAATAAGTTGTAGAGAAATTGGGTATTATTCAAAGCCATCCATAACATGAATCACAAAGGTAGACTGAGATGCATGAGATGGCTAGGTTATGTAGAGCGTAGATCCAGGAGGATCAATACAGTAAGAAAATTACAATAAACGAGATACAGTGTAAGGAAAGAGCAAATAGACCGGGTACACAGTTGTGCAAGAAGATCTACTACATATGGGTATGGATCAACTAGATCTAGACCCAAATAACCAAAAAGCTTGGAGGGGACGGTTGGGAAGTAGACTAGGCAGCCAGGCCAGATCCCTAGATTGAGGAATAATTACGGCCTGTCCAAATAAATTTTAGAATTTAATTTTATTGACTGTTCACATGTACGCTCTACAGTGACTTATTACAAGCTACAGTGACATACGGCAGAGGGTAAAAATCTGTTGGCAGCAATATTTCATTGATTGCATTTTATAAACAACTTCTTTCTTGAAATCTGGTCAGTCTGGTTACCTACCCGGTAATTAAGTCTCATACTTTTCAAGTTTCAAATCAGTGTATCTTCAACCCAACTAACCAAAGACAAGATAGTCAGATCAAATTCACACTACATTCTGGGTACTATTAAAAATAAGACATTGTGTCAATTTGAATTATTCTAGTAAGTAATCTGAATTATGAAGGGTGCATGTATTGTGCACAGTGGTAACTCAGTGTAAGTGTGAAAACTAATTGTCTCCAACTGAGAGGTGGATAGAGAGCACTTATGGGTTGAGTCTAAAGCAGCTGCTGAAATTCACACTGAATAGAGAGTCCCTTGTTGAGTCAATACCCAAACATGACATCACTTTATCATTGGTAGCCCTGTGTATGGCATTAGAACCTCTTGGTATGGTAGTGATTGTGGATGAAGGTTCTTTTAGTTGACTTCACAATCTTTTTAGATTGTTATTAATGCAATAAGCGCTGTATATGTCTTTGAATTATGTTATTTTATCTGTATGTGCCTGATATTAGACATTTCTTGGATTGCAATCGGCAAATGTGATAAGAATTGAAATTTAGCTAAGATAGTTTTCAAGTATAATGTGCATGTGAAATGATGAGTGTTACTTCCTTGGCGTGATAGTATAACAGATCATGGCGATATTACATTTTAAGGTAAAATCATATTTTACTGCTTCTCTTAAATTGCTAAAGATTTCTGTTTGCGAATGACATCTTAAGCTTTGACATTGGGATTTTGTAGTTTCATCAGTTCATTGAGGCTTGAGCTTAAGATATATGAAGTGACTCGTTATAGTGAAGATGAAATCTTTATAAACATGGATATTGGAAAAGTTTTCTTTAGAACTTTAATTTCCATGGGAATAAACAAAAATTTGGAGTCATGGGAAACTTATTAAATTGATTTTATAACGTGAAAAATTGTCAGTGTAGGGAGTAGAAATTTGAAATAACAGTTATCTAGATTTTCACTCAAGGTCATGGATGCACTTTAGATTGGTCTTTAGATGGTTGTATACAGTATAATGTGTGAGCGATGCTTTGAAATTGCAAATATATATAGATCTTGCAATAAGCAAAGTGAAACAAAAACATACAAAAAACAAATTGTCAGTGTAGGGAGTTGGGATTGTATTAAATTGAAATTACAGTGGACTAGATTTTCACTTGGTCTAAACATATGGGTGGACTTTACATGGGTCTTCAGATGGGTTTATACAATATAATGTGTAAACGATGCTTTGGAATTGCAAATATATTTATAAATCTTTACATAGAAAGAAAATAAGAAAAGAATCCTCAAATGGTATTCCATTGTGGAATTTACTTTACTTATTTCCTAAGAAGTATTTTATTGTGTGTATTACAAAATACAAGTTGAGGATACAGTACCAGTAACATCTTTGTCAAAGAACATTTTACAAACAAACATGGAAATGCAATTTTAGCCAGTGAATATGGAGAAAGGAAATTATAAGTCTGAGACAATTGTATCAGTTCACGCATGTGCATGTGTTCTTAAAGTAGTTGTTCAAATTATTGAAAATATAAGCATGAGAAAACTGGATGTTATCATTTATAATTTTAGACCTACTCATGTATTGATTGCTTTTAAGGCATACTTTAACAATTATATGGATTTCTGGATGTATGAGTACATCTTAAACTTGGTTAAATACACACCCCTTATGTTTTAGCCCTACATATTTATTCCATTCACAAGTTATTGAAATCAATCCCTCAAAGTTGTTGCAGTTGAAAAAGATAACTTAACACAAGCATAGATATTGAAACAATGCATATTATGAGCAGTGTGAACCATATTGCACTAGACCGACGATGACGACCATTTGGGGCATAAATATTTGTCGTCTACTTTTGTTTACCTTTCTGTGGAGCCATTTTTATTATTGCCTAGAAAGAAATGATGTTTTGGAGGGCATCTTTGCCGATTTATTCCCTTGACTGTGAGACATGTTTAATCTTCTACCCAGCTCACATGCACGATAGCCAAGTCCTGCACTAAATGAGCGATGTATTTTCAAGTTTGTTATATGTTCAATTTTAACAGAAATGTAAGAAATAAGGTCACTTTTTCGAAGGAGCTGAAGATACAAATGTAGCCTCATAGAGTAACCATCTATCTCACTTCTTCGAATTAAAAAAAAGTGGATTTATTAAGCAAATATTTTCTCGCATAATGTTCAATCTAGCTTAAATGTAGCTTATTGATTCATGGACAGCTCAGATGGACTTTCAAGAACATTTGTCTTTTCATAATGATAATAACCTATACTCAGTATGTATAATAAACAACATACCCTCACCTCAAGAGACCCACACCCCTATGGCTTGAATAAGGTACTGGTAGTTATGCAATTTTCAGTTCTCTAATATGTAGTTCACCTGCATTGTAACAACTGATGCACATTCTAAACATTATATTATATTTGCCATCAATTGTGTTAATAATTTAGTAATTTGTATTGTTTGATAAAGTTTTCATTTGGAGCAAGTTTGATGTAACGGTATATGTTTTCGCTCTTACTATTTCTACCGCCAGGCTGCTCAGTGGCTTTTGTATAATTGTGTAGATTTAGTGATTTGTTAGCAAATACATGACCAACCAGTTTCACACAGTTGTATAACTTCTATGATATCTAGTACATACATGATTTTGAAGAGGTTACGGTCACCAGTTCTTGGAAAATATGGAAAGTGCTTAGCAGTATGCCCAATTACTAAAAAGTGTCGACCAGTATATGATAAAGATGCCAATCAACTGGTGTAGATGCTGTGTAATTGCTAGACCATTTTAAAGCAAGAGAGCTACTACTGTAAATCAAATAAGGACCTTTTCCATCACATTTGCATTATTGAAGAATTACATTTACACATTCATTGATTGAAATGATCTAATTCAATTGAAAAAACTTGTTTGGGGAATGTAAAGATTTGTGATAACCTATCAGTGAAGAAAAATGACTCTTGCTTCTGTTTCCATATCAAGGGATTATTCAAAGGACTGCTGGATGTAGAAGTTTATTACAGGATTGAAAATACCTCTCCGAATTTCTATAATGTGCCATGTGTGTGCCGTTTAGGTTTTTTCTGTGAGTGTTTCGTCTACATCAAACAAATAATAATACCCATGTGTCTTCTAAGCAAATTGTATGAATCCATATTTTTTGACGGATTTAAGGGGAGCTATCAAGTTTTCTGAGATGTATTTTCCAATAGACGCAAATGAAAAATGAACATGTTTTGTCATGCTTTATATAATGGAAACAACTATTTGGAGAGACATGGGTACCATACATCTCCATTTCTGAAAATGGCTGTACAAAGAAAACTATTCACAGAGACATTGTTTCGAACTTCAGCTATGAATGGATTATTGATCTCATTGCCAGCATCTGAATTCAGTTATTGCACTCATTAGCTGGACAGCTCAATTCAATATTTGTTACAAATCATGTGCAGGTCAGATAACATTATGAATGATAATTATTCCTGTCTGGTAAGAGAGATTTTCATTCGTTGCAAATAGATGCAGTTCTTTCCTTATAATTTTTTCATGTAATTATTTTATTTCAAAGTTTTTATACAAGTTTTCTTCTTCTCAAGAATTTTTAATCCTCATTTGCATCTTGTCACCATTTGCTTTTCATATCTAAAATGCTGCCTGTTGTATTACTGAATAAAAATAGAAAATATTAACTAATGAATGTGATGGTACAAAGTAGACATATTCCTGAAATATGAAGACGTAAAGAAATGTAACATGGAAATTGTACAGTTAGTGGTGTATTAAGTATAGGATGAGCAGGATTCTATAGGCCTTTTTTTAGTTTGAAATTGGCATGATAACATCGTTTAACAACCTCCAAGGACAGCTGTTAATGGTAACGCGTCTTTCAAAAGCTAGAGTGGACCAGATGTAATTCTTTGAGAAATTGAAAAATGATATGGACATACATGTAGTAATTACTCATGCATAAAAAACACACCTTTGTAGTTAAATGATACATGTAACCTCTTGCATATCTATTTTGTAAAGATCTATCAAAGAAATTGTATTGTGGAATATACACAGGAGAGTGATAGATGATTTTTCAATATGACACAGCAGTTTGCTCAGCAAAGCAGATGTTAATGAAAATTGAAACGGTACTAAGATAAGAACTGCTAAGGTTTGATATATCCATGCTTTTAAAGATTATATAATTTGATAAGCAATGCACATTACAAAAGCAAATAATTTAAGTAAAGTAGAAAGTTACTGATAAATAATTCCAATGTAGATTATTTGTCTGTGGTTGCAAAAACTGACTATGGCATCGCAAACTGACATTTTGCATGGACACCATTATTGCACATTACTCCAAAGCCAATGATAACACAGATCAAAATGACCGCATTCACCAGAATCATTATTTGACCACTTCGAACATGTCTTTTGAATAGATATGAAAAGATATTTGATGTTTGAATGACAAGCTCAGTGATGGGTCTACACAAATCTCTTTTACATCAGTTGTACATATGATATTTTCAATGTTACAATATCTAACAGTCGGTTAAGTTGTAGCTTTTAACTGGAGAAATTCGTCGGGTACATTAGACTTAGTACATACCGGTAACGGAAATCCGCTACAATGGAAGGATTTGTGTTTGAAAATTGGTTTCTTTTGTTGAGGATTTTCCATGTACATTGTACTTTAAATTAAACCACAATGTTTATTTGTTACATATACAATTAGTGATTAATGAATGTATATTCGTTTCGTCCTGGGCTCTATTATTCATGATTTAAAGAATAATTTAAGAAACCTATAGGAACCATTATTATGCTCGAGGCGAGGCTTTTTTTTTCGCTGTTTTCTCAACAGCTTCATTGGGCCTGCTGTCACACCATGGCGGTCATGTGACCAACTTTGAGAAAACAGGGAAAGCCGCGCCACACAGTATAATAATGGTACCAATACGTATCTTAAATTATTCTTTAAAGTAGTGAGTAGTCTCAGTTAGATGCCAAAGATGAAATTGTCAAAGTCAAACAACTATTTGTTCTGCAAACAAAAGATTGGGTGGCACATTTCCGGGATCTATTGTTCTGTTAGACCATTGCAACCTCTAACTGATATGACCTTGTGAAAGAAAAACATGCTTTGAATTCAGGTGTTGTTTATTATGAAATTGGTCAACTTATTCAGGTCGGGAGTTGGTATTCTCATTAAATTAGGAGGATTTAATGAGTTAACGAGTTTAAAATAAACTGGTCATTTTTATACATATTTGATAGAAATTATGAAGGGAAATCAATTTCTCCTAGCACTTAACTGGTGCTCGACTTATACGAGCTTGAGTAAAACAAACTATGAGGGTCAGTGGATATGTATTCTTGCATTTTTAGCAGCAGAATTCAACACTAAACATGTTCTTAATTTGTAAGATGTCCAAATGCATGATTCTTTAAATTGAATAAGCAAATTAACTTTTACCAAGAAAATCATCTGTTATCAAATATCATGCATGACAATAATGTGAAACTGGAGGCACTTCAATCAGAAAACAATTTCCTTGGTTCTCAGCCTTATAAAGAGATCATTTACCCTTTCTTCACCGTGATCAAATTTTATATAATGATGTTCTTTGCAAATAATGTTTATGGGGTATTATTAACCTTCAAAAAATCGTATTAGATTTGTTCCTCTTAGTTATTCTTATTTAGTAGCAATGTATTGGATCACATGCTGGAAACTCTGAAAATTTTGGATGTGATTTAATTGTGCTACATTTGCGAATTTGGATGATTCATGAAATTATAATAGTGTTAAAATTCAAAGAGTTATAGTACTTTTTGATGACCTTGCTGGTATGGGCATATATAAGTAAAAATAATCTGCATTTGGTTGCAAGATTGTACACTCAAATATAGGGCGACATTATTTTATCTGTATTTAACCTAAACAAGGACTTTTTTCAGTTTTAACAATATCCCACCAGAAGGGTTAAATCTATAGAGTGGTATAAATTAATAATAAATTGTGCATGTTCTTTAAAGTTCTTTAAAATTCATCACCATCTTGTTAATATATCAATGCCTCATCATATTCATCCAGCAACCATAAGATCCAGAAGAACTCACAGCCAAACCTACTTCGAATCCCAACATTGACTGACTATTATAGACATTCATTTTTTCCGAGCACAGTCATTCTCTGGAACAATCTGCCAGCAGAGGTGGTCAGCGTTTCAACACTGGAAGCGTTTAAAAACCACCTAGCCCACGCCCACTTCTAAATCTTTATTTTCATTCCTGTTTTTAACCTGCACAACTAACAACTTTTTTTATCTGATTTCTTCTTACTATCGGCCCCACCCCACTCTTACTAACACTATTTTCTTTCCTCTTTGTGCATAACACAACCAACGTTGGGCGATAGAACCATCAAATTTGTTTTCGCCGTCACGCCTACTCAGATTCAGAAACTGGATGTCCTTAGGCTTTGTGGACATGGTAGAGACACTTCTCGGCCTAATAAGAGCTTCTCGTGAAGGAAACTGGCTGCTACACCTCGCAAGCATAAGAAGCATACGATTCTACATTCCATGGGCTTTTGCCTATGACAAACAGAATTATGCAGGATATACTTCCTTATACAGCCAAATGACTACACATATTTAAGGTCACTGGGGTACCTTAATGAACTGGTGCTCTGCATGATATTTATCTTGTATAAATGAAAAATTAGCCATAAGACAATGCATGAAAATAAAACCCCACATAAGGTTTTTAAGGGCTTAGTGAAATATTGTCACAACTAATATTGATAGAACCACAGTATTCCTCTATTTTAGCCATTTTTATATACATTGTGACTTGCAATTGCAATGAAACCCACAGTATATTACAGCCAATAAAAGTCATTTGTAAATGAATGAAACCATATGCATTTTAGGTGCTCCGTAGCCTGCCCAGCTTGCAGCGCAAGTTCCTGTATGTGCTGTTTGCGTTTGGGCTCATCTTCCTCTTCTACCTTCTCAGCTCTAACTCGGCTGCACCACCACCTGGCAAGGATGGCAAGAGTCTGCTGGCCATCTTGGCTGGAAAATCGGAATCTGTAGTTAAAGTAAGCTATATACTTTTTATCATTGATGTTTTTGTTTCATTGTAGTAAATACTTTATGATATGTAAGTTGTTAGATTTGTGACCAGATTTGTGTGTATGCAACACCTTATTGGGAGAAAAAGGTGGTTTATGCAATACATATCTGATCAGCTTCATTTTCATTTTGTAAATAAGTAGGCATTTAGTTTGAAGATTACCCTAAGAGTGGAGAATGGCAGCTATTTACTCACAACACTGTGACAGTAACTGAGCAACATCCTGACCCATTCAAATAAATTCCTACATTTTGGAACCAGTTATGTAAAATGTGGATAGTATGTGATGTTAAATATACCCATATGCATGGGAAATGAATTCAAAATCCCGTTTACGGGATGTGTAATCGAAGACAATTATGCAGTACATATAGATAGCTATGTGGATCTAATGAACCGATTGTTCATACATGTGCTATTTTACCTGTGATGTAAATGTAAAGCCAGTACTGGTTTAAGCGTATAACATATTCTGCACAACAATGGAAAAGTAACAATTGATAAGTCAAAACACCAGGTTTGTGTACTTTTAGCTGTCATGCTATTATTTAACTCATTCTGGATTCAATATACAGCTAAACCTCGATATAACGTGCCTCGATTTTGCACGAATTTCTGTGTAACGCGGATTGACCGTGGACTCCATTTATTTTATATTCTTATACGTGTATATCCTTATATATGAAAATATTGTCAAAAATACCCTTTATGCAAGTTGTTTACCTTCGAGGCAGCCATAATGGCGCACAAGGACACTTTCTGCGCGCATGTGCAATCATTTCCGTGTTTAGGTCTAACACTACGTGATTTCGACCAATGGCAGCACAGCACATAGTTAATGCACTTTCGGGTAACGCAGTTCTCGGAAGTATGGACCCCAACGTTCGCATAAAATCGAGGTTTAGCTGTAAGTATGCAGAAGTGTGAAAAATATGTATAGCCTATTATATGTGTTTGAAGTTCAATCAGTTTTCATGTTTATGATGATATAAGCAGTAATAGAACTAGATGAATTCTACTTTATAAGTGTATTGCATCATGATTTTATCCCTGTGATGAACATTCTACTGGCATTTATTTTATACGGCACAGATTGATGTGTAAAAGGTTTCAATTGACCAGAGGTGATGTTAAAGTTGGCTGTCCATGCATTAGTGGAACTAATGGTGTCACTAATGGTGTTCCTGGTCGCTAATGCTGTATGATATTTGCAAAAGTAGACATTAGTTTTAATTTTGGGTGAAATATGGCTGCAAAATATCTTTTTGTTTCCAGCTTTTATCCTATATGCTTTTTTAATTGTTGCATGCTTTTATTTCCTAATTTGTGAGTAGCAGTAGTTTGCAGATACAATTCTGGAGGGGAACTATCGGAGGGCCTAGACATAGCTTCTTACAATTTTCAAGAGTATAGTTGGCTGCAAATTTATACCAAGACCACTACCTACAGGTAGCGGTACTAGTAGTAGCTACTTGTAGGAGGCGGGGAAAATTGTCCCCATATGTGAGGTGTCCCTACTTGTGACACATTTCAAGTGGGGCAAACAGGAAAAGGAAAGGGGTGCCTGTTAGTGATGTGTACCCATGGCAATGTTTTACTGTAGTCGCAGTGTTCAAAAATATTATTTATGGACAGTTGTACCAGGTGAAGTAGAAATGCCTATGGGGCAAGTGAAACTAATCCTTTACGAGACTAGCCAGATGATATTGGACTGTACAGGCGATTGTTCATGCGACTGGGTAGCAGTGCACATTTATGTTTCTGATGGTGATAATGTTACTGTTGGATGTCTAATTGAGAATCAGGAAGGGGGATGTGTGCTTTAAGAACAGTGGTTGATACTGTCAGAACGATAGGTTGTTGTGCCAGGACAGTGTGGATGCTGTAGATGCTGCCTTGCAGTGTTTGTTATTGAATAAGTTGGGAGGATTGGGGGGGGGCAGTGTTTTCTTCAGAAAGATGGCATGTGAATTGATTGCTCATTGTTGAATTTTTTGTCCAGCGGGTATAAGCTAATAAAAAAGATATTATTAGTCGATATTATATTGAAGAACTTTGCAAAATGAGTACTGAAACAGTTTGATAGTTCTAGCCATGCATTTTGATTTCCACTTGCCATTCTTGATGCCTGACGATGCTTATGTTAAGCCCCTTTTACAATCGGGTGGCGAGTAGTTAGCAACCATTTACTAGGGATCGCGTCGCATAAGTTCTCAACAATTGTAATAACTGACGGCTTCACCTGCTGCAGGTGAAATTGTAATTGCAAGTAAATTATCAGAATGTACAAAATTCAGTTTAGGGTAGCAGAATGGTGCAGCTATATGTATTGATTTCGTAAAGTGATATATCATGTGACTGTTGTACAGCATGTGTTGTACAATTATTGCATACAATCGCATAATGTGATGAGAGTCGTGCACAGCATTTTAAGGTTGCATGGTGACTTCCCAAGCATAGTAGGTAGTATTTGGCAACTATGAGAGTGTTGCTCAACCATCGTACGTCTTTGTGCTTTTGTTGCAGGACACACACTATTTTCATTCTATCATTGAGACAGGACAAGCAGAAATGACAATACTAATGCACCAACATCTTCCTTGTGATTACTTTTGTTATCACCAAATGAAACATATTGGTTGTATTGTACAATATTTGGGTTGCAATTAGTTGTGATCAATTGTGAAATACCCTTTATATGTGAACCTTTTTTATTTTTTAATTATTTTCAATAATTTTTATGAAAGAATTATAGGACAAAGGATTACAGAAAGTTTTTCTCCTCGGTACTCTCAAATATCAGTGAATTCCAGGATAATTCAGGGGAAAATTGGGGAATTTGAAATGAGAAATTGTTGTGGCCACCTTGTATACAATGACAGTAAAATAGATAAATTTCAAGGTGTCGTGTGTGACTACAGATGAACAGAAGCCGAGTAACTCAGGCAAACAAGCCATCTGTATGTACGAACCATCAGTATGTACAGCAGATGTCTCCCTTACAACATCAGGGGGTCCTGATTAAATCTTGCATTCATGACATGCACACTTATCAACTCACTATGGTGACTATGGCGTCCATAACTCAGGACTCATTATCACCAATGGTCCTACTGCATAATCTTCTAGGCAGATGCTTTTAGCTGCAGAGATCACGGCATGGATCTTGTGTAGATTAACATACTTTCCTATGGTAAAAAGGCAGTCTCCAGAAAGTGTGGATGGAATACTTGTGATGATAATGGCTTTTGGTTTTTGCAACAGCTTTATAGATTTGTTAAACCTTTTTTATTAGTACCCTTATCTTAAATTCATAGCATAACCATATGTCAATTTTTTGTTTGCTGTGGTTTTTACTATTCTTGATTCCCAGCGCTGCAGAGATACCATTGATCTCTCTTAATGTGATTTCCACCCATTCCCAATCCTATCTCAACAGAAAATATGATAGAAATCGTTACTTACACAAAAGCATTTCAATAAAAGTGATTGGCCTGTAGTTCCAGCAGTCATTGATTTTTCTTCTATATATGTTGGTACGAGTGCCGAGACAGTTACCATACCATAGCATCTCTTGTGAGAGAAGATGTGCCTAATAAAGCAAGTGAAATGCTCGATTTAACAGTATTGGCAAAAAATCTCATTGTATATTTTTCCTTACCATCCCACTTGGAAGAAAAGAATCTGCAATAATGAGGTGATTATTGGTGAAGACTGGCCAATTATAGAATATCAATATATGAACTGTGTAATAACACCTCTCATCCAAATGAGCAGGGTTTTCAAGACAACATATTTGATGCCCTTTTTAACAAAATACATATCCTCACAATTTTCTGAAAATGAATGACAATGAAATATAAGCCTTTATACGTCTGAGCTTGAATAACTGCACGTATAGACCTTAGTCTAGAGACCTTAATTTATCAAATAAGAAAAATCACATTTGTAGATTTATCTAATGAAGTGTATTGGTAGGTTACTCTGGTAGGTAATTCAATGACAGATACTCTTTATGGCTGCTGTTAAATTGGAATGGATTGTAGTGAGGATTCTATAGCTTTTTGCACCCAGGATTTTGCATGTAATCATGTAAAATAACATTTAATTTTCATGAAAACTTTTTTTCAAATGGAATTCATGTTCTTGTGGTTAAGACTCTAAACTTGTGTACACTACATGTATGGTAAAGGTTACATGGCTTTAAATAGGGCTAAACAAAATATCTTATGTATTGCATGCCTCAATGGTAATCCATACAGGGCTAGGGTCTGAGCAGAAGAAGAATGAATCCTAATCCTTAGAGCATAAGTAGTTATGTTACTATAGACCACTCTCCTTGTCAGTGAATGTATGGCTGCGGGTAATAAGTTTGTAATGGTTATTAAGTAGTTAAAATACAATTAGAAGATTACTTTAAAATTATACCTGAACATGTTCATCAGTAGAATTGATGTAAATATATCAGTTGCCTCTGTTAATGTTCGTAGTTTAGCCAAGAAAAGGACAATATCCCCAAGAAAGGTGATGAGCAGGAAGATGATGCTAAGACCCAGTTGGCTAAAGAGCCGTTGTCTTCTGAAGTGGCCGCTTCCCTGACAAATAGAGAGGTAATGATGGTAATAATGAACATGTCCTTTCCTTTGTTCTTTGACATATTGTGTTTGTGTATAGATTCTTTCAAGTTGAAATGGCTCTCTGTTTAACAAAAAATGGTAGCTGAAGTTACTGAGAGTAATCTCATTGCTTTAGAGGTAAAACTGTTTTTGTTGTTCACATTGTTTTCTTATTTCTCAAAATTTATCCAAATGCAGTTGTGCAGTTTTTGATTATTTCATTTTTTTTTTTTTTGTCTTTGTGTTACTTGTTCAGAATTCATCATGCATGCTCCAACTTTAACTCTTGATAACTATTTATGCTCTCTTTTCCCTGAATAAGCACGATAATGTTGAAAATGGTTCACACTGTCATATTGATCCTTGTTTCTGCAGCCGATCACATCACAATTATTGCCGTGACTTATCTTCATCAGCTCAATTTTCTCCGTAAATCTTCTCTCTCACTTGACTCACTAGGGGATGATGACGATCAAACGAGTGCAGCTTATTGGTGGAGAAAGTAACATGAATTTGTTGAAAAATTGTGTTATCACACATGATTTATTGCATTTATGAGCAGAAATGCTTCCATAACATGTTCAGATGATTAGTCGTGTAATTTATAATGGGGGTGGTGGTTGAATTACTTTATTTCTGAAGTTTTACTATTATATTAATTATTCATATTCTTTACTTTCATTTGTACACTCCCAATTTGCAATTCTCATTGTCATGATTGATAATTTTCAAAGGAAAAACTCTGGACATTCACTTTTTTGCTAAAATGTTTCATGTTTTGAAAATGGCAAACATGTTTGCTGCCCACAGTGTCATATGTTCTTAGTTGATTTTTTCCCAACTGATTTTGTTTTGTATTAGCATTGATTCTTTTAATACGTTTCGGAATGTCCATCATCATTACTACCTCATACATCTGTAATGTTAAGCAAATTCCACTGAAATTCTCATTGCTAAGACATCAAAAGAGCAAGCATTATAAATGATCATATAAACATGGAGGTATTAAAATGTTACGGATAGATTTATTGTATTTTTATTGAAATGTTGCTAATATTGCTTATCAATTCTACTTTCTTTTTTCCCACACTTAGTTGTACTCTATCCCTACAATAAAACCTTATTTCAAAGGTTGCATCACAATGAGAATGATTTTCATCATCAGGCGTTATTTGTATAACTGAACTTTTCTTTTCGCTTCTAGTAACTTGTTTTTACTATGCATTTTTTTAAAATCTGAATCAATGAACAAGGACATTAACATATTATACTAAAGTTAATCCTAGTATGAATAAGAATGAGTTAGATAAAATTCTAAATTAAAGGAAATTTAAAATTGCAAGTCAAGGTACTTTGAAATTAAGTCAGAACACATGTTATTGATTTTTATTGCAGAAAATTTTCACACCCAGGGGTCCCACAGCTCCGGCTAAAAACGATCAAGATGGACAAAATTCGATCTTCAAAACAGCCAGGGACGACCCTTATGCTGGTAAATAAAGAATATAATGCATGCCAGCAGAAACACATAAGAGCAGAAATTAGCATTTTATTTGAATCTTTGGTAATATGATTAATTTTCATTTAATTGTGTTTACATCTCAATTGAGTATGTAAAAGCATTAAGTTATTTCTTATGATAAATGCTTGTTTTATGTTATACTTGTTCCTGATGCAAAGAACTAGTGTTAGGATGTTAATTCATTATTCATATCATGGTTGTTAAAACGTATTATAAGTGACGGCAGAGCAAATGTATGGTGTAAAACACTGTGCCTCAGCTACACATGCTATAAATCATGAAACAGCAACTTCCTGCACAGATGAAAGTTGTGACTGGAAAGGGTTATAACCTCTGAGTCATGTGGGACCTTCATTAAAGCATAGGTTTAAATCAGAGGTTTCCCCTCACACAGGATTGATGTGATGCTCAGCTTGTATACATGTTTAGAAAATGTGTAGCCAATGTATGTTTGATAGAATTATCATTTGTGAAAAATGAATGAATAGTATATTATTTCTAATGTACTAAAATGAAACAGAAATTAACTTTAAAAGTGGGTTTGTTTTCTGTTTTGATAATTCTGGCTCAATAGTGGATATGTCGTCAGAGTAGCGTAGTTTATCTTCCTCACAGTGCTTAAGGGGAAACTTCAGTTGAGATATGTTCATTGACTCCGTAGCTCTCTTCTGAGAATTACAGTGTAAGATATGGAGTTCTGATTGAGTTTGAGTTGAGCTGTTTGTAAAGGAATTCATTCCCTTTTTAGGATGTAACTGAATTCCAGTAGAATTCATATGTACATGTAAAATGAGAGTTCAATGTAATGTTTTGTAAGAAAGAAAAAGTTACTATAGTATAGTGAAACTCTTTAGCTGCAAGTTTTAAAAGATATATTTAGAAAGCTAGCTGAAAGCTTAATTTTACCTATATGCTAATCTCAGTTCGTATTTTTACTGTTCAAGGTCCTGAGAATGAGCGTCAGCGTGCTGTTGTTGATGCATTTTTGCACGCCTGGACGGCATATTCTCGTTACGCATGGGGCCACGATGAACTGAAGCCCATCTCACGAGGCTGGCAGGAGTGGATGGGAGTGGCTCTCACTATGGTTGATTCACTTGACACCATGTACATGATGGGGCTTAAAAAAGGTCAGTTTAAGATGTATTTGGAGTACATTGAACTCTTAGTAGATATAAGGAAACAAGTATATATATATCAATATTTATTTTGTAATCATAATTAAATCAAACCATATGTAACAAAAACGCTATAGGATGTACATTGTATAGTTGAGTTGTATAAGTCAGACTTTATCAGAATAAGCAACAGGGAATAGTTTTTTCACCAATTTAATTTCACTGAGCGCTATCCAAATAGCACTCAATCAACTATGTGACAAGAACAACTACCTACAAATTGCATATTTCAGCTGATACTTATCCAAATGCACAACCTGAGATGTGGTTTCATCAGTATGTAACATCTAAAATACAAAATAATCTTTCAGAAAATCGTACCAAAAATTGTTCTCCAATTTCACATAGGAATATTTTCGCCAATATTATACATGTATTTTTATATGTCTATGGTTAAATGTGCAGCAAATATAAATTGAAACATTTCACCATAAATGTAGACTGCAGACTTGCTCGCCCAAGTTCAAGTGAAATTTATTTTTCATTTGAATACTACTAGCTTCATACATGTACATGTATATGTAGACCACAATCTTTTGCAAGGAAAATATAAAAAAATGTGTTTTAAAAGTACTTAAAAGGTTATCTAACACTTCGTTTCAGGCATTTAAACATCACTTGTGCATTAGGCACCAGAGTGTATTTATGACATTGACATTTCTTTCTGAGACATATACATGTCTAAACGCAGACATACCAGCTTCTCAGCTATATGTATGTGACTGTGTTAGTCTATAATTGGCAGCATGTGTATACGGAACCGTGTATACACCCATAAGTAAAAAGCTCCAACTCCACTCCATATTGCATGGCGCTTAAAATCCTTATAGATTGTAAAAGAATGAAATGCATTTTTCTGTGTTTTGTAAATGTTATAGCCATGAAAAGTAACATTTTTAATTTAAGCATCATTGATAAAAGTTGAAATTATTGCAGAAAATATTTACAGAAATATGATTTTTACCATAGATGAACCAAATAAATAATTTAAAAACCTGCACTGCTGCATATGCTGGAAGAAATAAGTTGTACATGTACATGCCCCCACCCTATCTGATTTACAAATACATGGTTGAGGAGCAACTGTCCATCTGTCATCTATCATCGCATATCGGTCCGAGATTTTTTGTGTCTAAATATCCATTTCATAGAGAGGTCGACTTGTTCCCGTTTCATCACTTTGGACAATGACTTAGAATCATTGTCAATGAAGATTAGAATTCTTAATCCAAATGGTACCCTATGAGCTTTTTATCACCAACACGTTTCCTAGCATGTATCCATCTGTATACAGTACAGGCCTGGTTATTCGGACCCCTCGGACCTTGATGATGGATCTGTATGTTTGGACGTCCGGATTACAAAATGCCCACCAAACACTATTTTGATAGGGCATGATATGGGCGAAATCTTACATTTTGTTGCATATTTTGCCATTAAAGTAGTAAAGAATACTATTTTTGGTTTCAAAATGGTTTCCATTGTACATTCAAAAGACTGCAGCAGTGCGGCATTATGTTACAAGTGTTGAGCCTAAACAATAATGTTTTCGACCTTTTTTATAAATCCGTGTACATGTATTATTTTCAAACCTGTTTCTAGGTCAAAGATCTAGTCTCTATCATCCATTTGAGCAATGCTAAAGTAACTTATATTATCAAAAGAAAGTCGGTCGATAAAAAATAAGCATTGTGTGTACTCGGTAGCACCATTTCACTAGTATATAGTAGGGTGGGTTTTGTTGCCACATTGAAAAGCAGGTACAAAAACATAGGTTTGTGCATACAGAATTTGGAGAGTATAGGTCTGGATAATCGAGTTATCCAAATGTTCAGAAGCCGGATAATTTAACCTGTACTGTATTTCAACAACTTCATGAAACATCATGCAAAAATGAATTACCCCACGCCATTTTGCATCTATATTTGCGTGAATGATAATTCGTTTTATGGAAAATACCTCGATGTACCCATTGTACTTTGCTTTCATAGGTCTAGAAAAGGCATCAAGCTAGAAGAGATTTTTTAGATCATATTCAATTAAATTGGAATACTCATGCGTAGGCGTCGTTAGTGAAGTTGCTTGTTGTGCAAGTAATATTTTCTTTCAGTGAGCAGTAAACTTGGCGATCACTTCTGGTGATTTTTAAACCACATTCATGCCGCCCTTCTTTCTGTCTATCATAAGAAAATTTGCTTGCAAAAATCATACTTTTACTGTCTGAAGGCACACCACTGGTTGCTTGGCCACATCATCACTTAACCTTATTTTTTAAATCTCCCGGACGAGTCCGAGGGGAGATTTCTTGCTTAAAAAGCTTATAACTTGAACACCATAAGAGCTATTGCTTTGAAAATTAAATATGTTTAGTTTGAGGACAATCGTATGTCTCAAATTTTTTTTTTTTTGTACTTTGGCCTACTTTTTGACGAACTTATGACCTTCGGTACAAATATCTTGTTACCACACTTTAGGGAGAAGTATTTGGCCGATTGTCGCCAAACTTCATATGTAGCTTCGATGTACTACTCTCCAGACCTGATTAGATTTTGGTGTACTTTGGCCTACTTTTTGATGAAGTTACGATGTGTTTTAAAAAAATATTATTACGTAATTGTGTTTATCTGTCTCCTGGGAACAGTTTATGACTTATCATCACCAAACTTGACATTTGGTATGTCTATATCACTCTCCTCACGTGATTTGATATTGGTGTACTTTGGCCTACTTTTTGAACTTTTTTACGAGGCGTAACGTACAAACCTTGTTAACACTCTACAGGAAAAGTATTTGAGCTATGGTCACCAAACTTCATATTTAGCTTCGTTGTACTACTCTCCAGAGCTGATTAGATTTTGGTGTACTTTGGCCTACTTTTTGATGAAGTTACGATGATTTAATTATTACGTAATTGTGTTTATCTGTCTCCTGGGAACAGTTTATGACTTATCATCACCAAACTTGACATTTGGTATGTCTATATCACTCTCCTCACTTGATTTGATATTGGTGTACTTTGGCCTACTTTTGAAACGATGAGCGTTACGTAATAAACCTTGTTAACACTCTACAGGGAAAGGTATTTGAGCTATGGTCACCAAACTTCATATTTAGCTTCGTTGTACTACTCTCCAGAGCTGATTAGATTTTGGTGTACTTTGGCCTACTTTTGATGAAGTTACGATGATTTAATTATTACGTAATTGTGTTTATCTGTCTCCTGGGAACAGTTTATGACTTATCATCACCAAACTTGACATTTGGTATGTCTATATCACTCTCCTCACGTGATTTGATATTGGTGTACTTTTGGCCTACTTTTTTGAACTTACGAGCGTTACGTAATAAACCTTGTTAACACTCTACAGGGAAAAAGTATTTGAGCTATGGTCACCAAACTTCATATTTAGCTTCGTTGTACTACTCTCCAGAGCTGATTAGATTTTGGTGTACTTTGGCCTACTTTTTGATGAAGTTACGATGATTTAATTATTACGTAATTGTGTTTATTTGTCTCCTGGGAACAGTTTATGACTTATCATCACCAAACTTGACATTTGGTATGTCTATATCACTCTCCTCACGTGATTTGATATTGGTGTACTTTGGCCTACTTTTGAACTTACGAGCGTTACGTAATAAACCTTGTTAACACTCTACAGGGAGAAGTATTTGACCTATGGTCACCAAACTTCATATCTAGCTTCGTTGTACCTCTCTCCAGAGCTGATTAGATTTTGGTGTACTTTGGCCTACTTTTGATGAAGTTACGATGTGTTTTTAAAAACAAATTATTACGTAATTGTGTTTATCTGTCTTGTGGGAACAGTTTATGACTTATCATCACCAAACTTGACATTTGGTATGTCCATATCACTCTCCTCACGTGATTTGATATTGGTGTAATTTGGCCTACTTTTGAACTTACGAGCGTTACATAATAAACCTTGTTACCACTCTACAGGGAGAAGTATTTGACCTATGGTCACCAAACTTCATATCTAGCTTCGTTGTACCTCTCTCCAGAGCTGATTAGATTTTGGTGTACTTTGGCCTACTTTTGATCAAATTACCATGTGTTTTTTTTTTAAAACAAATTATTACGAATTTGTGTTTATCTGTCTCCTGGGAAGACTTTATTACCTATCATCACCAAAACTTGACATTTTTGTATGACTATGTCACTCTCCTCACGTGATTTGATATTTTGAGTACTTTGGCCTACTTTTCAAAAATGGCCTGATCGGGAAATGGCTTGATCGGGGAAGGGGAGATTTGGCGTTCCCGGCGACTACTGCTATCTCTTGCATCCAAACACAGGCTTTGATGTTATAAATTTATTTATTCTATGAAGTCTTGGCAAGAATGGATTGCCAAGAATCTAACATTTGAGAGAGAAAATGGATGTTCAGCTCTTTGAGATCGTGATCCGAGAACTTGGAGGGTTATTATTCGGCTTATCACCTGTCAGGACAACAGGTGTTTGCTGACAAAGCAGTAAGTTACCAGATTATTTTACTCATACCCTTTGAAATTGTGAATTCATTTATGCAGTTATATGTATTCCATTTCATAATAATTAATGATTATGCAAATGTATAATTCATTTCAAATGGAACTCCCACCGTAATGATTGATAATTGTGCAAATGTTTAATATGGTTCAAATAGAACATATTTTCTGTGATTTGTTCAAGGCTTTTACTGTTTATCCTCAGATACTTTTAAGGTAGCCACTAGCCACTTCCTAATTTTAATGTCTGTTGGCTCATTTACATGAAAAAGTATTTTAATTCAAATTTATGTTGTTGAATACATTGATCATATATCATAACTGTTAGAATTGAGCAGAATATTGTTTTTCTAAGAGAAAACACACAATTGTATTGTGTTTTCTGTGATCTGAGTAATGTAGCATCATGTACATTAAATTGTAAATCTTTTTTCTCGAGGACAATATACATATTTTTTTAAGAGTGTATCTTTAAATACATCCCTTAATTATAAGACAATTGCAACACCTGCAAGCAAAGGGATTACTTCCCTGCTTTCTTGGACTGCTGATGATAGTCTGTATGGCTTAGACTCTAATGAAGAGCAAGGCCAATTGGGCCAAAGTGTCACTATCTGCAGCTGAAATTGATATTTTTACTGTATAATTACTTAATGTGATTTCAGCTAGCAATGCGTGCTCACAATAAACCTGCGCTCATTATCACGCTACAATTGAAAAACCATGAACCCTTGACAATTAATATTAGACCAAAATAACATATAATCATATCACCAGCTCAATTAGGACACGATTTTCATGTTTTGATCCTTTTGTGGCTACCCAGTTCCTACTGGCCAGTCGTCTTTGGCCATGCCTCATTGGACTATTCCTTTCCCATTCCGTGTGTCGTCTCAAAGCTTGAAAAAACTGAGCTACACCCACTTCAATGTAATCAGTATTGCTGAATCGGGTTCCATTCAACTCGAACTGAGAGACATTAGCAGATTGTTGGGGCAAACCGATCTTTTGAGGTACCAAAACAAGACATAGTTATAATTCTTCTGCAACCACTTGTCATGATGCCCCAGCTCTCTCACTCACTGGGCACTCTGGAGCGAGGACATCATTGCTTTGACAGTTTCACTCGTAGGGAAAAATTACTAAACTACTTATGTCACTAACTTCTCTTTCAGGCGCTCAAGTATAATACCTTGTGTGGGGATACTAACTTTGTTACTATCCCCATCACCTTTGGCTAGAGTTAGGCAACAAACTCTTCCCCTGCTTTGAGGTCATACGAAAATCCCCTGTAATCG
>CM032660.1:48958532-48998417 GCA_019095985.1 Streblospio benedicti | reverse complement strand
CTAAAAAATACTTCTTATCTGTGCACATAACTGTGTCAGGAAATAATAAAGCAGAGTTCTTGTTGGTCTAAACTTGTAGTGAGACAATTGGCCCCTTGGTAAGGCAAATCAATGGGTCAATTCTGTACTTGATGGGTCAATATTTTTGCGGTAAATTTTGAACATGAACAGTTTCAATAAATAATATTTAAAAAATAACTCCAGTGCTCACTTTTATGCTGAGTAATCTGACTTATAGTGAAATAAAGTACAATGGTTTAAGTAATGTTTTTCATATCTTATTTATTCACACATCATAAGGCCAGTAATATTTTATCAGCATTTCAAATGATTGATCTTAAATCAAGAACATTTGTTTCATTTTGAATAATATCAACATACATAGGCAGAAAAATAACATCAACATGCATCACTTACTACAAATCTGTCAGCACATTGCAGATGGGTAAAACGATTATTTTTGATAACTGTAAGCGCATTAATGGCGGTTTTACCCGCTGTTGCTAACGTTTGAATAACTCGGCGTCCGTTTTTGATGGCTTCTGGATTCCCAGCTCATTAACATCGGCAATTGTTGGCCGCTTTCAGTTTCATTGATAATATTCAAATTGGGCACTAATTTCAGCGCGGATGTGCTTATAGTAAACAACAGTGGAGAGGAACACAATGAAACGAAAAGTTTATCAAGCAAAAGTGGACGACTTCTGCTGGACCCATCTTTAAAAAACCACGGTGGGTACTATGTGTCATTATTTATACATCCACCTTCACATTTACATAATGTGGTACACTTTAGGCCGGCTTTTGCACATTTGCAATTGCCTACACATGCTTTAAGACAACCACTATTCAAGAGTACAGCACAGGCTTCACTTGCATTGGCAAGAGTCGTCCAAAATGGTTTCCACTGTTTCTTGTCGTCCTCTACCGAACCCCATTCAGAGGGATTGGGAAGGTCTTGAAGCCTACAACATGACTGCTGCCAAATGAATGCTGCCTGAAGCAGTGCCCGTTTAATATGTTGGTAAAGGGCAGCCTGTGTAGGGGGAATATCATCCAAAGCCTGGCCCAAAGTGAAATTGACATACTTTTAGTGACAACTAAAGGCAGTGAAGTACTGACAAATATGGATGCTGATGTCAAAGCCATAACACCATGCAATCATTCAGAAGCTGACAGCAGGATTATTCTGCATCTTGCACATGGTGTGGCGCAAGGACATCAGAAGGCCTACATAAGAACAGTAGATAGTGACATTGTGGTGATTGCTGTTTCTGTTTTTCTACAGCTAAACTTGGTGGAACTGTGGGTAGGCCAGGGAACTGGACGTAATTACAAAAACCTTCCCATCCATGAAATTAGTTCACAGATGGGTCCAGTTAAGTCGTCCACATTGCCACTTTTCCACGCCTTTTCAGGTTGTGATAGCACATCCCAGATGTTTGGGATTGGTAAGAAAACTGCGTGGGTTGCATGGGAGTGCTATCCAGAAATAACGGACACTTTCCTACTGTTGATGGATAACCCTTCATTGCTTACCATAGAATCAGTCCATATGCAGCAATTAGAGAGATTCACAGTGTTGATGTATAGCAAGGGGTGTGGCATTACTAGAGTCAATGATGCAAGAATAAGTCTTTTTACGCATGGACTTAGATCATTGGCTTCCCTTTACCAACATATTAAACGGGCACTGCTTCAGGCAGCATTCATTTGGCAGCAGTCATGTTGTAGGCTTCAAGACCTTCCCAATCCCTCTGAATGGGGTTCGGTAGAGAACGACAGGAAACAGTGGAAACCATTTTGGACGACTCTTGCCAATGCAAGTGAAGCCTGTGCTGTACTCTTGAATAGTGGTTGTCTTAAAGCATGTGTAGGCAATTGCAAATGTGCAAAAGCCGGCCTAAAGTGTACCACATTATGTAAATGTGAAAGTGGATGTATAAATAATGACACATAGTACCCACCGTGGTTTTTTGTTAATAGAAATAAGACGTTTCACAACAGTGTAGCCTTGTTTCAGGTGTATGTTGTGATCATTCTATCATATGTATGTCGTGATGATTCTATTAAGTTGTTTGCTTATTGTAAAGATATCTGTTAAATGAATTCCATAAAACATTAGAATTTTACTAACATAGTTTTTCATCATGTTATTATTGACTTTCCTATTTTGTGAGATACTTTTCAATCCGCAATGTAGGTAGGCCCCTATTAATGATTGTATAAGTGTGGTTGATTATTTATTTTTATGAAGAAATTGCAATTGAACACATTAGATTTACCAGATAATGCACAATAACTGTTGAACATTACCAATTTTAAATGATGCCTAATGAATATTATTCAATAAAAAGTATTACTTGCTTTTAGTCGATTATGTTGTATCGTTACATAAAAATAATGTCTAACATTGGATATAGTAATTTTAGAAGAAAATAAATGCCAGAAATGGATTTTTCATCATAAAATTACTCCATTTAGAGGTATTACACATGATAATACAACTTTTAGAACTCAAAATATAAAATTGCCCCTTTTCGACGGCGGCCATATTGGATTTCACGGTCACTGGCTTACGTTATTGATTTTTTTGCGGTTCCGTTACTTTTTCAACTCTCCAAGCCCATATCTTGCTGCATCCAAAAATTCAATATTCTATCCAGATGTGAAGTATCATAGTGACATTGTGCAGATTATTGGTCCGACGACCCATTGGTCCGATTTAATTGGTCCGAAGGCCTATTGGTCCGAAAATTAACATATCAGCATTGTATTCATGCATCTACCACTGCAAGCAGACATTTTTCACACACTGATAACACACCTCGTCACACACTTTTTATATAGGTTTATAGTTATTCTTTCAAAAACTGGTTGATAGTTATCAAAGAAAATCTAAAAGACACCTTTGCATGAAATAAAATATGGTTAACGTGCATTTGAAATTACTAATAATATATCTAATTTGCCAAAAAGATACCTACCTGATTTTGTAGGTTGGTATTGCATAATGAAATTTTTCTTGTTAGATTAAAAAGTTATTCTTTAAATATTGAAATCACAATGTACAAACACTGTATTGCTAATACACTGATTTTTTGCAAAGATAAGTTTATATAACACAGTTACTTTCAATCCCGGAAAGGGGCGGGGCGGGGACCAAGCAATTGAACTGAGAGAAAGAAACACACATCAGCTGACACATATCCAATTGGCAAATGAGAAGCCTGGGATGAGACAGGTACTTCAAAGCTGCTTTTTACATAGAGTTTTCATAGCTGTTGGCATCAGAAAATGCCATTTCATAGCTGCTGGACAATGAAAAAGTAGGCATTCATAGCTGCTTGGGAGGGTGGAACAGGTGGGTCAGTGGGGGGGGGAGCATACCCGTCAGCAGATGTATGGAAGTGTCCCCCCAGGGGCTTTGAATGGTTCATATTTAGAATGTTTTACTGTATGATTTACTACATGTACATTTAAACAAAATAAAGAATTTGTATCTATGATCACCCGCCGCAAATTAGATAGAACAATGGAATCATTCACAAATGACGTCACCCTGCAGGGGGGAGAGGGGGGTAGCAAAAATATGAGGGGGCGGCGCTTTTAGCATTGAATGATGTCACCTTTTGAAAAAAAAAAGTTTCATTTATTTTACAGTATTTCAACTTACTTTCTGACATGCTTTATGTCCTAAATACATTTGTAAAAATTTTGTCTAAATTATGGACATATATGTTCAAACGTATTTATATAATGAGATAATAATTAAGAGTGGAATCACACACCAATACCTGTATACACATGGGCGTGAGTGGCGATGTTCATTTGAAGTTACTTGAGTGAGGCACAGTGACTAACTCTAACTTAAAAAGTCATGCACAGGGTAATTTCACGTCATATCTACCTTTAATGCCACACAAACAGTACTTGCTAAGCCATTTGAATATATACATTTTTATTTGTGCAGCGTTCCATTCAAGAATCATAACGTCCTTTTTCAGTGGCAAGGATTATCTTTTTCATATGGTGAAATCATGAGAGCATTGTGACTTAATATTCAAAAGAATAATAATCTTTTTAGAGAAACCTTCATGTAATATAATGTTGTTGTTTTTGTTGAAGTAGATATATAGGCCTAATCAATATTTTTTCAATCCATGATATAGATATTTTAAATATAAACATATATCTTTTATATTCTCAAAGAAAAAATTAAACACGTTTTGAAGAATGATTATTATAGCGCTATATATAAAATCTGTTTACATACATACTATTTACCTGTTCATGAAATTAGAAATGAACTGAGGGTACTTATAAATAGGTGTTGCACCAACGAGTGCACATTAATGTAGCATCCTTGGTTGTTCCCCAGGGCCGGCGGGGGGATACACAAAATAAACAAATCAAGAACCAGTTAATGAATGTACTCAATTATATGAATATTCGAACAATGGGCGATCAATGGGCTAGAAATCCTACAGATTTCATCAATAAAAACATCAACCATTTTACATCATCTTCCGCCACCAAACGCAGCGTGTATCACACTTTTGACGTGTCACATGCAAAAAATTTAATTATTCCATCACCATGTAGTATATATTTGACCCACGAATCGCTTTTAAAATCAGGCAGTAATTTATTTAGACACATATACTTAGCATTTGGTTCCACCTCCTGCCACTGCAGACACATATAATTTTAGTTCACTCTGCACACACAATTCATGACGCCACATGGGTTTTCCCCTTAATTTAGAAAACTAAAGTTTAACTTGTAAACAGGTTTGATAGATGGGGTTTTTTTTCACCTCCAGTGTGTAACAGCCCCCTCCCGTGTAACCGCATGTAGATTGAATGCTAATATGCACAATTTACAAACAAGTAAACACAAATTGGTGTCGGTGATTAAAGGCAGTAGTGAATATAGCTAAATACTAGTATTCATACAAGCTGCACCCTATGTGGGGATTTTAATAGTCAATCAGCATTTGGTGAGTGAAATATTTGCCATATAGTGATATCAACCAAAGAAGCTTGGATAAATAGTTCAATGTACTGAACGTTTAACATAAAAAAAAAATGTCATATAAAAACTTTCACAAAACAGCCTTACCTTAAAACTGTAATAAAAAACTAAGTAAATAAAATAAAAACTTTGTCACAACCTTCCTACCTGCCAAAATCTTGTGTTACGGAATGACTATTGATTTTTGTTACGCCTAAAGTAAAAACCACTTAAATCTAGAGAACATATTTACCAATTTACCATTAAATGTACATTATGTACATAATTCTCTTATATTCTATCTAAATAAGTAAATTGATACATACATGTACATTACAGAGACTCATTATTATATAGGGAATCAAATATTTGTTATCATGTATCAATATAAAAAAATGATACAAAATCCTGTGCACAAATATATTCTTTTTACAAAACTGATCGAATGTCCCACCAGCACACACAATAGAAAAATACTCATACAATTATTTTCAAAATATATTTATAGGAACTAAAAGATTTTTAGCATGTGTAAAACAAATCTATATATAATTCTCCGAGAGGGGCGTGCCCACATGGTTGTTTTTATTTTTTATTTTTGGAAATTCCCCTGAAATCACTTTCTGGGCCGTTTTCACGCTTATAGGACATCTGCCCAATGAGAACATCACCTTCCTAGGGTCTGTCTGTTCTTAGTGCACTTTCCTATTGTTACATCGTCGGTTTACGGCTTGATCCAATCACCATAAAGTCCTTGTTCTACTAACCCGTGGGATAAAATTCTAAATTAAAGGAAATTTAAAATTGCAAGTCAGGTACTTTGAAATTAAGTCAGAACACATGTTATTGATTTTTATTGCAGAAGATTTCACACCCAGGGTCCCACAGCTCCGGCTAAAAACGATCAAGATGACAAATTCGATCTTCAAAACAGCCAGGGACGACCTTATGCTGGTAAATAAAGAATATAATGCATGCCAGCAGAAACACATAAGAGCAGAAATTAGCATTTATTTGAATCTTTGGTAATATAGTTAATTTTCATTTAATTGTGTTTACATCTCAATTGAGTATGTAAAAGCATTAAGTTATTTCTTATGATAAATGCTTGTTTTTTATGTTATACTTGTTCTGATGCAAAGAACTAGTGTTAGGATGTTAATTCATTATTCATATCATGGTTGTTAAGAAAATCTTTATAAGTGACAGCAGAGCAAATGTATGGTGTAAAACACTGTGCCTCAGCTACATGCTATAAATCATGAAACAACAACTTCCTGCACAGATGAGGATTTGTGACTGGAAAGGGTTATAACCTCACAGGTATGTGGGACCTTCATTAAAGCATGGTTTAAATCAGGGTTTCCCCTCACAGGATTGATGTGATGCTCAGCTTGTACATACATGTTTAGAAAATGTGTAGCCAATGTATGTTTGATAGAATTATCATTTGTGAAAAATGAATGAATAGTATATTATTTCTAATGTACTAAAATAAAACAGAAATTAACTTTAAAAATTAGGTTTTGTTTTTCTGTTTTGATAATTCTGGCTCAATAATTGGATATGTCGTCAGGTAAGCGTAGTTTATCTTCCTCACAGTGTAAGGGAAACTTCAGTTGAGATATGTTCATTGACTCCATTAGCTCTCTTCTGAAGAATTACAGTGTAAGATATGGAGTTCTGATTGAGTTTGGGGATTGAGAGCTGTTTGTAAGGAATTCATTCCCTTTTAGGATGTAACAATTCCAGTAGAATTCATATGTACATGTAAAATGAGAGTTCAATGTGATGTTTTGTAGAAAAGAAAAAAGTTACTATAGTATAGTGAAACTCTTGCTTTGCAAGTTTTAAAGATTATATTTAGAAAGCTAGCTGAAAGCTTAATTTTACCTATAATACTAATCTCTAGTTCAATATTTTTTAACATTCAAGGTCCTGAGAATAGCGTCAAGCGTGCTGTTGTTGATGCATTTTTTGCACGCCTGGGCTGGCATATTCTCGTTACGCATGTGGGGCCACGATGAACTGAAGCCCATCTCACAGGCTGGCAGGAGTGGATGGGAGTGGCTCTCACTATGGTTGATTCACTTGACACCATGTGCATGATGGGGCTTAAAAAAGGTCAGTTTGCAAGATGTATTTGGGTACATTGAACTCTTAATGATAGGGAAACAAGTATATATATATCAATATTTATTTTTGTAATCATAATTAAATCAAACCATATGTAACCACAAAAAGCAGCTATAGGATGTACATTTAATGGTGAGTTGTATAAGTCAGACTTTATCAGAATAAGCAACAGGGAATAGTTTTTCACCAATTTAATTTCACTGGCGCTATCCAAATAGCACTCAATCAACTATGTGACAAAGAACAACTACCACCACAAATTGCATATTTCAGCTGATACTTATCCAAATGCACAACCTGAGATGTGGTTTCATCAGTATGTAACATCTAAATACAAAATAATCTTTCAGAAAATCATTTTATAAGTTTCTTCTCCAATTTCACATAGGAATATTTTTCGCCAATATTATACATGTATTTTATATGTCTATGGTTAAATACTGCAGCAAATATAAGTGAAACATTTCACCATAAATGTAGACTGCAGACTTGCTCGCCCAAAAGTTCAAGTGAAATTTATTTTTCATTTGAATACTATAGCTTCATACATGTACATGTAGACCACAATCTTTACAGGAAAATGATAAAAAATGTGTTTTAAAAGTACTTAAGGTTATCTAACACTTCGTTTCAGGCATTTAAACATCACTTGTGCATTAGGCGCAGAGTGTATTTACTTGACATTGACATTTCTTTCTGAGACAACCATGTCTAAACGCAGACATACCAGCTTCTCAGCTATATGTATGTGACTGTGTTAGTCTATAATTGGCAACATGTGTATCTGAACCGTGTATACACCCATAAAGTAAAAGCTCAACTCCACTCCATGTGCATGGCGCTTAAAATCCTTATAGATTGTAAAAAGAATGAAATGCATTTTTCTGTGTTTTGTAAAATGTTATAGCCATGAAAAGTAACATTTTTAATTTAAGCATCATTGATAAAGTTGAAATTATTGCAGAAAATATTTACAGAAATATGATTTTTACCATAGATGAACCAAATAAATAATTTAAAACCTGCACTGCATATGCTGGAAGGAAATAAGTTGTACATGTACATGCCCCACCCTATCTGATTTACAAATACATGGTTGAGGAGCAACTGTCCATCTGTCATCTATCCGCCATATCGGTCCGAGATTTTTTGTGTCTAAATATCCATTTCATAGAGAGATCGACTTGTTCCGTTTCATCACTTTGGACAATGACTTAGAATCATTGTCAATGAAGATTAAATTCTTAATCAAATGGTACCCTATGAGCTTTTATCACCAACTTGTTCCTAAGCATGTATCCATCTGTATACAGTACTGCAGGCCTGGTTATTGGACCCCTCAGACCTTGATGATGGATCTGTATGTTTTGGGCGATCAGTTACAAAATGCCCACCAAACACTATTTTGATAGGGCATGATAGCAAGTAGAAATCTCTTACATTTGTTGCATATTTTGCCATTAAAGTAGTAAGAATACTATTTTGGTTTCAAAATGGTTTCCATTGTACATTCAAAGACTGCAGCAATGAGGCATTATGTTACAAGTGTTGAGCCTAAACAACTAATGTTTCGACCTTTTTTATAAATCCGTGTACATGTATTATTTTCAAACCTGTTTCTAGGTCAAAGATCTAGTCTCTATCATCCATTTTGAGCAATGCTAAAGTAACTTATATTATCAAAGAAAGTCGATTCGATAAAAAATAGGCATTATTATTATTTTCGGTAGCACCATTTCACTAGTATATATTAGGGTGGGTTTTTGTTGCCACATTGAAATTTACAAAAACAGGTTTGTGCATACAGAATTTGGAAATTATAAGGTCTGGATAATCGAGTTATCCAAATGTTCAGAAGCTGGATAATTTAACCTGTACTGTATTTCAACAACTTCATGAAACATCATGCAAAATGAATTACCATACATTTGCATCTATATTTGCGTGAATGATAATTAAGTTTTATGGAAAATATACCTCGTGTACCCATTGTACTTTGCTTTCATAGGTCTAGAAAGGCATCAAGCTAGAGATTTTTAGATCATATTCAATTAAATTGGGAATACTCATGCGTAGGCGTCGTTGAGTGAGATTGCTTCGTTGTGCAAGTAATATTTTCTTTCATTGAGCAGTAAAATTGGCGATCACTTCTGGTGATTTTTAAACACATTCATGCAGTCCTTCTTTCTGTCTATCATAAGAAAATTTACTTGCAAAATCGCTCTTTACTGTCTGAGAAGGCACAATTCACTGGTTGCTTTGTCACATCATCCCACTTAACCTATTTTTATCTCTTGCATCAAACACAGGCTTTGATGTTATAAATTTATTTATTCTATGAACAACCAGAACCTCAATTAAGACCACCTCTATATTGAGACCACATCTATAGTAAGACAACTTTTCACGGTCCCCAAACCTTTGTAAGCTATTAAAATGAACCTCTGTATAGAGATCACACCTATTGAGACCACTAACACTGGTCCCCAAGATGGTCCTAATAGAGAGGGTTCTACTGTATATAATGTTTATACTGGAAGAGTTACATACTGGACTTTTGTGTATATAGTATTTTCATTCATGGCTTCAGAGTTTAGTCTTAACGCAGAATGGATTGCCAGAATCTAACATTTGAGAGGAAATGGATGTTCAGCTCTTTGAGATCGTGATCCGAGAACTTGGAGGGTTATTGTGGAAACATCACCTGTCAGGACAACAGGTGTTTGCTGACAAACAGTAAGTTACCAGATTATTTTACTCACCAGCCTTTGTAATTGTGAATTCATTTATGCAGTTATATGTATTCCATTTTATAATAATTAATGATTGAAACATTTCACCATAAATGTAGACTGCAGACTTGCTCGCCCAAAAGTTCAAAGTGAAATTTATTTTTCATTTGAATACTACTAGCTTCATACATGTACATGTATATGTAGACACAATCTTTTGCAAAGGAAAATATAAAAAATGTGTTTTAAAAGTACTTAAAAGGTTATCTAACACTTCGTTTCAGGCATTTAAACATCACTTGTGCATTAGGCACCAGAGTGTATTTATGACATTGACATTTCTTTCTGAGACATATACATGTCTAAACGCAGACATACCAGCTTCTCAGCTATATGTATGTGACTGTGTTAGTCTATAATTGGCAGCATGTGTATACGGAACCGTGTATACACCCATAAGTAAAAAGCTCCAACTCCACTCCATATTGCATGGCGCTTAAAATCCTTATAGATTGTAAAAAGAATGAAATGCATTTTTTTCTGTGTTTTGTAAATGTTATAGCCATGAAAAGTAACATTTTTAATTTAAGCATCATTGATAAAAGTTGAAATTATTGCAGAAAATATTTACAGAAATATGATTTTTACCATAGATGAACCAAATAAATAATTTAAAAACCTGCACTGCTGCATATGCTGGAAGAGATAAGTTGTACATGTACATGCCCCCACCCTATCTGATTTACAAATACATGGTTGAGGAGCAACTGTCCATCTGTCATCTATCATCGCATATCGGTCCGAGATTTTTTGTGTCTAAATATCCATTTCATAGAGAGGTCGACTTGTTCCCGTTTCATCACTTTGGACAATGACTTAGAATCATTGTCAATGAAGATTAAATTCTTAATCCAAATGGTACCCTATGAGCTTTTATCACCAACACGTTTCCCTAGCATGTATCCATCTGTATACAGTACAGGCCTGGTTATTGGACCCCTCGGACCTTGATGATGGATCTGTATGTTTGGGCGTCCGGATTACAAAATGCCCACCAAACACTATTTTGATAGGGCATGATATGGGCGAAATCTTACATTTGTTGCATATTTTGCCATTAAAGTAGTAAAGAATACTATTTTTGGTTTCAAAATGGTTTCCATTGTACATTCAAAAGACTGCAGCAGTGCGGCATTATGTTACAAGTGTTGAGCCTAAACAATAATGTTTTCGACCTTTTTTATAAATCCGTGTACATGTATTATTTTCAAACCTGTTTCTAGGTCAAAGATCTAGTCTCTATCATCCATTTGAGCAATGCTAAAGTAACTTATATTATCAAAAGAAAGTCGGTCGATAAAAAATAGGCATTGTGTGTACTCGGTAGCACCATTTCACTAGTATATAGTAGGGTGGGTTTTGTTGCCACATTGAAAAGCAGGTACAAAAACATAGGTTTGTGCATACAGAATTTGGAGAGTATAGGTCTGGATAATCGAGTTATCCAAATGTTCAGAAGCCGGATAATTTAACCTGTACTGTATTTCAACAACTTCATGAAACATCATGCAAAAATGAATTACCCCACGCCATTTTGCATCTATATTTGCGTGAATGATAATTCGTTTTATGGAAAATACCTCGATGTACCCATTGTACTTTGCTTTCATAGGTCTAGAAAAGGCATCAAGCTAGAAGAGATTTTTTAGATCATATTCAATTAAATTGGAATACTCATGCGTAGGCGTCGTTAGTGAAGTTGCTTCGTTGTGCAAGTAATATTTTCTTTCAGTGAGCAGTAAAATTGGCGATCACTTCTGGTGATTTTTAAACCACATTCATGCCGTCCTTCTTTCTGTCTATCATAAGAAAATTTACTTGCAAAATCATGCTTTTACTGTCTGAAGGCACAATTCACTGGTTGCTTCGTCACATCATCACTTAACCTATTTTTATCTCTTGCATCCAAACACAGGCTTTGATGTTATAAATTTATTTATTCTGAGGTACAGCAGAACCTCCAATTAAGACCACCTCTATATTGAGACCACATCTATAGTAAGACAACTTTTCACGGTCCCAAACCTTTGTAAGCTATTAAAATGAACCTCTGTATAGAGATCACACCTATTGAGACCACCTAACACTGGTCCCCAAGATGGTCCTAATAGAGAGGTTCTACTGTATATAATGTTTATGCTGGAAAAGTTACACAAATACTGGACTTTTGTATACTATTTTCATTCATGGCTTCAGAGTTTAGTCTTGCGCAAGAATGGATTGCCAAGAATCTAACATTTGAGAGAGAAATGGATGTTCAGCTCTTTGAGATCGTGATCCGAGAACTTGGAGGGTTATTGTCGGCTTATCACCTGTCAGGACAACAGGTGTTTGCTGACAAAGCAGTAAGTTACCAGATTATTTTACTCATAGCCTTTGTAATTGTGAATTCATTTATGCAGTTATATGTATTCCATTTTATAATAATTAATGATTATGCAAATGTATAATTCATTTCAAATGGAACTCCCTTTTCGTAATGATTGATAATTGTGCAAATGTTTAATATGGTTCAAATAGAACATATTTTCTGTGATTTGTTCAAGGCTTTTACTGTTTATCCTCAGATACTTTTAAGGTAGCCACTAGCCACTTCCTAATTTTAATGTCTGTTGGCTCATCTACATGAAAAGTATTTTAATTCAAATTTATGTTGTTGAATACATTGATCATATATCATAACTGTTAGAATTGAGCAGAATATTGCTTTTCTAAGAGAAGAAAACACACAATTGTATTGTGTGATCTGAGTAATGTCGCATCATGTACATTAAATTGTAAATCTTTTTCTCGAGGACAATATACATATTTTTTAAGAGTGTATCTTTAAATACATCCCTTAATTATAAGACAATTGCAACACCTGCAAGCAAAGGGATTACTTTCCTGCTTTCTTGGACTGCTGATAGTCTGTATGGCTTAGACTCTAATGAAGAGCAAGACCAATTGGGCCAAAGTGTCACTATCTGCAGCTGAAATTGATATTTTTACTGTATAATTACTTAATGTGATTTCAGCTAGCAATGCGTGCTCACAACAAACCTGCGCTCATTATCACGCTACAATTGAAAAACCATGAACCCCTCACAATTAATATTAGACCAAAATAATATATAATCATATCACCAGCTCAATTAGGACACGATTTTCATGTTTTGATCCTCTTTTTTGTGGCTACCCAGTTCCTACTGGCCAGTCGTCTTTGGCCATGCCTCATTGGACCCTATTCCTTTCCCATTCCGTGTGTTCGTCTCAGCTTGAAAACTGGAGCTACCCACTTCAATGTAATCAGTATTGCTGAATCGGGTTCCATTCAACTCGAACTGAGAGACATTAGCAGAGTTGTTAGCAACCGATCTTTTGAGGTACCAAAACAAGACATAGTTATAATTCTTCTGCAACCACTTGTCATGATGCCCCAGCTCTCTCACTCACTGGGCACTCTGGAGCGTAGACATCATTGCTTGACAGTTTCACTCGTAGGGAAAAATTACTAAAACTGCTTATGTCACTAACTTCTCTTTCAGCCGTTCAAGTATAATACCTTGTGTGATACTAACTTTGTTACTATCCCATCACCTTTGTAGCTAGAGTTAGGCAACAAACTCTTCCCCTGCTTTGGAGGTCATACGAAAATCCCCTGTAATCGTATCAACATGAACAGAGCGAGGCCCAGCTTTATTGAAATTAGCACCGCAGAATCTGGTACGATCCAGTTAGAGTTCCGTGACCTCAGCAGATCTATACATGATAACAAGTTTGAGGTAAAATACAAATTAGTGATAATTTCGTGCATGCAAGCACATCTACCTACCGAGTACCCGTAGTTTTAATATAGTAGACTCTTCTAAAGCTAGACTACAATCTAAGAACCTATCATTTACAGTAACTTCAGTGTTATAAAGATTTTGTCATCATAAACATTGAAATAAAATGAAGAGAATTTATTGACTTCTAGATATTGATCAGAAAATACACCTGACCACAAGCAAAATGTTGAAGTATTTATGACAAGATTTACATGAATGCTTGGGCTTAGAAAGTAGTCAAGTTTCTCTTAGCTTTTTTGTTTTCCTTTTCAGCACAAAGCCTGATTTTGTATAAAGTTTTGTGTTTCTTACAATGTATTTCTATTATTTTATTTTTTACCAATCAGCAACAATTAGGTGCACATCTATTGCCGTGTTTCAAAGGAGAAACAAAAATACCATGCCAATTTCTTAATCTGCTCTACGCCAAGGCACGCTTCTTCGAAATAAGTACTGCTGAAACAGGAACTATACAATTAGAGTTCAGAGCACTCAGTCGAGTGTTCGATAATTCTACTTATGAGGTATTTTATAGCATGTCAGGTATCATGGGTAAATTCCACCTTTAGTCCATTAAATGTTTAAATCATATTGTTGACCACTATCCTGGTGTGTAAAATGCAATGTCATCATGTGCTTACTTTGAACAGAACTTCACAAATCTTTTTACCTTTATACACAAACCCCATCTGCTGTAACATGACATGCAGTACAATGTACTTACATATCTATATTCCCTTCTTTCACCAGTCCTTAAGATGGAGACAACTGTAATTTTTGTACATCATTCTTTTCCCAAAATATCACTGTATTTACAGATTGCCTTTATTCTGGATCAACTACAATTTATTAGAGAATTCCTAATTATATACAACTGTATAAGAGTCATTGACTTATTGATTGCTACTAAGTATTATCTATTCTCTAGGTTCTTCATTTCAGATAGTTTATCTTCTGAAATATTGTAACCAAATCCTTTTGTCTTGTACGGAGCATGTATTGTGCTAAAGCACCATCTAATATGAATCTAGTGTGCATTATAGTAGACCACTAAAACTAATACAATGTAGTATATTTTGTTTCGTCATACATTTTATGTTTACTGTAGTATATGATATATTATTTTGTTAACTTGTATTGTCACTAAAGAAATTATATTTAATGTCATTCACATAATGTAATATTCTACAATTGGTAATAATAGTGGGATATCTTTCGAATGTTAACAGTTAACAGTCAAGAAGTACACAAATTTAAGAAAATGTATTTCTAATAGTAAAAATAACAATCTGTAGTTTCATCTTAGTTTCAACAAATCATGGGATTCTTTTAGGATGCTATAAATGCAGTGTCAGAGCATCTGCATAAGATGGAGAAACTTGATGGACTTGTTGCCTGCTTCATTAATCCTCACACGGGAAATTTCCGACCAAGTTCCACTGTTAGTGCTGGTGCAAGTGCTGACAGTTATTACGAGTATTTGCTTAAGCAATGGATCCAAACTGGAAAGACAAAAGACTGGTAGGTTAAAATTTGTGGTTTAGTTCTTGAAATGTTGAACCAGTTCTACCATTTCTCTTTAAAATATTTGTTTGTTTGCTTTTGTGTAGTTATGAATTGTAAAATTGCTAAACTTTGAAGATTCACTTGTACCATGGGTAATAAGTGCTTCATATCTTAGATTTCCATACCTGCTTGACTATTAGTCCTTGAAGTGCGAATCACAGTAATAGATATTTGCAGGTTAAAGGATGACTATTTGCAAGCTGTAGAAGGTATCAAGAAGCACTTATTGCGCTACTCCATACCCAGCAACTTAGCCTTCGTTGGTGCCTTACATAGCATGAGTTCCAAGTCATTTAGAGCAGAAATGGTAAGATTAAGTAAAAACTACAAGTGCTCTATTTTCTCATTTCATCTAATTGAGTATTCTCAAGGGATCCTGTGCTTCATGTTTCTTTTCCATGTGTTTCCATATTTTTGCTGTGATTTTTTATTCTAGTTTTCATTTTACATGGATTTTTTTAACAATGAAAAACTGAATTATTGGTCGTGATTTCAGATTGATTAACATACATAACAATTGGCATAAGTTATTTTTGTTAAATTATAGCACAGTCTTATGATGTCAGACATCATTAAGTACTATTGTTATGACAATACATTGTATATTTAAGATTTACTTATTGTTTGCAGGAGCATCTAGCATGTTTCTTGCCTGGAACATTGGCTCTAGGTCACATCCATGGACTAGGAAATGGCGAGCATCTAAAGCTGGCTGAAGAACTGACTAACACATGCTATGAGATGTATCGGAGAATGCCTACAGGCCTCAGTCCAGAGGTGGCTGGAATGAACCTTAACCCTTCTGGAAAAGAAGACATGTTTGTCACGGTAGAGATTGTTACTATCCTTTAATATCAGATTTTTTATTTGCTTCAGTTTCTTTTTTTTTTTATCTAAAATTAAAAAATCGTAATTGTTTAGTCATTTGCATGACCTGTTTATACAAAGTAGATGCAATACACTATATTTACTTTGTACAATAAAATTTGAATAGGAGTTGGTTATATGTACAATGTTTTACCTTATAGATTTTATTAGAAACCAATGTTGTGTATTAAGTGCAATTCGTTTGCTTATTTTGGGTCTCTATATATTCATTTTTACTTTGAGAAGTGGTTAATTACATCAAGACTTTGTATTGTTTTGATAAATATTCCACTTATAATTGAAAAACTTTTAGACCAAGATGGGGCATTTTCTTAATACCAAATTACAAATAGGGTTTCATAATTCTAAATGTTTGTTTTTTTCTTTTAGTTTGGTGCTCAATTCAATCTGCAAAGACCTGAAACAGTTGAGTCAATATTTTACATGTGGCGTGCAACTGGCAATACCAAATATCGTGAGTGGGGGTGGAATATTTTCCAGTCCTTCGAAAAATACACCAAGGTAGCAGATGGATATGCATCTATTGACAGTGTTAAGAGACCCGAAAATCCAGGATATAGGGACAAAATGGAGACTTTTTATCTTGCTGAAACGCTCAAATATCTTTATATGTTGTTCAGTGACGATTCAAATCTGCTGCCATTGGACAAGTTTGTGATGAACACTGAGGCACATCCATTGCCAGTGTATGATAGATAGTAAGTTGATGGGAAGAAATTTATTGAGGAGAGTCTGTTCATGTGTGGTGAGAAAGATTTCTGTTCTGTGATTCTGCTGTAGTGTACGATTCTATGGTTGCAATTTAAAAAAATATTCTCATTATATTTGCAGTAAAATTACCAATTTGTCTGACATTTTATGGAAAGACTTAAGCATTTGTTAGTCATTATAGTTGATATGTGGTTGTATGACTGACCATATTGCATGATTGAATTTTTGTCTTTTTTCCATATAAGAAAGGTTCAGATGTAAACAATATTGCTAGCAACTGGACAAGAGATTCTTATTATCGTATATATTTGAATTGGATTGTTTATGTCATGTAGGAGACGTAGCACAGGTGATTATCCCACTGACTGAGCAAAAAATCACCTGCGCAACATTTTTTGTCACTTACATGTGAATAATCCAATACAAACATTTGATCTAAAAATCTCTTGTCACCCTATCATTACATTGTTTGGGATATCGCTGCCAGTCACTCCGATGCCTCATCGCCTGAGTGATTTGTATCTCTTCCATGTGAACGTGGGCTAATAGATAACTAGTTTAACTACCATTTATTAATAGTTAAGTTAAGTGAAGTGCAATGGTGTGTCATAGCAGTATTGTTATTTATATTATTTCAATTGTTTATTTATAGAATTATGTAGAATATTTAGATATGACTACATATAATAGTTGTTAAGTAACATTTAAGTCATTAGGACCTCATACTGTATAGTATGTATTATTTGATGTCGCAAGTTTTTCACTGGAGTTTTGATCAGGTATCATGAATGAAGTATGCACCAAAAATCATAATATTTGTGATTATATCATAGTGACGCGAGTCATTCACCAAGTCCCTCCTTACCCTTCTTGTACAAACAATGGGAGATGTATAGCAAAATATTGAAGGAGGACCATTGAATGAACATTTTTAAAATAAGAAAATATTACACTGAAAAATATTGCACAAATGAGGTATCATGATCATCTATTTTATTAACTGGAAGAAATGTAATTAATATCCAATTTTAATTTTCTTTTTACTTATCAAATATGTGGTTCCTCTTGACATCTGCAGAGAACTTATTTACCACTTTATGAGAGAATCCTCATTTCTTTAAAAAGCTCTCAAAGCGTTGCAGCACAAAATTGCAAAAATACAATGAAATTTTAAATACACATTTAATTTTATTGCATTACATCGTCTTCTCTTTATACTGCTTCAATGTTGTCAATGAATTCCTTTATCATATTGTTAATTGACCGTTTGCCTACAAGAGTTAGAAATGGGGTGAGTCATTTGGCTTACATTTGGAAAATCTGGAACCAATACTATTCAAAGCGCTATGCAAAGCATTTTACCAAGCATCAATCAAATGTTACAGATTCTGTCAGAATATTCATTTGTAATTTCAATGAAAAAATTATGCTATTGATCTTTTTTAACACTTTTGTGCTGTATTTATGGGTTTGAAATGTCCTGTAGTCAATAATTATACAGCAGTTGTGTTGAATGACAGTGTATTTTGTAAAAATTATTTTCCTAGACATCAAGAGGATTTTTTCCATGAAAGATTATGTATATGACAAATTATACGTGTTAAATGTTCAAAATTATTTTGGGTGTTTTACTGGTTAAGCCATTTTTCCTTGAATTCATTATCATCGTCTGATTATTTTGCCATAACATAGCATCTTGATAAAAGTTCCTTTGAATATGTTTGTTGGTTGTCTGTTTGACCAGTATTTATAGAAAAGTGAGCTATGACAAAATTCATCGTTCAACAGTAATGTAGACAAATCAATTTGTTAAAATGTTGGGTATGAAAAGTGTTATGGAGAAAAGTTTGAGTGTTTCATTTAAATGTTACATGTTTGCGAAGACTAGGAGAAAGTGTGTTAGGTTTGTCAATAATTAGGCTTTGCCGGAATACAACATATGAAGCTTTTAGCTCAATAATGTGTCTGTTAATATGACATTAATCATGTTGATATGATATAGTATTAAAAGTATTTCACAGCCATTTTTTTAAACCATTGAAAATGCAATATTATACACTGTTATTCACCAAGAATTGATTAAAGTGATAATTGCTTAATAAAAATATTCTAAAACATCATCTGTCACAACCATAGGCAGATCCAGGGGGGGGTGCAGGGGGCGCGCACCCCCCCCCCTTTTCCCACCAAAATACTTCATTTTCATAGGGTTTTTCATGAAATCCCGTAAGTGCGCCCCCTCTTTTCCTTAAGTGCGCCCGCCCCCCCCCTTTTCCGAAAACCTGGATCTGCCTATGTCAACAACTGCTACTTTGTGCAAAATACAGTCTTATCTTGTTGAAATATGGCCTGAATATATCTTATATTTTTGTAAGCCATTTTTTTTTCCTTTTAGACGTGTTACATTTGTATGTATATCACAATAAAACTTTTAAAATAATAATTGTGCTCATTAGAGTTAATTTTCATTGCTAGTTTTCTCAAATAATTTGAGCTATTAGCATGCTCATGATGTTTTCTTTTGCCATTATTATGAGCATTAATCACTTGGCTCGTTGGCCGTGCACCTGACCTTTATCAATTCAATGTGTAGCTCCGATCGAACAGGACAACCATTGATAATCATTGATAGTTGCGTCACCCATTCACCATACCTGTAAGCTAGAATCTGGACCGATGACCCAGCCGTGACCATTTAACATGCACATCACTCATGTGTAACAACAAATGAAAATCATACCAAAATTTAGATAAACTCAGTCTGACTATCTTGCACATTGGCGATCTCTATTTTTTCTTCATAGGTCCTTCATTAACACTTCATTGTTACCTTTCAACGCTTTGAATTTTCATCTCATTCCACCTGTAAGGAAAGATTTTTGTCTCGATAACTGCAATCAGGGTATGAAACTTATGAAAATTTGCACAAGGACAGTATCATGAAAAGTAGCCGTCCCTGACAAAAAAAGGTCCAGCCCTTAACTATGTTCCTTTTGAGAATCCTAAAAGGTATCTGCCAATGGACTGTAAATTTTTGTTAAACCTGCCGGCCCTTGCTAAAAGTTAGGGCGGAATGAGTGCTCAAAATCGTACTCAAGTACTCGAGGTATAAAACCCGACTCAAGTCTAGACCTTTAGATTTCACACTTAATTAATATTTGTTATCATGTTTCCTCCATAAAAGGCTAAATTGTGTTTTAATTGTGTTTGACATGTTGAGAAACCATTAAAAAGTATACACAGTTACGAATTTTGATAAAATATTTGTTCTAAGTAACACAAAATTATATTATAAATATTCTAAATTAGCAATACATCAATTATAATTGTCGGCCACAGTAATTACAAATGTCCATCCTATAAACGAGTACTCGAGTACCAAAAGTGTACTCGAGTAAAGTACTCACCTCGTGATCAACTAACTACTCGAGTACTCGTCCCGCCCTAGCTAAAACGGTTAGACTATTCCGTAATCTGCAAATTGCACAAATACAAAATGTTTCATTGCTATTTGCATTACTAAGTTTCTAAATATGTATTCATTACAACTGGTTCTTTTCTTCCTGTTCATTGGGAGCACAACTCTACCTCTGTATATCTAGAAGGGGAATTAAGTTTCTTTCTATGCTTCAGACACTCGCGTCTACTTTTGCAAAATCCTATCAATGTCCACAAGAACAATTTCATGGTTTGCGCTTCCAGCCCACCCCATTTCCTTGTTTGCCTAACCCAACTCACAAGAAAACCATCTGAGAAATCCTAGATTTACTCGTGTCAACAAATGTGTCAATACAAAATTTGAAATGCTACATCATTTTTCTTCCTCTAGCAATGACATTTAACTGTCCTTTTAACACAGTCGTGGCCCTGGGTGGTGTGACCATGCACACTGAAGACGAAAAGCGACAGCACATAAAGACACCTACGCCACCCATCCAAAGGTTACGTACCCACATCACTGTTTAAGTTGTCTTGTGTACTTACGTATGGCACACCACCAAAGGATAGATAGCTCTTAAATAATGAGCATGTTCAAGTATTTTGTTTCTTTCATAGAATGCCATGAAGAAGATAATAAATATATGCAACAAACATTGACCCCCACCCGACCCACAAAATCGCCATTTTAATTATCCACCATTAGATGATTTCTGAATGGTCGCTTATAATTTTAGCACACGATATTGATATTGCTATGTGCTTTAATTTGTGGTGGAATGGATAGCGAGTGGGACACACGACCGGTTATATCTGGTGGTGTTTGTTCAGCAAACTCATCTCTATACATAGTTGCACAAATCTCCATGGCATCAACGCATCAAAATGGTACAGGTCAGTTGAGTAAACACTAATCTGAGTGATTAGTACTATGCACTTCCTTAGCAAGTGCTGTATTCTTCCCATGGAGTTGAAAAATATGATAGAGTGTAACAAAGATGCCAATGACTCAGTGTAAATATAAAGTCAACTGAATGTATGGATAGGATAGATTATAAAATCATCATAGTTTACATTTTCTGAAACAAAATTCTGTCCTGTGATTCTTGGAAATGTTTGACTAGAAAATGATAAAATTTGGCTTTTTAGATTTGTCATTTACTTACAGTAACGTTAAAAGGCCCCTCATTTGATTACTTAAAATTTGTTGAGTAAGGTGAATGATACATGCTCTCATTTGATGATATCAAAGTTTGTTTGTTTTTAATTCTAAATGTAATGCCAAGTAGTGCATATCACGATTGAAGAGCTATCGTCTTTGGGTTGGTGGAAGCACTTAAAAACGTTATGTGCTCAGGGTATTGAGAACTCCCCGCATGGCTGCTACGCCCTTTTACGGGTATTCCCCGGACTAGGCAAATCGGAGATAGTTGAGTCGGACCGTGTGAGTTCTCTGCTTGAAATTTAATGCTTTATTCAAGACATCTACAATATATCGCGAGCATATATATCTTTGAATGTTTCTCTATCTGTTTTATTTTCTTTGATTCAGAGTTTGTTGGTATTAATGTTTAATGAGCACGTTTGTGAGTCGTTGTTTAAATGCAACGTTGCTCTTAACTTCCACATCTGTGAAGAATTTGAATAAAAATGTTGCTTCTTTTTTCATATCATATCAACTATATAAATGTAAATATTGGTTATTATGATCACACATGTTACATTTAGCCAAATTTCTTTTAGACTGTTGTAAAATCATTGGATCCATGATTTAAGAGTATACCTGTATGGATCTTCAACCATTTGACCCATGCGAAATGTTGGGTGTACTCTTACTTCACCTTTAATATTAATGGCTCAATTTCGAACCAACAACCGTCGAGCTGAGATACTGAAAAGCACCACCCCTTTAGCTTTAGTCATTTCTGTTCAATTTGTTGACATGTTAAAGGACAAGGGGAAAAAACCCACTCCTGTCCTGCTTTTGAGACATCGTTTAGCCCTCCGTGTAAATGGATTCCTCATATTTATAAAAAAAAAAGATATACGTCTGCTAATGAACTAATGAAAAGTAAACGAATCTGGAATATACTCTGTGCACTTACATTTCACGGCCGCTATCAGTTGTCCTTCGAACATGTACATTGTTAACGGATATATAGTGTTTGTGAAGTCAGTTGTTATTCATAAAAAAAGACAGTCGGGAAAACTGGCTTAAATATAGATGACATGAGCAAGATTGGGACATCAAGAACCCTGGTTTGTACCAGTAAAATTTCCTTCATTAATGCAAAGTTACGTCGGCATGTCAAGTTTCATCATGTCAGCAGTTGGCGACGCCGCTCAATGTACGAGACATATCAGATAACTCTACAAAGGCAAACGGAATATATATTCGTGACGATTTTGCACAATCTGTGTATTGAACGTAGATCTTTAACATTTTTTTTCTTTTTAATTAGTTTGAAATCTTCACATCCAAATCGTTAACTCACACGCAATGGCAGATTAAAATCAAACACAGATTTTGCAAAGATCATTGATATGAAGCAAAACGTAACTAGACCCTAAACGCTGGATTCAACAGTTCTAAGTGTATCCTAAAGTAACAAAACACATCACTGACGGACGTAGAAACACGCGAGAAATTATTAGCAACAACTCTATTAGAGAACGTTGTTACAGATGAAGACAACGTTGATGTTGCTTTTGAACCGGTGATAAAAGCGTCTGGGTGTGCGCCACGCACATCATTTCAAGCACGCTCCTATTATAAATCTGCGGTGGGCGAGCAATAGCTCACCCACTCTCATAAATCTCACACAAATGTCTCCCCACGCGGAACCAAAGTTATGTAATCTCATTGATGTATCTCCCCTATGTATTAACACACACCAGTGTCACCGGTCGCGCTTTTATCATGATTAAAATCACGAGTGTAAACAGACAATAAATGTTTGGCCATAAACTGCGCTCTCGTCCAATAGTTGGGTTACGACGGGGTTTTTTTTGTTTTGTTTTTTTTCCCGTTTTTCCCCCGTTTTTTTTTCTTTTCTATTTCATGATAATATGTACTGTATATATGGATTTATGGTCCGAATGATTTAAACGTGTGTTCGCTATCTCAAGGGGAATGTTTCTGATCAAACATGAAAAGAGTGGGCACACGCATGCTCTTCGCCCCGATTGATGTAGGCCATACAATTCTAGATTTACAATGTATTTATAGCGCCCCTCGTGTATACTGGATTTATGCATATTTAATATGACGAAAATGGAATGCAAACAATTGTGCAACTTTGTCAACTCCATTCCAAGGGAACATGTATAGTGTGGAGCCAACGAAACATTGTTTCTATTTAATCACTCCGTAAATTGTTTATGCCAGATATATGTTTCTAAATTGCATTATGTATCTTCATCATTCGTCAAAAATGGCAGTCACTGCATTGGGGAACAGATTTGTCACAGTTATGAAGGTACACGCAGCAGGCTTATCTCGGTGGTAATAGAAACCACGTGCAACAAGTCACTTGCAATAGGCAATTTGTGTAGAATCTACAAAGTATGTAAAATCAGTGTTGCCACTATTACCTTGCCAGGCTTATTATTGGATGTTATGTAGCAGTCGTTATCACGTTAATTATATGTGTGCCCGATCTGTCAGTCGTTTGTGTGTGTGTGTGTGTGTGTGTGTGTGTGTGTGTGTGTGTGTGTGTGTGTGTGTGTGTGTGTGTGTGTGTGTGTGTGTGTGTGTGTGTGTGTGTGTGTGTGTGTGTGTGTGTGTGTGTGTGTGTGTGTGTGTGTGTGTGTGTGTGTGTGTGTGTGTGTGTGTGTGTGTGTGTGTGTGTGTGTGTGTGTGTGTGTGTGTGTGTGTGTGTGTGTGTGTGTGTGTGTGTGTGTGTGTGTGTGTGTGTGTGTGTGTGTGTGTGTGTGTGTGTGTGTGTGTGTGTGTGTGTGTGTGTGTGTGTGTGTGTGTGTGTGTGTGTGTGTGTGTGTGTGTGTGTGTGTGTGTGTGTGTGTGTGTGTGTGTGTTGTGTGTGTGTGTGTGTGTGTGTGTGTGTGTGTGTGTGTGTGTGTGTGTGTGTGTGTGTGTGTGTGTGTGTGTGTGTGTGTGTGTGTGTGTGTGTGTGTGTGTGTGTGTGTGTGTGTGTGTGTGTGTGTGTGTGTGTGTGTGTGTGTGTGTGTGTGTGTGTGTGTGTGTGTGTGTGTGTGTGTGTGTGTGTGTGTGTGTGTGTGTGTGTGTGTGTGTGTGTGTGTGTTTTACGAATTGTGTATGTACGAAGTCCTCTTGGGAGTATCTATTGTATTGTCTTTGTTCACGGAGTCATGAATTTAACATAGGTGACTTAAACTGCCATATATCACGGCCTCGCGTCTGCTGAAATGTGAATTATAACGTTGGGATTATTGTCTAAACAATAACGAACCTCGTTGACAAAAATGTCAACTGCAAAATATAAGTGCATACGTCGGAATCCTCTCTCTGATCTCTCCATCTCCATAGATATACGTTGCCGCAGTTGAGACAAATTGCTGGTGTCATTTGACGACACTGAGTTGGAAGTGTCGTCGCTCTAACGACTCGAGCTGAGCGCAGGTGCTCGACAAATACACAGTGCAGAATTCCCAGCGAGCGCATCACACCATCGACTAAAGACGACGTTATCATATTATCCACATTGACAGCGTTCTGGCATCCGAGAAAGAAAACTCACAGTAGCAGTAGAGGCTGACTGCGATAATTATATAACACAATTGCTGAAACTTATTAAAAAATATCGTGTTGGTGTCGTTTGCATTTACAAATTAAAGTATTCCATTTGCATATGTAATACGATTACTGCACTAAAAAGCAAAATAAATACACGAAGTTGCTGCATATAATGAAGTGCAAGCCAAGATTTAAAAAAGATGCTATCAGGGCTTTTTCACATAACATTTTCTTAAACATTAAAAACTATAATTCAATTTCTACACATTAAATATTATAGTGATAACCAAAGTACATGTGGTTACCGAAAGGCATGCGGAGGAAAGGACACGGCACTTATGTTGGGACCCCATGTATAGGACCCTATACATCTACCAATCAAATTGTTCGTATTTATAATTTGTTGATATGTACGTGCGTTTCATATAGATCTAGATTCTACACGCAGCTGTTAGTGCTTCTATTAATACCCCCAGTCCTATTTCTTAATTCTTCGCAATTGATAAGTACGATTTGATGTACACACTGTACAGTTGATAATAAATGCTCCCACGATGACTCATCCACTAATTGCCCGCGTCTAACTGCGACTAATGAGTAGCCAAGATCGGCCGGACAAGAGAGGCCGGGCCGGGCCACGTGTCAGACAAGGATGCATCACTGCTTTCCTGGATCTGGTTTACCATCATTGACCGCCGTTTGGCCACTGTCAACTGTTGGTGGGTAGTGCACGTAAAAACCTGACTATATACCATAGGCAAAATACTTCATTTTCATAGTTTTTTTTACACGGCCGCCATCGAGCGCACGTACGAAACCCATTAAATCCCTCAAGTGCGCCCCCCCCCCTCCACAAGCCTGGATCTGCCATTGACTACGGTGTGAAAGTGGAACGCTCGTGGTTTGTGTTTGTTGCTTGTTTAATGTGTGTACATAGTGTACACTGTAAGCTTGTAACATTCACGATTACGGTAAAACTGAAGTGTCGTTGAGAGAGAAAAAAGAAGAAAAACAAAAACAGTCATGTTCATTTAAAACATGCTATTCATTGTGCATCTCAAATTCAAAATGCGTACAAGTACCGAACGCTCGAGTGCTCGTGAAATGAAACTTTGTGACCGACGTTACCCTCCAAGCAGTTCACGGCACATCCACTAGATCATAATCACTCATTCGTTACCACAGCTCTGTCGCTTTATGCATCCTTACTGGACCATACTCGACCATAAATAGACGCACATACCTTTTCCTTTTATGCGCTTATTTCTGAGTTATTCAGCGCCCTCTATCAACATTCGACGACAGCCAATAATTGCTAATAAATGTCTTTCAGGACTAATAATGCTCTAAGAAGTAGGAGAGATGAGCAATAAAGTTAGGATAACTTTACTCATGAGTAACACTCACTTTGCTCAAGTATGCAAATGCTGTGCACTTGTTCGCGGGATTGGGGATGGATGAAGAAGAAGGTACCGTTTTATAATTTATAATTTACTGACCTGTCGGTTATAGGTGCAGAAATGCGACACATTTTTAAAAACGTCTGTATTCAAAGCATATAAGGTTTACACCCACCATATGTCTTTAAATAAAGTGTTTACATTGTAGTGATTTATATTGTGGTGAGCTGAAATTTAAGCGGGTTCGAAGTAGGAAATTTGCTGATTAAAGTGATTACTGTAGACTCCATCTAGAGACTCTCATATGGACGTTCACCACGCTCTACGGGAGGATCAATAGTAATTCTTTTATAATTCAGTGTCTTGAAAAAGTGGTACTTCTGTACTAGTAATATTTGCTCCATCTAGGAATTTTGAAAAAGCAAGCTTTATAATAATATATAAAAAATAATTATTCATTATATTATAACATTTTACATAATTCTAACAAAATAGATTATCAAATACAATAATACAAAACCTTATTCACACAAATAATTAAAAAAAGGTCGACTTCTGGTAGAGAGTGGACCTAAAGCAACTAGGTTAAGTATTTGTTTATTTGTGAGTGTAAATATCATGTATCATCGTCATATCACGTGTCCATTCATTCTCATTTTGTAGCCTTCACTTCACCAACAGTTCATTCATTCACATTTGTAGTCTCACTTCATTAATATCATATGCAAACATCTCACACATACTTCGTCTTTGTAACAAAAATCTTTCATGCATCATAAGTAGTGTTCTGATACCGTCGGTATACTTGAACGGACGGAAATTAGAATTAAATTAGGGGATGGGCGGCTGGATTCCTCAAAAGATACATAAATTTATCAACATTATGAATGAGCTCAAAAATAGAGTGAATGCAATTATAAATTATATTGAAACATGTTTTTTGTTTTGTTTTGTTTTTGTTTTTTTTTTAAAGACGAATTAAGTTGAGTAGTTAATGGGCAGTAGTCTACTATATTCCTGTATAATTTACTGTTTTGTGTGTCTGTGTTTACTGTGTTTGTGTGAGACTTGTAAATGCGAGGATGTATTATGTAAGATATTGACTTTAACTTGTGTAACTCCTTCACAATACTATATATGTATCTTATGAGGAATATTTTTTGTTTGTATTTTTATACGTATACGTATACTTGCCATTGCCGAACTGGCAACATGTAAAAAAAATGTCACTATTCTTTAGATCTCGATCCGCACCTACACACAAAACAAACTAAAATAGTTAACTAAGAAAAACCAAACTGCGGTTCATGTACCTATCTGTACACATTATAGACTGGTAAATGGTACACAGCATCAACCACTCTTTAGCTGTGTTGTTGTTCATGGGTATGGATTAAGAGCAAAGGACGTGGGTGGGACAGTGACACAGATGCTCCTTCCGGACTGACATTGACTCGCATTTGTTGTGTGTCTCTGTGAGGAAGAATATGTCTTTTTCTTTTCTCGATGTCCTCTTAATCTCTCATGCATTAGAAGCAAATCCCCACAAGTTTTTGCGTGATGCATCTTTTACACTTGCGCGCACATGCATCACGAGGTTTTAAATGTGGGCTCATATGAGATGAATGCTTTTGCATTATTTCACGTGCACTCATGTACTTACTTGTGGCAGATTCAGGATCAACTGGAGGAGTGGTGTGCAAGGATTTAAATATCATGGGGGTAAAGCCGTTGGATTAACGCCGGGAGCTACCCAAACAAGATGAAGGCATAGTCCGTCGATCCCGTCGATTCAAATTTTTCTGTTGATTATTTGAATTTGTGGAACTAAGATTCATGGCTTAGTAGGTATGTATCAACACCATACGTGTATGCTTAGCTTGCACATATTGAACAAGCGTCAAACTCTTCGATGGGTTCGTAAAGCAGGTTTTTATTCTGTCATGTTGCAGGTAAATCCCGACTTTGATGGAATAGCTCTTTGTTTTGCATAGCAGCACTAAGCCAGGAGTTACTCACAACATGATGATAAAATTAAAACCTGCTTTATGAACTCATTGACGAAAGTTTGACATGTGTTCAACATGTGAAATATAATTATACACACCTATTATTGACACATACCTAATAAATGATGAACTAAAATTTAAATTATCAGCAGAAAAAACATTTGAATCGATAGACTAGGTTTCATTTTTGTGGGGTGGGGTGGGGGTAACTTAGGGGTGAGGTAACTACAGGAGTTACTCCAACGGCTTTACCCCGATGAAATATGCATAGAACGCATGCGCTGCGATTTGGTCCGATCTCCTAAACTGGTCGCCGAGCGTGTCTCTCAATTGAAAATGGTTAATTCTATGCAGTATGCAAATTGTCCGCCAGGATGGAAGACTGAACGTTAATAGAAAAATCTTTTTCTATCCAACTGATGCTTGATATACAATTAAGTCATCAGATACTGTTTGTTCTTACGTCTTATTCTGTGACTGTCTGGAGACTTACATCAGATATGGAAAACAGAGCTTATAAATGATGATGCACTGACCAAGGCACTATACAAACGATGGGATTTGTGGCGGTAACCGTCTGAAAGGAACCAACTATTTTCGTTCCGATTGACCCAAAATAGATCGTTTTTGGTCCATGTGAAAAAGCTCTATAACTAAAGCGGTCACCGTTTGTTAAATGACAAGCCACATTTGAGCACCCAGGTTTAAACGGTGAGCCCAGTAGAAGGGTAACAAATCAGAGGCAGGACGTAATCAATATGACATAAATCAGAGTAAAAAAAACAACTGGACGTATTTCTAATTTGATAACAAAAATGGAAATCATCAGCAATCAGAATGTCACAAAGATGGTGGGTGCATGCAAGCGCATTTCCCCACATTTGTCAGATGTCACGATTCCATCTCCCGACGAATTAAATATGATGTTGTAGTCATTTCTTCATATTAAGGTTCTTGAGAACATCCATGTGGTGCCCTCTAGTGGCAAGCAATGGCAAGCAATAAAACTACTGCCACACAGCGCTGCCACCTGTTAGCTCATTGATCATAACAGTGACATAATGCTACCACCTGCTGGCTAAACATTGCATAAGTAGTAAAATCGACACCAATATTTTTTTATAATAAAATATAGCCTGAAGATGTGTGTTAATATTATTTTTTTCCATTATTATAAATTATTATCTATCAGTGAGCAAAGTTTTGTGATGATTCACAAAACTTTTTTACTAGAAGCGCATCTATGGATAGCACTTGGATTGATGCTCTTTCTGAGTAATTTTATTCTATAGCACTTTATTTATGCATTTGATACCTAATTATAGTTTTATTATCTTACTAAAGTCACTGATTTAATGTTCCAATAACCATAACCAATATTTATTCTGGCATTATAACAATATATTGTGTGTAAATCTAAGTGCATATACTTATTTACTGTAATATCACACGTTGAGGATATTAGATACCTTTCTTTAAATGATTATATCTAAAAAACTAGCCTGAAGAGGTATCATTATTTTGCTATTTTTTATAGTATATAGTTTAAGCTTGAAGGGAAATTAGTTTTACAGCAATTCACATGAAAGTTTTTTAGAAATTGCAGATTGAATTGCGACAGGTCAGCCATTCCTTTCATTCGCATTGTAATATATCACAAAAATATTGACACAAATATTTTTTATAATAAAATCTAGCCTGAAGATGTGTGTTAATATTATTTTTTCCATTATTATAAATTATTATCTACTGCAGTGAGCAAAGTTTTGTGATGATTCACAAAACGTTTTTTTTTACTAGACGTTCTCATCAACCTTAAGACCACATCTCGGCGAGTTGCTGTAAAATTAAAGCTCAGTGAATGGAATGGAAGTGAATGTGTGATTGTGCGTGAACCCCTCTCATCTTCCAAATGGTTTGGTCCTCTATGATATTGATATCTAGTTATCTACCCACAAGTGCATACCACCGGGTTGCATAAAGTGCATTATTAGACAATCATCCAGTGGGAGATGAGGATGCAATATGCATTAGTATGACATCACCACCCACAATCAAACTAACACAAATACTCACACACATTGCCATGGTAATCTTGGCAAGCAGGCTCCTTTTAGCATGTGTATGTGACAACTACACATTATTATTCATTGTTCATGTTTGCCTGCATCATAATTCATACCATGCTCGCTCAGTGAGGAATTTGACTATCTGAAAGTTGGACCGAATAAAATCGGGATGAAGAAGATGTAGCTCAAGCACACACGTGTCATATTTCTCCCTCGTACCTTCCTTTAAACATATAGCATTCGTCTAGGTGTCTCGGTACCTATAACCACTCAACCCATATTGTATAAACCGCGCCATTTTTAACCCATCGGCACTTTGCCACAAGGCTGTGTGAATGAGCCCAAGGGAGTCGTTGGCGCTTTACAAGCGTCCGCTTTTCAAGTCCGCACCCTTGAATTATAAACCAACAACATTGCATTTTTCTTTTCCCCACTGACAATGTTTAAAGGAATTTAAACTAGGTAACAGAGTGCTGCACGTAAACGTAGCAGGCTAAACACGAGGCTTATATTATGAACTATTTTATTAATGTCAATCAATTATTCAGTGTATTGTAATGGACACTGTTTATTGCTGCATAATACGTATGTTGCATGTAGTGAGCATTAGTAGGTTCGTCGTCGGTGCACATATGTGACGTACCAGCGGTACAAAATCTAGTACATAGATGTCCAATAACCTAGGATTTGAATGATAAGCTCGAAATACATGATCATGTAGTAGATTATTACTACATGATAAACATAATTTGCTCTAGTCCATTGAAAAAAATCCAAGTACGTGCAATATGGTAACCACGCAGGGCGATAGCTGGAGCAATACCCAATTATAGGCTGGTCATCTCTTCCTAACTAGCCCCATAACGATCTCATTTATCCCCTTCTGACACCTGCTCTCACGAATGCCACTGAGGCAAGCATTAGGGATGATGTACATTTTGTCAATCTTGAAAAATGTGGAACATTGTTCCACTGTATAAGGGGGGGGGGGGGAGTCGGTCAAGTTCGGATATTCCACTTTTAACAAAACGCGCTTCAGTGAAAATATCCCATTTGTGTACTGGACTATAAGGGGCAGAACCCACAGCGACGGATGCCCGCCGTACGGCTGCCGTACGGCAGATCTGCCGTACGGCGATTATAAACCCACAGTGACGGATGATATTAGTTGACGTACGGCTGCCGTACGGCTCTGGGATAAGCACACCTGATTTCTTAAGTAAATCGTAATATTTACTTCAGAATAAGTACTGAAATGATATATATACTGGTGTGTTTTCACAGCATCAACTTTAAAATGTCAAAGATTAGGCCTACTTAGCGTAAGAAGATCTACATGAACGCCGCTAAAAATAAACGTAACTATAAACGTAGAAACCTTGTCGTATGTGATGGTTTATCTGAGTTTAAATTAAAACGCATAATAGCATTGCAAGATGTGCAGAGTTATTTGAAGCACGGCATTCATGTACTTAATAAACTCATAACTAGTAAAGTATTAATTACATGTGTGTTAAGGTGATTTGGCGTAAGGCTCTGTTGCTACCAATCCGTCAGTATGGGTTTTACCCAATGGAAAAGTCACTTAAGCGAGAGGCACATTCCACCCGCAAGGTGGGTCTACTGCCAGTCTACGACCAAAAACGCATAGAAATCGTAACGATCCGTGAGTGTACAGTGCGGCAAACGTACGTATTTCCAAGGCCGTACGGAGGCCGCAGAAGAAGTTTGGCTTGCCAAACTTCTTCTACGACCACCCTGCGTCATGGCCTAACCGCAAGGAGGCAGTGCGGAAACCTCACGGCCACCTCAATAAAAACCACTCCCTGTCCCGACGCATTCCTAACGCACGGGGCCGTGCGTATGTGCCCACAACTGTACTTTTGTCAATGCATGCGGAAAACGCCGTAGACGCCGCAGAGCTCAACACGCCTTGCGGCGACCACCGCCGTAAGGTGGAATGTGCCCCTCGCTTAAAGCAATCCATACGACGCCGTAGGGCGCTGTAATTAAGACGCCGTACGGCTCGTTCGTACCAATTGCCCCTTCCACCCCCCGAGACAATCGAGAAATCTGCCGTACGGCAGCGGTCCGCTGCCGTACGGCGCCGTACAGCAGAATTTCACTGTGGGTTTTACCTTATGTAAAATGCGTTGGAACAATCGGCACGAGGTTGACGTACGGCTCCCGTACGGCTGCCGTACGTCGCTAAGGGTTTTGCCACTTAGTGCCGTACGGCAGATTTCTCGGTTGCCTCGGGGGGGCAATTGATACGAACGAGCCGTACTGCGTCTTACAGCGCCGTACGGCAGTTTTGCCGTACGGCGGCCATCCGTTGCCGTGGGTTTTGCCCCTAAGGGGGAATTAGTTAAAATGTGAGTGGGACATTGGAAAAGCCCCCATCCCCAACCCCTAAACACACACCTGATGAGCTCATGAACATATACGTATATTTGAAATGAACGCACAAAATATTTGTATCGATGAAAAGTAATGAGCATAAATAGTGACTACGGCATTTAGTTTTTCGCAGCCTTTACATGTATGTGGACAAGAGCAATCGAATGGTGTTTTACGTCGTGCCCGCACATAGGCTGTGATGATACTTACGTCACTTGTATACCCGTTGTTCAATGCATTCCCCCTTTACTCCCCTAACAAGATTATGCAGGATGTCTTGAGGCTAGCACCAACGAACCTGTAATAAACCATTTCTTATAAATCTATCTATTTAAGGAGGAAAATACAATATTCTTATTTCTTTAGAAAAAAGAGAGAGCATAGGCCTACCAATTTAGGTGACCTTTTCAAAAGTAGTTTCCTTGGCAAATAACTTGTTTTAGAAATGTATGTATTTTTCTTTCTTTCAAAGCAGCGTGAGTGAACACCTATTGTTAACGACGCCACGACGCCACTCATTTCCGCTTTAACACTCGAAACCACAGGATATGGTTCTGCCTAGTGACGCCTCACAGTGAAATAGTACGACCGGTTCATTTTCTCGTCTGACTTGAGTCCAGATTCTATGTTGCCCCGGTTAGGGTCTTATATTCACGATGATAAACCCGATCGAGGGAACGAAATAAAATGGACGCATATAGCTCCGAATATACGTCGCTTGCACGCGAGTCTATATGCCCGGGCCTGTAAAGTGTGGAGTCGGCTCTCATGGGCCGGTCGACAACCCATGTGGCGCTTTTATTACGTAAATACCATCTGGTAGGTAGGCATACTGTGGCAAAGGTACGCCCATTACCTCATCTTTAGGGTGACTCTTGGCAGTTGTCACAGCAATGCGCTTAGAATAAAAATTGGTCAATAAGTTTCAAAATATAAGAGAGGATATAAATCATATACATCGAACATTTTACCCAGTATAATGTTGATTAGAACCCCAATAACTCCTATCGTCATATCGTTCAATGAGCAGAGGAAACAGATGGAATCGAGATTACAATGTTAAATGTGTGTTTTTTCTTCCTACTCTGGGGTATTTTAAGCATAGAATTGAGGTCAAATCTCCCACTCAATCTCCCACTCACACACCCCTCTACTCAAAATATTCAAATATTCTTAAAACAGGCATGGTTGTCGCAGTAAAAAAAAAGGGGGTGGGCGGGGGGAGAGAATGAGAAGCTAGACAGTCTGCGGGTTTCCAGGAGCAGGTGGTCCGTGACGACAAAAGGCGATGGTCGTCTACAACCAACATTCGTACACGTCAAACTGGGTATTTAGATCTGTATTTTTCAAAAAGATACAGAATACGCTAAGCTTATCAGGTAAAGATTATGATGAACGACAGGTTATATATTCATGGCTATCATTCAAGTTTATATTGACTTATCTTAAAAGAGCATGAATAAAAAATACAAGATACAAATGAAAGATATCGAGTGTGGTGAATTATATAGATTGTATGCTCACGTGTCGAAACGTTTGGAAAACATTCTCATAAGTAAATGAAACATCTTGTAATATAAAAAATTAAATGAAATCATTCTTCAAAGTTTATATAAAAAATCAAATGAAATTATTCTCCAATGTTTATTTTAAATTCCAAATAAGTCTCCAACCACAGAAAAAGAATTAATAACCAACTAGGAGATCATCTGTAAATGTCTAAGAGTTAACAAATTGCAAATGAATTATATATAGCTACATGTATGCGGTGGTTGAATAATGGGGAAAGTAAAGATAAAAAAGCAGTAAAAATGAGCAAATTACGCCAACTATCTAAAATGGCATGAGATCAATCGCTTTATCTTCCCCATATGTCGATTAATTGGTCTCTTGAAATTCTGGACTGACACCACAATCTTCGAGTGTTTTCCACGTTGACAAATCAGTCACAATGTTTTCGAAGTCCCGTGTCACATCAGGGAGCGTATATGCAAACTAAGGAGCAATGCTGTATTTGAGCCTTGCTTATCAGTGGTGCTACTTTCGACTTCATACCCCCCGAACGTTTTCTATCGACTAAAAGGGCACAAACCAATGGCAAATCCAGATTTTTGGAAAAGGGGGGCACACTTAAGGGCTTTTTTCGTACGCGCGATCGATGGCGGACGTGTAAAAAAAAACTACGAAAATGAAGTACTTCAGTGGGTGAAAAAAGGTGTGTGTGTGGGGGGGGGGGGACTGGCTGCGACAGGATCTGCCTATGTAGACTTGTTGAACCTTATATAATTCAATTCAGGGGACAGACATTACCATTTGTACAAACTTTTACATGAGCAGGTTTCTCCATATAATAGTGCAGGTATTTGATATGATCTATTTTTAGTGATCGACCTCATAGCATTTACATAACCGTGGGTCCTTTCCTGCATGGTCCGGGTATCTATCAATACAAAGCATCGGCAATCGGCGCAAGTTTAATATTGACACTGGATTGATCTAGTTTGATTTAAATGATATTAAATATAAGCATAATAAGATAAAGCTTTTAGGTTATGTTCCAAGATCGAGTTATCAACACCACATTCCAAAAATTTATTTCAAGTGGCCAAGTACCAAATTCAATTGCAAGTTATAATTATTATTTTTACACTTCTCTCTCTCACACACATCTTTTTAGCAAGCATAGTTCTACCAACGATAGATATAGCTGAAGACAGGTTTTACAACCCTAAGCTTCCATTTGACTATATCAAGTGGCCCTGGCGGGACTCGAACTCACGACCCCAAGGTTGTGAGACCAGAATGATACCATCATCCCAAGCAGCGAGCTGTTAAAAGGTTACACGGCTGAACCGTTGTCTCTGTAACCCCCAGCTTACATACTTGGTCTGTTATCATCTCAACCCAGAGGTCGTGGGTTCGAATCCCACATGAGGACGAAATTTTGGGAAGGTCTTATTAGTATTTTTAGTGCTATTGAATGATATATATGTGTTTCCCAGTGCTTGCGGATACATTTTTACACTTCTCTCTCTCTCACATCTTTGTAGCAAGCATATTTCTACCAACGACAGATATAGCTGAAGACAGGTTTTACAACCCTAAGCTTCCATTTGACTATATCAAAGAAATATGCTTGCTTGAAGAAAGAAAAAAAATGCAAACACAATTGGTGTCTTTAACATTGTAAAAATTGTTTTAAATATCTGTTGTTTACAAGTCTTTGCAATACAAACGCAAGAGAAAATTGTATGTTTCAGATTAATTCTGATGTGGTGAATTATAAATTTATCAACATCATTAGTATAAAAAATGTTATGTGAAAGTAGTACACATCTGTACAGAAATCTTTATTTTATTTTTGAATTTCTTAAAGTAGTTATACATATAAATGCATATTTTTATATCTAGGCCTATACAAAGTTTATTATAAGTTTCCAGATCGTTTTTTGCTTTTTGCTCGTTCAGCTTCCAGATCATCCTTAATTTCTTCCATAAGATCTCGAAGTTTAATCATGACACCTGGTGGGTATGTGCATTCATACATTTCAACATTTACAAAACAAGATGCCATACATAAAAGTGCATCCATGTCCATTTTATTTTGATGGGCTTCCAGGAAAAGACGTCTTAAACCCCATTCTGTGCCACTTTCATGTGTATGTCGAAGCGAATCGATGTCTTCGATCATGGTGTCCCTCCAATTGTTCTGAAAAATAAAACAAACCATGCTTTCAATAATTGCTCCTCGATCAAGAAATTAACAGACTATGCATCACCTTCACTAAAGTACATGACTACATGTAGAAAGGTTGCTCCCTAAAAAGGTTATTTTACGTGCGGGGTTGAGATATCACAAAATATCTCCTTGAGTGTGGACCTCACTCGTTCTGTCCACACTAGGTGAGATATTTTCTGATATCTCACCCACTCGTAAAATAACCCTTTTCTATCATGTTTATACATCATTTTAGGCTATAGCAAGCTTTTGAATTAGCCACTCAGTGACGTCACAGGCTCTGTGAGTCACAGGCAGCTGGAAAACTCGGGCATCTCACTAGCTTGTAGTAACATGGCTGTTAATAGAAATGATGTTTATGGAGCTAACTACATCTAGATTAATTACTTTCTACCACACCAAATTATGCCCGACATATTTCTAAATGAAAACGCAAAGAAATTTTGATGTACATAAAGCTATAACTGTGGAATTTTATTGTATATTTCAACATTTGAATCGATACTAGAATATACATGCTTATTGCTTAAATATGTATTGTTTTAGATTAGTTGGTTTTTATATCTATTTAAAAAATTTCCAAGTAAATAAATAAAATGTTCTTAATATATTCCTGTTTTGATTATTTACTGTGGTGTTCATATATATATTTTTGCCACATTGATATTATTGATAGCTTTAGATGGTTAACTAACATACTCACAACAAAACATGTGTGGGATAAAAAGGGCGATATGTAATATAAGTTGAAACTCATCAAAACTCACCCTAAATATATACTTGAATATGCTTTTAAGGTATTCTAATGGTTCATTGATGAGTAGCATTATATAACAACAAGTTTGGTTGAAATATGACATGTATTCATATGTAATGGCAAAAGTAATGCGTTCATTGTTCCTTTTAGTATTCTATATTTCTTTCTATGGCATGTTTTACATGAATCCTTACTTTCGCAACAGATTTTGACTTTGTTTCCTCAGCAGGAGTGAAAGTGTCTTTTCCATTGAAAAATGGTAGAATATTTAAATAAGCATGATTTTTTTCATTAATCCATCTTTAATTATGATACCCACCCCCGGATAAGTAATGGCAAACTCCGTAAGTATCTAATTCCGCGTTGCCACCGGGTGGCGCTTTCAAATACAGGGGTATTGCGCAACTAATTATAATTTAACAGGAACCGACAGAAAGTCCGACTTTGAGGTGCACACCTGCCAGTGCATCCATGCTATTTCCAAACTAGATTTATAACAAAGCCCTTAAGTATTATTATCTGAGCATTGTTTCTCAAATACGTGTCATAATTCGAAAAATAGTTTAAGTACTTAGACTTGTGCACATTATAATAACAAATGGAGTGTTTTATACTTAGATTGTACAATTGGAGTAGAAATTGTAGCAAAATATGGATTTTATCAATGGAATATATATGTGAAAGACATGTATATATCAAGTATAACATAACATATAATATCGTAAGTATAACATCGTATACAGTTAGAAAGTACAAGCAACATTTATTGATAATCTTGTCAAACACACTGACTGTCAAAATCGGCTCTGGCTTGAGCTTGAGGCAAAAACACAACTTGGAAATCTGGACAAAGCTCATTAAATACAATTCCAAATAAAATGTGAGTATCATATATGAAAACTAGAGAAGTATGCGAACATTTCTGTGTGTGTCACAAAACATGATTATGAACATAAAGCACAATAACACCATCTTCAAAATGACTAATATACACGAGTGTTGAGGCGCTGTTTTGACATCGTACCCCTGACGACTGCAGCACCGCCCGGCGGCGGAATGAAAAAACGTCGTTTTAACGGGTCACAGAGACTGCCATTAAGTGACAAATTATCATTTCCTATGACATCCAGAAATTTTGATTGGTTGACTATTTCATTATCAGCAATACACCCCTCAAAAGCATGTGAAGCAAATGCTATTGCTACTAAAAAATTATAAATGTTGTGAGGTTTGAACTGAGAATGAAAAATACCCTGTTTCCCAAAATTGCAACTTGTTGAGTAAGAACCTCTGCAATCATACATCTAATATTTTTAAAGGTTTGAACCCTTTAGGTATTTTTTGTTGTATACTATTTTTGTCTTTAAAGTTGAAAACCTTCTGTATAAGAACTGAAGCCAGGCAATGACAATAATTAACGTTATGTGACTCGCTTATTCCAAATCATTAAGCTAACTTGTTAACACTTTCTATGGAAAATCCAATTCTGGAAATGCTTTAACCCATCTTTCACACTTTTCTCTATATCTAGTAGATTTTAGGAATGAAATAAAAAAAAAAGTTTAAGTACATTTTCTGTTAAGGGTCACTCTTACTGTTACACTCTGCATAACAGTGGTTTGTTAACCATGCCATTATATCATAAATAAACTTATGATGATATTATATTTCCTATTCAATATGACAGTAAAAATTCCCTTTATAAAACTGTATATAATCAGCCAGACAGCTTCCAATACTCAAACCTATCTAAATGTGGCCAATTGCAGTATATATTATGAACATGTCACCATACTGCTACATGCATGAGAATCAACGCATAATGCCCGAGGTTTGCTAGCTAGCAGCAGCGATCTAGTCTAGCCGTTTAATAAACAGCTCTGATCTCCGTTGCCTTGTGGGAGCGAAGCTGAATACACAAGGCTCTGTATTACAGGGCTACGATCTAGTCATGCCGGCTGTTCTATTTGTGTAAATCAAAAGCTTGCTATACACTTTGTAGCGTAGGATATCGGAGAATATAGCGCAGAAACATACATATTTTTTGTACTTTTACAAAACAATATTTATAATAAGTGACAAAATTGTTACATATGTCACTTTCTATGAATAAATGAAACAAACTTGTAAAAGTACAACAAATATGTAAGGTTTCTTCATTAAATATATATTAAACTATAAATATACTTATATATACTTTTATTACACCAATACTAGCATATAAATTTACAGTGTGCCCGTCGACGGATGACGGCGCCCGTTAGGCGCCCGGGCCCACCGTTGGGGCCCATCGGGCCAGTACATCATACAGAGATCTACGTATTCTAATATCGCTCAATAACAATGTGCCTACACGTTTGCCTGCAAATCATTTGACAATAGAAAATGCATTTCTGTGTAAATATTCGTAACGTTTAACGAGTGTGGATGGAAAATTAATC
>CM032660.1:48946471-48958432 GCA_019095985.1 Streblospio benedicti | reverse complement strand
TTGCCTGCAAATCATTTGACAATAGAAAATGCATTTCTGTGTAAATATTCGTAACGTTTAACGAGTGTGGATGGAAAATTAATCAATCGCGCTATATATACTAGTACTAGTACCTTTATGAACTTAAAAACTCTTCAACGCCGATCAACTTATAGCATTGTAAACAAACACACGTGCAGTTATATCACGTGATCAAATCTGACACGGGGTGGACACATCCAAGCAAGGTTCAGGTAACAAGTTCATATTCTATTGTAACTATATTTTAGATATTGTAGTGTACACGTTGAGATTGAGTTTGAGTGACACCATAGAACTATCATAACTAAATCCCCTTGTCTGAACTAAGAGAAATTGCCAGGTTTATATAGTCTACGTCCGTGTCCCGCTAGAGTCTACCATGTTACATTTATAATTTTGGCTAAATTCATAACATTTTCAGTAGAAAATTTCATTTTCAGTTAGTCATGAGATGTATGATTTGCGTATGACCACCTTCCACTCGATACCATTATATAATTTACATAATCGATGACCATATTCTCTACAATAACTGTAAACTTAGTTTTGAGACAGCTGTGAATCACGTTTACCTTATAGGCCAGTCAACGAACGGTTTCGGTTGGACAAAATTGGCAACAAACGTTTATTCTCAACTGATTTCTACTCTTCATGACCTACTGTTTAAGGGGGAAAACGTTTACCACTTTTTGCCCTGGGCAAAGTTGTGAAAATTTGTGTTTTTTCAAAATGGCCGCCAAAATACCATATTTTGCCATTAGACTACTTTCTAGGGCACTTAGAGGCACGATCTTGGTGTCTAAAACCATGTTTTCGAGTATGGAGAATTTAATGGTGTTATAAAAAATTCACTTCAGGTGTTGGCCATCTTGGATTTTGAAAATGGCCACTATGTTTGAGTTTTTCAACACTTTGCTTCATATGAAACATAACTGTGATATTTGAATAAGTTGATAAATATTCTTAGGCATTCCTATTTTTACTTTATAGATAAGGAGATTATTGTAGCAAGCATTGTAGATGTCTAAAATGGCAGCTAAAATAAAGCTGTTAGGCCTTTGGATTATAATAAGATGCATTATGAAGCCTTAGTTCATGTATTATACGTATCCTGTAGTGTTGGTCTCATATCATGGTTTACCGTGATTATTAACGTAATATCACTTTGTGCAACACATTGCTAATATTTCACTAGATTATAAAGAATTTACAAAAGATTATTGGATGTAAAATAATGTGTAAACAACAACATAATGTGTCAAATCGGGAAATAATACAATGAAAATGAACTGATTCTAATGTCAAATGTGATTCATGTTATCTCTGCCGGGTTTTTTTTCAAATATTACAACAATGAATACATTCAGATTTACCTCTGTTGGATGATATTCTTTCATCTGTCTTCTGGTTATCAACTCTAGGCATAGGGATAGAGAAGCAATCAGATAGTGCAATGGTGCTAAGTGCTCTGTCAACCAAAAGATGTGCTCTGACTGCGCTTGCTACTGCATTTCCAGAAAGCATGGCATCGACATTTCCCTCTGCATATACCTGCTGCATGGCTTATTTCAGTCCTGATCCTGCAATCAGAGAACCGATTGTCCTCAGGAAGCTCCTCTCTGTGTGGAAGCCACCCAATATTAAGACAATTTTCCGGAGCCTACTATCAACAGGTTGTGCTTCTATGATCATGCTCGCAATACACCATAATTGTTGGTCAAATGTGACGATTGGGGTGATGCAATGTCTTTCAGCATGGTCTGCCATGTACTCCAGTGTTGATCTCACACACGTTGGGTCACTTGGTGTCAGATTGACAATTGAAAGGAAGATCTGTGAACTTTTTCCTGGAAATGGCAAGTCTTTATGTAGCATCTGCATAGTTCCTGACCAAAGAGGCATAGGACTAGTAGTAAAGAGTGACATTTTCCATATGATATCAAATGTTTCTTTCATATCATCTCTTGCATAGGGACCAAGTTTTGTGTAAATCATCCTCTTTTGAACTTGCTTTGGGCTCTCTTGAGGCACAACCTTCACATGGCCAATCTTCTGCAGATCTTGCAGTGAGGCCTTCTGCCTCTTGATGGGTCTTGAGGATTTGATGGATGGTGTGTGAAAGTGGCCATTTGACCCATCACATGAAGTGCCATCTAGTGTTTTTGTGTCGTAGTCCACGTTATCTCTTTGATATTGACAGAATGATTGAGCACAGTCATAATCCACATCAACCCCATGTGTTACGGCAGCCTTGTTGATGCTTGTACATCCCTTTCAGAAAGTTTGGAATATGTTTCATCTTGGTTGAATTTTATATCTTCTCCACGCAGTACACAGTCAGACATCTTTGTTGAACTTGTAATTTATGGAGATGCTTGTATCCAGTACTAATACAGATACTAATACAATTGTAAATTGTTCTTGGAGAACCTCATGATCAGTACTGTACTCACAAAAAACATTATGATCCATAAATATTGTTAACTCTTTAAGCAATAAGATTAATAAATACTGTTAACACTTTTTGTGAGTTGAGATTAAGTGAGTTTTAATATGAAATTGTCTGGAGCATTGTAGAATCTACTTATTTTAAGCACTTTTCTAGAGTCAAGGGTAGAGAGTTGCATGTGTGATTGGTGTATGTTATATGTACAGTGATGTGATTATTTTATCATCAATTTCATTTTTTTTACCTTTTATGTAATATATACTTTTAGTCTGAGGTAAATGAATAAAATATATACATGTGTGAAAACATTTTTCATTGACCATTAATTTGTTTTAAATACCAATGTATGTCTTAACATAAAGCTTTATATATGACAGACCATTGGTGGCGGCCATTTTGAAAATCCAAGATGGCCGACACCTGAAGTGAATTTTTTATAACACCATTAAATTCTCCATACTTGAAAACATGGTTTACACACCAATATCATGCCTCTAAGTGCCCTAGAAAGTAGTCTAATGGCTAAATATGGTATTTTGGCGGCCATTTTGAAAAACGCCATTTTTCACAACTTTGCCCAGGGCAAAAAGTGGTTAACTTTTTTCCCCTCAAACAGTAGGTCCTGAAGAGTAGAAACCAGTTGAAAAACCTTTGTTGCCAATTTTGTCCAGCCTTACCCATCATCTGAGGTTCAATGACTAGACTATTATCACACCTCCTGCTGGTTTTCTCAGTCCAATCTGCAATCTGGTGTTAACGCGCCACGACACATTTACAATTTTTGTATAGGTCACGTCACGGTTTGGTCGCGTTTGATCCCGGGTTTTAGTGCGTCTTTAGTAGATACGCTTAAACACACATTTAGGACTGAAATACTGGTGACAGCATTAACTTAATTGAAGGAGGCAACTATTGCTACCCTTTGATTTATTCTCTACAGTTACCAGATGTTAAGACCTAAAATCGTGTTTACATGGAGCAATCTTGAAAATTATCTTTTGATTTAGGCATGCTATCTTGTTTACTGTCACTGGATTGATCAGTGCAAACCCAGTGGAAAATGTGTTGCCTAAATACAGTTACTTCATTTTCCAACGCGGTAGGTAAGAATACCGACAGGCCAAGTCGGGCATAGTCGGGCACAGTCCGGCACAGTCGGGCCCTACATAAATATTGTAATATGTATATGAAAACACCGTCTAAACTTAGACATATATCAGTTTTTTTATAGATCTTTACTCTACACACTCATGTATGCATACCATATGGAGACTACCCCCCCTTCATAAAAAACCTGTACAGTTCTAACAGCCTCATAAGTTTGGTGACATAACATTCAGTAGTTTTCCTAAAAGCATTGGGGACATAGGTTTGAGCCACGACGGTCGCAGTATAGTCCCAAACTAGCTATAGCTGGTATTATAATAATATAGTGACGTATTTATAGTGCCAGTATCCATACACTCATTGACACTTTGTATAATCCTGTCAGAAGGAAAAAACACTTGAAATTGCATCAATTCATTAACAATCCACTTGAGTATTACTTAGTTATTAATCGGGTGCTGGTTTGGTTGGTTCATTGAAGATTAATTAAGCATGTCTTGTTTATTTGGCTACAAAAGTTTTTGGCTGTAAAGTAGCAAGTGTATTCAACCTATAGTATATGTTTACGATGGATATTTTTTTTTAGTGTCCACTACATGCAGGCTGTGGACACGGGAGACAACCGAAAACAGGGTGTCCATTGTCCACATTACACAGGTGTCCATAAGACTCATTTTATATATGATAACGGGAGTATTCAAACGTGAAAAAGACATTGATTTCAAGGCAAAGAAATAGACACAAAGTTATCATTTTCAACTTTATTTCTACTGAGCTGAATGAAACGTACAAAACTTGTCTCAACTTCAATTTTGAAATTTAATATCAAACCATTAATTTCATTATTTGTTGTTAACTATAATAAATCAATTCAACCACTCAACATAATTAATTATTCATCTATAAAAGATTATTCATCATCACAAAATATCAAAGTAATTAACACCAAAGAAACATATACTGAAAAACGGGTGCATCTCTTTGGTCCCCCGTCTCATTGGTCCCCCAGCCCATTTATATGGTGTTGATGTTATGGCTACTGCTTCTGCTTATACCTCCAGCGTTCTGCGCAGGTTTGAATTTAGTTGGGACAAATGGCCCCAATGATGAAAAAAGGTGGGGTCATTTCAGAATTTACTGGGGTCATTGTACAAATGTATTTGAAACATCCATTTTATAGCCTAGTTTCTTTAGTTTTGTAGTTTTTAGTTAAATGAAGGAAATAAACACAAATGTAGGAAATAAACACAAAAAGAACTCAATAATCCAACAACTTTTAATATTTTGCAAATGAAACCTTACATAAAATACTATACACGTTTTTACCTCTTCTCATGCTGCTACTTATGCTGCTTATGGTGCTACTGCTGTTTTTACACACATATGGGCACTTGTATTCTATATTACTAAACAGTGCTGGCCTACAATCGTAACTGTTGTATCAACATTTTGTGATCATATTATATAGAGTAGCTATCAGAGCACTGCGCTGGTTCAAAGTACTAGTTCATAGTCACATCCAGGATGAGCCCCCCTCCCCCTCCCCACCCACCTACACAGACTTTTCCCCACCCAAATACCTTAGTTTCATCGGATTTTTGGCATGTTTGCTATCGATTCCAAGTACGAAACACACGAGATCCCCAAAGGGCGCCCCCTACTTTTCTGAAAACTTGGATCTGCCAGTGGCCTTCAATGCTCTAAATGAGCAGGTACTGGTGTGGTTGTATGTTTCACATTAAAACATTCATGACGTGTGTGTGCACGTACTTATCATCTGGGGATGGCTCAGAACTTCTTGCCACCTTTTTAGTACTTAAACAAACATCAATTCTAAACAACTTCAGTTTGAAGTTTTGAAAGTTTTTGAGTGACTTACTTGCTGCCTGCAGAAAACCTGATCTTCCTAACTCAATGATGTACACAAGATTGTGCGTGAATGAACACCATTTTGCTGTTCCTGATCAGGACCACCCGCCCTGACCAGTTGAAATGAGGGTAAATGTGGTCGGGGTGGGGGATCAATCTGACTTAAACACAACATAATTTCTCATGAACTTTGATTGTCAACAGTTTGAGCGAAGCATGAGTAGATAAATGGTCAATGTACATCATTTTCATTTACTTTAATTTTACTCCCAACTCCTAACATTACTCCTTATTCCAATGCGCATTCTACTACACGATCTCCTGTTGCTCCTATTAATTAAAACATTCCTCTTATACTCCTCCTAGCATCTCCCCCCTCCCCTTTTGGAGGGGGGTGGGGCAGCGACAACTTAACACTTAACCCTCTTCACACATAGCTCTTCTCGGCACGTACAAAGATCCACCCCTGAAGTCTTATAATAGTATCCCAATAAGATCAATATGATTGGGGGGTGGGGATGAGACGGGGGACCAATGAGACTGGGGGACTATAGAGCTGATCCCCTGAAAAACGAGCATTCCGCGATTGTTAAAGATGATGTATGGCCTTTCACAGGAGTTGATTGGGAATTAGGCGCAGTTAATTCGACAGTAATACGTGGTTGTGCAACCTTGTGAAGAGCCACAAAATGGTTAGGTCGAAAATCATGCCCTTGAGGAGGAACAAGTGTGGAGCTCCACATAACTGTAATGGCTGTTGAACTAGTTATCTTAACACCACGTCCATAGATCTTCTTAGTCAATGAGTTATACTCATCCATAACTGCTGGTGGACATTACGTCTGTATCCCTATTGATATGGCAGCACTGGCAGCATAGATCACTATCATCTCTGAAGGTCTACCCGCCTTAGCTACGCGCTTTACAAGTTGATCATAAGGGTCATGGAAAAAGCAATCTTCTTGAATTTAATCCTTGTAGTCATCATTTTCAGTATCATAAAATTCCCTATGCTTTGCAATTTCGATGACAGTAAGGAGCCGTATGAGATGTAAATCTTCATGTCCTAGAGACTGCGTGACAGCACGTAACAAACAGTTGCCATCTCCTTGCACTGTCAATGGTATGACTCACATGTACCAGCTGTGTGACACCATCTTAGGAAGCGTCACCAGCGAGAAGTATCTTGGGGTTCATCTCAACCACAACCTGAAATGGGACCACCATATCGACCAAGTAGCAGTCAAGGCATTGCGCAAACTAGGCTTCATACCCCGCAATCTCCGGGGCGCACCAGCTAAGTGCAAGAAGCTGGCCTATATAGCCCTAGTGCGGTCGGGTATGGAGTATGCTTCCATCATTTGGGATCCCCACACCAACCAGGGGAACTTATGTAAACTTGAGAAAGTACAACGCACAGCTGCCAGGTGGGCCCTGTCATCATACTCCCGAACAGCCAGCGTCACATTCATACTGAATCAACTAAGTCTTGAACCCCTGGAAACCAGACGCCATATCCAGAAACTGGGATTCATGTACAAAATACTCCATGGCCAGGTGGCAGCCGCCTATGGCGGACTTTAATCTTCAGTATTCGAAACGTCCAGCCAGGGGAGAGGATACCAACACAAGGAAACTAGAGACACTAAGATCAAACAGTAACGAATTCAAGTATTCATTAGTGTCTCGCACAATCATCGAATGGAACAGTACCCCTAAATCCATTACGTCACCTGACTCTACAACATCATTCAAGAGTCGGCTCAGCAAGCACCATCAACCGTAGTGCGCACAACCCGTCGGTGCGATGCCCCAACCTGGGGCCCTGTCGACTATTAGCCAGATCCAGAATCAGATGTAGTTATCAACCATTACCGGATGGAGTTTATGCAACACTTCAATTGAGGTCGGATCCCTGATCCCTGGTGCGTCTTCAAATTTTTCGTAGCGATCGAGAAAGCTGCACGCTGTATGTTTGCAGAAGAAGCTCCTCGTTCAAGGCACAAACTACCAGCGATTCAGTTGTTATTGCGCAATACAATTAGAAAAGGTTACCAGTACAACTGCAAGGTAACAACCAATTAAAGGGCATGCAAATATTATTATATAGATGTATAAGTATATAAAATATGCAATGTTTCGGAGGTTCGGAAGCCTCGTTAAAAGGCGTGTGCCACACCTCTGAAAACTATAGCTAGTGTGATCCCCCCACCCCTGAGGCTCAGTTGGTACCTAGGCCTCTGGAGGTACATATACAAATACCACGTGGCCTCCCATTCACGCGTTTCCTCATAAGAGGAGGCCAGTCTCTCATCTGAGACAGGCTTACTTGTGAATTACATATCCAGATCCAGATGTGATCCCCCATGGCGACCCCGTGAGGTTTGGGTGTCTATACCTTCACGGCATCGCACTTTAACGTTCTTTGTGACTAAGAGAGTACACGGTATGGCCACTCTCTTTGTCCTGCAAGAACATTTCTTCCACGTCTAATATAGCCTCGGACACACAGGCTGGTTCTTGGTTGGTGGCAACCACACAAGATTCTGTATGATCGAGACTAGTGTGTTTTACCTAAATATATTGATTTTTGTTCTATACACGAAACCACGGTTTCGTGACGTGCTGTACTTTGGCCCGATTGCAGGTAAGATTCTCGTTCCCCGTAGTAAATAGAGAGAAATTGCCGACTTTCTACCCAAGAGTCTTGTATTAAAATTGTGCTAATCTTCTTACTTTTAACTTCGGCTGAATTCGCTAACCTCTGCTCTACAACATACTAGAAGTATTCACAGAAATAATTGATAATAAAGATTTGCTGAGACATTTACTTTTCCATCTTTTTGCATCCACTACCAAATGAAAATACTGCACAGAGTCCTGACAGCAAACGTTTGACGTTCCACGAGAGCGTTGGATCACAAACAAATACTGACTAGCAGGTGGTTGCTCAAAAAAAGTGCTTCCTTCTAATTTTCGGGATAACTTTCTCTCAAACGAATTATAAAATGTGATGATATTACTAGAGCATGCAAACAGCCATACCTTACCAGAAAATAATAACAAATGGAGCTGTCAACACACGGGTTAAGAAATATCTATAGGTGTTTGGTTGATCTATAAATCTAGACTAGCGGACCCCACTCATCAAAATAAAGTGATACTGCATAGCAGGTGGATCCTTGAGACCTAATATCTTTATTTTATTTTCCAAATTAACTTTCATTTGAAGGATTGGTGAAATGTAACATTATTACTACAGCTTGCACACAGGAATAACTTATAAGAGTTCTATTGACAATGACAATGATCTTGGTAGATTTTTAGTTTTTTCAAACTAAAAGTTCATACAACTAAAAGTTCATACAAAATAAAAATATATATACACTATATACAATTACGATGCGAGTATGTAATCATATAATATATAATACATTAAACCAATTCAGATTCATTGGACTTTTATAAATAAAATAGCTATTAAAAAATATTGATCTTGACTAGAGCATTCTCACTGTTGTGTAGCCGCTCTTGAAAGCTATGGACATATTTTCTATACAATTCATTAAAACTATCTACTCCATATTTTACATAACATTGAGATATACTACATCTTCTATCAATGCCCATGAGTGCTCTAAAAATATTATTGTATGCAACTTTTAACTTCATCAAGGATACTTTCTTGAAATTACACCATAATGAACTACAGTAGAGGGATGTACAAAACGATTTAAACAGCCTAATCTTAACATCCTCTGTACATTTCCTAAATTTGCTAATGATCATGTTACCTCTACTGTATATAGATCTAACCTCACGCATAATATCACGATCATCACAGTTATTATTTGAGATAAATACACCAAGATATTTTTGTTCTGATACCCATTTTAAAATTTGACCTTCTAATATCATATTCGGAACATTAATACATTTAGACAACTTTTTAGGTAAAATGGACATACAGACTGTTTTCTTCTTGTTGAAAACCAACTCATTGTCTAAAGCATATTTTTCACATACTGAAATAAGATATTGGAGTGCATACGGCGAAGGTGCTAGGAGTACAGAGTCATCTGCATAGAAAATATGATTACAACAAGTATTTGATCTGTGACAGCCAATTTTAGTCTGATTTAATAAGGCACTAAGACCATCCATAAAAACATTGAAGTAAATAGGCGAAAGAATACCCCCTTGCCGTAAGCCATTACTGCTACAAAATGGTTGTGAGTACGTATGGCACCACTTAACAACAAACTGTTGGCTAGTAAACCAATACATAAATATTCTAACAATTATTTTTGGTACATTCCTTTGTAGTAGCTTACTACACATATGCCAGTAGTTAATCCTATCAAATGCCTTCGAGGCATCTAAAAAACACATGTATATAGGACTAGAGTTATAGAGATAAAAATTTATAGTTTCCCTAAGTATAAAAACACTCATATCTGTACCATGTTTACGTTTAAAACTAAATTGATTGGGAGAGGTTTCAAATAGATCTTTATACCTAATAAGGATCAACAGTTCAAAGATTTTGGAGCTGATACACGTTAAAGCAATAGGACGATAATTGTCCTTACTGGTCATATCCCCTTTACAATCTTTTACAAGAGGAACAATGATAGAGTCCATAAACGAAGCAGGAATATAACCATGACAGATCATACTATTAAATAACAAACACAATAGAACAGATAATCTATGATCCGCGTGCTTATAATGCTCACTGCATAACCCATCTGGACCAGGTGACTTTCCATTTCTTAGTGACTTAATTGCATTTTGAACATCATCAACGTTAAATCTTGGTATATCACCATCTACACATTGCATAGAACTACGAACATAATCTTCAGAAGTGGAATCTGTGGATGAGTTGAGTAATGATTTAAAGTGATGTTTCCACATATCACAGATAGCTTGTTTACCAACAGCACCATCCACAGAATCCGAAACTTCTGTTACCTTAGAATTATTGCTTTTCTTAACCTCTTTCCAGAATTCTTTGGAATTTTTTACCAAGTAATTTAACTGCTAAGTTATCACATCTTTTTCTATCTAAATCATTTCTACACTTTTTCTAAATGCATATTTAAAATTAGCACGCTTGCGTCTCATAATATCATATAAGGGACCATATCTAGGTTTGTTATTGGCTTTCCATTGCAAAAAAGCTTCCCTTGATTCACAATGTAAGTCTTTACAATAGTCATTCCAACCAGCAATAGGCTTAAATTTCAGCTTAAAACTACTCTTTAAATCAACACTTGCATCTTGCATGGCGGTACATATACTGTTGCCAATAAAGTCTATGCTATTTAGATGTTTTAAGTTGTTACAGTTTACATTGTCACATAACGCAAGTTCATGGTCAAACTCAATATCTGCAAAGCATTTAGCAGTAATGGATCTGTATACAAGACGCTGATCATCAGTAACATCATCCCAGTGAATTTTAGTCATAGAAGCTCTGCTATCCTCAGGACAACCTGCATGATAGCACCCAGTTGACAAATTTACAACAGTCCAAATTGGTAAATGATAGTCTTTTGGCTGTTATTTCCGTTATTATCTGCCCTATTTATGTAAAATTAGGATTGGTCAATCAGTAGTAATAGGCGTTCAATCCATTCATATCATTGGACATTTTCTGATACTTTACGGCTTATAATAGCTGAGTTTGACTTAGGTGCACATTGGAAAATAATGCCACAATATGGTCAAACTAACGACCTTGTGTATCTTTACTATCTATCCTAATCTCATCTCCATCCAGTATGTTGTGGGCGAGTGTATATATAATGAGTTCTAATTCATAAATAAGGATAAATAATAAATTTAAGCCATATAAATATTGTGTCAAAATACGGCAATTTTTCCCTTCATTAACACGAGAGCGAGTTTTATTTACCTGTAACTCAACGCTCGTGGCTGACGCATCCTCGTTCACATGCTTTAATACGGCGAACGTACATACATATGAATCAGAGCTTTTTCATCAAGGCTGTTTCTTGAAACCGTGTTTTCGTGTATATGGTGTGTTTTCGACATTTTACCGCGAGGAAGAACCTGCTGCTGCAGTACATGCGGTTTATTCTTACGTTGGTCGTATGGAAAGCTAGATTCTACCGTAAAGACAACTACGTGCAACTCTATGTCATTGTGGGGCCCGGTCATTTTACGATTTGCTGCAGGGTGGGTGTGCGAGTGCGTGGAAGATTTTTATAACATCAGTATAATGAAGTGCAACCCCACCCACACACACCCACAAAAAAAGCCTACAAAGTGAAAGTGCGACACCCCCCTCACACACACACCCCGGACACACACACGCACGGACCTCCAGATCATACAGTGAATATAAAGGTGTATTTCTGTATTATTAATGATTTGATTAAAAAATCATGTAGGCCTAATAATTCAATACGAAAATACATTCTTAAGCGAACTAGTTTTTTAAAAAAAAATTCTAATAAATTGTAGAGCACTCTAATACATAAAAT
>CM032660.1:48913005-48940220 GCA_019095985.1 Streblospio benedicti | reverse complement strand
AACCGAGCATTAGTTTTTGCATTTGACGTAACTCTGGCTCGGCCGAATATCCCCCCTAAAAGGCAGTTCTTAACCCACGGGTAGATATTGCAACACTGAATGTATGTGCAGTGTAAAAGAGGCTCCCGTAGATCGTAGGGGACAGATAAAGCAACTTTATTTGTAGGTTGGCAAAGGTTTTGAAGGCCATAGACACTTGCTCATCAGTAATTTTTCTTGTATGTCCATAATATCCACGGGCTATTGCTACATAGCTAGTAAACTATAAATTCTGATGTGTGCGCACGCATCTTCATCATGCACTCAACTGGGCAGGGTGCGTGATGGATCTACTCCTACAACTGTGCATACCACTTTTTCAAACGAGTTTTCCAATGATGATTTGTTGTAGTGCTATTAAATTTCAATTTGTTTGTCGCCTTCTAATGTTGCCATCTCTTTTGGGACCAAATGTAGATTTCAAAACTGTGTGATCAACTACACAGACCTGGCCCTACATCTATTTTTTTTGCAGGGTGTCTCTTTTGCGACTATAGACGAACACATGACAGTTGATCTCAAGTTGCAGATATTTTTTTAATTAAAACATAATATTATGTTGCAGATATTTTTTTAAATAAAACATAATATTATTGTAGAACTTGTATCACATTGCTAGGTATAACATTTAAAAATGTCATACAGCTTTTCTCGATAAGGTAGATTAATAAAATTCACAATGATATGATGTAACTATGAATATGATGCATCGATCATGACAAGCACGCCTTGATAGATCCATAGATGATTTCCCCAAAAGTAAGATTTCTTTTCAATAAAAATGCTGTAAATCTGGTTGACTTTAATGGTAGTCGCATGTATGCATCGATTATGTATGGTGTTACACTATATTAACGCTATAATTTTAGATTACATAGGCCACAATTAATCGTTTTCAATTGAACACAGTAAAAAAGCATGTGAACTAGCATGGACATTGCAAAGCACGAACAAGTCAAGTGAGACGTGACAACAGAAAGAGGTAGGTATGCCAACACCGGCATGTACTGTTTGCACTTCCAGTTCAACGATTTTGGCATGGATAGTCGTGATCTTAGTATAGACTATTTCAAAATAAAACCGGGTTTGTGATTTCAACTTAGAAACCAATATAATTAACCTCATAATCATATGACTTTTGTTGGCATGCAGTATGAATTATCAAGTAGACAATAAAGTTCGTGGATAATCGTTCTTATTAAGGATAACCGTAGTGTTAGTATGAATGCCTGAAAACTTTAATTACTTAAAATGTTATGTAATGTGAATATTTAGGAATTTATTCCAAAATGAAACCAGGCACCGTGATATTGAAGTGGCCATCATGTGGTTAGTTATATCACAGCACAGCAGGAGTTTTTTTTTAAAACAAGGATATCTAAGGGTTGTAATCATGTGAATAAAACCGTGCACTTCTTGGCATAGAAAATTACGCAACAGCAACTAGTGTGATAGATATGTTTAGTATTTGTGATTTTTCAAAAGCAGCGTGCGTATTACCCACGTACATATGATACCTTGTCAAAAACATGTACTGCCTGCTCATCAACTCAATTTATAATCATATGCGTTAAGTATACGTTAAGTAGTGGCTTACAATGACTAATACAAAAAAAACCGGAAAACCCGTGATAGAATAGTGGATACTAAAATAAAACATGCCTGTGTGCGTATATACTGAAATGCATGTAAATGTCAAATTTTATTGAAACATAACTTTCTACTCATCACAAGACACAAACATGGCTCTAGTTAAAGGCACAGAAACCTCCTATGAGCAATCTGGAGCATCAACATATAATGTTCCACTTCCAAAACCACCAGACTGGGATCCGGGATCCGTGGTCTCAAGAGAACAAAACCAGCCCAGTGCAGAGGGTCCTGAAACCAGTCACAGTACGTCTAGTTCACATCTTAATATCGACGTTGAATCAGGAATAGCAACTGTGAGGTTGTCATCAGCCCCGCGGAGAAATGTACCAGACAAAAGCATCGGTAGCATTGTGGATACGCCCGCGTCCGCTGCCCGTGATAAAACACAATCTCGAACACATAATGTGACCAACGAAGACAGCGTTGATCCTGAATCCCGTGCCAATAACCCGAGCCGTTCAAAACCTAGTTCTACTAATTCTTCATTACAGTCAAAATCATCAAAGCAGCCTCTTCACAAGGGTCAAGATCTGGATAATATTTCTATCATATCCGACATCCCATTGGATCCTAACGCAAAACGTGTGCCAGTGTTTAGAACCTTGTCTGTCTTGTCTGAGGACAGCGTGTTGACTAGTGATACAAGTGAATTAGGCGATAGTAACAACAATGGATATCTTTCTAAACAAGGCAATGTGCCTAAAAAGGTTTCCTGGAATGACAATGTGATAATCACCACCACAAACTCTGACAACGTTCAGGTGAGCGGGCTGCATTACTATGAAAGTGACACTGGAAGTGAAATCAGCAGCACACGAAGCAGTAACAATGGCAATGGGAAGCAGCCATCGTCACCAATAGTAACACGCACTCTGGCGCTCACATCTCATGGATCGCCGTCATACTCGTACACAGACGGCAACCAGCACGTGACAATTCAGGAGGTGTACAGTGACGGTCATCCACCAGCTTCGCGAGTGTACCCCTTAAACCGAGCTCGGCATCAACGTCATCTCGCCCTACCCATAGTCCACGAGTTCGAAAAAGCCCAGGCCGCTCCGCCAATCTTTCCGGTGGCCCCACTAATGCGAGAACAGCAGCAGAGTCAGCAGGAGCCCATCGTAGATGAATATGAAGTGGCCGAGATGAGCCGGAGGCTTGGCAGCAGGACCCCTGACAGCGAGGTTGCTGTACCGCAGAAACACAAGCTGCAGGATAACCGTTGCATTGCGATTTCTATTGTCCTGGTGATACTTGCACTTTTGGGACTATTGGCCATTGGTATTCTGTATGCAATACAGTAGGTTCCATTTTACTTTACCACTAGTGTGAGGTTATTCTGTAGATATATTAATATTCTGTGATTTAGTCCTATTCAGCCTTTATATATTATATTTCATTACTGTACTTTAGTATCATCAGGGTTTGTGAACGTCTTAAACTCACAAATATTGTGAACCAAAATCAATGTGTAACTATGTTGTATATATATATATTCTGAGGTGTGTTTTTTTTTTATCTTTTTGGTCTGAAATTTGAGGAAGTGTGATCCATCATTCCTCTAATGATTCGACAACGTTCCTGCAATGTTCCACTTTGTCAAACCCCTCAAACGTACATGATCCCATATCTTGCTACATAGATTAATTAATAAGCCCACGTACGCCCAAGTCTGACGGTTGTGAATATTCATCCCAGAATTGTTACCGTTTTATCGAAGATGCATAAATGGAGGTGGTTGGTGGGGGTGAGGGTGGGGGTGGGGGGGGGGGGGTAAAAGACAATTCCTTTTTTAAAAACACGTTGTGTTTAGGTGACAGCACTGAAACTAGTAGGGAATCCCCTTCAAAGCCTTCACCATGGGGTTTTTAAGTTGGGTATCTAGGTCTATATATCCAATGCAAAGTAGTCAATGCAAAGACTTCCCTCGGGGGGGGGGGGATCTCCAATACATTTGGTTAGTACGGATGTGTCATTTTTATAGATCACCTTTTCCAGCCTCTTGATATATCATCGGGTCCTATTTTCAGATATTTGATATATCATTGGGTCCATATTTTGAGAAATTAGTATACCATTGGGTCTTGATTTTAAGACAACACTATATTTTAGGATCTTATCTCTAGAGATAACTATATCATAGGACATTGACATCGCAATATTGCATATTATTGCGTATTCTCATGTATCATCACACTGAGTACCATCGTTAAAGAAGAAATATCATAGCTCAAGAGTATCGTATACATTCCAAATACACCAGTCTGAGGAGTGTGTTATGAATGAACTTTGAGTTTATTATATTTATGCGTATATATGAATTTTACTATATTTTTTGGGTATGCTTTTTGCAAATCTTACTATATTTATCGGTGCTGTTCCTGAAGTCAAAATGGTACACCCGTACCCAGAATCCCCCCCCCCCCCACACACACCTTACGATTGATTCGGATTCAACATTCGGACTGTCTGACCACAGTTTTAATATGCAATTTATGCATGCACGTATTAACCATAAAGTATTTTTATACGTACTGTTTCAGTGCAGTGAAAGAGAATCCTATTGAAGTCAGTGAAAAGCTACGCCATCAAATGGGAATGAGTAGGTCGAAATATAAAAGCGATCGTTGGATTGGAGGGTGGCACAGCAACGTCAGCTTCGAACAGATTCTCTATTTGGTTGAGAAAAAGGACATGATGCCGTGGCAAAAGCCGCCTGCTGCCGGCAATACCTTCATGGCGTGGCATAGGGGAGCGCCTCTTGTTGTAAGTACACGATAACGTGTGTTGCTAGTACATGCTGCCAATGACTAAATAAGCATGGTTATATGCAATTCATAAACAAAAATGGCGATGACTATAGTCACTGTGCTAAAGCGGAAGCAAGTAGTAATTAAATGCACGAAATGTATAACCCTGTGATGGACCAGGTCCTTCCACCCAAGATCACTGATCATACTATTGACCCAAGGTGTATTGTGATACCTCCCAGTCACCCACCTCTCTGCTCTGCGTTTCACTTTCTCCAGAAGTCTTGCTTGCTGTTGACTGTTAGGGTCCCAGACTGTAGAGCAATGCTCCAATGTTGGTCGTACTATTGTCTTGTAAATAGTCTCTTTAGTCTTTTGGTTCTTCTGCAAGAACCTATCCATGGAGAGTGTATGGGTACAAAGTCCGGGTCTTCTTCGTAATCCTGAGCTTTCCTCCAGAGTCTGGTGTCTTGCCTTGCTTGAGTGATAGGCTACTCAGACGATTTCTGTAATCACTGGGGCTGTGGTCTCAGCTACGTCCTTTAGTACCATTGATTTCATTTTATCTGGACCGGGAGCTTTGAGTGGATTTAGCTTCTGCAGTCGCTTCAGTACACGCTTCTCAGTGATCTCAACACAGGAGGCATCTGAGGAATTGTGCTTGGCTCACCAGACGTCTTAAAAAGTTGCAGTCTTTGGTGCAGAGAGATAGATGGTTTCTTGGCGAGAACACTGACTGGAATCGTTCATTTAGAATGTTGGCTTTAGCAACCACATATCAGCACTCATCTAAATGAATAGACTTTATTTGAGTTGGACCCCATTTTCATTGCAGATACATTACATAGATAAGGAGAAAAGAATGCACAAAGTGATACTTGGTGATCCAGTCACCAATAAAGAGGCAACAATCCACCTGAGGCTTCGCAATGACTCGTGGTATGCTGCAGACCTGATGGACATCAAAATGTATTCACTTGTTAGCTTCACGTCAAGTAAGTTAGTAATTAGCCTTGTACTATGATATGAAGTTGAATGGAAGGTTTGGCGTGAAATGTTATTTTTACCAAGTTCTACTTCAAAAATTTTATAATAAAGATACAAAACAAGATGTAGCCAACATTTACTATCACACACACGCACACAGTCTACATGACAATTCAGTGTTAATAGAACTCCGCTGCATTATAGAAGCTGAATTATTATTTTATTTTAACTTTTGATTTTAAGCATCTGTATTATAAGTTAATTATGTCAAAATCTTTAATGCATGTAATTTATTTTCAAGGTTTTGAAGATAATTGGAAGGACATGGAGGAGTCAGAAAAATATGCAATGATGGATGGATTTCATAAGGAAGGCCTTAATGAAGCAGAGATAGAACTAATCAAACATGGAAGACCAAGAGCAAGTTCAGATGATTCTTGGGAAGATTGAGATATGAAATAGTGTTTGTGGGGTGTTTCAGTTTGAGTTTTGGAGTAATTTTTACAAAGTATTTAAATGTAATGATTCTTATAGATAATGGTGCAATAGGTCATAATGCAACTTTAGTTGGTGTGTGTATGTGTGTGCATTCAAGGACGTATAACTGTAAATGACCAGTGAAGTAAATTTGACCGACTTGTAAATACTAAACTTAACTGTATCAAGTCAGATGTGATGTGGGAACTAAGGAATATCTATCACTGTACTTAGTGTACTACACCTAACGGTTCACCCGTACTGTGTTAATTATCTGTGATGCTAATCATTTATTTACAAAATACTGTACACAACAAGATAAGAATATTATTTCTAGTCAATGAGTGTAGATATTCACAATTCTTCATTTGCATGCTTGTAATGTATTTCGTGTTAGCTAACTTATGACAATTAATTTGTGTGTATCATCATGAGGATGTATGTGGACAATGCATGCCAAAGAAGATGTTTTAAAATGAAAAACAAATGTTTGAAGATAATATATAAAAAACTTAAGTTTTATGGTTTCCTTGTTTTCTATTTCACCAAGCAACATTTGTACTTTTACAGAAGAGAAACTCTTTTTTATCAATCTTCCACCTTAAATTATAGATACCAAAGTCCAGCAACGCTTATCTAAAAACGTACTACAGTAAATTATACATGTGGTTGATGGGGATTCCTCAACACCAAGAAGTAGGAAAACAATTGACTCCAGTATGTAAGAGACAGCACTGTCTATAAGATCTATGAGACAACGCATTGGGTTTGTTGTATTTGTATGTACGCCATGGTGGCCATTATATTTATGTAAGTTCCATATTTAAGATGCAAACACTGAAATTAAACTGGTGGGTAATCCCCGGCAAAGCAATCACCATCGTTCTACCACTCCTGACTGTGTTTATGAATGGCAAGGCCGTAGCATATTTTCTGATCTCTTCATAATTTCATACGCCATACTTTGCATAAATTATCATAATTATAATGTAAAGAGGACTGCTTTACTACACTTTACTCATATTCATTCATAAAATTGTAAAGTTATTCTTTTTAAACACTAGATGGCAGCATTGATAATAAAATTGCCACAAAAATTTCCGTTGTTATGATTCCTCATCACAGGACGAGTTGATTTTCTGAGGGGGGTTAAGTCGTTTGTATTTGGCAGAACTAGTTATTTTCAACTTCGTGGAACAAACATTATTTTTTGCCGCTTTACATCATAACTTTATTGTGCTTCACTAGCAGTAAAATGTTTATTTTGAAAATATTCAGAAGTAAAATATTCATTCTAAAAAACTACCTACCCCTCTCAGATGGCTGGACGTGTTGATTATCTGAGAGGGGGGCCAGGTTCTTTGACTTTGGCTAAAGCATTTATTTTCAATTATTTGGTGCAAACATTATTTAATTCTGTTTTACTTCACAACTTTATTCTGTTTCACTAGCAGTAAAATATCTGTTGTTAAAGTTTCGGAAAAGTAGAATATGTATTTGAAAATACAACCTACCCCTCTCAGATGTAGCGTCCCACAATGGTAGGTACAATGACTTTAATTATATGCATAGACCGTGTTTGTGACCTTTTAATCATTGTACTTTTTACCTTGACCCTAACTGAACTCAACTGAAGTACTTTCTTTTGTTCTTGGATAGAAATTGGATAGTTTTAAGTGGTTTCTGTGCCTAGTTGCCGAGTATATACGTGGGAGAAAAAGGTAATTATACTCGTGGAGTGGATATATCAGCCAATATCTCACCGAGTGGTTTTGATAACAGCACTCGTTCGCTTCGCTCACTCATCTGTTATCAAAACCACTCGGTGAGATATTGGCTGATATCTCCACTCCACTCGTATAATAACCTATTAATATCTTTCAGTTGGATATATAGGTCTACGTAATCTAGGCTTCAATTCTATTTTCAGCGTCGCTTCAGCTCAGCTGCTGAAGCAACCATTGTGTTTCGTTCGTTTGTAACTAACTAACTATGTAACTATGTAACTAACTAACTAGAGCTTTAACTGTTGCACCAATTTTGTTCAAACTTTATACGACTATGAGGTATGAGGCGACACCGAAGTGATTCGATTTTGGGCGCTCTGCCAATTAAATTTTGCTTTCTAGAAGCGCTTTTATGACATTTTTAATGATATTCAATGCACTTAGCCAGCAAGAAAAAAATCAATATTTCAACCATGCAGCAAAATTGATTATTGGATTTGAAACTGATATTGATGATCATCTTGTTATCCAGTACTATTGTATGGCAACACAAATATCTTTATGCTGGATATATTGATTCTGATTCATTCTGATGTTTTCTCCTCAAATTCATAAATTTCTTGATTGTAAAGGATACATTATTTCAGTATATATCTTAATTGCCCATAAGTCAACGACGTTCAAGCGACGCAGTGTTCTTTGAACACTTTTGATCTAGTTATTATTTATTTATTTATTATTCATTTCAGAAAATACATTAAGTACAATCCAAATAAAATATTTAGTAATATGTACAATAAAAAGTAAAACAGAAAAAAATCATAAGCAGAAACATCACATGTGAATCTCATATAGTACATGTATTGGTAAAAAGACAAGAGAGCTGGTAATAAAGCTAACAAATTTGTTGGTTTAAAAATCATATCCCTAAAACCAAATATTCGTTTTCTCATTAGTTCCTGAAACCTCTTTTTTTCTTTCTTTTTTAAAAACATGAAATCCGAAGTGCTACAGCCACCGTTAAGGTCTAGAAGTGAGCGTACTACATTGTTCTGGAGTACACATATTTTGCTACGTGGGCTCCAGCATCATGGAAGGGGCAGTGGCATATATACTGCTATGCTGCTGGGGCCTATGATTTGTTATATAGAGGTCTATGCCTCAGTCTGACAGCGATGAAATTTGTAACACAGTGTCTTGAATCAAAATATTTTTTGTCCCAGAAGAACAAGTTTTACATTACTCTCAAGACAGTTACCAATGCTGTTAACATATGTAATTTGTCTTTCGATTTCACTGTCACCTTTGAAATCATCAGACACAATAAATCACAACTATTTAAAGTGACGCATGCTGATAGTATGCAAACTCGAAGTAGCGTGTGTCGATCTCCTCGAATTTCGATTTGTATCGTGTGGTAGGTGAGAAATACACGTGATTGTAGGAATTGACCACGAGATTGGAGTGTCAATCGCAAAATTGAGCATGCTGACGTCTGATTTACCCGAACAAAGTGAGGGTAAATCAGACGTCAGCATGCTCAATTTTGCGATTGACACAACAAACGAGTGGTCAATCATCATTCTATCATGACTAAAATCCATTTTCATGATTTTATTTTAAAATAAATCATATTATAACATTCAACATTCAAGTCAATTTCGTTTGTTTTGAGCGCGCAGAGACGTCAATTCCTACAGTTTTGAGCGCGCGGAGGCGTTAGTCTAAACTGTTGCACTCCGGACAGCATGAACACGCCTTACTACGTCAGCGGCTGTATTGATATTGTGAGGAGTTTAGACTAACGCCGTGTTTTTTTGTGAGCGTGTTTTCCATCGCAAAATTAATCACGGAGATTGACCAATCAGCGTGGGTTATTGGCGGTGATTTTTGCACGGAATGATAGAATGAACCTTTCTACAACACGTTTCTGGTGAGATGAGACAATAAACCATTATGAGACAATAAACCATTTAACGCTGTCTAAAATATTCAACAATGTATTGCTTTAGCTTAATTTTGCATGTGCTTACGCTAACATAGAATTTCTCACATACTTTCGCTTTCCAAGAAATGCCAAACGCCAAATATGGGTACTTGAGAGCAGTGCAAGTGCACAGTGAGTTTGAGTACAATATCAACATAAGTGTCCCATTTACTACAATACTTCATTCATAATAAAACAAGTTAAATCAAAGACACCTAATAAACATTTTGGCAAAAGATTGTGGTGCATCTTTACACGGGATGCGGTTTTACATACAACATATGTGTGTGGCACATGAAATTATTATGTACACGAACTCGAGCTGTGCACTGCTCTAACGTTGCATTGAATATATCCTCTACACGAATTTAATAATAATAAAAATAATTATACAATCCAAGTTGTTTTAGATATAATACAAGTAGTCTTTATATTTTAAAAATTTCTTATTTCAGTGTCACATATCGTCATAAATATGCAAATGTATAGAGTATAGTTCATAGTCTGCGATTCACAAAGCTATAGAACGACACGGCAATCCTCGTGACCTACTTACCGGCCCTATACTAGCCATTACCCGTTACCCGGTCATTCAAAGCTGAGTTACAACCCCGGGCAAATATGAAGCATCGGCATTGAAAGGGCTAATATTCTTACAGAGGACATGGCAGGCAGTCGCGGTGAGAAATATGGAACTATATTTTCAAGGTGAGTCACTGGTTAATTTAGATTATAGTGTGCATTTGACTTATTCTTTATAGTGAAAGATCGAGCCCGATGTCGACTTCAACAGTTGTGTTGAAACTGCACAATTTCTCTTTTGGTATGGACGATAATATGGAGTACTTACTCTAGTAATGAGTAATGACCATTTGATACAGGCGTATTTAAGACTTATTTTGAGTAAATCAAATAAAGTAAAATAAAAATTTTAAAAAAATAGCCACTATGATACAACAACACGGGCAACTCTAGATCTAGAACTGTATACATTGCAGTGAAAGTAATAAATCTTAATCTCGTACTGGGATTCATTTAATTATTTTCTTCAACCAGGGTGACAGGTTTGTTAAGAACTGGAGCAATGAAACAGTCCGACAAACCAACATGGTATGAGGTGTATGCTGCCTTCCCACCGAAGACCGAGCCCAAATATGATCGTGATATTGACCCAAGACCCCCCGTAGATATTTTATACAGGGAAGATTTCCTCCGCGCGTAAGTATTCTATAAGTACTATATAATTAAATCTATATATAAGCTCCATGTTTCTTTTGCATTGAAAATATCTGCAAATTCTAGTACAATTAAGTACATCAAAATATTTTTTGACAATTTACATTAATTTCTAATTTTCAGACGTTTTTATAACACTTTCGTTGGAGGTGGTATTCTTGACATGCGAAAATCTGGGACACAATCAGGTTTATGTCAAAAGTAAGTACTACAAAATTTTTACAAAATTTGATGCACTCTCACTCAGCAGCCATACGTACATCTGCCACTGAATTGCCAATCCGACACAGTGTGTCGCCACTGTAGAGTATACTACTTAGTAACTAGATGGTGGTGACACCAAGAATGAGGTTCGGAAGCCTCATTAAAAAACGTGTCTCGTGTAAAGGGCAGACAACCTTCTCCACAAAAAAGAACTCACCTAGCTTGAAAACAGTAGCTAGTGTGATCCCTCCACCCCCTAACCTGCAACGGGAAGTCCATGTACCAACACCATGTGGTCTTACTTCTGCGCAATGTCCAATTGAGGATACCGTATTTGTTCTAATAAGCGCACAGTTCGCTTACAAAAAAAACAAATTTCAAACAAAAACAGATGTCTGATATTAGTAATAATCGCACTGGGGCAATTTTTCGCAGTTCGTGTATTTTTTCTTTTATTACTCCCTGCAAACATTCTTTCACAAAGCAGCCTGCGTGTTAGTCTTTTTCACAACGCGCCCGGTGCATACCTGCATGTTAGTCTTACAATCATATGCAATAAGGCAAGATAAACATGAAATCTTTTGGGAAAAAAACACAAAATTTGATTAATTTTATCTGTGGGTTGCGCTCTATGGGGCAGATGTGCTTATAAGAATGAATACAGTATTACAAATATACAGATAGATACAGATACTTATATGAATGACCAAATGTTAAAGTGCGTGAGCAGGAAATGAAATGTTTGAATAGCAGTGGAATGTTCCAAGTCTCAACAATGTGCTCATTTTGTCGCATGGAACAATCAAAAAGCTTAGCTATCCATCCAGCAAAATTATCTTGATGATGTGTTGATGTGTGAAAACACAAAAACACAATGCGTTCTTAATGTCGTTGGTTCCATTTATTAAAAAATTATCTTTAGGCTCATGAGAATCGGAAATTCCAAGCTAACTACAAAATCAGATAAGATAAAGAATATAGCGATATTTTTTTTCTATATAATTAATCATATTGATTTTAATTCTAAAAATAATCTTATAAAAGTCATGTTGTATTGTTGGTTATAGTAAGAAAATTGAGGAAGTGTCTAGTCAAAGCTGCAAATATCTAAATATAACCAAATATTGTTTTCATAATCAAGATTTATAGAGAAGTACCTAGAGTTGGAGGCCACTTCAGATGATAAGGAGGATATATTGTTTGAGAAAACAGCGGCATTATTAAAAGGACAAGGAATCAAATTGCTCACTGTGGCAGACCTTGAAATAGTATGTATATATAAAAGATTATTTTTATTACCTAAAGCTTTTATATTTTAATTTCTTTAAATATACATCCATCAATTTTATGTATGTATTGTTTTATATATGTTATTGTTTTCAATCACTTCTAAGGAAAAAGAGGCACGGAAGAAAAAGTTTTCTGAAATTGCTGATTCAGTAAGTTTATTTTTGTCTTCTGATTTAAATACCAACTTTTAGTGTAAAATGTTATGAATAATACGTATAGTGTTGAATTATTTGATCATTATTATTAAGCAGAATTAAATATGTGAAATGTTTTTTATGACCTTTACAGTATAATTTTATGAAAATATGAATGATTGTCTTCTTTGTTCTTTAGGTTGATGATGAATCTTTATCAAAGAAAGAGACAGAAGTGTGAATTTAACTGTGCGGAATGTCTATATGAGTGAAAAAATGAGTGGATGATTTTAGTGTGTGTACGTTTTGTAACAAGAAAAACTAGCTGAATTAAAAAAAGTGGAAGGCAGATGCTGTTGTTTTTAAATACATCTTGTACAGTTCACCTACATAACTTTGCTGACAGTTCATTGTTTAATACAAGCAAGGTGATCAACATGTTAGAGATGTATGATTTGCAATATAATAAACATACGAGAATTGTTAAACAGTTTATTTGCCTAGGTATTCACCTCCATAAGAAGGGATCAGTTTTGTGGAATGTGCAATGATACAGATTTGTCAAATATCTGTTCAAAGGAACCATCATAATATTTAAATCTCCTTTACTAAATATTAAGGTAGGTAATGGTGGATCTGTAATAGAGACATTTCGAGTGTTCTATCTTTGAGAATGTGAACATATAAATACATGCAAGTATATAGTTCCTTCAAGTTTGTCAGATTCCTGTACTAATGATCAAAATGAATACGAATGCTGGAACAAACATAGATTAATTGGACAATTTGTAAACTGCTACAAACTAATTCACTATAAATGCAAAGATCAATTATCCTTCTAATTGCTACTAAAACAAATTTTGATCAATCAAATTTAAAAAAATATGATTGTTTTTGACTTCTTAGAAAATTACTTAACAATGTACATACTCCTTCAACAATGTTTGCCAAGAACTACATTTACATGCAAACTTTTATAAAGAAACAGCTTTTCAAATCTTAGATTATAGTCAGCGTATAGAAACGTGGATTCTATGGCAGAAAATCACATACGTAAATCAAATCTATTGTTGATCACAAAGTTTCCTAAATCCATTGAGTAATTTGTAATACATGTACATGTACTGACGAGTAGCATGTCATAACTATGTACATGTACATTGTTGCTTACATAACGCACACATTTTGATTATAACCCTGCCATTCTTTTAACTTACACTTTATTGTAATACTATAATATCTGAACACTGTACATGGCACTGACACACTGATAAGTACAGGCCCGTGCACAGGGGGATTGGTCGGAGGAGCGGTTATGCAGCTTTTGCGTCCACCCCTATCCTGCCAAATCGCATACTTCCTTCTGCCAATAGCTATAGACCTTTCACCCCACACTTCAAATCAAACCCCCTTTACACTAAGCTGTGCACGGGCCTGAAGGAGAGTTCTGTTAACTATGTACACTAGCTGTAAAGTGGGACACGATTTTCACAATGGGATTGAGCATGTGGTAAAATCTTGCAAATGTGCTTTATTTCCACTTCTTCCAAGTAGGCCTACGTGTCTTATCTTTGGTAATTTTAGCCATAAACATGGAATAACAAGTATGAATTGTCAAAATATCAATAAATATCATTTGATTTGAGTGTATGTTTTGTGTAATAGAACTATTGTTGGATTATGCATCAAATGTTAATGCAAATGTGAAAAGGGATACTTTAAAAAAAATCTGTACAGACTGTACAGATACTGTACTGTATACACCGTGAGCGTGTCCATCCTGTAAGCTTCGTAATAATGTATTACAAAAACAAAAGTGATAACACCTCAAACATTCATAATCAGTATTTTCCTAGTGGCCAGTCCTAATATATTCACATTCTAATTTCATCACACAAATTGAGCTCACCCTGTAGCTAAGTATAATCAATATTATGAAAGTGATACACGCGTGTACAATGGAGTAAATAATTAACTTAATGGAAAAAATGTAGATATAACAAGTACAATGTAAAACCATTATTGTTGCTTTTTCAAATCCATTTTAGCGCCACGCCAAACATGCACATCAGTGTCATCACGAATTAGTCGCTCTGCATCAAAGATGTCAAAGTTATGGAAGAAAGCGGGCATAATAGATTGCCCACTTTGCCTGAAAGTAATAACAAATATTTTGGATCAGTATACAACATTAATAATAAACAGTAAAGTTAAGTAGTATGACATAGGCAGATCTAGGTTTTTGGAAAAGGGGGAGGGGGGGCGCGCTTAAGGAAAAGGGGGGGGGGGCACATAAGCGATTTTATGAAAACCCTATGAAAATGAAGTTTTTGCGTGCCCCCTGCGCCCCCCGTATCTGCCTATGACTAGGTTAATTGTTAGCAAAAGGTCTGAGCAAAAAGTAGTGTGAGTGGTGTCTATTGGAGCACATGGTTTTACACACCGTAAATAAACAGCTATTAATTAGGTGTTATTTATACGTAGTGCATCCACATATGCATGCCCGTACACCATAGCAACTACAATTATCTGTTTAAAAAAAACTGTGCGTGCCCAAAGAGCTTGCGCAGAAGCTGACCTGATGAGGTCTGGGTACGCCTCCCTGAACGCCCTGGTGGCCTCCTCCAGCCGGTAGTGCGGGATCTTGGTGAACAGGTGGTGAATCTGGTGCGTGCCGATGTTGTGTGTCAGCTCGTGCGCCCAGCCGTAGTGGCGGTCCACAGTGGACAGCTGGCCGCGCACGTAGTCCCACTTGGAGTTACTGTTAATGGAAACAAGGATGATTTAGATATTCATAACATGTTCTGTTTTGATGACATATATACTTGCATATAAACATGTCATGGCAACCCAAACTTGGGTATTTGTAACAAATAGCAAGATGCAAAAGTGTGGCGGAAAGTCCACGTTTTTGTCTTGCTATCTACCTTACTACTATCTACTACTACTATCTACTACTACTATCTACCTTACTACCTTACACATTACACATCGGGCCTGGAAACAAAGCTCTCAATATCCGCGTGAATGCCATTTATATGAACACTATAGAAACTCCTTTTCAAGCCCAGTAATTTTCAAGCATCGGCCGTGCCTTCCTTGTCCACCAGGTTGTCACTTAGTGGCATAACACCACAAAGATAGCTCAAAATGTAACATCATTGATCAAATATCACACACAGTGAAGACATTTTTATAGGGCCTGGCTCATGGTCTCAATGTGTATGTGGAAAAGGAAAAATGAATTCTGCACAGCAAAACATTTTCTCACTATTTTGCAGCACTTCCATCAAATAACACAACTATGGAAATTCTGTTACCGTTTAACCATCTGGTTCCATATTTACTCCATTTCCCACTGTTATAGTGACAATCCTACACGTCACATCAGTAAACCTTCACTCCCCGACACCCGTGACGTACCTGTACCAGGGGACGCCCGTGTCCATGTGGTGCAAGAAGGTGACGACGACGAGCCAGGAGGCGAACACGAAGACGGGGGCTATGTAGTGGACGAGCAGGGCACCCGTGCCAGCCAGCTGTAAGGAAGGAAGTGGCAGCAGTTGCTTTGTATTGTTGGTGCTGAACGGCACATTTTAATTGTCTTATTTGGGCAATAACATTGTGAGGCAGTAGTCATACCAGTTATCAATTCTAACATCCAACAGTTAGTTTTCAATTAACCTGGGTTATTAAATGATTTGGTGTGCTCATATAGATTAACATAATCGCTGCGGAGCTTGAATCATTCCTATTATAAACTTGAATCTAAGTGATAAAATCGCGGTATGATCAGTACCTGCCAATACTGGTAGACGAGGTAGCCCCAACCAGCCAGCGATGCCAGCGAAGAGATGCAGCCCAAAGTGTGGCCAATAAAGATGTTCTCCCAGGGGTTAAAGTGAGACAGGTTGCGAGGTGAGAAGCCAATGATGAGGTACACAAACCAGCCGAGACCCAGGCCAAACCCTGGAAATTAGAATACAAATGCAATATAATTACATATAGTAGCAGGATTATAGAAATACCGGCATGTGTAGCAGCGTTCTGCGCGGTCACGCGGACATCCGCGAGTTGACCGCGGTCATCATCCGCGGACAGTCCGCGGGTATCCGCATCATTGCTGTTGCCGTCGCGGGGCGGATGTGGTCAAATTCTTGCGGTTGCGGGGCGGATGCGGTCAGAAATATGTGTTTGCGGACACTTTGCGGATCAATGCAGTTACTTTGTGGACACTTTGCGGTCAGAAACAATTGAATGACCGTAGATCATTCTTTGATCCGCATCTACAGCAGATCAATAAATGATTCTTTTTGACCTTCATCTTTTACTTTGTCTTTGAAAGAACAAACATGTTGCTTTTTGATTTGATAAATTGCCATATTGCAGTTATTAGAGACATTTTAGAAAAGCATATGAAATATATCTTAAACACTTCATTCTATAATGTTATATTTCATTTTATTAGAAACACCTCATACTTGTAATCACCATATGCTTTGAACTTAATTTGATACCATTACTGTCCTTAATTAGAGTTAATCACTATGCACAGCATGGTTCCTTTTGAAGTCATTGATAAGTAGCAGTTAGCTAGTTAGCCAATAAGCAAGACCTCTATGAAGAGGTTTGCTTTACCTTAAGGAGTCCTTTATGACCATCCCAGTTAAATCTTAATGGGGAGTAAAGCATTGTTCCAACAATGTAATATCTGTTTGTTCTAAGTTAAAGGGATGCTTAAAAATTAGTCTCCTGCATTCATTTTTTATCTCTTATCAAATAAAATATTTAGTTCTAAATGTGGGTACACATACATGATGTAATGAAATAAACATAGATTCCAGCATGATTTCCTTTTGACTACTTTGATCTTAGTTAAGCAGAACTTTCTTTGTCTTATTACCCTTGTATTCCCCTATAAATAAGATGTAATTAGGAACTCAGTAACCTTTCACTTTGGAGTTATATCTGTTATATACTGCACTGTATGTATCATTCCAATACAAATAAAGATAACAGCATTCACTTTAATATTATGAACAACTGTATATATATTTTTCCCCGAGTTTGCTTGTGAATTCAATTTTGCTCTCAAGCAGTTTACAGCCTGCTGCTTGGGATGATGGTATCATTCTGGTCTCACAACCTTGGGGTCGTGAGTTTGAGTCCCGTCAGGGCCACTTGGTATAGTCAAATGGAAGCTGTGTCTTCAGCTATATCAATACAGTGGTAGGAGCTTTCTTGCAAGAACAGTGAGAGTAAAATTGACTTTAATATTAGTTTTGGTTTATCATTTTCTTGCAAGTTTCACCACAGTAAATGATAATGATTCTGATGGCGGATAGTGTTATGGATATATTGCGGATGATCTGTAATAGTGCGGTCAAATTGCAGTCATTTTCTCTTATGGCAATGCGGTCGCGGGGCGGATGCGGTCAAAATCTTGCGGTCGCAGGGCGGATGCGGACACAGAAGTGTAATTTGATGCAGTTGCGGGGCGGAGGCGGTTGAAATGATGCGGTCGCGGGGCGGATAAACTATGCCAAAAGCTGACCGCGCAGAACGCTGATGTGTAGTAGTACCGGGCCACAGATGCAGGTGCACACAGATGGTAACTAGTAGATTGGTGTTAAGTTTTACCTTTCCAATATCCAGTCATGATGTTAGGCTTCAAATCTTTTTCACGCACAGGGTAGAATATTTCATCCTATAAACATAAATGTATTTCAATCCCTATGTCGAGTATGGTTTCAAAGAATAGATTTTACCTTTCCAATATCCAGGTATGATATTAGGCTTCACATCTTTTTCACGCACAGGGTAGAATATTTCATCCTATAAACATAAATGTTTCTCAATATCCCTATGTCAATTACAATTTAACAGAATAAAACATATACGATATACATCCCCAACCTAAATATTTAGATCGCATATATGCTGAATCACTTTACTTTCCCCTTACATTTTCGTCTCAATAGTTTTACACATGGACCGTATTGCACCTTCCACGCTCCTTGTCCCTCCAACCCAGATTTTCAACATCCTCACAAGACCCCGGACCAGTTGGGCCACAGCGCGCTCGCTGGTGTGTTCGTCACTTCCAACGAGCGGAACACCGAATCGGCAGTCAACTCAGGAGTGAACACTAGCATTAAAAAAAAAAAAAAAAAAAAAAAAAAAAAAATCGTGTGCTCACCTGGTCGATGTTGCCCGTGTTCTTGTGGTGGTGCTTGTGGCTGAGCTTCCACGGGTAGAACGGCACGGCGATGACGGTGTGGAGCGCCGTGCCCATCACGTCGTTGAGCAGCGAGCTGTTGGAGAAGGAGCCGTGGCCGCAGTCGTGGCCCAGCACGAACAGCGCCCAGAACATCGTGCCCTGCGGCGGCAGAGAGCATGTGTTTGTTTGTGGGTGTTTTTTTTTCTTGTTTTGTTTGTTTGTTTGATTGATTTTGTGTGGGTGCGTGCGTGCGTGTATGGATACTCTGCAGCCAACAACTTGCTGGTGATTATATCAGAGGGAGGCCACGTGACGTTGGTAAATGGACCCAGAGGCAGGTTATGTAACCAACTGAGTCTCGGGAGTGTGGAAGGATCACACTAGCTGTTGTTTTCAAGCTAAGTGAGTTATTTAATTTTGTGCAGAGGAGTGGCTCTCCTCTACACGGGACACGCCTTTTAACGAGGCTTCAGAACCTCATGGCAGTGTAGTGAAAGACTTCACTAGCAGCGACACAGGTAAGGCTGAGAAAAACGTGTCCCCAGGAGTGAGATGTCTCCACCACCCGCGCCTCATCAGTGAAACGACTTTATTGTAACCTATTCAAGTAGCCGACGGGTGAACAAAGATGGCATGAACCGGGACGAGGGGGCCACCAGCTCTCACGTCACTCGTATGACCCCATTATGTTAATGGGAATTCACTCAGACTAACGTTACATGCGCATAGAGATATTTATAGTAGGCCTAACATTGAAAGTTTTGCGATATGACGTTTATGGAGAGAGGTGTCTCCATCACGCACACTTTGCTGTACACGTTCATTAGCTAATGATGACGTTAAGAATGCACTGGGTCAAAAACATCTTTAATAAGGGGTGCTTACGTTTTCAAATAATGTACAAGTGTGGCTCATACCTGGAGGAAACAATATGTAGGAGTCCACACCCAGTAAAGAAGCTGGAATGGCAATCTCTCCACACCAAGTTGCAGCACCAACAAGGCCCCAATGATGGCGAAGTCTTTGAGCACATAATACAGCGACGTCCGCACATCTGGCTCAAAGCAGTGTTTTGGCAGGACACGTTTGATGTCCACTATTGAGGGTAGTTGATCTGGCACAGGAGGGGATTTACTGCAATGGCAAGAACAGTAGGGGTATTTTTTATATGTTATCAGTGACGTGGATCGTCTAGCTGATAAGAAGAAGAAAATCAGTTGTGTATTGTACATAGGCCTAACTAACACATTTGCAAGAGGCCGATCTTATTCTTTTATCTATCATAAGGGGTTCAGGACTAGAGCAGTCTTACGTCAGCTTAGCTTCCTTCCTGTTGGTCTCGGCTGCCGACTTGGCCGAGGAGGAGAGGAGGCAGCCCGGCAGGAGGAAGGTGACGACGCATGACGCCCAGTAGCCGAGCCGCACGGCCTCCACGTGACACCAGGTGCGCAGCGCCGTGTACACGTTGCCGATGACGTCCATGCTGCGACGAGAAAACGAGGCAACGCGCGTTACTACAAACCGCTGGCTGTGTTGGTTTTCAGCCTATGCGGTGGTGTTATGATTTACATGCACGTGGTGTTTGCGACCACAAACGTGAACTTGAATGAACCACGGCGTCTACTGAAAACGGCTACGCTGCTGATACTGTTCATGATCGACCAAGACAGCAGCACACTGCTTATACATGATACGATGACCACCGCACAATGTGTTCACGGTGAAAGCCACTACGTAACACCCGTCACCAACGCACCCTTTTGCTTTCACCTTTTCAATACTGAGTCTGACTGAGTTCCAATATATATAGTAGTTACAGTAGAATGTCAAATAATTGGTCAAGCTCACGAGTAAAGACATTCATTAGCTCTGTGTCATATTCGTCATTAATTAGGGTAACGACACGGAAATGAAAAGCATCTTATGAAACGTGTAAAGCAAAACATGATTTGCATCATCTTAATTTATTTCGGGCTTATTAATTATTACACGTACTAAAGTAACCCTATCGTCTAAAAACTCTCGATGGAGCAGTTCACACATCGTTAAAACGCCATCAACAATATGTATTCGCTTGGTTTGAATAATCCTATGATAATTTGAGCACACTCTGATCTGTTTCACACAGTGAAGTCGTATTCACATTGCAGGTATAGGCCTACGCCAAATGGAAAATATGCTCACAATAACTCATCAACGTGTCACTGACAGCTACAGTTTCAAGTGATTTTTCTGAATGTCGCCAAAACGTGAAATGGAAAAAAAACTGACTGTTATTGCATAATTCTTGACCTAAATCCTGTCTAAATACGAGGTTTACCGGTATAATTTGATAGCCTATGAGGTTCACGTGTTTAGTGCTATCAAGTCGGTGTAAAATTCAATAAAAAAATGAAACATTACCATAGCACACAAGAGTATACAAACTTAATATCTATGGTATTGGATTATTAAAAAATAAGATAAAGTACTTATACTTTAATTAAGCTTGGTTGCGGCATGTTATCACATTTTATGATTAGGACTCTTACATTGATCATCTTGAATGAGAACTATGAAGTATGAGAAGTTTGGAATTCCCTTTTCTATTTCAAACACAAACATCATTGAAAGAACCCCTAAGAACAAAAATGTGTATGTGGTATGGTTATCCAAAGTATGCATGAAATTACTAACAATGTCTTATCCAGTCGTATAGCTTTTTGTCTGTAATCCACCGTATACGCAAAGAGGATGTCTTTCCAAGTGCACTGTTGAAAGAGCAGATTATGTAAATGCCAAGATGTGGTTGAAAGTATTGGAAGTAAAAATGCCTTTCCCTCAAAATATCAGAATGCTGAACAATACCATGCTATCAATTTTCTCCTAACCTATATTTAAAATTTTCAAAAATGGACACATACGAGCCCTATAGACTGGTCGCTGATCGAGGCCCCGGGCCATGCGGCCGATGTGCTGGTGTGTGGCAGGTACCATGTGCGGCGAGGTCACCCCACCACGAATCGTGACGGTGGGTACATTGCTAATGTATAGGATGTTCGAACGCAGGTCCGGGGTATACATGCACTTATCAAAATGATATCGATTCTCTGGTATTGAGGTTTATTTGAACAATGACGCGCATTAATGTGGATAGTGCATCTGTAGCAACTTTGCATGTCTGTACCTTCGTGTCGTCTGTGTCCGAGTTTGTTTAACGCGTGTTATCATTGACTTTGATAACTCTTATTTAGTCAACGCGTTTAGTCTCAAAGTCATCCATTCATGTCTACTAGAACATAGTTATCATATGAACGAAGGCGCTTTGGTCATTTCATTATCTGTGGTATATGTATTGCAATTCACAGTTCAATATGACATCTGTCACGTTCATAGTTTAATGACAGCCGTCTAATTAAATGCACCTGCTGATAGAATTTAATTGTTATGGTATATCCTAGTAGAAAGCGGCCAATTACAGAGCAGTGTGCACGTGTTGACGAGCGGCATAAGATGCGGGATGCAAGACCAGCTGCCCGCCAACAACTCTTCTTTGTATTGGAAACGTGTCAATATCATAATGTGATCGATGTGTACTACTGGTATAGGCCTATGCGGTCTAGTGGATTATGCTCAAACCAGTGCTGATTATGCCTACTGTAAATGCCTACTGTACAGCTATTTTCAGTGATGCTCTCTTTACAGTAGATCTATGTCGTGTGAGGTCAGATGCAAGTGAATAATGAACACAAACGCACACGAATTCACATGCTAATATTGTCATTATTAATTAAATATCCCAGTATATATCTTGTCTTTATCTACTACATATAGTCCACGTCGATTAGATATTCTGCGATAGAGGTGCAAGCTAGAATCCCGTCGATGACTTACTGTAATATAATTATCCATTTGATATTCTCTCTATGTAAAGTGAATTAAAATATCAGCAAGAGAAAACTAGCGAAGTCGGATGATAATCTCCATTAACATTGTTATCTTTAAGTGTACCTATGTATATGTTATACAGTGATTATATTTTTGAGCAAATATTATCACTGTGGATAATTATTATGAACTAAAAAAAAAGCCGGTAGCCGTCTGCAGCCTACATGTGAGAGCAATACCCTATTTTTATTTAATTCAAACGGTTGAAATGAAAATATTAGAATTTTCAAAATTAACATCCATTCTCATTAAGAAAATATCCATTTAAATTGAACCCTACCTTAAATGGACACGAGTATCCTAAAAACTGGTGTTGCCCTTGAAAAGAGCGACATGTATCTTGGAACGGGGAGTACTGTGCAGCTGCTCACTTTTGTCTGAGCAAGTATACTACCGTGCGTACATCATTGTCTGACTACTGGAGGAGTCCATCTCCTTTATGGAGCGTTACCACAATAACCGCCAGTGGACGCATCTCACGTGGTCATAAGCAGCAAATGATTAGAATGTGCAGCTCGAGCAGATCGTATGGACCGTTTAGTGCGCAGCGTGCTTTTGTATTCATCATGATATTACACCTATGTAAATCGATGGCATTCAACGATGGTCTCGAGGCATATTATCTACACGCTAGCATTTATGGAAAGTTGATATAAGTGTGATGATTTTATGCTATTGACAACCCCTTGGTGACGTACATCCTCTTATGTCGCGGTTAAAGTTATTATTCAATTTTTATGGTACAGTGTGGAAGAGATTCCCTGCAGCCAACGATATGGGTGTCGAGATGGGCATATATAGTCTACTCCGTACAATCATTGCAAGCAGCATGCTTTAAAAGGGAAGTAAACAGCCACACAGTTTGCACCTGTCTCTTGAACACCAAATCAATATCTAATGGGAACGTACATAAGAGGGCCTTTCTTATCAAGAACAAATTAATTAAGCCTCCACGTTCACATCGTCCAACACACCTACACCCCTTCTTTCGGTTTTAAGAAGTTGCCAAGACCAGTGGCCGGGGCTTAATAGATTGACACCTCCAGGAACGCCTTCAATAGAGCCTGCATGTATTCAATGTCTGCGATGTTTGGGCGTAGGTACCGATATGGGCGATGTGCCGTAGTGGGTACGCACCATCCGCACGAACCGTCCGTTTTAAATACGAACGCAAAAAGCACGCATACGATGTCCATTCCTTCAAACTTCAATCATCAATCTTTATTTCCGAAAGGGCCCATGGCCGCCAGGAAATTTTATGCATTTGTGACATACCTTGTACATGAATTAATTGTAAACAAGTGCAATAATTAAAAAACAACAACAAAACAATTACAGTGAATTAGAAGCACAACAAGAACAAAAAAAAAATAACAACAACAACAACATTTCTAATGAATATAGTAGGCCTACTAAACAAGAGTCCAGGTATTACATACTTTCTCCCAATGTAAAGGGGTCATCCATATTACTGACTGTGCTTTAAAAAATTCAATGGATCCTGCATCTAATATTTGTATAGGAGGCATATTCCATTTACAAATGGTACTACAATAGAAACTATATTTGTAGATCTATGCGTCGGAGTGGAGAATTTTAACCCTATTGTATCTGGACCCTTGTATCTTACATCAGATCTGTATGACAACTGTACAGTGGATGGGAAGGAAATATTGACAAGGTTATTTTTAATCTTATAAAACATAGACAGATTATAAATTGCTCTTCTATGCTGCAAGGGCAAACACTTAAGTTTTGTAGTAATATACTATCACTCAAGTTTGAGTTTAGTGCATATATAGTTATAGTCATTCATCACAAAGCATGCTGCTCTCCGCTGGACAGCCTCTAATTTGTTGATGTTCCGTGACGTGTGAGGGTTCCACGCAGGTGAGGCATATTCTAAATGGGGGACGTATAATGGACTTGTATGCATGCGATTTCTGATTGCTGTTTTTGTGGCCATTATTGCATCAATGCGCTCATTGAATGACAACCTGCTATCAAGGATCACACCCAAATATTTTATCAGATGTTAATTCATCTATGCCAGTAGACGGTTGAGTAGACTCAGTCTGTGGTAGGGGTAGGGTAGACATGTCTTGTTATTCCTTGTTACACGAAACGCGCGCGCAGCTTTCTATGATATCAGTAACGTCTCATCCAAATCAGAATATTTCCGTATGGTATGTTAATTATGTGGTATTATGGGTCTCGAGCGGGAGGTAAGGACCCCTTACAATTTACAATTTCTGGATCGCCGGCCCCTTAAAGAAGGCTTTAAGGGGCCGGCGACATATCCAAATTTGTATTTTGTGTACATACAAGTGGCACGCCCACTAATCATTCAAAACTTTCCTGACTGTTAAATTATTTGACCTATAGAATCTACGCACCTTTTTACAGGCATTGTTGTCTGCAGCCGGCTGCAAATAACTGATAAAACAACCAAATTTTTGACACCGAACAAACTAAATGCAGCGCCACCTGCAGTGAGCAGGTGCGCTGCATTAACCCTTTAACTACTATAGTACAAAAACACTGACTACAGTTTTAATTAATAAAATCAATAAAAACTTACGTCAGTAGTTTTTTTATAATTTATTATGCCTTACTACCGCGAAAAATATCTGAAATTTATTCCAATACTAAAGCCAAAACACATTTATACCTTATGGTAAAAGGTTATATCAAAAACATCAGATTAAATCATATTTACATGTTTAAAAATGCATAACACCAGATTAAATCATATTTACAAAGTGATTAACGCGCATCAACTCACGTACACAAGAATCGCATTATAAGAAAACTGTATGCAATTAAATCAAAGACACCAAGCATATAGTCCTAAGTCTACATCACCCATGCAACATAAAATCATCCTCAACAAAAAATATTCTTTAAATACACTAATTTTGAGCCAGTAGATTCGAGGAATAATTTGATGGGACCTGAGAATGCACATAGTGATCAAAAAACACCGATCTTGTTTTCCATCGGCCAATACGCATTATGATTTCTGGGTCATATCCCATAGCTATTGAATATGTGGCACCTGTTGGTCGATAGCATTTCGCACTATATCCTTGGTTACCAAGCCCTGATTCTGTAATAGCTGTATCCATAATATTTCTAACAGTATCAGCACCAATAGCATGGTATGGCGCATTCAGGGTGATGAATACTGGATGGTCTGGCGCCTGGGCTCGCATTGTGGCAGTTCGTTCCATATAGTCAGACAAAGTTACGACAGGGTCAAGAATTTTATCCGACGCCGCAGGAAGACAAACTTCAAATCCGGATCGAGATGTATCATTTTTGATACCATGAAACTTGATGGTAATAGAAGTATTTGGCACAATGCGAACCTGCTCATCTTTGAATACTCGCTGTTTTAGAGAATTGCTTTCTGAGTCAAGCTCCATAGTGCGTGGGGCTATGTCAGATGGACGTAGCATAAATGTGAGAGCTAGCGTGACAATAGCTTTCATCCTTAAATCCGACAGAGACATTTCATAGTTTTTTCCTAATGAATACACCATTCTCCTGATTGGGGCAATGGGCATGACACTTGATTTTGTAGCAGGTCTATTGGTTCCAACTTTAACTGACCCTGTCATTAGCGTTTGAATTTCGTGATCCTGCATCATGTTATGCTTGCCCATAGCCAAATACAGGGATCCCAATGCCGCGCTGAGAGTAACAAGTTGAGCTCTAGGAGATTCTGATGACTTAACAATTCTACACACAAATGATGCAAGATCCTTAGAGTTCATTGGTGGAAATGACACACCAATTTCCTGACAGAATTTTGCACATTTATTTAACATACAGTTATAGCTTGACTTAGTCCGAGGAGCCCAAGCACAGCAATAATTGCTGATTGCTTCCTCACTCCAACCCAAATGAGATAGCCTTAAGCACCACAAATCCTCCAGGCTAATATCCTCCATCGCAGGTTTCTCAGGGGCTCTGGACGTACTCCTCCCGCCCATATGGCCCCCCCTTCCTTAGCGGGAGAGGCCATGGAGGGGCCGTTGCCATTTCCAGCAGAGATCTGTACCATGTGCGACCTGGCCATGCCGGGCTAAAATTGTAGCCCATGCTTTTGCTTGTCTTACTTTTTGCAACACTTGGGGAATCAGATGAAAAGGGCAATTTATGAAATTGTTGTGATAAGCCCAATTGCCCTGGGCCAGCGCATCCACTCCCGACGTCAGTGGGTCCCAATACCTTGAATTGTACATTTCGATTTGATAGTTGTCCATACTTGCAAATCGGTCGCATGTGTGAGGTCCCCATTTGCGATCGATGATGCGAAACAAATGTGGGTGTATCATCCACTCTAGATGAGCATGCAGACGTGACAGAAAGTCTGCTGTGGTGTTGTCCCTGCCTGCCAAATATTTTGCTGTAATCTCTATATTGTGTTCGTAACACAGGTTCCACAGATTCCTTGCCATTGTTGACAGCTTTTGACTTGGACCCCCCAGATGACATATATAGGCTGCTGTAGTTATGTTGTCTGTTAGAATCTGCACCTTTAGGTTGCGCAATTCTTCCTTGAATGTGAGAAGCACT
>CM032660.1:48886084-48911120 GCA_019095985.1 Streblospio benedicti | reverse complement strand
ATTTTTTGTATAGTTTTGTAAACTTTATTTCTTAATAGCAGTTTAACATTTGGAACATGTCCTGACGAATGGTGAGCTGCGTGGTTAGCTCACCAGGAAACAAATTTGTAGACATGAGAATGGTCTAAGTTGTTGTAATTATTGTTCATGTGAAGCTCTCTTAAGGATTGAGCACTATTACATATGTGCCATTATGTGGTAGCAACCAACCAACAGCATATATATACGCACGCACGCACGCACGCACGCACGCACGCACACACACACACACACACACACACACACACACACACACACACACACATATACATCATTTTTTATTACATAAAAGTATGTTGCGTTTGCCACCAGACGAAGACAGTCTACATCTTCATCTACAGAGGACTAATTATATCATGTTCTGCCAAAAAATATAATATGCATTTTCACCCCTCACCGGTTGGACATGGATGGGAAGCCATAAACGGAAAGTGCCATCCAGTGCGTCATACAAGGCGTGCTTTGCCTGACAACTTCAGCCGATATGTTGTCAATGTTGATTGTGATGGTGAAGATAACTTTGATGATAATGATTTTGAAAATGACAGCATTGACGGTGAAAGAGAAACTGACAGTGATGAGATTTATAATGAAGTTTTCTATACTTATTGTTTGTAAACAAAATATTTTTGTTTCAATATTAGCTTGTTGATACATTTAAAACTTGTATGCATTAAAAATAGTTGAATTCTTGTCATCTCATTTTTCATAAAACGTTTTTAACTGAAGCCACACATAACAAGAAAATATATGTTTTATTACGTAAAATTTACGTACTGTTTCATAGAAATTCTTCACTTTCCAGTTGCGCAGAACGTCATGCGCAGTGGTCTTTTTTTTTTCATTTTTAGCTGCGACAAACGTTCCATATGACTTCCGGTACATGTTAAAATCCCATTTGAAAAAATATTTCATGCCAGATCATGGATATAAGGTATTGTATGGAAAATTGGTGGCTGTCACATTGATAAACTTTGGAAATGTATACAAAAATGTCTATTTGAGGCGTGAATTCATCAGAATATTGTGTTTTCCAAGTTTCTCTGCTGAACCGGGTCGTCTGTCATATTTGTTTACGATCAGTATTTCCCTTATATCTCAGTCAATTTTCATAGTAATGTAAATCCGATTACAGATTCGTATTCCTCACTCAAAATTCTATTAGAAAACTACTTTTCACGTATACAATACGACGAAACATACTTGAAAATAACCTTTTAATATTCAATGTCGTGTTGACAAAAAAATCGTAGTTTTTTGTGCGATGAGCGTTTAAGCGCACCTGCAAATACCACTGCGCATGACGTTCTGCGCAACTGGAAAATGAAGAATCGCTATCTTATTATTAGAAGGTCAAATCAAGGTCAAATCATTAGAACAACATAACAATGACTTTCTTGCCCCCTAAAACCATAAAATTGATATACTATACCCATCTATAAGTCCAAAACTTAGATTCTTATGATTATTTAAAACTCGCAACGGCCATCTTGGATTTGAAGGTCAAGATGAGGTCAAATCTTTTTTAAAGTACCATAAATGACTTTCTTACCCCCCAAAACCTTAAACATGATATATTATACATGATTGTAGGTCAAATATTAAAAAAGTTGCATTTTTGCTATTACAACGGAGGCCATTTTGGATTTTGGCCTCTCACACGTTCTGCCCGGATTTTTGCGAGGGGTATCCCCGCTCAATTCTCTTAAAATATGTTTGAGAGCTGAAATCAATCATAAAACCTTTTCTGTCACTCCGCGGTCACGAAAGTGCCCGAAATGACCCAACTAATAAGTACACATAATCAACAATTCTTATCTAATTATCTATTTATATTTCATTTCATTTTTTTTTTCTTTTATGAACATTGCTCTGTCATTCCAGCTGAGTGACGTGACGAGACTCTGACGCATGGCGAGACTGGCGACCGCATCTAATAGGTAAAAAAAAATTGGAAAAATTCACTCCAATCATCCGGGCCATTGTCTATAAATGGTGTGTTACTTAAAAAAATTAAACCTAATTACCCCCATTGTCCAACCCAAGTGCAAGTATCTAACACGTATCTAACTTTAATCAAGGCTGATCTTATAGATAAATACCTCAGTGAGGTCAATAGATTGCTTTGAAGTTTCTTTGAGGATGGTCTGACCAAGGTTTTGACCTGCCTTACTGCCCGCGCTTTGCTCCTCACGGTGCAATTTGTGCGTACCTTTTTAAAACGTCTGGTTACCCCTCCCCCCCCCACACACACCACCCCTACCCCTGTTGAGGAATTAAATGATTTTGTCTTAGCTTCCGAGGTCTAGAGGGTGTTTTCACGCAATCGTCTACTGAAGAAAACATAGATTATTGGAAAATATTCAAAGCAGAGCATGATCAAAGCATAGAAAAGTGGGAATTGCGGATTTAGCTTCAACTGAAGTAATATTGTAGCAGGTCCCACTTCACTTAGTGGTTTGAGTCCTAAATGATCACACTGTTGTGGATAAAGGGTTAATTTGTAGTATGTGGATTTTGTATAACTTATCTGCGTTTTACCGAATCCGGGGCTTTCCAAAATGGAAGACAATAAGAAAAATATGTAACAAAATAGCGTAAAATTATCAAAAAAATGTTAGTTTCTCACATTATTGTTTCATTTGTAGCACATTGAACGACTATATAACTTCCTCGTGGCTATTGCGGTTTCAGTGCTATCATAGAATGCTTATACAATACAGAATTACAACTAAACCACTGTAGCAGTGTGAAAATGCTTAATTTAGAGCACACGAACACTAATCACACAATTCGGTTGTTTATTTAACATGTCCTCGAAAAAGATTATTCTGCTGAGTTCATTGTTTCATCTTTATCTTACATGGTTAACCTATCATTTCGTACATCAAATGTATCCTAGAGCATCAATCGCAGTCTTCGGCCATGCACATAATCCGTGAGTTTACGTCTGACGTGAACTCCCGCGTTATAGAGGTCACCAAATTTCACGTCATACATAAGATTCACGGTTTTTGTGCATGGCTGGTTTTTAGCGATTGGTGATCTTAGATTTTTAAATGACCAGGGAGTTGTGTTGAAAAGCAAATCATGTAAAGAAACCATCCAAATTGTGTGTTTAGAGGAAGTTCGCGATTGGTATTCTAGATAGATGCGCTTGCCATTTAGTGACGTGACGATCTGCTAACGTCTGACTGAGTGCTGGCGACCGCATCTAGCATGTTTCACAATGTTGGATTGTATGTGTGATATCAAACTTAGTCATTCTACCCTGTAACCTACATGTATGAACTGACTTATTTTTACTCATACATTGTACAATGTTTTAACTAACCCAAAGAGTGTTGTTTGGCGGCGTTACATTTACTTACTAAGCTGAAAAACAAAAACATGGGTAGCTTGACTTAATTATTCAGTAAGTAAAGTGTACTAACCAAACATGTAGAAAACCAGCAGACAGACAGCTGTAAAACACATGACTAGAAGCAGAGAAGGGCCAGTTTACGGCACTCATAAGTTGGAATACCCAGATTTCTAGTCCAATAAGCAATCATGTACAGTACAACCTCTTTAATACTGGATGGACATTCAGAAAATTTATATATGCGGGTGAGCAAGGGGTTGGGGTTGGCGAATGTAAGAAACCATGTAACATCGTATGCAATGGACCACAAGTGACGGTTAACACGCAACGAATGCCACATTATCGTCCATCACCGGGTTGAAGTTGTATATCGTACACAAATATTCCTACAATCATAATTCGATTGGGCATCATTTAATGTCTTTTGAACAAGTAACAAAGCAATATTTTGCAATGATTGTAAGTAAAACACATGGTTTTGTTTGTTACCAATTAGAACAAAGTGAAAGCCAATAGTCACAATCAACCAGTCCTGTTGTGGTGTGCACTCATCAAATGGAGTAGAGTGACTTTTTGAACGAGGCTATAATGCTGCGTGCATAGTGTTCGTCCACCCCCTTGTCTGAATTAGCAGGCTATAGTTCGAGTACATGCTCAATCTGCCGTGTACACTACACGTCCGGAAAACATAGACTATAACAGAGCATCTGGTTAATGGAATTACTAAATTGTTAATGTATTGAGTGTTGCTATACAAACCACATGTACCGGTACTTAAATGTCTCATGTGATGAGGGTTGACTTGTATATCTTTGGAGCAGATGATAAGATTTTGCAGGTTAACATGTATTAATGAGACTCTGTCATCACCATTAAATTTCCTGTATTAGTAGTTACTTACATTGGATACTGACACAAATAAGTTCTCCATTGTAATTCCTGATGTGCATTGCTCTATATAACCATTTTTCATTGCAGTTTGTTAGAACAATGGCCACCAAAAGAACAGCCAGTGAGGCTGGTGCCTCTTCTGCTCCTCCTGCAAAAAAGAAACTTATGACACAATTCGAACCAATAAAACTTGGACCAATATGTTCACTGGTAAGACCAACTTATTTATGTTAATGAATACTTATACAAACTAAGTCTTCCCTTTGGAAGTGTCATGGATAATAGTCAATAAAGTTTATTTCATACCATAAGTACAAAAGGCAAGTGCTGGTATCTGTTGGCAATGGTAATGGCAGTTCTAATGGTTGACTACTAACGTATGATCATTGGTGTGATAATCATGAACAAAAGAACTTTAAATTCGTATTATTTTGGTTTTTAGGAAGAAATGGATATGAAAGTTCTTCAGTTTCAAAACCGAAAACTTGTAGAGCGGATTGAACAGCGAAGGCGTGCTGAAGATGAACTACGCCGACGTATTGAACAACTGGAACAACGTCAAACAACAGATGATGCTGTTATGTGCATTGTCAATCGTTATTGGAATCAGTTAGATGAAGATGTTAGAGTTCTTTTACAAAGGTTTGATGCAGAAGCTGCAGATGAAAGTGAAAAGAAAAGTAAGCTTTTATGGCGGTATTATTGATCAATATTTATATTTTACAGACACTGGTCTGTCCTAAGCACAATTAGCTAGCCAGCTTGGTTGAATTGTAAATGATCACACTTATCTCTGTTATTTAGTTCCTTTTTTTTTAAATTTCATAAAATATATATTAATTCTGTAAATGAATCGGTAGGATCTTGCTTTATGACTTGTTTGGCCTTGAAATGGTATGATTCTATTTATTTACAGTCGAATCAAACTTTATTGATTTTAACAGAAGAGGTAGCTCTTAAAATTGCTAAAAAAACATTCATTACATTTGAATCTGAAACTTTGCATACAACCCAAACACATGAGCATTTATAAACATCACATGTGTAAGCACTCTAAATAAAATTACATTATGATTTTACCTAAAAAATGAAGTTCCATCAAAGTTAAAATGATCAAATATCCACAATTTGACTTCGATTTGGTTTTTGACATTTGGTCTTCATGCTTCAGATATATAAATTGGTTCGATTAATTTCTAGTTGTTTCAATTTTTAGATGAAAGTCCAGCAGTCACCTCTTTTCTTACACTTCTATCACAATGGAATCAGACTGAAATTGAAGATGAACTTGGTCAAAGGGTAGAATTCTCTAAAAGAGCTATTGGAAAGCTTCTTATAGCATATGACAGGCTATTGCAACGCCATCATAAATTGTGGGAAGCTATTAAAGGCAAAGAGCAAGAACAAGACAATGATGTGAAAATTAAAACAGAAGCAGAAGATGAATCAGGTAAACAGTATATGTATAACTAGCTGTTTACCCGGCGTTGCTCGGGTTGAAACAGATGAGATCCGGAACACATTAAATGCTCCTCCCTCCCCATCCTTCCTCCTGTCCCACATCCCTCGAACCAGTTCTCATCAGTATACAGATTTGTGACAGATTAAATACACCTCCATCACCGTCCTCCCATCGTCATATGTCACAGCCATTTACACACTAAATGTACTAAATATGGCAATGATTGGTCAGTCTAATATCCCTCCCCCAGCTACTGCTACCCATGGTAAACACGTGCGGAGCAGATTAAATGTTTCACTCATCCATACCCTTCCTTCCAAGCCCCCCTCCCCCTCTTCTCTCCCCAACCCGCTCTACCCCATCCCCATCTAAACAGGTCCATAATTAATGCACCCACTTCCTGCTGCTGCTCTGGTTGAAACGGATGAGATCTGGAACATATTAAATGCTCCTCCCTGCCCATTCTTTCCCCTGACCCACATCCCTCACACCAGCTCCCGCCACTATACAGGTCTGGGAACACACACTACATGTATGTGGCAATGATTGATCCCTATAATACACCTCCCTCCAACTACTCCTACTCCTGGTAAACACCTGCAGACCATTAAATGTGCATCTCAGTCACCCCCTTTCTGCTGCTGCTCGGGTTGAAGTTGAAATTGATGAGATGTGGAACATATTAAATTATTAAATGCTCCTCCCTGCCTCACCACCAGCCATGTCCCCCCTCCCCCCACCCACCATATGGACACACACACCCTTTCTGCCAACACAAAACCCCACCTCAAAACAGGTCCGGAGCAGATAAAATGCACCTCCATCACAATCACACTGATCGATCCCATAAACCAGCTCCCTCGTTTTTTGACTGTACTGTGACATGCAACGTACGTTTGACATATACAAACGTTTAACGTATTACGTACCTTTAACAAACATGTCCCTGTAAGCAACCTTTCTACAAAATTCTTTTTTCTTATTTTTATCATTAAAACCAATTTATTTGTTTGAAATGTGACATTATAACAACCACCAAGTTGTCCTAATTGTACATACACAATTTGGAGTGTGTATGTCTTGTGGTTAAAAAGCCTTTTGTGACGCAAAAAACCGCCTCTTCCTTTATATATATAGATATAATGCATCCATTGTAGGGAAGATTTATGTCAATAGTATTCTTTATTACTTCACGTTATTGAAATAAACTGACACAGTCCTATACAGCCTAAAATGGATGCCTGGTGCTCCTCATATTTGTGTTGTTAGTTACCCATTATCCATTATATGTGATAATCTGTATGATACAGTGTGTGTAAATCATCGTAGTATACAAAACCCCCTCCCCCCTCTCATGATGCTGGAGCCCATGATTGGTGTACCCAATTTTTTTTATCAAGTTATTCATTTACATAATTTGCTCTGTAAATGTCATACGTGGAATGTTACTGTATATGAATGGAAAAATCGTAAGAATATGTTCAAAAGCTTTGTGTAAATTAGTTATAATGCTTGCAAACACCCAACAGACAACGTCTTAATCTTATTTCTAAAAGATACATCAAAATATACCTTGAAGTTTGATTGTGAAATGTTTTCATATAGAAAAGAAAGTTGAAGAAGATGGTGAAGATCAAATTAAGCAGGAGGAGGATGAAGGTGAGGTCAAGCAGGAAATTAAAACAGAAGCAGAGATTAAACAAGAAAAACTTGATGAAAAGGTATTAATTACTTTATTACACTTTTTGTGGTATTATAAATACGTAGTTTATGTAGTAAACCAAAATCAATAATCAGTGCCTCAGATGAGAGCTTAGTAATAGGACTAGTACGTATCATAATTTTGTTGGCTTCCAGGCTACTTTTTTTTACTTTTTTTTTCAAAACCTGCATAGAAAGTGTGGAGACCATGTAGAAATAACATTTTCGAAAAACTACTATAGTAACTTTTTCAATGCTAGTGCTGTAGACTATGTGCCTTATCGGTCATCTGGGGTACTGATATTTATTCCGCTAGCCCATAGATTGTAGTACCCAATGCATATTCATTCATATAAATTTCCCATAAATCTCATTCTTGTAGTATTCAAGTCTTAATTGAGATGGTAATAAACAAGTTATTGAGGTAACAGACAAGCTATTGAAGCTGGAGGTCTCAAAAACAAGATTTCAGCAATATAACCTCTTCATAGCTTACTTACTTGGCTCATGGTATCATTCTGATCTGCCAACTTTAGGATCCATGTTGACTGGATGTAGTCACATTATCTTTTGTAAAATCAGTACATAGTGGTAGACGAGCTTGATGTGGGAGAAAATGTTACGGATTTTACGCATTTGCTAAGTTTAATCATAGTTGATCGAAAGAGAGCAACTCTCATATTGAACACTCGACTATAATCATATTGTCATGTTGATTCAGTACCTTATATACATTTTATATAATATTTGTAAATCATGAGATATTCCAGTTAAAAGAACTCATCCAAGTTTTATGTGGTTGGTTATATAACATGCGCTTTTATGTATTTCTTTTGACAAAAATATTCTGCAATTAGGCAGATGAGGAATCCTTACATTCTAACTCTGGCGAGAACCATGAAGAACATGAAGAAAATAACTGCATAATCCTACATGTAATGATCCTAATGTCTGTTATTTGGTTCATACATTTAAGTGTTTTGGTTATATTGTTGCGTTATTAAAAATATGTTAAAATTGACTATCTTAATATTGATTCCTTTTAATGATAAGACAGGTAATAGTCATAAATTCTTGTTTTCAGCTTGGATAATGTCACTGTATTTATTTGCTTATGTTTTGTGGCTTTTATTAACTTTACAATATTTAGTATTAAGTATCTATAAATTAACATAATGAAAATTTGTGCTAATCTCTGGCAGCATATTTCATTTTCGCTTCAGTTATATTCTGTTTGGTGTTTTCATTGCTCAAATAGACTTTGTTACTATGGGCTGTTAATTTAGTAGCTGTTAATTCAAAATTACCTTGATGATTTAAACATTCAAGGATAGATATGACCTGGAATTTTTTCATTTTCGGCTCAATTTCAATCTTACTCAATTGAATCAAAAATCAAATGCATATTAATTTTTAAAGTCATATGTTATTTACGAAAACTAATTAATTAACCATATATATATATATATATATACAATGTTAAAAAAACATAAACAAAGTTCATTTTAAATAACTGAAATGAATTAAGAAATACAACATTTGCCTGTACTCAACTCGAGGCCTTAGAAATGCACTTGTAAGACGGAAAGAACACTAAAAACATGAAAAAAAATGTGCATTTTATAAGCTGGAATGTAAAAACTATGGAAATTTATGTAGGTGAGAGTGAAATATCTGTGATGAAATAGTTGAGGAGCATGAATAATCTATCAAGGTAAAGGACATGAAATCAGCAATGAGCCAATATCAGGTACAGACTGATCATATAGGACTAAAGCAATCATTGTTGACAAAGAAATCAGAAAGCCCTATAGAAAAGTCAGAGGCAAATTCATATCAAGATGAAGCAAAACTGAATAATAATGATGGTTATGAACTGCTTACCGTCCAGACTTCAGTCTGAAGAGGAGACCAGTACCAGAACATATAATCTTATGACTAAAGAAATTGTATAGAAATTTCGGTTACATATAAATAAACCTGTTACTATTGTTTAAAATGAACGATGTTTATTTTCTTAGGTTCTTTTTATAGCGAATAATTTAATAGTTTGTTTTATAGATTGCAAATTTTATTTTTATCTTACTTTATGATACATAGGAGGAGAAGCCTTTCAGTCTGGCAGAAGGTGTTAAAGAAGAAATGGATCGCTTAATGGCGGAAAATTTGAGAGTGCAAACTATTGTTACAGAATTACAGATGAACCATCATCAAATCTCTATTCGGGTATGCTAGATAAAATATTTCTTTTACTTGAAGAATAAAACGTTAATAACTTGAAAGACGCTAAATAATTTGACTTTTTATGGGTAAACCTTGTTTAATATTGATATGAATATGGATGTTTCAGAATTCAGAGTTACTAGACAAATTAACAGCTGCAGAGACAGAAGTAGCTGAGCTTAAAAATCAAGTAGAAGAGCTAGAGTATTACAAAGATATGGCAGAAAATAAGGTAATTATTTGCTTAATTAGATAAGTATGTTTAAAATAGTGTTGTTCAAATGATTGGTACATTGAAATGATACACAAATGTTATTAAAACATCTGGTAATGAAAATGTTTCAAGATTGATTCAGTGTTACTAAACTAGTATATGTTATATAGATGTCTATACCGGAATGCAGAAATAACATACCTACATGATTGTATTTAAGTAGGCTCAGATTTTTTTATATCTTGTCAAACACTTCATATTTAAATAGAAGAAACATATACATATATGATTCAATTAATTGATTGTACATCTTACAGTTAGAAAATACATTGATAAATCATTGAAGAAAATTAAATTAATACTTTGAAAATTTAGATGTATAAGTTAATCATAAAAAGATAAGGAAAAAATCCCTAATTAGATCAAAAAAGTTTATTATATTGTTTGTCAGATGTGTTGAATTTTGTCAGCTCTTGGCCTGCAAATATTTATTATCATTGTATTAATGTAGGTTGAAAAGTTAGACAGACATCTTGCGGACGCAATGACAAAGTTGAAGACATACCAGGAGGGTGATGTTAAAGTGGAGGGTGGAGGAGAAGGTGTATCCAAGAACAAGGTCAGAATGATCCTATCATTTTTATTACTTTGTATGATTAATTTTTGTTGTTAAACATAATACCTCAATTATTTTAACTTTTGAGCACTATATCAAATTCACATACTATTTTAACATGATTTATATATATTTTCCATATGTATTTCAGTTCAGTGAAGTTGCATATGAATTGGAAGAACAAAGAGAACTTGCTACTAACAGGTTGACTGAGCTAGAAAAACTTCAGAAAGAACATGTTGAAGCAAAGAAAGAAATAGAAAAGCTCAAGATGGATGTATGTGTTCATATATTTTATTTTATTTAACCATATATAGTTTTAAAGCCCCTCATTTCAAGGCCCTCTACTTTTTCCAGTCGATTAACATCGTGCACCAAATGGAAAACTGACACCCCTGGTCATTGAATGCCAGGTTGTGTCTATTCCATGTTTACCTTCATACTCATTCTTTATGGGTGCATTGTGTCTTGTGTTGTAGCTGTCCACGTTACCAGAGACTGTTATAGTTGAAACAACAGAGTACAAGTGTCTAAAGTCCCAGTTTTCTGTGCTATACAACGAAAGCATGCAGATTAAAACACAACTTGAGGAATCCAGAGCGCTTCTTGCTACATCAAAAAATACACATCTGAGACAAATTGAACAAATGGAGGTGAGTGAAAGAAAGAAATTTTTACATGGACATTTAAGTTGCAGCGCCAAAAATAGTTGCAGAATGCCTCTAATATGTAGAGGTTACTTGCAAGCTTTACAGAAAACTCTGCAGCCTGTTTTGAATTTGTTCTTTGCGGATACCATTAGTTTATGTTTTATCTACATAATTTTCAGTTTTTCCATTGAAAATAACTTACTAAGGACACCAATTTTGAAAAAGTCAATCTTATGTAGTAAGTTTACTCCCACAGATCTAGATCTCATGACTTCGTTCCTATATTTTCTTTTCTTTCTATGTCATAGAAAGACACTTAGCAAATAATGTTTGATGAAAAGAATGGTTGCAACCACCAAGGTCTGTACATGTGGTAGTAAACCTACAAAAGTACAAGTAACAGATGCATACATTACTGATAACCATAACTTTGCTTTGTAGGGCGATGAACTGAACTGCCAAAAGAAACTCAGAACAGAGTTTATTCAGTTAGAGGACCAATTTGCACAAGTGAGACGTGAATATGAAATGTTAAGAATTGAATTCGAGCAACAAATGGCTGCCAATGAGCAAACAGGTAATAAGAAATCTCAAAATCTCATTTGATTATGATTTAATGTATGTATGATCTAATTAATTTTAGAATATTTTTACTCTATAACTATGAGGATGGGAATTTTTTTTTTATTATTTCAATTAGGACCCATCAACAGAGAAATGCGAAATTTAATTAGCAGTCTCAAAAATCAAAATGAGCAGCTGAAAGGTGAAGTAGCCAGGTTCAAGCGGAAGTTTAAAGAAGCAACAATTGAAATAGCAAAGGTAAAATTTGACTTAAGTCCTTAAGTCCTATTAATATTAGCTACTACAATATTTCGCGTATGAGCCCATAGGGCCATTTCGCGACAATTTATTCTCGCGACTTATCTCAGGGCTAATTTCTTTGTTTACATACGATAACGCCTACACCGTTATGTGACTGCAAATCGCTTGCAAACTGACCTAACAGGAGTTCCGTAATTTCCCTACTACAGATTTATTGTCTGACTTAAGTGGTCAGTGACCTTACAGGGTATATCACCCTGTCTTTGTTGATTGACTGTATGAAGGTCACATTAGAACAATGAAAGTAGCCTTGTGACTAGCCTAAGTTGGTATGCGTTGGCAGACAGGTGCTAGTTAGGTAACCAACGTTACGAGACTAAACCATTGTGTGTGACTGTTAAAGTTCAAATGTGTTCTTGTTTAGACTCAAAACTTCTAAAATAATGCAATGATAAGTTTGAAATTATGATGGACTTTATTTTGACACCAAAGGTAATATTGTTTTCCACTTACAAAAGCCGAATGACACCAAAAACAATACAATACAATACCTCCATTATCGCCCATGTCGGCAGTCATAGAAAAGTACTGTAACTCTTTCAATTTTCACGGCTTTTTAATTTCGGGAATCCTCCCTTATACGCGAATTTAGCGAAATTAAATCGCACACGAATCTTTTTAGGGTTACAGTATTTTTCATTATTTTGTGTTGTTTTTATATTACTTTCAATTGCTACAAGTAAAATTATTCTATCATTATTATGATATCTATCTATTCATTTGAACCAGCTCACTGTCAATTGTAATTTCTTCATATGGTACGTTTTAGTATGACATTTATTCAAACACATGCTGCATTGTATGTATATCCCATTAACATTCTTCAATGCAATATACCACAACCAGAAGAAGCTATATTTGAGAACAACTGCAGATGACTAGAGATATTAAAATAAACAAGCTATATGAAAATATATTAAGTCTTAGATTTAAAAAAAAAAAGTGTTAAAGTGTTAGATTTAAAAGAATAAAGATAATTTTTTATTCTGCTTACGATGTTGTAAATCTTTCTGATTATGTCTTTAGAACATTGATATTACGTTTTTGTGAATTTATGTTTATACTTAAAAGCTTGTGTTAATAGTAATAAGTAGCACAGCACGGTTTAGAAATAAATATTTCACTGAAATAAATTAGATGGAGAAACTGTGCAAAGATTTGCACCACCGCTTTATTGAGGTACAGCAGAAGTACTCTATTCTCAAGCCACATTCTCAGCCAAAAATCATCCCTTTAGCAAGGCATTCAAAAGTGGATCAGGTAGACAGGATGAATATGTTGACTATTTTTTTTGTTAGCAGTTGTGTTTTCATTTGCCTATCTGTATATTTTTCAGGTGTTCATTACGATACATCATACAATAATAATGATCTTCATTTTAGCCTAAGACCAGATCAAAGTAATTTGTGAAATATAGTAAAGGGGAAAAAAGTAATTACGAAACATTCATAATTGAAGAGGAAACTATCAAAGCTATTTTTATTGTTATAAATGATAAAACCAACATCTTTAATTCACATTTTAGTTAAATAGTTGTGACCTTGTGCTCATTCTCAGAATATAATGCCAAATGAACAAACTTTCATTACAATAGCTTACTGTTTTACAATATTACATATATAATACAGAACATGAATTACAAAATAACAATGCTGACGACGTCGAAATCTTGATGGTCACGGCCCACTTCTATTGCTCCTTGGTGTTGATTATGAGTTTTATTTCGTTAATGTAGAGTTTCTCCAGAGTCAGTAGATGAGCCTCATCTCACCTCCGTGCTTTTGAGGATCTCTATTTTTAGTTATTTGTTGCAGTTGATAAACTGCTTTTAGCATGTTCATGTAATTAATGTAATTAATATTCTAGTCAAAGTACAATGTATGGTTATTAATGATGCATATTATTGTATTTTAGTTAAAACAACAGATTAAAGATGAGCAAGAATCAAATGATGAAGAGGCCAATAAAATGGACCCAGAAACAACTGCTCTTTTAAATGACAAAACAAGTGAATCTGTGGCTGATGTAGAAGACGGGGAGGGCAAAGACTCAAAAGGAGAAATAAAGTTAGTTTTAGTGACTTCAGTTGTTTATTGTTTGAGCTTACTTTTATACTTTTAGTTTTACATTTTGCAGCAGCATGGAATTACCTAAATCAAATTCATCATATGTTTCCATACATTGCTCTAATAGTTGTTCATTATTGCAGTACCGACTGCGCATATTGCAGAAAAGCGCAAGACCAGGTGAAAGAATTACGTCTTCTTTTGGACATGTACAAGTCTTCTCCAAAAGATAGTAGAGATAAGGTTCAGGTAAATACATTCATATCTGTTTAACTATTTAAATCTATTTCAAAGAACATATGTTGAATTGTCTTTCCTTACCACGTTTTTTTTTTATAAACACAATATAAACTTTTTTTTGTTGGTGGTAAGGAATGACAATTCAACGTAATATGCGACCTACCACTTACGTAATACATACGATATTGTCAATACATATTTCAAAGAAGAGACTGATCAAAATGGACTTGAATGTTTGTGTAAATATCATACATTTTGGGGTTTTTTAAACATGAAATATAAAATCTCTAAAATGAGCTTTCATGTTTATGTATTCTGTTATTTTTTCTTTAAGTTAATGTGTTCTGAAAAGAAAGCACGAGCTGAAATAGAAGAGTTGAAAACTCACATTCGCAAAATGCAAGAGAATGAAAGAAGAGAAAGACGTAAACTTGCAGAGGAAGATGCCATTAGAAAGATTAAGAAATTAGAAGAACAAATTGTGGAACAGAAAAAAAATCTTACAGCACAGAAACAGGTACTGTAAAGTATTTAAATTTTCTTAGAAGTATGTTATATTTTTGTTGCAAATGATTCTCTCCAAATTGTGATCTATAACATATGAATATATCTTATAATTCCATACAATTGGGGTTTTTTTGTATTCAGGAGGAAGAGACATTATTGAATGAGATGGAAGTGACTGGTCAAGCTTTTGAAGACATGCAAGAACAGAATATCCGCCTTTTGCAACAACTTCGAGAAAAAGATGATGCAAATTTCAAACTAATGGCAGAGGTAGATAATTTTACTGGTCATTTGTTTATTTATGCATTTCTAAAATGACTACACTACACTACCACACTATACGAACATCTGCTTTGTTTTTATTATTAGATAATTCATATAAAAATATTCACATACTTAGTCATCTATGTAATTGTTGAGAAATAGAAGCAGTCATATGACCCCAAATGCGCGAGATCTTTCTCAAATGAAATAATTCATAAAATAACTGATGTTTTCATGTCATGTTTGATTTCATTCACTTACATAGTTAATATAGTATCTATAAAACTTAAATTTCATGACAGTTAATGTTTTATAGCATTATATCAATATAAGCATAATAAAGTGAGAAAGTTATGCTTAAGTTTTAATTTAAGTACAACGGATAATACTTTGCTGTAAACCTTTTTTCAGCTAAATGTATAGTTTCTGCTCAAATAGTTATCGCTAACCCAACCATTTCATTGGGGCTGATGCAGATTTCTATATGATGTGAGAAAAAAGCATAGTTCTACATAATTTACAGCAATTGTGCTTATATTTTGATAGATAGCTGTTTTATCATAGAACTATCATATATGCAGATTCGTGAATAATGTGAGAAAATGTCATGTTATTTTGGTGGAACGTTATACATGTACTGCCCATGAAGTACGTCATTACACATATGACGTAAAAAGTAACACTAAAGGAACGTTAAACGTAAAACGTAATGTGCAACTTGTCAACTTAAAAGAAAGCTACCCGAAAACCAACATAGTATGCAACAGTGATATTACAATTAGATCAATCATGAATATTAATATAATACTTCATGAATAAAAACTATATTACCCCCGGTATACAATTACAACTAACACCTATGCACTAATTTATAATATTACAATTAATCAAACACATTACATGAATATTAATATAATACTTCATGCATGTTGATGTATATAAACATTATGGTACAATTGCAACCAAAATCTATGTAATATTAATATAATGAATCAATAATACTTCATGAGTCTAGTAAGGCCATTATATCTATTCAAAATCCACTAGATTGGCAAAGATAAAATCTATGTTTAATCCTCTACCTAGTACACAACCTAGCTTTAATTTTTGCTTCTAATTTTCTTTGAAATACTGAACTACAATATTTTAAACCTTGAATCTGGACAACCTCTAAAGTATAGCCATTAGGCCATCGGTTTTTAATAAGTTGGATGACGAATTTTTTGTATGCAAAAAATTTGACAGGGGGCAGGGCAAATTTTAAAAAACCCTCCTTCCGAAAAGTGACAGGGAGGGAATAAATAAAAAAAAAAAAAGACGGAATTTATCATTGATAGAGGGGCCTCGTGAAAAAAAAAAGAATCAAATGTTTTTCTTCTTTTTTACTTAAGATACGGTATAACGACAGACACAACAAACTCGCATGGTTAACATCGGCATTCAATATCGCTCAGCTGTATGCATTTTGATGCATTTCTTTGTGTCAAACACCTTGCCGTGGTATTTGTCAATTGTGGTTCTCAAATATTGGAATATGTAATTCATTAGTAACATAATCCTAATAATCTGATCGAATGCTCGTCGGAAAATCAAAATAACTTACTTATTTAGGAAGAATAAATTGCACATGACACTTCCGTCTTAAGTGCGCATGCTCAGAAATTCAAATGTCCCGCGTAGTCTCGCTAAACAAGACTCGTTCGCATGCACCCGCCAAGTATAATAAAGAGTCTGGCTGAGCGAGGCTAATGACCTGTGCCGTGAAAAGCGAAACCAAAATCGACTACTGGAGATCGCGAGAAAAAAGTCATGTGACCCGCGATATGATTCGTACTAAATCTTTTGACAGATCGGCGATGGGAAGAAAATAAAGTTGTTTTGTTTTTATTATCATCGGCAATTATTAAATAAAAGGTGGTTAGTGTCATTTTTTTAACTTATCGGGGTTCATTAGGGCACATCGTCGGGTTTGTCATCCAACTTATATAAAAAGGATGGCCTTAGAGTTAAAATGTAAAGTTACTTCATTACATGTATTTTGATTTTGATTTATTATATTCTATGTTCCTCAAATCTGTCACATAGACTTCTACCTGTTTCACCTACATATAGATCTCCACACTTTTTACTAGATAAGCAATATATTAGTTCTTTTGATTTACAGATAAGTTTTCAGGTATCTTTCTTTTAAGTTGTTTTGTTGCATGTTACGTTTTATGGTTAACGTTCCTTAATTAAGTGTTACATTTTTCTCATGACGTACCTTATGGGCAGTACATGTATAATGTTCCACCAAAATAACATTTTTCACTTGAGAAAGCATCGATGATGCGAAAATTTGTGATTTAAATAAAATTTCGTACCTTTTTGACTTTATAATCTGGTCTGTTTTAATATGATATGATGCGAGCAGTAGCTCCAAGACCTTTTTATACTAAGTCTAATCAATTCCAAAAACTAATGAGAGTGATTTATTTTAGAGAATCAAGTCTAATCAAATCCAAAAACTAATGAGAGAGGAAAAGGAAACACTGGGAGAACAAGTAGGCACCATGATTCTTCAGGTTGAAGCTCAGAATCAAGTGGTTCGACAGCTGGAAGAAAAAGAGAGACTATTGCAAGATAATCTTTCTGCTGCAGAAAAAGAGCTTGGGTCAGTTATTAAATGATTAATTTTATATGGTTCAAGATTTCTTCCTACATTTGATTTTTTATATAGTTTTTATCTAAGGTATTAATATTGCATGTGATAAACTTGCAAATTTCCAGATGTTTATTTAGATAGTAGCTTCTGGCTGTAAATTTGTTTGTAAATAAAATATTAAACTGTACATTATCTGTCTGGCTACACATTACAAGTCCGTCTGTTTATGTTAGACTGCATCTCATCTTATGATTAGAAAATTGTTTTACATGAAACAAATTTGTGGGACCTTCCCTTTAACTTCTTCAGAGTAATGATACACTTTCTTTTGCAGATCTAGCAATGTTACAAATGAAATTATCTGATTTTTCAGCCTTCGACAGCAAGGACTAGAACAATATAAACGAAAAGCTGTGGAAAATGCACAAACTGCAGCAGATCTCAAGCTTCATCTTGACAAGTATCACTCTCAGTTGAAAGAAGCACAGCTGGCATTGCAGGAGAAAACAGGAGCTCTTACATCGCAAACATTCAAGTTCAAAAGAAACCAGGTAAATCTCTCCATTCTATCATTCCGTGCAAAAATCACCTCCAATAACCCACGCTGATTGGTCAACCAGCGTGCTCAATTATACGATTGACTGCACGCGCAGAGACCACTACTACGGCACTAGTCTAAACTAGACTAGTACCGTGACATTTTCTATACAGCCGCTGACGTCGCATGGTCAAAATGGCAATGAGACTGTTATGATATTTATTTTAGAATAAAAAGCGAATCTGTAAATTGAGCATGCTGACGTCTGATTTACCCTCACTTTGTTCGGGTAAATCAGACGTCAGCATGCTCAATTTACAGATTGACACTCCAATTTCATTGTCAAATCCTACGATATTCTATGCAGAAATTAACTATACCATGTTCGTTCTAATAAGCGCACAGTGCGCCTTCAAAGACAAATTTCAGCAACAAAAACAAAAATAATAAGCGCACCCCAACAATTTTTTGTGGTTTATGCATTTTTTCTCACTTTGACCCCACAGAACATGATAACACAACACACCGGATGGTTATGTGGTAATCCCAATACGGAATAATACCGACGTGTTATAGTCTACAATATGGCGCCGGTAAAAAGAGCAAAATTTGTATAATATTTAATCTGCATTAACAGGGGTGTGCGCTTATTGGTGGGGTGGGGGTGCGCTAATAAGATCAATTATGGTATTCGTAATTTACTTATGATACTAAATTTTTTAGCGGTCTCCTAAATAACTGTAGCAGAACACTAAATAACTAGTTCAAAAGTGCTTGGAGAGCACAGCATTGCTAGAACTTTCTCTTATGGGCAATAAAGATGATTTAACTTTGCAATCAAAGCATTAAAGCAGAAAAAAGTCATATTTGATGTGTGATTCATCCTTCATCTATGTTCTTGGTATTGGAGTGCAGGTGCTTTTTAAACATGGCTAAAGTAAATATCTATTTTTCATGAGTCGACATTAATCTGGTACGCTGCACTCTGAGCAATTAAATCTAACATAATCATTATGCCAATTTGATGGTCATGTTTCAAACAGTTTTCGAAATTATAGTGGAAAAATAAAATAGAAAATAATTAAAATGCTTCTCTGGAAGGTGAACTTTAATTAGCAAAGTGCCAACATTGGACACAGTTGATGTTCAGTAGGCATATAAGCATTGTACCAAGTTTGAATGTTTTCTTTCAAGCATTAGCAAAGTTATTGCACAAAATGTTGAAAATGGACCAAAAATGGCCCTGTAGAAAGCATACTTTAATTTGCAAAGTGCTCAAAATGGAATCACTTCGGTGTCGCGTCATACCACATGGTTGTGTTAAGTTTAAGCAAAATGGGTTCATCAGAAAATGCTCTTGCTTGTCCGGAGACATACATAGATACATCGATAGATATATACATACAAACGAAACAAACAGAAGGCTTTGCTACAGCTGCTGAAGCAATGCAATAGATTATAATGACCACCAAATTCATATGTGCAATGTTTTATAATTTTAGTTAGCTTACACTAAAAGTTTGTTTCTAATTGTAGGAAGAGATTACATCTCTGAGAAGAAAGGTGGAAAGAGCAAAAAAAATAGAATTGGCATCCTCGGCGGATGAGGTGCTAATGGAGGAAATACGGGAGTACAAGGTATTAAATATATATATTGTATTGTATCAGTTTATTTCGCATAAAATATCACAGTCCATATCAAAGTTTAGTTATAAATTAGTTGTAAAGCATATTTTAAAATAGATGTTTTCGCCAATTTACAGAGTGACTAGAATATTAATTTATTTTTGTTTTTTGTATAACTGATAAAGGACATAATTGGAGGGGGAAATAGAAATATCCAATATTTTATGTTTGATTTATTGTTTTATTATTTTCAGGAGCAACTCACATGTCCGTCTTGTAAAGTAAAAAAGAAAGACGCCATCCTTACTAAATGTTTTCATGTTTTTTGTTTGGACTGCTTAAAAACACGGTATGAAACGAGGCAACGGAAATGTCCTAAATGTAATGCTGCATTTGGAGCAAATGACTATCATCGAATTTATTTGGAGTAATATTTTAGATTTTCATTACAAACAAGGGTTATGATTGAAATATACACATCAAACTTAAGTTATTGACATTGCTCAAGTTATCAACATCATAACATAATCATAATTACTTATATCTTATATGTTTTATGTAAGAACTGGACGAAGTGGAGAAAGTATCTAAGACAAGAAACAGATATTTGCTCTGGATATTTGTTTAATGAATGTTACAGTACTTTTGTATGTTACAGCTGGCAACTTTCTATATGCATTTTAGGTCCAGAGAATTACTCTTCATTTTTTTATGTAACATGATCAGGGCTTCAAGAAAAGTGAGGGTGGACTTGCAGCAACCCGGCAGAATTTTTATAATTCAAGATGGCGTCCAAAATGGCCGCCAAATCGAGGAATATTTCTAAAAATGATGTTTTGTCAAGTCCAAAAGTCAAAATGATTGTCATTTTCATGGTATACATCTTAAAGTATGTCCATTAAATGAATTTATAAAAATATTGTAAGTTCATCCAATAATTACAAGATGGCGTCCAAAATGGCCGCCAAAATATGCATTTTTTTCTTATTTTTGACACGTGTGTTAAAATATTTTTTTATTTTACATAGTTATATATATATTGTAAAGTATTGATATACCAACCAGAATTTGAAGAAATCACTTGTTCACACATATCCAACAGAAGAAATAATAAAAAACAAATATGGTCACCCTTTTTTGGCCTCATATACATGATAGTGCTATATTTCATAAAACTTGACAATTTTTAACATCTCCTACATTTCACTTGATGTGCCTTAACGAATTTATATATTGATGTATGTAGGTAAGTTTTTAGGGTTAAGAAGTCCATTAATTTCTTCAAAAAAATTGTATTATTCATACCAAGTGTAAAATTCAAGATGGCGTCCAAAATGGCCGCCATGATAGGTATTTTTACAGATTTTAGGACATTTCTGTTTAAATGCGTGAGGTTAGATCAAGATAAAAGTATCAAAATATTTTGTTATGTAAACTCGATGGTCAAGAAACTATTTAGGTACACATTTCCAATAGAAAAAATAATGAAACAAGAACTTAAAGGTTCTTTTGTGGCCAAATGTACATGACAGTGCTGTGCCTCACTATTTCGGCCAACTTTTAACATCTCTTGAGTTATAATTTTAGTGTCTACACTTAGAATTCTAGCATAATGATGTCTATTAGCATCTTCAATAATTTTGTAAGTCTAATAGCTAGTGATAGCATCCAAGATGTTTGTCTTAATATTATTTGATATGTTAACATATTTAAGAATATTTCTGTTAAAATATTTTTTATATCGAAGTATATATAGCATTAATATATTCAGTTAAAATTGGAGAAAAAAATATATATGTGCTTACAAATTCAACAAAAAATTATAAAGATAAAGAAATATGCACTTATTGGACATTATGCAGTAACTACTGCATAACTAGTCCTTATATTACTTAGGATTTGTTCAATATATAGCATATGGCAATCATAGTCTTACAAGAATAACACAGTATAATGAATCACAAGGAACTAACTAACTTTTAGAGATAAAATATCATAGCACAAAATGAACAACGTAAATATACATTATCATTCTTCACTTACGAAGCATATGTTCATTTTAAGAATACTAAATATTCATAGGTAATCTTAACATGATTTTTGGATTTTTGCAAAATGCACCCTGCTGTTCATAGCTTTGTTGTCTGCACCCACAGTACATACAGCATGGAACACAATTCTTTCTACATGCACACCTTTGAGTGGCACATTTTTTACAAGTGCAAGGTAGAACCAAATCTAAAGGGACAAGCCTCAACCTCTTCAGTGGTGAAACAATACCATCTTCATCCACATAGCCATATTGTAAAGGGTCCAAGATTGAACTGCCTAAACATTGCAACTGCACGTGGCAGTTGTACCAGCATCGTAATAGATGTGCTCGCAATGAGTATGTTGATGGTGGCAATTCGGCATATATGATGTTTTTACTGTGAAAATATTTGTAGTAGCGAAGCTGATCCATTCTGTTAAAAGGTGATCCTACTTGTAAAACTTGAACAAGGTATGCTTCAGCGCTATCTAGAACATCATCAGAAGGCATAGCTTGTTTTCCAAATCTAGACAAGAACTTTGTTGGATCTGCTTTGAGGCAACTAGCCTTTGTGCCAACTTTGCTTGTAGAGTCACAACCAGTCAGAATGTGGGCAGCAGGAAGCACTTTACACATCTTCTTTCCTATAATGTCTGAAATCCTGTGGATGGGAATATATCTTATAGTGTTTCCTGTGCCTGCTCGTTGCCAGATCTCTTGTACTCCTTTCTTTCGAAATTTTTCCATGAAATGTAATAAAAGCACTAGCACATCTGTGTCATTCGAAAGGACCACTATCCGCTTTGAACCTTGTTTTACAGCATAAAGAATATGAAGAATCAGTCGTAGATCAGCCTCTTCTAAATCACTGTTGAGCTCATCAATTTCGATTGCATCTCCCGTCATACATGGTATTTGTTGATCTTTTGTTCGGACTCCACTCAAAACAATTTGGCCCTGACGAAATTGCTGTGAATCTGATAATATGGTATTCCGTATATACAATTGAAGTTTTTCCTTGTTGGTGCTTGATGGCCAGAATGAATCAAGGTCTATTGGAAATAATGTTTCATTTTCTATTGTACTGATTTCAACTGCTTGCTTTGTACTTCTTCGTAGCCGCTCAGAGTCTTTCACAGATCCGTCAATGTATGAATCAAATACAAGATGTATGGTATTGGCATTAACACATAATTTATATATTGAATTTAGATAAGCAGTCATATAATGCCCAAATGTCTTGTACTGCACAGTCGGAACCCTTCTTGTTTGTCCCATCGCATCAACGACATATGTTGTTTTCAACACCCTCGACCATTCTGATGGGATACCATACTCATTTGGTGTTAGCTTTTGTTCAAGCACATGACAAAGAGTGGATTTTAGGGTTTTCTTCATTAATCCACTCTGCTCAAACAAAGGAGATGAATCCACCAAATCATATGTGAACAAATGCTTAAGGTCATAATTTCTTTCTTTAGCCACATCTACAATTCTCTGAGCTTCATTAGCTTCCTTTTTCGAAACTTTGTTTTGTTCTTTTTCACACAATTTTTCTGTGTATGCATCTTTAAAAGTCTTCACTTTTGCACGTGATATTGTATCTGAGATGGATTTGGTCTTCAGAATGAATCTCTCTCTCCTATATGCTTCATATATCTTTGTTCCTTCCTCAAAAATGTTTAGTAAGCTATGTCGGATATCTTCATTCATGATGGCTTGTGAGAGGATATTGTGGAGTTTTTCTTCTTGAGGGACTTCTGCTGGATTTTCTCTTTCTTTTATGTACTTTAAAATTCTTGTTAATCTTTGTTCGGTTTGATTAGTATGAGAATCATCAAACTCATGATTTGTTCCACTTTCAGCATATCGGGACACTATATTGCAAATTCCTCTATGCAGATTCACAACGTCCAAAGTTTCGTGATAAATTAACTCCCACTGAGCAACAAATTCCTTCCTCTTAGTGTTTCCAATCACTCCACCACAGGATTTTTGGGATCTGTTAATGGTTTGCTCCAAACATTGATCTGCTGGCACAGCCTTAAATTTACCTAGTGTGCGCTTCACTGCAAAGTTTCCACGCATGAAGTGACGGTACACATCAGGAGCCGATTTTTCTAGATTCTGCATGTCTTCAAGATAAAGAGAACACCAACGTAAATAGTTTGTTCGGTTAAACACAGCAAATAAGGGAAGAATTGATTTAATAGTACAGAGATGAAGAAGCCAATTGCCTTCCTTAACAGATCGAACTAAGTTTTTTAAAAGTCCAACCATAGACACAAACTGTGCCCAAAACTTGAAAGTTTCTGACTTTTCAGCCATGTCTTCTTTGAACTTTGTAAAGGCATCATGTATATTAGCTGCATTTTCAACGAACAACTCCAGTTTCAGTTTACTTTGCTCTCTTTCTTTCTTGATGACTGATTCTTTCATTTCTTTGATAAGAGTGAGCACTCCACTAAATCTATCAATATTAGAGGCATCAAGAAATGCTTCACCGGCAACATAATATCCTATAACTTATAAACCACATTTCCAAAATTCTTGAAATTTGGGAGGATGATTTCAATGACATAGACCTTGTATATCCTTTAATCTGATAATTTGATAATGACTGGATCTTTTATAATCATCGTTTAAATTTACTACACAATCACAATGTGACGTCACATTGTGACTCGCAAACTCCGCCCCCTTAATCTAGATCTTAGATCTACGAAATACTCAACTTCACGTCACAGCGAGACAGGTCATAGAGTGCAAACAAGCACCTGCTACTGCAGTATTTGAATCATGGCAACTGACTCGGACACGGCGGAGTATTTCTCATGCGAAGAAAGATGAATCACAATCAGATGAAAACTTAGGCATTAGTGGCTACTTGTTTGAGCCAGACGGGCAGTGATGAGGGATGAGAACAATGATGATATTGTTAGTGTTGACCATGAAGAGGCAGCACGCATCGGTAATACAGATTGGTAAGTACACCACAGACTCAAAGTATTTGTCTTGATTCAACGTTTACTGGGAAAGCAAACGTTTTCCGCCGGAAATCCCCTTTTTCAGTA
>CM032660.1:48813448-48885984 GCA_019095985.1 Streblospio benedicti | reverse complement strand
TCAAACAGTTTTCGAAATTATAGTAGAAAAAATAAAATAGAAAATAATTAAAATGCTTCTCTGAAGGTGAACTTTAATTAGTAAAGTGCCAACATTGGACACAGTTGATGTTCAGTAGGCATATAAGCATTGTACCAAGTTTGAATGTTTTTTTCAAGCATTAGCAAAGTTAGTTGCACAAAATGTTGAAAATGGACCAAAAAATGGCCCTGTAGAAAGCATACTTTTAATTTGCAAAAGTGCTCAAAATGGAATCACTTCGTGTCGCGCCATACCACATGGTTGTGTTAAGTTTGGCGAAAATGGGTTCATCAGAAAATGCTCTTTGCTTGTCCGAGACATACATAGATACATCGATAGATATATACATACAAACGAAACAAACAGAAGGCTTTGCTACAGCTGCTGAAGCAATGCAATAGATTATAATGACCACCAAATTCATATGTGCAATGTTTTATAATTTTAGTTAGCTTACACTAAAAGTTTGTTTCTAATTGTAGGAAGAGATTACATCTCTGAGAAGAAAGGTGGAAAGAGCAAAAAAAATAGAATTGGCATCCTCGGCGGATGAGGTGCTAATGGAGGAAATACGGGAGTACAAGGTATTAAATATATATATTGTATTGTATCAGTTTATTTCGCATAAAATATCACAGTCCATATCAAAGTTTAGTTATAAATTAGTTGTAAAGCATATTTTAAAATAGATGTTTTCGCCAATTTACAGAGTGACTAGAATATTAATTTATTTTTGTTTTTTGTATAACTGATAAAGGACATAATTGGAGGGGGAAAAAGAAATATCCAATATTTTATGTTTGATTTATTGTTTTATTATTTTCAGGAGCAACTCACATGTCCGTCTTGTAAAGTAAAAAAGAAAGACGCCATCCTTACTAAATGTTTTCATGTTTTTTGTTTGGACTGCTTAAAAACACGGTATGAAACGAGGCAACGGAAATGTCCTAAATGTAATGCTGCATTTGGAGCAAATGACTATCATCGAATTTATTTGGAGTAATATTTTAGATTTTCATTACAAACAAGGGTTATGATTGAAATATACACATCAAACTTAAGTTATTGACATTGCTCAAGTTATCAACATCATAACATAATCATAATTACTTATATCTTATATGTTTTATGTAAGAACTGGACGAAGTGGAGAAAGTATCTAAGACAAGAAACAGATATTTGCTCTGGATATTTGTTTAATGAATGTTACAGTACTTTTTGTATGTAAATGATAACTTGATCAATGACAATAACTGAGGTTTGACGTTTATAGGAAAAACGTTGAATTTTGATTGATGTATCTGTCCACACTTAAATGCATTTTTGTTGATTTTATGTTAAGTTTCATCTTAATAAAAATTAAGGCTTTTTGTAATATTTTAAAGGTTATTTATTGTAAGTTAATGTACATGTTTAAATGCAGCTCAAAGTGTTTTTTGTTGTCTTTTACATGAATTCTGGGTGTCTGAGCAATTGTATGTATGATTGTAACATTTGTATATCATTACAAATTTAATTGAAAAAATTACTTGTTTTGTTTTTATAATACATGTTTCATGAAACAATTCTGAGTGGGTTCACATTGAAATGCCCATAACTATACACTTGGGAACAAGTGGCAGCATTTATTTGAAGTTACTTAAGTTAAATGCAGTGGCTTCCTCAAGTGTGCCTAACTTAAGTTGGTCCAATTGTTTCGTGTTAATTAATGCCTCCTTCAAGTAGATGCCTCCCTCATTTAAATTCCTATGCTAGACATGTTTTGAAAACAAAAAAAGCCTAGGTTACAAATGGTGGAAATGCAGTACTCCGTGTTGACCCGGGAATTTTGATTAGTTAAATCGTCTTTGCTCAACTTCGCACACAAGCATCAATTGAGCAACATTCAGAATGAAACCACATAACATCCTCAAAAGTAGACCAAAGTACACTAAAATCTAATGAGGTCATCACATAACTATCAAAAACTTACATCACGTCTGCTGATGTCTGGGTATGATTAGTGGAATAGTCTTGGCTAGACTTTGTACACGAGCTTGAATTTTGCAAAATTCATGGAAACAGCTACCACATCCTTAAAAGGGGGCCAAAATAGACCAGATTTTAATAAATTCTTGAAACTACCAACATGAAGCATCCTTTGATAAAATTTTCAAGTGCTCACAAACCACAAAAAATAAATAATATATACAAATCTTCAAAACTTAATAACTTTCTCAAGTTTGGGTCAAAATCTGAGGTACCTTTTTGTTCTAATTCAACATATTCAATTTATAAGGATATAGCTAGTGTTTCATACAGTGAACCTATTTCTTGGCATGCTCACGCCCACGTTAATGCGGACGCGAACAGAAGAAAACAATTTCCTTGTTTGATTTTACTTTTATGGGTAGTGAGTGTTTACATTGGCAGTATCTAAATAGTCATTTGATGCTGTGGTAATTACAGTGATGTTAAATTTCAGTATTGAGAATTAAAAATTTGCACCTTTTAAATTTTAATCACATCCAGTTAGAACACGCACAAGTACATTCTTACTGCAGTTGACAGATCATACAAAATATTGAAAAAATAAGACGAAAAAGAAAATCAAAGCTGTTTAACACTCATTAAAACATGTTAATATTTAAGAATTTTACAAAATTTTAAAACAACATTTAATATTAGGACAAATTTGTATTTAACCGGTGTGAAAGAACTACATTAACTATCATCATGATAATAGACAAACCAATACAGAAATAAAATACTTATCATCATGATGATTTACACAATATGGAACTAATAGTATAAAACATACCGTAACTCAAAATTTGTAATTGCGCAAAATTATCAGATTAATTTATATATAATATTGTAGTAACAAATATGTTTTTGTCTAAATTATAAAAATAATCCTTATCAATTAAAATATATTCGAATTCTCTCAAGCTTGGGAAACATACCAGATTTAAAATATAATTTCTTAATGGTTGATTGGTTGCCATTACAAAAAAATGGCCATTTTATTTCATTCAGAAATATATAAGGAATGTCAATTTAAAATATCTTTTATAACACTTATCATAAACATACCGTACATTTACTACATCACTTTTATGGGCGACTCACTTGCGCAACAATTACAAACATAAGATTTAATTTCTATGGATTTCTTTTAGACACTAAAAAAAAGAGCTTAAACCTGAATTAAAAAATTAATTCATTGTTTATCAATCTGTACATTTGTTCACTCAAATAAATAGCATACTACTACTTAAAGATCTCTCACTCATAAATATAATAACCTAATAAAGTAGAGTACGTTTAGTTTGATGTTAGCATTTTCGCAAATGAGATGCACCTAAGAAGAACTGAAGAGTCCTGTCAATGAGAAACGCTCCAACCACATCGGCAGTGAGAACCCCAACAATCACATTGCGATACTAAAAATACATAATACATTCTCAATGAAAAAGTACAGCAGAACAATTACACCAAGTGTGTATAACATTAATAATTTTTAACGACGCAACATGAATAATATGCCCATAAACTGATGATGAAGCACTTACTTCAGGTGTGAATTCCACAATTTCGAACTGCTTTGCCACATCAGGCAGCATGCCACTTGCTAATGCCACTACAGTAGCTGCGGAGATGCCCACACTGTACAGCAGAGGCTTGTTCTCATACAGAGACTCCATGAACGGGTGGCCCTGGTAGAACACAGTAATAGATTTAATTTATATGACTACAAAACATTCTAAGTGCCCACAATAAATCCAAAGGATTGTACATTACAACAACCATTGATTTATCATAATAAACATGGGTGATTCTTTTAGGATTTATAAACAGTAATCCTACCACTATAATTTATATCAATAGGCTAGTTACCTTATAATTCACTGCAAATGTAGACACTTGCATTGCCATTGAGATCAAGTAAACAGTGCTATTAATAAGATTAGGCTTAAATTCAGCCTCTAAGTCAGCAAATTTTTCCTCCCTGAAAGAGTTATTTTTTATCAGTTGAATGTCATAACAGTTGTCTTAATTCAAGTTGTAAATATTATAGATGTAGGTAAAAAGTATAAACTTCGATTGCTGCATTGCTTTAAATACACATTTAAATAAATATGATAAATGCAAATTTTAAGAGGTTACCTAGGAGGAGATCTTGCTTCAGCTTCTCTATACAAGTAAATTAGACTGCAAAAGTGTACAGCAAACTGCAGGATCACTGTGAGAATTGTGTATATATTGAAGATATTGGGAAGAGGACGGGCCTTGGACAAAACTTTTAAGGGCTACAAAACAAAACAAAACAATTATACATTCCATTCCAATGAGACCAAATATGGAGTTACACTTTATGCTTATCATGATAGAATAAACAAATGATGATTTACACATCTCAATCAAACTAGGCAGCCACTTCCTTCGTTTTACTCAATCTTTGAGATGTCATGTTTGTTCAATTCAGAACCCTTTAAAACCGCAATAGAAACTAAATATTGATCAACAGTTTTAATGTCACAATTATTCTAATGAGATTTTTTCCATGGATGCTTTTATTTACCGAGACACCCATACTTTTTTTAAAGAATCCAAATACATATTCGAATATGGACTTGTCAAAGGACTGTTTGAATTTCCTTAACAACCCTAGTAAGCATTCTAAACAATGTACATTGAATAGTTGAGTGAATGGGAAATACATGTAATCACAATTTTGGAAAATGTATATAAATTGTTGTTTTTTATGTTTCTCTATTTAATATTAAACACAAACACAAACCACATACCTTAGATCGTGAAATGAAAAGAAAACACCCGGCTAGTAAAAGTCCTTGCATTGTAGCCTGTGCATCAGAGAACTTTACCCCTTCAAGGTATAATACTGACTGACTATAGGCCAGGATAAGTGCATTGAGTGCCAGGATCTTGAACATTTGAAGGGTAGTTACAAGTGTACATCTCCCTTGTTTGATAATGTGATTCACTGAAAAAAAAGATAAGAAATATATTCAGTAAGTCACAAATGAGAGCAACTTTTCTAATATGAAGTACTTGTAATAATTACTTTTAAATGTAAATACCAAACAATACATTTGTGGTCTTTGTGACAATATTTTTAGTTGTATTTCATTTTTGGTCATGAATAACAAATAAAGTAAATTATTCCATTGTAATCAATTGTAATAATTCAATTGTAATATAAATTCAGTCTTATACCACAGAGAGTTGTAGATAATTTGGAGGTAAAAGGTGAAGCAATGCTTGCATCTCCCAGTCTTACAACTTGAGAAGCCTCCTCCTCCTCCATTTCTTTCATCATTTGCTTTAATCTACTCTGTAATTAAATATGACCTATAATTGATTAATCCCAGAATACAATGTTTAAAAATCTGCTACACTATTAGTATCAATGAGCCACTTACATCCTATCTTGAATTTGAAGCTCAATGTATAAAATCATTTCATTTATTTTATCATTTGGAAATGATAATACTTTTAAAAACCCAAATAAACACCACTTCACAAATGGGTTAGCTCAACGAATTAAAAAACTAAAGTAAATGCAGGTCTGCTGTAGTCGATTGCAATTTGTACAGCACATGAAATTTGAATTATACCGATGGTGAACTAGCAAGGTTTTCTCCCCTTGCTACAGCTCTGGACTTGGCAGCTCTGTTGGAGGCCTTCCCGCCCCGCGCCCCTGCCGGAGGCTGCACCCGCTCATTGACATGGTTCTCTTCAAGTGGTAGAGGCTGAAACAAGCAAGACAGGTATTAGAAATAAAGAATTTTCACCATTTATATAGGATACGTAGAAGGCTATAAAGGAAATGGTGATCCATTCCTATTATTTTTCCTCTTATGTTCTATTAGTGATATAAATTGGTAAATCTGTACCATGCAATATGTAATGTAATGTGCTACATATACAATATATATATATGCAAATATTGTGAATTTTACTTTACAGAAAAGTAGGGTATGATTTCTTTATCATTTACTACTATTGTATTAAACTACAATTCACCTCTTCTCTTTTCTTTTTCCTCTCGGGCAGTCTTTCAGGAGCATTTGCAAGTAAGGCAACCCCTAAAATAAATTGACATTTTCAATAACATATTTTCTATTTCTGAAATTAATTGTTATAATGTTGATAAATTTCATTAAATGCTTACCAACATGTGCATGTTTTAATGCACCAACATCATTGGTTCCATCACCACACATCAGAGCATAATAGCCCTGTGCTTTCAATGATGTAATAACAAGTTCTTTTTGTTTTGGTGCTACTCTTGCATGCACACGAATACAGGGCAAGATCTTGGTGAAGAATTTTTTGTTTTCTGAGAGTAGGTAATCAATACCCTAAAATGCAAACAATTAAAATTTAATACAGATAGAAAAGAGAGATGTATAAATCAAAACATAATAAATTCTAGTATACATAAAATCAGGAGTCCGAGATACATAATCATTTGCTCTAATTCAACATGTTCAATGTAAATAGCTATACAATGAACCTGCTTTTTGGATAAGCAGATTATATGGAGGCTAATAGAAGAATGGAAAAGTCTTCCTTGGTAATAGGAGAGACTTAATAACACCATAAGCAAATTATTAATAAAATATTGACTTTATTACGATACCTATTCTTAAATACAGAAATAGTAGTAACTAAATATACATCGGTATTATGGAATTCAGTCTATTTATTCAAACTAAACATAGCCCCCAATGCGAACCATTATAATCATACTTTAGGTCACACAGAGAGTTTATAATACAGTATTATCAATCAACAGCCAAACTATCTAACAGGACCAGATCAAAAATTACTTATATGAAATGTAAAATTACAGAATAAGATTCTGTACTATACCTCTCCAGTGAGACACAAGTCATAAGGCTCAGACAGTTGTTTGTAATTATCTGGACAGCTTGGCATCATCACAGTATCATCAATCGATTGCCAATGCCATACTTTTTCTAAAAAATGTAAACAATTGAACATTCCATACAAAATGGTGATAATAAACCATGGAGAAAAATATATATCCTGTACATACATGGCTGAGGGATTGCGAACACAACAAAGTAGAGATGATAGTCAAGAAAAATTACAAACCATATTCGTTGGGTGGGGTGAGGACAAGAGTGTGAGGTTTTTTAGTAATCCTTAATTCTTTTGCAACATGACAAGCAGTTAAGGGGTTATCACCAGTAATCATGGTCACCTAAAATAAAAAGAGACGATTAACAAAATTAAATGAAATCTTCAATGCAGATGTGAAATGATTAAATTCAAATGTTATTGGAAATAACTCATAATTTCTTACATAGTGTGAAGAGTGCAAAATCTCTTTTACAACAGCTTTCGAATCAGACTTCAGTGGACAAGAAATGACAACAAAGCCAGCAAACGTTAATCCTGACTCCACATCTTCTCTACTTGTATCACGAAGCTGAAAATGGGTCTAAATTTACTTTTAAATTTAATGATGATATTTTGTTGTTATCAATGCATGTGTTTGTGAATTAAAATAAAAACTATTCTTTGACCAGACTCATCTCACATTTTCGAATTCTAAATAAGACTTCAAAAATACTTCATTTGAACTATCTGGTGGGATTTAAAAGAATACTGCAAGATACAAAAAAAATAGTGCTTACTTTTTGGTGTGACATAGTCCCCAGTGATTTCCAGCCTAAAGCAAGAACCCTTGCTCCTTTCCTTGCTGTTTCCAAGTAGATTTCATCATAGTTTGCAGGGACATTCACAAACTAAAATACAAATGACTATTAAGATTAGACATCCAGATTAATTTACATTTGAATAAGATATAAGTGTGATATAGGAACAAACATGACCAATTAAAAATAAGTTGCTTGAAATGATTGCAAAAACATGGTGCAGATTAGAAAATTTAGTTGAGACATGAGCAGTACGGAATCAACAGTAATTATTGATTGCTTACCATTGATCGCAAAGTTTCAGGTGCACCTTTAACAGTTGCTGTATATTCTGTTTCTGTGGAGCCTGGAGGTGTATACCCACAGATGACGGACATTCGCTTAAGTGCACTTGCAAAATGAAATCGTTGAAAGATCTTGTAGCCATGCATCCGACCTTTTCGTGGCACTACAGCATCACCTTTTGAAGATAATTTTTGTCCATGGTTATACTTACGGCAGTCCAGAGTAACACAGTATAGGTTTGAATATCCGGTTCCGGATTACCCAAAAATGCGCTTTATCTGAACAACAAATATTGGCCACATTTTTAAAGTTACGGACTCAAATATGTCCATCGTGTTAAAAAGAAATGCATACACGTGCAATTAAGTCTTATGCATTATGCTCGATACATACATGTTTGAAAGCAATTTACTACTCCCCCAAATAAACATAATATACACTTTGTATCATCATACAGGGTCAGGATTAGCCACTCGTCAGCTCGTATTGACTATTAAAAACTTGTAGAGGACGAGTAGAATGTTATAGCAACTCGTCCTTTTGACGAGTAGCAATTCTGGTCAATTTGGCATACACATATAGATCTTTTTGCAAGGAGGACGAGTAAATTTTTTTGCAGGGCGAGTAGATATTTGAGGGTTAATCGTCCTGCTGACGAGTATCACTTTTCCACCTAATCCTGACCCTGATCATATAAACAACATCATGGACTACATTTGTATTTTGCTTTCATTTCAACATGTATTTTTATTCTGCACTAAACAAGGTAAATTTTATGAAAATCAGTTTAGAGTGAAGAGCGTTGTGGGGGAAAAGGTGAGTCGTTTTTTTCCATTATGGTATGAACTAGATTTCAAAATAGTTTCAAACTTCAAAGCTTTGTTGTAAGAGCTGAAGGTTCAAAGCGAATAACAGGATTCGAATGCTTCGTTTTGTATGCATTTACTTGTAAATTATAAACCCGATATTTGATAAATACGCATGTAGTGCTTTGGCTGTTAGTACCAGCCACCAATTTTGTTCTCTGGGGGTTCAAATGAAAGGGCCGGTCATTCATAGCGTCTAAACTCTACAGATAGCAAGCTACGTAACAGTATACTAAGTGATTACCAGTAAATGGTGTTATAAGGCTAGCAGTATAAGGAAGATTGTTATACCGTCGGCTCCTTTGTTGCATCTTTTGATTTAAAACCAGATGCAAACAGTAACTACTGACATTGTACTCACAGCTCACGCCAACATAACCATTCAAATCTTATCGTTGATTATGTGTATATAGTTTGTGTACTGTCGTAAATATGATGAATACATAAGTGATATGACCACTATCACTGTTTTCTTGTACTTATTATTATAATATCGCCCTCTGTTACACAGTGACCCATGTTAATGAAGTGCAACAGGCTACCCCCGCATCCTTTAATGCTGAAACTTCAAAGCTACGGCCCTCAAAACGGACGACCCTTTGAACATCAAAAAAGGTGAAAATTAAAATCTCTAGGATGAACTATAATAATAAGAATGCTTTTATTTTGGTTACATCCCTGCACAAATATAAAAATTAATAACAAAAATTATGGTAAATCATTCATATATTTTGAACACCGACTTCCTGCGAAATGTGAGTGTACATGTAGTTTGATCAAGACAGTACCGGTATGCAATTTGTGACATGATTTGCAGCATTAATTTTTTTTTACATTAACTTATTTGTATCCAGCTGTTTGTATCTCTACAATGCTTGTTATGATGTTATTGCATAGATGCCTTGGCATTTCTACTAAACATTGTAGAATTATGAATACGGTATGAACAAATATATGTATTTGGGAATATTTGAAATAAAAGCACTTTAGTTTTGTAAAAGAGCAGCTAGTTACCTTTAGTTAAATTCCATTCCACTGCGTTTAATGTAGCTTTCTCCAATGGATCACCTACAAGGTCATCCTCTAGTTGAGCAAGTGAGTGGCAGGTTGCCAACACCATGATTGTTTCGGGAGGCGCTGCACTTGCTTGTGACATTTCATGTGATCCACTAAATATGTACAAAATATAGTCTTGAACTTTAATGGGAATGAAAATATGCATAAGTGGAGCAAATACAATTCTACTAGTATGTCATAATAACCACAGATATTTAGCCTTCTATCCTTTAAAGCTGCAATAATTCACAAAGCTCAGTGGAATTTTAAAACATTATTTTCATACACACGATATAAAACTAAGGTTCAAATATCACAAAAAGGCAAGATTGGTGCTAAATACATCAGACGTTCTATGGATACAAAATACTTACTTTATTCCTCTAACTCCTTCCACCACAAGGTTGTCACTAGTCAAAGTTCCAGTCTTATCAAAGCAACAAATGTCTATCTTTCCAGCAAAGGGAATTCTGAATGGTTCAGTGCAAAATACATCTGAAAAGTGCAAATGATTGGAATTTTTTTTACATTACATAGTGAGTGATTGTCCCTAATCAAAATAGTACTTTGAAGTTCTTACTCATAGAAATTCTATTCAATGCAAAATACATGTATCATCAAATAAAGTTAATGGGTACAAATGTTTTATCAAGGACCACATAACATTAACTCTCAAACATACGTAATTTTGATAGTGCTAAAAGAGATGTATTAACAGCAAGAGAGAGCTCTATTGGCAACTCTGGTGGCACAACAGATGTCAGGATGAGGGTGCATTCAAGAAATAACTTGTATTTGTTTCTGTCCGGATTTTCAGAACCTAAAAAATAATAAAATTTGCATATTGAGTACAGATAATGATGAAGTTTTACAATGTGCGAAGTTAATCATACTATGGTACGACAACATGTGTGAAAAATATACACAAACATATGCACAAAAGATTGTACCTTTAATCCAAACATATGAGGCAGCAACAATGGCAAAGACCAAAAGGAACATGATGAAGAGAAAAGTCTCCAAGTTATTTGCTGTCACCTGTCAAATATATCATCAAATTTGTTTTCGATCAAAGCATATGCATTTTATTTTGCATGGTTTGAGAGGCTAATTTGTGTGTGCGTTCAAGATTGCATTTAATATCTTACCTGTTTAACGCCAAATAATATGGTTCTGAGGAGCTTTCCTTGAGATGTTGAGAAACTATTTCTCACAACAAATCCAATGCAGCCATTATCACCAGACTTGAGGCCAGGCCCCATTTTGCTAGGAGGGGAATGTTGAACAACCTGAAAAAAGACGTTATCTAAACATATCATTTGCCTTCCAAGAAATTCATTACATATCTATTGCTTTGAGTAAAATATATCTTGGCATTGTGGCAAATACATGTATAAAGGACCAGTTTTGAAGATTAAATAATTTATTGAATCACTACCAGTATTTGTGCCATAAGGTATAAACAAGAATTGACAAACAAACCTTTGTGCCACCATACAAGACATTTAATTTGCCATGTGTATCAAAGCTAAACTTTTCATCTAGTTCCCGTGATTCTATAGCTTCCTAAAAATAAATTAATAAGAACATAAAAATGCATATATTGAAGATACAAATATAACTTATTTCAATTGCATGCTAATTTACCGGTAATCATTTTGAAATATATTCATGTAAAATCATAATGAGGAACATCTTTTTTTTAACGCATGTGCAATCCTTTTAAGCAGCTTGAAAAATTAGGGTATCAAATCAGGTCAACATAAAACCTTGAATCAAATGAAATATCAAGTATAATATCACATAGTAATTGCCAAATAACACTTAATTTTAAATAAAACACCATTTACTTAAAAAAACTATAAGTTTATCACATTGTAAGCAATTACCTTCATTACAGGCACAGATTCACCAGTAAGCATCGATTCATCTACAATACATGTTCCTCGAAGCAGTAATATATCACATGGAACCAATCGATCTTCTTGACTACGCCCTAAAACATGGAAGTATATAACAAAAATGTAAAAATCCTCTAAACTTATTTTTTCATCTCTAAACATCTTATATTTACTCTTTATTACAGTCTATCCCAAATCTGTTGGTCCATACCGACTATTTTGACTCATGTCCGACAATCAGTTGCAGATAGTGTCCTGATGATCGTAACAATTATAGGGTCATTATACACATCCACAAAATAGAAAAAAAAATAGCCTTTTTAAATCATCACGTTGCTTTGATGGGAACAGTCATTACTCATATTCTTAAAACATGCGCATCACATGACATACAAAGGCGCACAAACTTCAGACATTGTACACGATGTATGTCTTAAATAATATCTAACAGGCAAACCCATAAATACACAGCATTTTCTTTAAAAGATATTGGTTTGGAAAAAGTAAGTTGAATTGGTATACATGTCGTGTGATGTGTATTAACAATATAGTAAAATAAATCACTGATTGAAAATTTTGGGGTATTTTCCTTTGTACAAAATATAAAGTCTCTGTATTAAAAGGTTTGTGGAAAATCATGACACCAAACCCCCCTTAATAGGCTTAGCTGTAAGCACTTGCGCTATTCAGACATATTTTCTATCCACGGCAAAAAGTTCAGACTGACAGAAAATAACTCGAACTGAGTTTTTCAGGATTTGTCAGACCAGATGACTGACACAGAATTTTCACATTTGGCATAGACTGTTAGTATATAATGTTGAATTTCATGAAAGTGTAGGCAAAATAGAGCACACAATGCACATTTAGTTATAACAATATTAGATATGAGGTTATACCTATAGAAACAATGTCGCCTGGTATTAGTTCATCACTAAAAGCAGGTCTCCACTTCCGATTTCTATATACCTAAAATCGTAAAAACATGAAGTGCTTTAAAAACAAACTCACTGAATTTCTTTTTTTTTAAATAACATGATTGATTTTGTGATAAATGTATTTTTAAAGTAGTTTTAATATTTGCAAACATTATCCAAGTCCTTCATCAGTGACCTCCGTCACTAAGTGGCAATACAGGAAATACCTGTACAAGTAACACAAATGAACTACAAGAAACATTGACTGACTTCGAAGTTACTATATTTTCACGGGCTGCCACCTAGTGACAGCAGTCTCTGATGATGGAGATGGATGTCAGAAAATATTTAGACTATGTTTAAAAACGTATTTTTTGTAAAATTTGTCTATAAAAAACTAGTCATGAAATGATTTAATAGTGTGAAAAAAAAAGTGAGCACAAAAAACACATGTCTGCACTTGAGCTTGAAAGTATAGATACATACCTGTATTGGATAGGGTTTGTTACCCATCTTTCTTATCTCTGCCATATTTTTCAGCTGCTGTTGTACTAATGTAGCCTCAAATGCAATTAACATGAACAATGTAAATATTGAATAGTACCAGTACTCATCAAGACACCAAAGTCCCACACAAAACACTTGAAATACAAAGAAAGGTGCTGTTGCACGCTCTTTGAATAATTCAGCAAATTGTGGAATATCCATCACCATGCTGGAAAGAAAAGATGCACAGTGAAATCTAAGTCAGATAAATAATACTCAGATTTTCTACATAGGCTTCAATACTTACCACAAGATTTAATAGATAGGATTATAAAGGAAAATTATTTATTTAAAATGCTGATGTAAAATAAGTATTTTTAATTTGTGGATTAAATATCAACTTTGATCAACAGTAGAATATATTTACCTGTTTTTTCCAAATGTTTTTTCTGCAATTTTGAGCTGTACTTCTTCAGCATAGCCTTTCCAATTCATATAAGCATCCAAATGCCAATCATCGGGGAAATTGATAGGCATAAACCTCTTCTTCTCGTATTGATCATATGTGTAAAGCATTTTTTGAAAAACAAACCATATTTCCATATATTTGGAGTTGGGAATCTACAATAAAAAGTACAATGTACAATATTTTGCTATAATTTGGTAAACCAAAATACAAAATTGCAGTTTTGTCATTTCGAACATCAGCTTCTTGATTATGTTCTAAAACAAAATTGTTGATAGTTAAATATTACCTTCTCTTTGTGCAACTTGACCAATTCTGTATAGCCATTGTTTGGATAAGGTACCACTTTCACCCACGATGCTTCTTCTGGACTCCTAGCCTAAATAGATACTTTCTCACATAATTTGAGATTCTAAGAATATGAATTTTTAACCTTGCATTTCTCACTTTCTGGTTAGTCCACAATAAAAATATTTCTTGACGACACCACCCTTAAACTAAATCCTAAAAATTAATTAATAGATTTCAATAAGGCCATAAACTGAAACCTACATCGCTGGAAACTGCAATGCACATTTAGTATTGCATGAACACGAATCTTACAGATTCTGTATAAATTAAAATGTATGGCTTCAAGGAAAGTTTTATGTGACAATGTTATGATATATGGGAACTGTTCTTGGCAAATCATAATGGAACTTATTCTACATTTGTATGTAATTTAAATGTTAAAAAATGTAGAGTATATAACACAGGGGCAGAATTTTGAGACGGCCGAAAACGAGTTACGTTACCCTACTAAAATTTCTAATTTTTGTTTTGGTGATGTTTCCACCTGTTTACATTCGACATTTAAAAGATTGCTCTAGTTATGGGCAGGTCACGAGGTACAGTGGTGCCTTCTGTAAAATGTCTCCCCGCTTGCAAAAAAACACTTAACAGTGTGCCTGAATTATGGTTATTGATTTTCATGACCAAATATGTATATCAAAATTCATTTTTTTCATTAAGTAAGCATATTCTCAAGAAAACCCTCACTTCCTTTTATGTGTCAACAAATCCACTTGTGTGTATTGATGTAAACAAGAAAAACATCTGCAATGTGTAGCGTATTTCTTAACAATAGAAAAGCAGCGTTTGATGTATAGGAATTTACGTGTACACTGTGATTGTTTGGATACACGTTATAGTAACGTCAGCAATGTGAGAGCCCCAGGAATATTTTATTAGCAGCCTATGCTACAAAACCTGTCCCTTATGTTATACAATGATGCATATGAAGATTTTTAATTCATAACTAACAAAATATAGAAGCTTTATGAAGATAAATATCACGTCAAAAACGGCTACGTTCCAGTGCATTTGTATGGGCATGTGGCAATGTTTTCACCTTGAGGGTGGGTGATCATGTGACGTGTGACCCAGGGGTTGACGTGAGAATAGCCAATTAATCTCTAGATTGTGATTTCTGACTATGCTCTATTATCATGTCAAGTTCTCGTGATGATATACCTAATACTCAACCCTACGTAGGATGTGCCAATACATACATACATACATCCTCTTCTGTCTTTCGTAGGTTAGAAACCTGTTGACTGGTCTTCACTATGTTATCTAAACACTTTCTCTATATTCATATGTCTTAAAAGTCATGTCATACCAATAATATTGGAACGGTTGCTCTATATTAACTTTACCTTCACTTGAGTCACATAGTCTATGTTTAACAATGCAATTTTGATGCAACTTCCATTACCTCCGTGACTTTGTCCTAATAGTAAAGTATGTTATAATAAACGTTACCTTACCTTTGAACAAGTGAGGAAGCATCTGACGTGGACAAACCACATGCAAAACAGGCTGACAAGTACCTGCAATACTCCAATTAAAGCTAAGGCAATTAATCCTGCTTCATAATAATCTTCAAACCCGTAGACATATAGCCAATTATACAGCCAAACGGCATATAATACTATAAATGGAGCTACATAGCCATGTAGAACCAAGGGTCGGATGTTATATAAAGTAATATGTTGAATTTCCCCATCATTGAGCTCAGACACGGCCATCTTAACATATTCACTTCCCTATTGACATAGCTAAGTTGAAGAAAATATATTTCTAAAAAATTAAATATGTCAATATGGATCAACACAAATATTCGCATTTTGTTCGGAACTCTAATTAATATGTAATAGCGTTATTTTATATTTTACAAAAAAAAAAAACAAGAGTAATTTAAGGGCTCAGACGACCTTTCATTTTCATTTTATTCCTTTTGTGCCCGCCTCTGATGTGTAGGCGATCCAGACCACCTATTTTTTATTCGCAGTTACTGAGCGGTAGCCCGAATCTCCCCCAGCATCACAGATCTCATAGAGTGCAATTTAAAAACAAAGGCTCCTACAGGTGTCACCGTGTTTCAAGTTTAGATTAATGTGAGAACTATCCAGTATAACACTGATAATTGATTCTGGTTCGATTGACAGTTTATTTTGGCGATAAATATTTAGTATTTGCTGGAGATAGGGCAGTCTATATTTCTGCAATGACCCACAGAACAAAACAAAATGTTCTAGCATTTCTGGTTCATCTTGGCACAACGGACACAGATCACATCGCCATGTGCAAGAGACTGGAGATGCTGTTAGAGGTTATCGTTGGACCAATAGTAGCGCCTGCACTGATATGCCTGTTCTATGGCCAGCGGACTGTGTAGATCCCTCCATATAGGGTGTGTTGTGTCTGTCCTACAAGCTTCAATGTTGAGGTAACACAGGGTCTTCTTACACTTGGCCTCCACTCTCAATACCTCCAACCAATGGTCATGAACCGCAGTCTTTACCATCTTTGTCCATGCTAACTTAGAAGGAAGGCCACCAATTAGATCGGAAGCTGGAGGTAGGCCATACTTTTTGAGCACCCTACGCACGAGGCTGGTCCAGCTTGCGGAGTTGGCATGGTCCTTAGTAGCAAGCTGATGGTAGATCAACTCCTGAATGTAAGCTACTAGTGGGCACTATGGGTCACCAGCTATGATGCTGTGGAATAAGGCAAGTATCCTTATATCTAAGAGAGCATCAAGAGGTGGCACACCAATTAGCAGATGTATCGCTGGTATGGCCATACACTGAGGCAAGTGCTGAATACATTGATTGGTTTGGCAATGATAGTCACTTATTAGCTTCTGTATTTCTATGGGTGATAGGACCACTGCCTCAAGACCGTACATGAACATAGGCATGATGTAGGTGTTATATTCCAGGCGGGCCACCTCAGGACCAGTACCGTTTAAACCCCTGAAGCCTGTGCACAGCAAGCTAAACACTTGAGTCCTAGCCTCATATTTATTAGGGCTGTTAAGGTATGATCAGTGTTTAGTACAGTTTACAAACAGATATGGTTGGGTACATTTCATGAGAGCAAATTCAGAACCAATTATTAAGAACAGTCTTTGCACATTATAAAAATGTATGTATTCAAATGGCTCAGCAAGAACTATTTATTTGACAATAAGGTTAAATGGCACGAAATTCACCGGTGCATGTCTCTTTAATCGTTAATGAGCCAAAACCACATCTGTTTCTGTGCTATGTCACGTGACAGCACCTGCACATAAAAATGGTCTGACACCTACATTAAAGGGAACGAAACGTGTCTCGATTTTTAACATCACAAAATCTTTGCATTTCCGTTTCCTTTTCCCCCAAACTTTTCATCATGGTACGTTATTATTTTACTAAATCCCCTTGCATCGGTTAATAGAGCTATGGTATTGCAATCTTTGTAGTTTTGATGGAATAAGAACGTACACGATGTCACATTTAAATACAATTTTCAATACATTTAACATGTTTTCAATTGATATTTGTGTTTTCAGTCGTTGGTACTACCTGAGAAGTTTCAGCACATCCTTCGTATCATGAATACGAACATCGACGGTCGTCGCAAGACACCGTTTGCCATGACCGCAATTAAGGTATTTGCAGTATAATATATCTACCTGTAACATGAGTAACAATTCTGTTGATAATAACAACCAAAGTAATGGTGTAGAATAAGGCGTGATATTTAATAGAAGTCTTCTCTTAATATAATTGCCGAATGCCTTTATGTTGGGTAACCCTTTGGTAAGGCTGCTAGGTAGTAAAGTCTACGCATCTACAGATTTCAGAGCCTAAACACTTAAAAACTGATTGTAACTTCCAAATACAGATCATCTGATTCCATTACTTTGTAGCATTGATCTAATGATTCGTGTGTGTAAATACTCAAATTGCATCGATCCTAACATATTGTGATTTATGTAGAAAGCCATGTATATGTTACATTTCACCAGAAATTCATCTAGAGCAATTTGCTCTTAAGGATTTTTTTGATACAGAGGCAACCACAGCCTGAGTCCAGAAGTGGACTATGTAAATACACCCAGTACTTGTATAGACCTATTGCAGTTCCACCACTGGATGCAGATTTTAAGCTTTAAATTACCAATTTTGGGTATTTTTAGTACAGATATGACCAACGAGTGGTTGGCAGTCCTGTTAACACACATGTAACTGACTGAGACTGTCTAATATTTACCTAGTGTAAGATAGGCTAGATGTTATTTAATATTCAATATTGTTGCATAGGGTGTGGGACGCAGATACTCACATTTGGTTGCGAAGAAGGCCGATGTTGACTGCTCCAAACGCGCTGGAGAAATGACCGATGAAGAAGTGAGTATAATGATTTAGATATTGATGCATCGTAGACAAGACTATCTAGAAATCTACTTTTGCTTTATCGGCCCCAGGCTTGAATGAGTATGCACTGTAAATGTAGAGCTTAACAGGGTTGCCAAGTTTTTGGCTACCAAAGGAATAAGCCTTACTTCAAAGCAGGTAAAAGAAATACTATGATTGAAGATCTGGTGGAAGTTCATTTATCCTGGATTTGAATTCAATCATTTGATAGACAAAGGTTATCATTATATAGTTTTTAATCAAGAGAGTGGGGACGGGACACACAACCAGTTAGGCCTTTATTTTTTGATGTTATGGTTTACAGACTCACTGGATGCTCAACTCTCGTCGGAGGAGGAAATTACAAAAAAAAAAGAAAAATAAAACATTTTCACAACGCACCCGAATAATACCGGCGGCGCTGCGTATTTGCCTAACTCAACGGCGAGTAATTTGAAATATGTTCATACTTCCAGTGATCACTCTGCAAAATTGTCAAACCGAGACACGTGTCTCACCCAATTTGTAAAAATGAGACAGATGAGAAAAAAGCGAGACAAAATTCGGCAATCTTTTAAGAAATTGAGACATAATTACATATATTTAAAAAACTAATTGGAAGCATTTTAAATGTATATTATGTATTCTTTTTATCATCTCAATTTTTTTGATGGGGCCGGGTGGTGGTCCACATAATCCATTTTTTTTTGTGTGTGTGTGTGTGTGTCCCCCCCATAGTCTGGAAATGCGCCAAGCAGCATTTTTATGGGGGAAAAGTCGCAAAATCGCGGTCGAGAGCTATCACTGTACTTCTTTAAATATCCACCACATGGACATATACATGCAATATAATTGATAACAGTTCATTTATTACATACTAGGACACGTTATTGTTATAGTATGATGTTTATCGGAAACGATTCCAATGAGTATTTTGAGTCGGAACAGGCCATTTGATTCAACATCTCGTATTATCGCCCGTTTTTTTTTCAGCGGCAGAATTAAAAAAATACTATTTTTTCAATTTTATTTTTATTCCTGAATCCTGCTTTTCTGAGCGGCGGGTCTGTAAACCGAAAAATAAAAAAATAAAGACCTTACCTTACGATTTCTTAAGATCTCAGTGACGACAGATAATATCACTGCGAATAAGACAGCAGAGGCTGTTGAAAGCGCAGTGTAAATTGTTTTGTATTTATCCTGATAAACTATTTGATGATAACCTTTGAATGAAAATCATTATTATTAGTTTTGTAAATAATTTTCTGGGAACATCATTTGAAGCAACACCTGGCATATATGCCCATTAGCATTATTGTGGTTAAAGTTCATGCAATACTGAATTGAAGTGATAAAGAAATACCTCTGGACAGTGGAAGAATTTTCAAAACTGATCAGGCTGGACAATAAATTGTATGAGCTATTTTAGCTCATCCTTTCTTCCAGAGTGAGCTAAAGAAGAAAATGATGAACCAGGTGTGTGCGGATAATGCGAGCGCTGAAGCACTGCTAGGGGGGATTGGGGAAATCCTAATAAAAGTTGGAAAAAATAATATATCGACACATTTACTTGCAAAAACAATTTTATTATTCAAACCAATATCAAAATCATTACACACAGATATTTTATAGTGTTGTAAACAACCTTGGATCAGCTGTGTCAGCACAGCAGGTCACATGGATCAATCAAAAACAGACGCTCTTTCTAGTTCTTCAATGTTCACACTGGAAGATGCAGATTTCTTGAAACTACAGTTAAGCACTATATCAGTTGGATAACATCTCAGAAATCTCACCTTGGATCAGCTGTATCAGCACAGCAGGTGGCATGGATCAATCAAAAACAGAGTTGTGAGAACAAGATTTACGCATTTGCGACACTTATAGCACTGCAGTATGACTTACAGAATACTGATCGTCACACATGCACATTGAAGCAGTGATCCAAGATTTTACTCGTTTGTTAAATTGTGCGACACCAAAACATAACTGCAGCGCAAAAAATACTGGAGAAAAATAGATTTGCGTAATTGCAAAGGTGCTTTCCCATCGGGAAAGATACAGAACCGACCCCTGAATATTATGTATGCGCGAAAGCGCTGGGTAACCTGATCCCTGAAACTATTGTATTGTTTTTAGGTAATGGAGAGAATCAGAATTAGGGGATTATCTTCCAAAATATTGAGTGTATTTGAATGAAATATTGATTGGTATATGTCTTGACATCTGTCCCAGGAGACAATTCATACATTAAATTTATTTTTATATTTTCAGGTTGAAAAGATGATTACCATCATGTCCAATCCCCGTCAATTCAAGATTCCTGATTGGTTCCTCAATAGACAGAAAGACATTAAGGATGGCAAATATTCTCAAGTGATGTCTAATACACTAGACAACAAATTGCGTGAGGATCTCGAGCGTCTTAAGAAGATTAGAAACCATCGTGGTCTTCGTCATTTCTGGGGGTAAATTTTTTACTGTTAATTAGTAACAATACTCACGGCATAATACGGTTGTTTTCATGTATTTCCTATGGTCTCCTATATTCATTATTCTGACTACCACTTCATATAAAAGTGGCAATTACATAAGATATGTTATATAAACGTGTATAGAAACCTAAAATATTTGTTTGACCTCTACAATGTTACAGATATTTGAGAAACCAATATCACTGGGCACCCACTCTGATTTTCTCAAGTACCTGATATTTAAAATCACACAAATGATATGTTTCACAATTCTCATTAAAAGACCTATGGCAGGGAATATCTTTCACACTCGCCACTAGCCAAAACCTAGTGCTTAATCTATTTGGCGAGTGGGCTTCAAGTTGCACCTGCCACTTTGGCGATTGCCTTATCTATCAAGTTTTTTTTATCAAATATGTGTATGTGTTAAAGGTAACCATAATAAAGTGTAAAATCATCGAAAAACAAACATGATATGAATACCTCCATTTCATCAAAATAAAAAACTACTTGGAAAAGGAAAGCACTATAGAGAGTTTCTAGAGACATCCATTTCAAAAAATTTCTGTGGGAGCATGCCCCCAGACCTCCTAGCTATACTTCGCACCTATGGCGCTCTTAAGAACGCCTTTGCCGCTCCCCTTTTCAACAACTTCAGATTTTGGCAGGTGCCAATAGTATTCGGCTAGTGCTCCTGTTAAAGTACTGGCCACATTGGCTAGAGGTTTTTGAAATGAGAGGAATTCCCTGCTATGGAGAAAGTAGTACTGTCTCGCAGGATTTTGATAAATTTCAATTGCTTTACAATGAGTATATTTATCAAAGAAGTAACAAATTTGAAAAAAAAAGTTTTTTAAGCTGTGAAATAGATTAACATGGCATGGCACACTTTTTGAGTAGTTGATCATTTCTCTCATGCTTGCATCTGCAGCAATATTCAGTGCGCAATGCTTATCACTCATTCCAACAATCACACTATTTTAACACAATTACTTGTACCTAACATGCAAGTGCCGTGGAGAGTGTGCTACTATTTATATAGAGATGAGTTTGCTAAACACTTAAGTCCAAGGCCTTCTGGTCATGAGTCAACCTCTCATGCCACTCAGCCTCTGAAGCACACAGATGAAATAATATTGAATCTTATTTGGAAGTTTTCCTTTTGGAATGCTTGATAGCCATAATGTGCTATATATGTACAATGTAGGTGTGATTACTTTCGTAAATGCAATACACGTAATAACATTTATTTTTCACACTTTTCAGTCTTCGTGTGAGAGGTCAACACACCAAGACGACAGGCCGTAGAGGAAGAACTGTCGGTGTATCCAAGAAGAAGTAAATGTGACACTTGTACCAATAAAAAATCAATATATAAAGATTACAGTGTTTGTTTTCTTCATATAACTTTTTGATAAAATTTTCAACTTTATATGGAACATTACTGGAATATGATATAAAAAAAATACACCGCTAATTGCCACACATGCAGGTTAGGATTCTTCTTGATTAATGCTTTTGTTGACCTCAAGAATACATGATTTTTCTATATCATTTACATTTGATACATTGCACCGTTGTGCACTCTACAAAGTTGTGAAACTTGTTACATATAAAATTCTTGACCAGATATATAATTAAGTAATGCATGATCTTCATGATTTCATTAAAACAAAGCGCCCCAGGACTTCTGTTGGCGTCACTGGACACACCCTGGTATTGCTTGCATTATAATTTGATGGCAAAAATTAAACTAAAGATAGCTCAATAAATATATATTAATACTCTCCCTTAATTCACAGATAAACTATTAAATCTCCCCGGACGAAGTCCGAAGGGGGATTTCTTGCTTTGCTTCTGTCCGTCTGTGCATCCGAAATAAACAGGCTGATAACTCGAAGACTACTTGAGCTATTGATTTGCAAATTGAATATGTCTTGTTTGAGGAAAAAAGTACCTCTCTAAAAATTTTGTTTGCACTTTGGCCTACTTTTGACGAACTTACGAGCGTTACATAATAAACCTTGTTAACACTCTACAGGGAGAAGTATTTGACCTATGGTCACCAAACTTCATATTTAGCTTCGTTGTACTACTCTCCAGAGCTGATTAGATTTTGGTGTACTTTGGCCTACTTTTGATGAAGTTACGATGTGTTTTTAAAAACAAATTATTACGTAATTGTGTTTATCTGTCTTCTGGGAACAGTTTATGACTTATCATCACCAAACTGGACATTTGGTATGTCCATATCACTCTCCTCATGTGATTTGATATTGGTGTACTTTGGCCTACTTTGGAACCTGCGAGCGTTACATAATAAACCTTGTTACCACTCTACAGGGAGAAGTATTTGACCTATGGTCACCAAACTTCATATCTAGCTTCGTTGTACCACTCTCCAGAGCTGATTAGATTTTGGTGTACTTTGGCCTACTTTTGATGAAATTACGATGTGTTTTAAAAACAAATTATTACGAATTTGTGTTTATCTGTCTCCTGGGAAGACTTTATTACCAATCATCACCAAACTTCACATTTTGTATGACTATGTCACTCTCCTCACGTGATTTGATATTTGAGTACCTTGGCCTACTTTTCAAAAATGGCCTGATCGGGGAAGGGGAGATTTACGGCGTTCCCGACGACTACTTGTTTTCCTTTGGTACTATGGCAAAATTACCTATAAATGGTAAACAATCCTTATGAATATGTATTTTTTAAATGGTTAGATGATTAACTTCTAGCAAGATTCCAAGAAGTCTACAATACTGTAAAACTAGAAATGGTTGTGCATGATTTAATTTGTGAATAAAGTAACAACACCTGATACGGCAGTATGCACTCCGGGATCCAGAATTCCGGGATACTGATCCGCCATAAGGACACCGAGTTATGAATAAGCCTGAATTTCGTGGGTAACAGGGCTTAATGTTGGTGGGTGCCTGGATGCCAGGGGCTAAGCCGGGCATGTAGTTAGCCATGGTCACATGCCCGACTGGGCACCCAGAAATTTCTGGCAATATTTCATCATTAGTATGATAGATCCATGACTTGTTTTAAGTTTTAAGTCCAAAATTAATATAAAATAATATTTACATCCTACTATTTGCAATTCCTAAATTATTACACAAAGGATACATTTATAATATATAAAATTAGTCTTATGTATAATGTATATGTAGATGAACCTCTCTGTGAAAATCTTATGAGACAAAGGGCACACAATGATTTTATTATTTTCTAATTGGTTTATTGAATACTTCGCATAGAGAATGATGGGCGCTGCTAAATTATCTTATGATTGTCATACAGTCTTCGTGATAGTGAGACAGTGAAAATGGTGTATTGACAGTAACTGGTGAAATTGTTCTTGTCAATAATATTTATATGAATAATTTAACGGAGTGTATATTTGAATCGTCATTCTTAAGTCACAAATAATTTGCTGTTTGCTTCAGAATTTGCTATGATTAGTATTTTATGAGTAGCCTTGTTGTGTAATCATAATATCTAAAAAGAAGTCTTTTCGATTTTGCCCTCTGAACAAGCAAAGTCATCAAATGCTTTTATTTTTAAAGACAATTTGCCCTATTATTTCCGTCTTGTATGAGTGTTTACCATATTTTCTCGATCAACCGCCGGTATTTGATTAAGCGCCGGGTGTAGAGGCTATATTACTTACTTAGGCGCTGGTCTTGTTTAGCCGCTTATCAATTGACGTAATAGCATTGATTTTTTACGTAGAGGTCTAGTAGATCTACATAATGAATGCTAACGTAATAGCATTGATTTTTTTACGTAGAGGTCTAGTAGAGTTTAGCATTGTCATATTATCTTTCATTACATTTATTGAATGGGTAATTGTTCGGGTCGATGGCTCCAACGCATTTTAAATGGGGTAACAAACTACTCACCTTAGCACACCTGCAATTAAAGCCCTTTGATATTTTTATTTGGGACAACCTGCATGTCTTAAAGTAATTTCAGTCAATATCCCAAGTAATTTCAATTAAGTAAGACACACCTGAGGAAGCCACAGAAACTTACTCAAGTAACTTCAAATAAAAACGCCGCCACTTGCTTTCAAGTGTATAAATACAGGGATTAGTGTGTGATCCCACTCTTAATGTAATAAACGTGATTTCCTTTTGGTAATTATATATATATATATTCATATTATGGTGTAGATAGTCATATCCATGATGGTCTCAGCTTTAAAATGATATGTTAACTGTTAAATTTGGACTGTTTATAACGAAGTTACAAGTGAACAACCCCATCATAGGTAATAAACATATTAATCAACTTGGCACCGGCGGTGTTCTCTTTGATAATATGTCCATATAATGTGCTCAAGTAATTTCAATTAAAGAAACGTCGCCACTCGCCCAATATGGCAGTTAAAAGTCCGTAAAATTATTGATCTCCTTGAACAGTGAAATCGGCCGGTGGCATTCTCTTTGATAAGCGCCGGTCTTGAATAAGGGCCCGGTGAATGGCATGTTTTAAATTAATAAGCGCTGGGGCGCCTATTCGAGAAAATACGGTATTCAAATGTGATTTTTCACCTGCAGATAACATTAAAAAGAAAACCTGAAAACATTGTTGATCAGATCTTTAAAAACAAAAGCATTTGATGTCCAACAGTTACACAGTTATTATAATTACATGTAGTGTATAATTATGGCAAGGCGCCTAAAAGCTTTTTATAAGACATAAAACTTATTTCTCATCTATCACAGGTTTTTCATTCGGGCACCCAGATATTTCATTCGGGCACCCAGTAGCAACCACCCACATGCCCGAACGGGCACCCACTTTTAAAAGTTAACGTTAAGCCCTGGGTAAGTGCAATAATGCAAACTTAAATAGTCTGCAAACATTAATAGCCTATGTAAAGCAGGTCCAGAATGGACCAAAATTGCAAAATTTAATAGCCACGAAATATTCTAGTAACAGTACATTGCAAAAGTTCTTGTGTTGCCTCCAATCAAAACCCATCAATAGATTAGACTCGCGATCATATTTTTTGTATTCAGCAAGCCTGTTATTGTGGACTATCTGCCTTTTATCGCCTAACTTTCTGATGTAGCTTTCGTAAAACCACATGTCCTATATCATGATAACACTGCAACAAGGTGAAAATATTGTCATATGTGCATATGAATGTATGGAAATGTGGCTTTTTTGACTTGATATTTCTGTACTTTAAGTCATATTTCGGTAATCATGAATCAAAGCTCTTTCAGTACACTTTGTATAACACACTAGGCATATTTAGAGATGGCCTTGGTAATAGAGGCTTGCCCGGTACTGTGCCATTAAATGATAATAACAAAAAGCAATTACCGTTGATGTTGTAAACATACATCTCATGTATTTGCGGTTTAATGTAGTAATAATGAATTATTTACATCAATCCGGCACAATTGCATTCGTCAACGAAAATGAAATGAGGCTTTTCATGAGAATAATGATGCTCTGAATGCTTGATACGTGCATGGTTTTACATAATGTTCAGCTTGCGTGTGATGTGGAAGTATACTATAGATTTTAATTATCCAAACCCACTTTTGTAGCATAACTTCATTTAACCAACACAGATTTCTTTTAAAGTAACACCAATTGGTGCATAATTGGCAAGGGTGATTAGAATACATGGCAAAATAACTCAAATCTGTATACATATTGCAACCTACTGAAGTGTTAGTGTGTTTTTGGTGAAGTTTACTGAGTACAGTACTTTACGTGTCATAGTGTTTGTGACCTCATACGTATGTTACAGATGTTATCTCACGTAATATTTTCTAAAGGTCAAAGTGCCGTGTCATACACCAAAAATGTCTTGGCCTACAGAGGTTCAAGTTCACATGCTCTTGAAAACTGCTATTTTTATGGTGAGAAGGTAAAAAATAGACAGACTATAACATGAATACAGTAGAACCTCCAATTAAGACCATCTCCACATAGAGACCACATTTATAATAAGACCTATTTTCACAGTCCCAAACCTTCATAAAGCTACCACAACGAACCTCAGTATAGAGACTACCTCTCGATTGAAACCACCTAACACTGGTCCCAAAGGTGGTCCTAATATTATATATAGGGAGGTTCTGCTATACATCCAGCGGCCACAACATGCCTACTGTAAAACTAGAATATTTTGAGGCTTTTAAATTGTGATTTTCATCAATAAATTATTTTGTGTCTTTAATTTTGCGATTTTGGTCCATCCTGGTCCTTCTCTACATAGGCTACTAATGTTTGCTGACTATTTAAGTCTGTGGTTTTGCACCTACAGACGAAATTAGCAAAATAAATTGTGTCAAACATCTTGCGGCTTGGGATGATGGTATCATTCTGGTCTCTCAACCTTGGGGTTGTGAGTCCTGCCAGGGCCACAAGATATATCGTCAAATGAAAGCTTAGCTGGGTTGTAAAACGGTTAAACCTGTCTTCAGCTATGTCTATACTTGGTAGAAATATGCTTGCTAAAATGACGTGGGAGAGAGAAAAAGAAGTATGAAAATGATTTTGCCTTTGATGCAAGTCTAGCCTGGCTAATATTCCCCGCTATTAAAAAAGGCAGTTCTTAATTAATCTGTGACGATCGGGGATACGATGTCAATGAATTAGCAGAAGGTTTGGCCGTGATCGTAAAACAAACTATATCTTACACATTAACACACTTTATTCCAAGTCCTTTATTCACAAACCTTATACAAGTAAATTTGAAATGCATATAGATAAAAATGTTCATTAAAATAATATTGTCTCTGTTGATTGGAGCTTCCAACTATCCAGATCTCGGGGATGACACAACATGAAGCAATAAGGCTGATATCCAAGTTACACCAGAACACGTTTACAATTAATTTAGGGTCTATGTATCCAAAATGTCTCTACCAAAATATCCATCTCAAAGCATGCTTATCCAAAATGCCTCGTCAGTCCTGCAGAAGGGTTTTGTCTTGTCTACCAAACTAAACAGCCAGGACATAAATGGCTCTGGTAAAAACTGATAGTCTAGTAGACTGGAAGTCTCATTAACTAACAGCCAGGCGGTTAATGGCACTGGTAAAAACTGCTAGTCTAGTAGACTTAGTAGTCTCATTAACTAACAGCCAGGCGGTTAATGGCACTGGTAAAAACTGCTAGTATGAAACTAAAGGCCAGCTGGGTGCTCTAGAAATGAGAACACACTAGTGTTGTTATGTTGAATGGGCGAGCGTGATTGTTAGCTCTCAGGACCTCTGCATCTGAAATGTAAGGGCGCAGTTATGATATAGCTGCAATATATATCATAATAATGATATATCTATATCATAATGCATGTGTCAAGGTCCCAATCAGTACGATTATTGACTGATTAGGAGGAGTTGGAAATGTCTCCAATTCACAGACACATTGACTTCCACAAGGATTTACCCCCAAATATTTGCCAACTGATGTAAGAAATTCCAGTGTGCAATTAGATGTATTTCAGCTCTTGTTCAGCTCCAGCTATTGATATAACTGTCCAATTTCCTTGTTTCTATTACAACGTCATAGCCATCCAGTGTACAGTAATTATCATCCAAACTAAATCTTCAAAATATGAATAACAATATCACTTAAAAAAAAAATATGTTACTAATTGTCTCCAAAAAGGAAAATGTTTTAAGTTATTGATTAAGTTATTGATTTCAACTTAGCATGATTCCATATGCTGTCTACCAAGTTGCTAGAATACTTTGTAATGATTATTGATTTAACAGTGGCAGATGCCACAAATCCAAGGGTTGATCAAAGATATCTTTGGGTTGATATGAACATGGACTTGTAAAGACAGTATGACTGATCAAGTTGTGAAAACCAACGTGATGCCAGCCCTGCAAGTTTGAAAGTAGAAGAGGTCAGATTTTTACACCAAGTCATTGGTACACTTTTTTTTGCCAATATAAATCGTGCACAAACATTTCTAGTTTTACAGTAGCCTCCATCCAAAATCTTTAGTAGCTTTCTTATGACTACCGTCCATAACTATTACAAGTTGCGGTAACATAATCACCATGCAAATATAAAATGCATGAAATTATGAAACATGCAGATAACGGATGCAAAATACTTTCTTCCTAGCAAAAAATATAATACTACAATGTATTTAAAATCGTTACTTTATATAAAAGTGCAAATTGGTCTCCATATACTTCATATGTGACTACCAAATCAGGGAATGTGACTCATTCAGTAGAACTCTGCTTCTGGGGCGTTGAGAAGGATATAGTGTGAATATTCAATCAAACTAGCCATGACCTGGTATTAAGGGACTGTTCAGTATTTATGACAGGAGGTGGGGTGGGAAGATTTTCAAAAAATTGTGAAAATTTAATTTAACTCAAGTTCAAATTCTTTGAAAAATTGGTAAATTGTTCTTGATTTCATGTGATACTAAAAATAGGATGCATAATTTTACGCATGTCATTCTAAGCTAATGAAATCTTATTTGTCATTAAAATGAAAACAATAAATTTTAGTACAGAATCAAAAATAGGACTACATTTTCTGTGAAAAAATTGATAGACTCTATAGCTTGTGAAGCAAACATGTTTGGTAAGCCATTTATTATGTTCCCCTCCAGAGATTGTTTTCCCTTTGAAAATTAACAAAGCTTTTAATTTAATAAGCATTTTATTTAAAATGAACAAATCTAATTATTCTGGTTCTTCTCTCACATTGCTAATCATAAATGTACATTTTTTGTCAATTTGTTAATATCAAAAAAATATATCAACCAGTACAAACAGGTGACATGTATATAATAAAGATTTTTTAGAAAAACAATATCATTTTTCAGAACGCTAAAATTATAATACTTATTGCTGCTTCTTTAAGAATTAAAAATTTTTCGAGACAGATTCAAAAATATTTCTATTTAAATTTGAAGCAAAAGACTATTCAACTAAGTCATATTTAAATTGATTTGTCATCAGGACAAAAAGTTTGATAATTTTACATATTGTCCATTTAAAATAGTTCTATATGTTATTATGTGACTTTCACTTCCAAATTTTTCAGTTAAAATAATGAACACTATTGTTTACAACCTGCAACTACTACACATAATTCCAAGTAGCTAATGAATCTCAGCAAAAGGGCAACTATTCCTGATTGCAAGTTGCTACAAGAACTTATTGTATGTAATAGAATTTATTTAATTCAATGATATAGCCACATATGTTCCCCCCAAGATTGTTTTGCAGTTGTAATGAACAAAGCTTTTGATTTAATAAGCATTTAATCCATTAAATTGGTTTGTATAGAAGTGTAGTGACATACTTCTTAATATCAAAAATATATCAACCAGTACAAACTAAGGACCATTACACCATCCTTTTTTGAAAAACAATATCATTTTCAGAGCATAAAATTATAATACTTTCTGGCAACAATGTTGGTTCAAAATGTGTTGGTTTCTTTTAGGGACTGCTCTCAGTTGTCAAAACTTCCAGATATGAGAACATTCTTTCCACCACCTTCCCACTTGAAAACCGTTGGAAGTTGTTTGGGAGTAATATCTACACCAGGTCCGTCTGTAATGGTACGCGCTCTTACTCGTACAGATGAATCATTTTCATTTCTGGGATTTCTTAGGGAGCCAACGGAGTATTCACCACTTTCGTCAAGACTGATGTCAAAATTGACACCAGCAGCCATTGTAGGACCCTGATCATCTCCAGATATATGCCTTCCTTTTCCATCCTTCCCCGCGGTATTTCCCATATTATGTTTTACAAATGGTATCTAGATACATCAAAGTATAGAGCTATGTATAATACTGCATTCATATACACAGCATTAGCACATAATTATTGCATTAAAATATTGTAAAAATCCCCGTTCAGACTTCAGTTCTACGTTTGTTTTAGAATGATGCAAGGTCAATGTCATTATTATATGAAAAATAAAACTTGATGGAGCTTTTCTCTATTCTGAAGTGATTGTTAAACGTTTGAAAAATAAAACGTAAATATTTGAAATATTATAGTCAATGACAATTCAATTATGAGCAAGGTTATTAATCTTTATATAGTATTTGAGATTAAAATTGAACGCACAGCTCCAAGAACCAGCTTTATTGACATTATCCGCAGTAAATATTTATAGCCTTTACAAGTTAAGATTTCTATGTAAATTTTACGAACGAAGACTAGCGATTTGGAGTAGATGAACAAGGTCAAGGTTGTTTAATAGTCCAAACCATGTGAGGGTACTTTTAATTTTATTATACAAATACATGAAATATTATATAATAAATATAGCTATATAAACGTTACCACGTACACACAGCTCGCGTTGTTAAAAGTCATAAGTCTAATGACTTAATTACATATTATTCCTCCTCTGGCAGACTGGTTATAAGGAACACTAGATCCAGGGGTCATCAAAAGTATACTTTATAAAGTTGTTTAACAAGAGTTTGATGGTTTACCTGTACTTACGCTGTGGAGTCCAGTTTTAATTGGTGTTTGTCATGTGTCTGTGTGATTATACTGTTTAATTAAAGAGCGAATCAGTAATAGCATTGCAGCCATGACGGTCATCATTACTGTCAGACACTGTCCGTGTCGCCACCGCCTTGGTCGTCCTTGTCGGCGAGGTTGTTGGACTGGCTTATGGCTGTCCGCAATTTTTCTCTCCATGAATCTCTGTCATTCACAATCAGGATCTTCAATCCCAAATATGCTTTCTTTGTACCCTGCCAAGTTTTTCTGGGTCTCCCTTTCACTCTATATAATTGTTGCCAGCAATCACAACAGACATCTAGTCACAGCAGTTGATCCAACCACTATTCCTGTGCACATGACCAGTCCAGCACAGCCTGTTTTGCCTTGCTATTTGAGTTTATACATTTTTATCTATGTGCAGTGTTCCTTTTCTTCATAATTAGTCGTTTAATTATCTTAACTGTTTTCATGAAATGTACCAAAAAAATATGTTTGTAAACATTGACATCTTTATCAGCCCTAATAAATATTTCTGGCCAGCTAATTTTCAGATGATAGAGAGTGCAATATCATTCAGGGCTCTTTTTTTCCGGGGGAGATATGGAAGTGCCAATAGAAGTGGCAGTCCACTTTTTTTGCTCAACTGTCGTAGACATGGTAAGCTTTTGTGATCACCTTTCGTCCGGCATATGTCGTCTGGCATACGTCGTCCGTCTGTCAACAATTCATATTTGCACAATAGTTTCTTTATTTTTGATTCAAATTTCATAATTTTTTCACAGAAGTTGTATGTCTATATGATCATCATTCCATACTTGATACATCTCCCTGGGGGTAAAATTGACCCCACCCCAGGGGATTATCAAACTCTTTTAGTGTAACAATGTGTTCAGTCTGTTTTGTCATAATGCAAACTGTTAAAGTTCTCTAGAGATAGATAGAAGTCATGGTGCAACCTTGTTTTCTGTACAGTCAGTTTTTTAGTCATAATGCAAACTGATTTTTTTTAAATTAAAGTTTTGTGTGCCTAGAAATTAGTGAAACTTTGTCTCTTTTTTGGTAAAAAATGAACATAGATACAGGTGAGCGATTTAGGCTCTCATAGAGCCTCTTGTTATGGGTATTGATATTTTATCAAAATGCATAACAATAGTTGTAAAATTATAAGTTATTAGGAGCAACACGTCAAGTGTATCAAAAAACAAAATTATTAATTCATTCGATCTAAGGAGGCATGTGCTGTGCATGTTCCAGTATCGGTGGACTAGTGAGTAACTGCTAGACTTGGTGCCGTATGGTCTTGGGTTTGAATATGTGATATAGTCCTAATCTGACTTGGAGTCATAAGCCTAATGACTTATTTATTACATATGATAATAATAATAATACTCTTTTAATTGAATGACCTTAATTATATCTGTTATATTATTTTGAAGGGAAATGTCAATGGAAATCGTTGGACAATTCTGTGCAGATGAATTACAGCGTTATATGGTTTGTGTGTCTGATAATCCTCATACCTGGAATTCAAAATGTGAACAAACTAGAAATGCAGTTGCCGAATGCACACAGAAAAAGTAGGTTACCATTTATCAAAATGCAATAATAAAAATTAATTAATTTGGTAGTAACATGCTTGCTACATGTATATAGAACAAAGAAAGGAATAGAATTTATATATATTAAGAATCATTTAATAATTAGTTCTTTAACATATATTAATTCTATAAAAATATTTTCATTTCTATTTTCTGTATAAATAATTTCTAAGATGTCTGTCTAATAATACGTCTGTGATAATAATCAAATAAAATGTTATATTTATTGATATATTATTTTTTGTGTAATAGAATAAGATTTTTTTTCTTCAGTCCTGTGATCAACAAAATAAAAACAGATTGTAGTGCCAGTTTTTCATCTTATGACCAGTGTTTAGAAAAAAATCCAACAAATGTGGAAGCTTGTCTTCCACAATTAGAGGCATTTGCTGATTGTGCAGAAAATGTAACAAAGAATACAAAAGTAAGCAATTTCTACTGAACACTGTATGAACGTAAGATGAGTGACTTGTGCCAATTGCTTTTTTTTTTTTTTTTTTTTTGTTAAGTAAGGGATGCTATTTTTCAAATAAGATATTACTGTAAAAGTAATGTTAACAAATTTGAAATGATATTTTATGATTGTTATTGTTTTAAGGAGACAGGAAAATTTGTAATAGGCTTATATGAATATTTTGTTTCTATCTTATGAGAACATTGATTTTTACAAATTACGCCTTGTGTAGATACTTTATCTAGTAATATAACATTGTTTGAAATATACAGGTTACATTATGAATCAATTAGTGTAAATGAGAGAAAAACATTGCGATCGTCAAAAACACTATCAATAATAAAGTTCAATTTTACTCTCTCTGTTACAGCAAGCACCACTATTGACATAGCTGAAAACATATCTTCCATTTTGGCTATATAAAGTGGCTCTGACAGGACTCAACTCTCGACCCCAAGGTTGTGAGACTAGAATGATACTGTCATCCCAAGCAGTTGTCTCTGATCCCACTCTTAACGTAATAAACAGTATTTCTCTTTCGTAATTTTACAAATATTCATATCATGGTGTAGATAGTCAGATCCACGATATTCTTGACCATTCTTAGCTTTAAAATGCTATTTTAACCGTCAAAATCGGATTGGGATCAACAAAGTTACAAGCCAAAATACCACAGATGGGTTAGAAACATATAATCAACTTGCCGACTTCGGTATCCTCTTTGATAAGCGCCGGCTTTGAATAGGTTTTAATACGAGGGAGGCGTTTATATGAGGGGGGCAATTATTGATTTAAAATTGTGTCTAAACCGGCGACTATTTGAGGGGAGGCTGCAATATGGGCAGAGGCTAAAAAATGCGGAAATACGGTACACATCATCTCAACCCAGAGGTCATGGTTTTGAATCCCACCTAAGGACGGAAAAGTTTTGGGAGGTCTTATTTTTTCAGTCGTGTTAGGGTCTATGATTTTATGAACAACTGTATATTTGTTTTCCCCAAGTCCACTGTATTGACATAGCTGAAGACAAGTTACAAAGACAACAATTTAACCGTGTAACCTTTTAACAGCCCACGGCTTGGGATGATGGTATCATTCTGGCCTCACGACCTTGGGGTCGAGAGTTTGAGTCCTATCAGGACCACTTGATATAGCCAAAATGGAAGATATGTTTTCAGCTATGCAAATATAGTGGTGCTCGCTGTAACAGAGAGGGTAAAATTGAATTCACAAGCAAACTTGGAGAAAAAAAAGTACAGTTGTTCATAATTAATAAAATTCATATAAGGGAGGGACCATCATTAGTTGTACATGGGGGTGGCGGTCATTTGGTTGGGGGGGCGGCACTCAAATTTCTTTGGTCTCAGGAGGGAGGGCACTCAATTTTAATTCAAAAAGATAGGGAGGGCACTCAATTCTCAAACTGAAAGGTAATATTTTACACACTTTTGTCGCGAATTGATGCATTCCTGCAATATGCATGACTTTGGATTTAACTGTATTGTAATGTCAACAAGTCAAATAGATTGCTAAATATGTATTCATCGACCATTGACAGTGAATGATTCATTGCAATACATTTTAAACAGTTTTCAGGGAATCTGTACAATATTAAACTTTATAATACGGAAGTTGTCATTGTTCATATTTATCCGTGTGGGTGGAGGGCACTCAGTTTCTTAATGTTCACATGGGGAGGGCATTCAATTTTAATGTAGAGAGTTCAGGATAGCGTTCAATTTTTTTATCTCGTCAATACCAAATGACTGCCCCCCCCTGTACAATTAATGATGGTCTCTCCCTAATGATCTCGAAAAAGTTGCCTCAAAATTATTATGTCTGTTAATTTGTTGATTTTACACATATTCGAGGCTTGTTTGTTACCGCTGTAGATTATTTTGTATTTCTTCAGAATTGGCGATATTTGTTATTTGATATTCAAGTTCATTATATATGTGTACATACTTTCATCTGTTACCGTTGAATTTTCTTTCTTTTCCAGTAACGTCAAGAGCACTTTTACAAGGATTGAATGACTTATGATTTACTTAATTTATATGGACAGTATAACACACACTAAGCCTTATTGAATGGACCGATCCAAGCTCCACCCACAAATTCATATTGACTAATCAGATCGCAGCACTGCGTGGCACTCAGGGATGAGGTCAATTCCAATGGAATTGTGGAATTCAATTTATTCAATTCAGGATTTGGAATTGAACATCTGAAAGAAAAATGGTATCAGAATTGGAATTGAGCTTAATTCCATGTCAATCCCATTCCCATTTCAATTTGATTTTACATGTAGTCTTAGTATGAAATTCCTTACATCAAAGGAAATACAGAGCCTTTACTAGTGTAACAAAGCTCAGCAAAGCTTGATTCAAAGCGTAGGAAAGCTTAACAGGGGTTGGTTAAAGCGGGGAAACCAGTTTTCACGGTCTTTCACCACTTGTTACGCTTCGTTAACATGTCCCAATATTTTCGATAATCCAAAGCAGCAACCGATTTGTATCAGAGCATAACTTTTTGGTCACGAATCCAACTACCTAACCATTCGGCCACGGAAGCACATAAGTTCATTTATCTGTTTAATAAAAAAAAATTATCATATTCTTTTACACGTAAAATGACGGACCGGTCCATTATTAGAATGTAGAACTACCATACATGCCGTAAAAGATGATTCAAGTACCAAGTCACATTGTATGTAGTCCAGTTTTCAATGGGCATTGAGGAAAAAAATGGATCGTAAGGAAGTGTTCTTATGTTAAGGACACCATTTGATTGTTATTGATGGTAAATTTGTTATTTATGTTCAGTGCAGCAACATAGCCTGTAATAGTGTTAAGGTCTTTCAAAAACATACTAGTATTTATAAAAAATCTTTGTGCAAGTTTCTGTAAAGCAGTTTTTTTATTGTATTGTGACTGTAGTCATGTATGTATGTATGATTTGAGAAAATGTTTTGAGGAAACTGTAGGTATTATGATTATCTAGTTATTGATAAACCATTTTCATCATGAGTTGATAATGATGAACAATCGTCATTGTACTTTGTTGTAATACTTTTTGAAAGCACCAAGAATCACTATATTTTTAAGATATCAAATTGTTGTTTATTTTCTAGTACATTATACATACACTATATAAAACTATGCATACAAAGTTGGTTTCTCAATGGTATTTTGAAAATCTTGAGATACACATTTAAGTCTTTAATTTTTTTAACACAAAATACTTTATTTTTATTACTTAAAAAGTTATTTAGATTTTATATCTCCCCAGATATTTAACAAATAACATTAATATATGATTGGAATATGAATAATATACGTATACTAGATAAAGCAATTTGCAGCACACACAATTTTGTACAAAGCAAAATAGTACTGCCATCTCTATTTAATTAGTGCTATTTTTTAAACAATATTACTTTTACAATCTAGAACATTTACTTTCCTACAGGATTTAAATGTACTACAGTGAAGACAAAACTTCTGCATGCAAACAAAGCTTAAACAACATCATTAACGGCACATTCATATCTTACATGTAATGCAAAACAATATATCATATTCTTTACAGCTGTTCTTTTATTTTAGATACTTCTCGTGAAAACAATGTAGATCACAAGTATTCTTATTAAAATAATGATTCTATTATTCTTTTTCTGGTTGAAGTTGATCTTTCAAAAGGTGAATGTGCATAACATGCATTTCTTTATTTTGTGACAATTTTTACCCTGATTCCTTCCTATGCTAAAACAAAGTTCCAACAATATATTTTATTGTGCATTCAACTTGCACATTTTCTATTCCTATTCCTGTTTATGAAATTTTCATGGAGATGCTAGTCTCTGAGATGCTAGTATGTTTAATGTCTCTTGGACAAACTAATACATAACCTAAAAATGAATTTTTGAGACAATAATTTCACGGGGTTAAATGATATATGTATTTTCCAGTAATGGTTTCAATTTTAAAAAGAATCTGTTTTAATGTACAAAAAAGCATAGTAGCGACTAGAATTAAAAATAATCAGTATGCCATGTAAATTGTGTGAGGAACAAGACTTGACATTGCAGTCCAATATGGAATAATAATTGAAGTTTCTTGGTCATTTCGTGAAGTCCCACTTTTAGAAAATGTCTTTCAATATAAAGCAGATTCATGGTTTCATTCCATTTCTCATGTATTGTTAGATTTAATTTAGCATTAATTTTCTCCGTGTTATTGGCATTTTAAATCATATTTTTAAAGGACAGTTCCAAAATTATGTCTTTCTACAAAATAATTATGAAATATGCACAATATACAAAGCAGAGCCACATATTACTGTTCCCATATTAAAGTTCTAAAAATGATTGCAAAATGCACTAATTGGCAGGTACAAATACACAGAAACTTTTAGCAAGAAAATAATTTTAAAGGTATAATCTCATCTATTTATCATAAAAATCAACACTTCGCAAAGCAACTTTGCAAAGCAAATAAAAAGAATTATGACAATCGTTGCCTTCTAGGTGTATGCAACATGTCGATAATGTATATATATATATATATATATAAGCCACTATAGCTTGGGCAATTTAAACTGTCACTTTGACTGTCCATCTGGTCCTGGAAATCCAGGCCAAGAATCTTCACCACCTCCAGATGAGTGTCGCTGCGGTTTCACATCACTGGCATCAGACCGACCACCAGGTGATGTTAACCCATCACCCCCCTACAAAATGACCATGTCATGCCATAACTTTGCACAATTTTGTCTGAATAGAAAATGAGTTCTTGGTTGCCAGGTCAGTATGTACAATTATATTTAATAAAGTAAAATTAACAAGACTTTGCACACAAATATAGCACATCACTTCACTATATTCAGATTACTAAATTCAATCAGGCTATTGTACTCCACAAAATACAAAAAGCAGTTAAAAGCAGCATAAAGAACGGATAGATTTAGAATTTCAAATACAAAAATTGTTTTAGTGAAGTATACAAGAATTGACCGTGGCAAAAAATTTGAGCATACACAAACATTGAAAAATTATTGGGTAAGAGGAAACAAGTTAAACAACTTGGGTAAAATTAATTTATGTCTGTAAGTAATTGAACAATACATAAAAAAATGTATTATAATTTTGATGATTACGGAAAACACCTGCAATATCAATTAATCATAAAATGTAACATTCTAAAACTAAGAAACAACTCTTAAAAAGTCCATGCAAGATTTGTGTTTTCATGCATCATGCAGTATAATGGGTAAGTATGTTGGTGAGGAACATGTGAATATTGAATCAGAAAAACAAATGGTATGTAATGACATTATTTCTTTATTTACATCTTTGAAAATAAACAAACAAAATACGGACTGCAATGATACACTGTTCCCTTTGGGAACAACAAAACAAGTAAAACATGTAAATATTGTAAGTTGTCTGTCACTATGTAAATATGGCAGTATAATTACATGTGACTATATTCATATACAATAATTAAGAATTGCACAATTACAAGCATAATGGTACTTATTACACAATTTATTACTGCACTAAGTTTAATAAGCTTGAATACCTAGAGAAAAAACAACCTTCATAATGTGAGATAATTATAGCAATACTTGATTTTAGCATGGTGACGTACATTTATTTCAAGATATAGCATTGTATAGCATATCAACTGCAAGCGACAGCTTGTTATTAGTAAGGTTTGTAATAATTTGAGGACTAGCTTTCAACATTTGCAAATTTAAATTTTCCGATGTATAGCAGAGAGGTCAGATCTAAATCTACAATTTTTGTGATATCTCAAAACTCACCAGTTAAGATTGGATAATTAAAATCAAGAGAAAGATGCTTAGCATTGGAAAACTTAACTTGAGAAAAAAACATCTCTAGTGGACAATTTCTTACTTTCCACAAGCAAAATTAACCTGCCACATATTCAAAAACATGTCTGCCAAAACATGCATTTAATCCGTTGCACACCAATTAAAGTATAAAATATACATGGTATTGATAAGAAAATAAACTGAGTTAATTATTTTCAGAAGTCCCCTCTAATGTATTTGAAAAATTGAAAACAAAATTGGCATATTGTGACCCTCACATCTATTCTATCACCTAACACGTCACAGTACAAACAAGACTGGCTGAAAATGTTGTCTTCATAAACTTGTAACTATATACATTGAATGCTATCATGATGATAAATCTAATGTTGCCTAAAAATTGTCCATAACAAGACTGCATGGAAAACATTTCAAAATATAAATTAACTTTAATTGTATAAATAATCGTAGCCAAATAAAAAATTAAAAAATTTACCCTTATCAAGACACCATTATTTCTTTTGTAAATACAAAAATATCTTAAAACTCCCTAAGGAATGTGGACCTATAAAATTTCTGATATTGATAAAGCAGGTATATCTGTACAGATTACAATAATAGTTGGCTAAGCCGAACTATGATACCAACAAAAACTATTCATTCTTATACAAATCTTACATCTTTAATGAATTTTACATCTTATGATGATATAACTTTAAGTTCATCACTTGCTTACATTATTTAGCATAAACAGTTTATAAAAAAGTATAAGGGAGATTATAAGCAGTGAATTACTCAAAGCAACTACAAAATACACTAATCAACTCTAAAAGTTCTATTATAAGATAATAATAATATGGCACCGGTATAAAATCAAAAATAATCTTTAGATCATCATATGATTTAAGTTATCAATTAAAAATCATAATTATTTCTGATAAGTTAAAACATGTCAATCTATTCAAGTAACAAGCTACTTTCCTAGTTTACAAGGGAAAATACATTAACATCTTAAAGCCAAATACAGGTGAGTTATTAAACTCAAATTGATTGTCAAATAAAGCAACGCCTTTTCACCAGACATATTACAGAAGAAATGACAACACCCTCAAAATAACCACATATTACACACATATAAAATGTAATTTTCTTCATAATTACTCCTGTTATATAATATATACGCAACCGTAGATTCTTGAAATTCAAAATTGGACATTTATGATAAATTTCCTACAGTTGACATTGCAGGGAGTTTTATGTTGTTGAATTAATTGCCATTATTACACATATAATACTTCAACTTGTAAAATGCTTTCAGAGACAAGTATTATAATCATTTTTTATATCTATTTCTTGAGAAACTTTGTCATAAATATCCATCCTATTGGCCAGAATCTCAATTGCTCTAAAGTAAATGCCATCAAAGCATTAATATCATAGTCATTGACCTTAGAGGTCATACTTGGTGCTGCCACCATATGGCAAGACTGGTTAATACAGTTTGTTGTCACAATGTGCTCCTCACCCTGTCTTCATAATGTACTCAGCTCCAGACACAAATCACAATGTCCTCATCTGACGCACAGCGCTCGTATTTCCTTGTTTACTATTAAAAGCAAAGATGAGGTGTAAGAGGTAAAGAAAAGGGAATCATGCAACATTGGTTAATAATGACACCATCTAAATATCAGGTTTTAAATGGTATGTTCATTCAGACAATCACTACTTTAACATATCTAAAATTGAATACATAATTTTAATCTTGCTGGAAAACATGCTATAAATTAAATTTGTTAACAATTGTTAGTCCAAATAACAAGTCTGCAAATGATAATTTAAATGAAAATGTCAACATAATACTTCTCCAATAACAGTAAGAAACGATTTCATACACACAAAAAAGCATAGACACTCCTAATGTATCTGTACTGTTCTTTGTCAAAATATTGGAAACAACCTTCTTAATCGACTGAAAATATTCATGACAAAAGCAGCACATAAGAACCAAGTTGTCACAAAGAGTTCAATACTATAGTCATCTAAAATACACTTTGAGCCTCCTCACACTTCGATCAAATATAAAATAGAAGCTATGTTTTAGTCGAAAGAAATATTTGTGTGGATGAGTAGTAGTTTACTAATTAAAACAAGTATCAGGAGATTCAAGAAGTATGAACGCAGTCCAGATTCCAAGATAGGTACGATTTCAAGGATAACAAGGTATTCACAAATCAAACTGAAAAACAACATAAGATGTGTTCATTGCCTAATGCCTTGGTGCAGTGAAATGTGGATGCAGTGGTGATGTATGATTAAGCGTGTACAGGTATCACGCATGGAGCTGAAGCTACAGACTATAAGTAACATTACAAAATAATGAAATGACATTAGACAATAGTTTCAAATAAACATATGTAAAGTCAAAATGAAGCCAAGATGGGGAAAACGGAAAAATAAAAACATGTAAACACATCTACTGCTCAGAGACATATATTATTGGCATACCAATATTAATGTGTTTTTTTGTCATTTCAAAGAATTCTAAAAAAATAATTCCAGATTTCTGTTAAAAAAAAGAAATTTTGCAGGATTTAATTCAACATCATTATGAGGTTTTATCTGGCATGCATTCAATAATGATCTGAATTAAAACGCATCTCAAAATATTAGTATGCTTATATGGTGCTGCGGCAGCGGCGGTGGCTCGGTAGCTGTTATACCTGCTGTAGGTGGGGATCATACATGCCGGGAGCTGAGCTGCTGGCCAAGCCATCCCCACCGAAACCACTCTGCAAACCAGATCATACATACCACACCTTTTACATACACTCAACAATGAACCACCTTTCTTTTCAATTGCTTTCCTTTTGTAAAGGATTTGAATTCTCAGAATTTAATAGGCAGTCAGAAGGGAGCTCTTCTGAATCATAGAGCGTTTCTGTTGATGAAGACGGATATCAAATACATTTTGTATATTGGTTGAGAATCTTAACTCATTCCAGTGTTGATTCTAGGATTTTCTAAAAAGGGGCCAAATGCCCCATTGTCCTAAAAAATGTGTGCCAACAGCACAAAAAAATGAGCCATTTTTTTATCGTAAATTCTCAAGATTAATGATATGATATTTGAGTTTTAAATGTGATGTTTTAGTCACTATCATATATGTTTATTTAATTGAATATTAGTTAGTGCATGTTGAGGCTTGGGCTTGACAGATCCTATCAACCAAAAGGCTTGGAAGGGACAGTTGAGATGTATACTGGGCAGCAAGGTCACACTCTCTGAATGAGGAATAATTAGGTCTTGCTTAAATAAATAGATAATTTGATTGATATATTGATTGATTGATTAATTGAAGAACCAGAAAATCACTAGCTCTAAGGCTTCATATCAGAAAATATTCTAAATACATATCTGATCTATATGACACTGTCATTTGTTATATGGTTTATGCTTTAAAAACTTCAGCAATGACACCAGAATTCTTCTGATGACTACATTGTATCAACTAGTGAAGTACATTGAAGAATAATGAACTCTAAATTTTGTTATATGACATACACTAAATTTTTTAATTTTACTACTATTTTTTCTGAGGTTGGTCCGGTGGGACTGGATGAAGGAGACCTATGCACGTCTCCGTTTGAAACCTCTCGGCGCTCCTCCATCAGGTCCGCCCTCTAGCCGTATAATATACAGCGTATGTTCGTTCCTGGGTCTCTCAGGTATACATGGTATATACTCAACTCTACATGTAGGGCTAGTCCGCCCTCCATAACAGGTGTCATGCCAGGGGTGGTCGTAAAACTACTCACATTTTCGCTCATATAATATCACTTATCTGAGGTTAAAACAACATGTACGTGGCTATAGTTATCATCAAAATCTAACCTAGTCTAACAGCATTGATTATTCACCATTATGATAAACTGACGCATTGGTAATTCCATAGAAATTTCAATGACAAAAAATATTGGTCAGAAATACGATCGGCGGTCGACATATTGTCAGTTTTAACAAGCTATTTGCACAACGTTCGTGTATCTTTGCTGTGTTGGCTTGGCAATTTTTACGGAGCACGTTCTGTAGCATACATTATTATCCCGGCTGATGATGAATAGCAAGTTCTTTGTGCGGGTGCGCGGTGCAAGTGTCATGGCATTTCCGGTAAGTGAAAGTGGGGATAATTACACATTTTTAGAGAATTTCCTTGTATTTCAACTTAGTCTGCCGCAGCAGATGTCTAGTTATGCGTCAGTCTGTATTTGCATTTAATGTGACGCCCCAAATATTATTTTCTGCGCCAATGGCTAGAAAAGTGCGTCATTTGCACAAATACGAGTCCTAGAATCATCACTGCATCCAACGTCCTAGGCCAGATATAACAACTAAATAATACTAATAAAGAATTTTTATTAAAAAACCCTTGCAATATCTAGATACGAAACAGGTGACATCATATCATCATTGATGTACTTTATTTTGTTTTATTGTATGTAAAAGACATGTAAATAGTATGACACATTATGCAACTTATGGTCCCATTAAACGATTAGGTGAATAAAAGCTAGGTTGATCACAATTAGTCTTTGATATTACTATTATTGTTTTAAAACGCATGCTAATTATAAAATGAGACCCATGCAAAAGGGTTAGTTATTATGTATTTATACACTCTTTGTAAAGTATTGTCATATATATATATATATATATACGTATCTATTATTGTCACTTTAAGAATATGACTACACATAGCAAGTTAATTTGAAATAAAACCATCCATAGCCCTCATGCAAAGAAGTAGAAAAATAAACATGATTTGTACACGTTGGAAATTCTACTTTGATAATGTATATTTAGATACGATTATTTATTTCTAGACAAGCTCACCTGTGATTGTTCGGAGGTGGGTGTTGACTGATAATTTCCACCATTCAGGTTCATGTACATGCCACCACCACCAGACCCCATGTTGTATGTGGAAGCACCTAAAAAATCAGTATCTTTAGAAATAAGACTGTCAACTATTACTCTTCATTTAACTTAACCATTAAATACTATATTATAGCTTATCCATACTTATTATACACAAAAATCAAGTAACTATAGAAAGAGTAGTCTTATTACTTGATCTTTATAGCATCTATCAAATCGGAAGAAAAGCAACATCCCTTTTCAGTTATTTCTTTTACATAGTATTTCTTAAAAGGGACAATATTACTATCAATATCTGCAGTATCCAGCTACCTTTTTTGGTGTCTACATCAAACATTTTAATCCATTACAACTCGACTACAAAATATTGAAGAAATCCAAAGAATAAGGAGCTTCTGACTAGTAAAATGACAATTTGAATTTATTAACATGTAAGCCTTGCACGTCTTGTAAAACATTATGGAGATACAACTGCATGTACAATAGTGTTATTTCAAATTACATGACTCATCTTTAAATCATAAGTGTATCAAAAACCAAAATAACTTAATATTAAGAGCATCAACAGCATTCAAATATGCAAAACAGTATTGTACTATGCAGTATACAGTGACTTTGCAGTACTACTTCGGCACATTAAGTCCCTGTGTGAATTGATGAGGGGTTTTCACCGGCTAGTGGACTGAGGTCACCCCCACCTTCCTCCGACTTGGTTGCTGTGGCAGTTGGTGTTGTGGGTGATGACATGCCAGAGCCACCACCGCCACTCTTTCCTGTAGCTGCATACATGTTGGCTTCCTCTTGTCCTTTATTAATGTTCTTCTTGAAGCGAATACGCTTGTTGCCAAACCAGTTAGAAACCTAGGACCATACGACGAGACAACATAGTAGTAAGTGAAAATTGGACACGGCTTGAGACGTGACTGTAAACATGGGAAGGCAGAAGTACCAACACCACAGCTAGAATTTGGCTGAAAGAAAAATGAGATGCACTACAGAGAGACTACAGCACACACACACACTTACCTTAGTGTACTTGTTATGTGCTTGTATTAATCATTTTTCAGTTATAATCACATCCATTCTCATTATAAAGCTTTTGATTTAACTGAAAAATGACCAAACGCAATCCTGACTAAACTTAAACATAACTCTGGCTTTACACAACCTAGAAATGTTTGTCAATGTCTTCTATAGCCAATCAAGCCAGAATATCTTTTCCAGATTCAACTTGTTTATATTAAACTTTACGCCCCTACATATATCATTTTCAAATAGGGGATTAAACTTTAAAGCAGGATTTACTTTAAATAAAACAAAAATCCTTGACATGTTTTTAAATTGTTCAATAGAACAGATCATTTTTTTGGTCAAACAATATGGATCCTGTTAAAGTTTTTACTCCAATATATATATACTAGGTTGGACAGTCTGAGTTATGCAATCAAGGGAACTGTGCATGCCAAGCACAAGTACCTTGTGAATCTGCCTCAGTTTTTGGAAGTGTGGGCCCCCCAGGAGGTGACATGGCGGCGGATGGCAACTTTGCCTGGTACAAACTCGCCTCCTCCTGTCCCTTAGCGATGTTCTTCTTGAATCGGATGCGCTTGTTGCCGAACCAATTGGACACCTGGAGCAAGTCACCGAGTACACAAGTTGTGCTAGTGCTTGTGATCACAACACTACAACTGGCGCTCAACAAAATGTGACGACAATTTGATCAGTGGTTACCACAAGACAAGCATTTGCATTTTGTTCAGGGAAACATAAACACACTCACCTGACTGATCAGTAAGCAATAACAAAAGGCAGCAGCAGCGGACAGCAGCGTCTGACTAATCAGTGCAAGCATGCAAAAACCATGCACACAAGGTAGAGGGAGGACAAGGATACAGTCAACAGGTAACGGAAAGATTTCAGATGCAGTTAGTAATACCAATTTTGTATATCGACACCAAAGTGAAGACTCAAAAACTTCCCACACCTGAAGACCTGCTACCCAGAACAAACACAAGACCATACACATGAATAAAGCAGCACTGGCAGCAGCGATGTCAGAAAATAAATAAGACTACAAAAAAAAGAAGGAAAAGCATAAAAGGAGCAGACGACATGTTAGTGGTAACTGACCTGGACTAGTAGGGATGTCAGGGGAGTGGAGGCCGGGCGGAGAGCCCGCCATCCCAGCCGCATTAACGGCTGCGGCAGCAGCCGCCGTCTTGGCTGCATACAGGTTAGCCTCTTCCTGGGCCTTACCAATATTCTTCTTATACCTGATACGCTTGTTACCAAACCAGTTTGACACCTAGTGAGGGAAACAAAATAGCCAATCAGTACTACAATTGGTGGTCTGTGACCTGTTGGTGGTCTTTATCTGAATGAAGTCTGCCACCATATAGAGCTACTGATAGTAGTGCAGAGGAAACACAGCTGACCATTGTAGATGGAGTCCCCACAACCCAACAACGTAAACGACAAAAAAAAGAACGTCAAATAATTAGGAAATAACAAAAAATAGGATTAATAAAGATGCGAGAAAGTCAAGTGCAAGTTTGCTTTCTGTCATATTCGCCCTGAGAGCGTCTTTATAATGCTGAATAAAGAACACAAAACCCAACTTTGGCAACGTAATATTAGAAGAAACATAAGAAAAGAAAATATGAACTAAGAGTTATGACAAGATCGCTCCTTACCAGAAACTGGTTTGGTAGACGACATGTATCAGGTATTGAAAGAGACAACCCACTCACCCCCATCATTTGTTCCGCAAATGAATCTCCACTCACCAAGACTGACCAAAACGTATTAATAAGGGTCTGTTTATGCAGGGAGGGGGTGAGGTAGGTTGGAACTACGTGTAAATAGGAGAGGATGTTAGTAAGTGGGTACTACATACTACAGGTCAGAAGCGAAATTTCTAAGATGCATACATCAAATAGTGTTATAATTCATATTGTTAAAAATCCAAGAAACAATACTTGATATATGCACTGTACATAACAATAAACATACAGCAGTATTACAAATGAAAGCGTGTTTATCAAAATCAGCAGTTTCTAACACAAATTTTAAAAGCAAGTGCAAAAGATGTAAACATAATAAAACAGTACACAGAGCAACATTTAACAGACTAGAGCAGCATCAATCCATTTCAAATATAATTTTACGATAATTAATTATGCAAAAAATTAGATCATATAATTATCTTACTTTTAAAATACAGCTAGTTCGAATTTAATATATTTCTAATTATGCTTTCATAAACTTTGACATTATCAATTAAGAATAATCATTAAAATTTTAATTATCTTACAAAATATATACCAAAATTTAAAAGAAAAAAAATTATCAATGCTGCACATCACAGCCAAGCTTCACAAGGGAAATGGGCTGAAAATTAAACATCACTTGGCAAAAATGCAGCCATCACTACACTTTGCAGCATGTGACAGTTGCACTTCATAACAAAACTAAAGCCCGAAAATGCAAAATTGATTGGGGGTTGACTCCAATAGTCAGGTTTTCCTCTTGTCAAAAAAAGGATTTTAAACAACTGACTTTGAAATGTTTCTTCTCTTATATTCTATCATTTATAATAGCTACCATACACCTAATTTTCTTCTACAGCATAGTACAATAGGCTTCCAAACTTACTTTACTAGATGCCAACAGTACATTTTCAAATAGAAACCTTACAAAAAAGTTCAGTAATGGTCAAACTACTTTAAATGGTTAGAACAAGAAAATAGAACTGCCACAAAGAACAGATTCTGATTCCAAAATGTGGAAATGCACTGTGGACATGGGGCAGACAAACCAGCAAAGAGCATGGCTCTACCTGCTGCAGGGAGATTTTGCATTTTCGGGCCAGCTCTTCTTTAGCCTCTTCACTGGGATATGGATTACTCAGGTGGGCGTAGAAATATTCGTTGAGGATCTCGATAGCCTCCTTTGTGAAATTACGCCGTTTCCGTCTGAAAAGAGAGAGTACAGATGAGCAGAAATGCTCAGAAAAGTTTGCTGTGGGACGAGTATTGAACTTGGTTATCCTGATTTCAAAGTGGTTATTTTCATGATTTACTCATAAATTATGCCCGAACAATAACACAATTTCATCTGGAATTCATACTAATAGTTCTGGTATTCATTAATTTTTCTATATACCCACTTTGAAAATTGACAACCTTCAATAATCATCCACAGCTTCTTACAAGGGTTCTCCCTACCTGTTGAACAGTTATTCCACACTTTCTGGCCAACTCTTCCTTTGCCTCTTCACTAGGATAGGGGTTACTTAAGTGCGAGTAGAAGTACTCGTTCAGGACTTCCGAGGCAGTCTTACTGAAGTTGCGTCTCTTCCGTCTAAAGAGGAGTGATGAAATACACTCAATCTTACAATTTTAACCAATATTACTTTGAAATATAATTGCACTTGGAATAATTTTGGTACAGTAATTTAAAGACACATAGGACTGTTTGATAGCTTTTTCATCAATGTGTATGAATCAAGTGAAATAACGCATACCAGACTATTACCAGTACACAATCTTTCATAACAATTACTACTCTTTTCTTGTTTTTGTACACATGTACAATGGGCTTTTTTGCTTTAAACTTATAAAATATCACAATATAAACTACATTTATACTAATATTCAAAGAATGCCGCAAACTATTTGTTGTAAATAAAGGTTATAAGTTTTTCTATATTTCACTAATAATTTTATCTCTCACAACATACAGAACACATTTACAAACAAGACGTGAGAGATCTGAAAAATTTGTATATAAAATAGACAATATAGGGTGCTGTAACAAAATAAATGGTTAACATAATGATGTGTCACTATAAGTGTATATCCTCATACAATCGAACTTGAAACAAAAACAATGACAATATCAACATATTCAATATATATTTAATAAAGGAATTTAGAAATGCATCAAATTCATAATATGTCATGAAACAAACAGGTAAATAAAATGTGAAACTATGAGTGGGGAGGGGATATCATAATGTAAGGTGGTGTCAGCAATTCTTGGTAGTACCCTCAGAAAGGCACACAATCTGCAAAAACACAACATCCTCATGTTAATAGCTAGCACTGAAAACAGTGTTCTTTGGCTAGCTAAGCAATGCCATGGTGGCAAATGAGCAACCATTGGCCTTTTTTGTCAATTAGTCTCCACCCTTATATTACACAGTGTGCCTTCCTGTTGGCCTTAAATTCTACAAAAGCAGTTGGCTCACAATAACAGGTAGCCAATACATCAACAGCAGCAATAAACTTGGCAGCAACAAAGATGGAAGGAAAGAACAAAAGAAAACAGAGGGGGTAAAAGGAAGCACGGGTTTGTAGGAAATGATTTGGTGGAGAATAAAGCACTACATGGCAGCAACTACACACAAGGTTTGCTTTGATGGGAGATTTACTGCATAAGAAATCAGAAAGTATAAATTTTTGAAAAGCAAAAGTAAAGTACTTTCTACTTTTTAATCCAAATGTAAAATAAGTATGGAATCAACGAGAAGCAACGAGAAGTCAATTTTGAATTGCATTAAATATAATATTTAGATGTAACGGGAGGCACACTGCATTATTATGTTCAGCCATATATTAAAAAATTTGCCTTCCCAAACCCTCGAAGAGAGTCATCTACTCCATTTTGTTATTTCCCCAAGCCAATAGTTGCTTAGTTTTATGCATAACATTCACATATGATATAGGACTGACGTAAATTTGAAGGAGTCAGTATTATACATTAAGTTTCAAAAACTGTCAAATTCCTATATCATTGTTATAGCTCAGTTTCAACCTACAATAAAGTAAACTAAGCGTGGCAACTGTTAAGTTAGCGGCATTGGCAGCGGTCTGTGGCAGGATGGGGACCACCTCACCTTGCATCAAGGAATCGCGCCCGCAAGGTCATAACAGCCTCGCAAGTGTTTTGCTTCAACTGCATCTCTATAGCAGTAAACTTCCGTCGAATCACCGTTACCATGCGGTCAATTTCTTTAGGGGCAATTGGTCTGATCCGAGACTGCTCCGTCAACAGATTCACCACATGTGTCGTGAACTCTGAGCACGCCTGAAATTATCACCCATTCAGATGTATAAAGCGGTGAGCTACATGACATTGGTTCGATTACCAATGGAATTTCTCCAAATCTACCTGAAGAAAAATAAGAAAATTCTCAAATCAATTTACATTTATTTGTAGTTGCAGCTCCACAAAACAAATCTGAAAGGTAATTTTTATTTAGTATTCCTATGGCCCTGCAATGCAAACCCATAAAACCACCACCATTCTCACCTTGCGTCAAGGAAACGTGACCGTAGCATCATAACTGCCTCACACGTATTCTGTTTGAGTTGTAACTCGATGGCAGAAAACTTTCGTTTGATGATTCGCATCATACGATCTATTTCCTTTTGAGATATTGGCCGCGTCCGTGACTGTTCTCGTAGTAGATTGATCACGTGGTTTGTGAACTCGTTGCAAGCCTGAAGATGTTGAACAGATAAATATTATAGTATGGTTTGCACAAACGAGATTGCGAACATTATCAAGTAATGGACATAATGCAATAGACATACATAGAAAAAGCCCCATTAATACTTCATCATCTATTTATTAAGATAATAAAGGAATAATTGTACTAGATGTGGTCGCCAGTCTCGACATACGTCAGAATCTCGTCACGTTACTAAAATGTACGTTGACGTATGTCAAGGCTCTGGCGACTGCATCTATCACACATTTTACATTTTAAACAATTTCATATTGTCAATCATAAGAAGAAATCTTGAGTATCATCATGAGTAATAAAAACTATGTAAAGAACATAGAGTTTTTTCCACATAAAGTCATAATTACAAGCAGACATATGACAAAAGCATGTAATGGAGAACTTGCATGAGAAGATACATACATTCTTTAATACATATCTTTGCTTTTAATAAGACACATCTCTGACACCTATAAAAACCATCTACATATTATGGAGATCAGAATGTATTGGTTGTAAAGCAGATTTGCTTTATTAATGTGGACATGTACTTTACATCAGATCATATTGAGAAATGGCCCCTTTTTCTGATAAAATTCATGCAATAATAATAGACTAACATGAAACTGAACAAAAGATGTTAACTTAACAACTATAATTAACATAATGAACACGTTGTTCAGGTTTTATAAAGTGATGACATGTTGTGCTACATTCATCAAAAGATTTGCACCTCAGCTTTCTCATTCTGTACTGCTAATTGGTTTGTATTCTATCTTTTGTTCATACACACAAGTCATTGTCGGGGGCAGTAGCGAGAGCATGGAGCAACTACAACACTAGGATTAATACAAAAGCAACTGAGCACTACTCATCACTTGTGATTTGTACAATGCTGACTACTTTGGTGGGCAAGGCAATTGAGCCTCATTTGATATCATAAGAAAACCAAAAACACATTAATATGCAGTTGAAAAATACCATTTATTCTATATCTGTTATTAAAATGATTTTACAATCTAAACTCGAGGACAAAGCTGTGCAAAATACTCTGTATTGCTCACACCACATTCTTATTCTCAAGGATCAATATTCTGGATTCACTATGAAATAAGTTCAAAGACCTTTTTTGTATTCTTCAAATGTCAAACATAGATCTATTTCATTTGCAACTGAATATAACCAAACTCATTTTGTATAATAGTGAGCAAAATATCTAAAGAGTACAAAATGAACAGAAGCTTCATTGCACATTTATAAAACTAACTGGTATGAATGATTAATATAACAATGTCATATGAAAAAGGCTCACAAGCAGAATCTTTTACAAGAAAATCAACCGTCACATTTTATTTACCATTATGTTTATTTGCCACATTAATTCAACTAATTTATTTCATTGTTTGAAAAGCAAAACAGAATGCTAGTACGAACATTGGCAAATACAGTAAAGCAGCCTGGGATCTGCCGTGTACACAGCTCACAAAAGGAAACGGCTTAAGCAGGATCTTCACAGACATTGGTCAGGATTTACACACTCATATTTTACAATGAGAAGCTCATGTGATGAATGAAACTTTTTTTTCCGTGTAGATGTTTGTGGGGTTTCAGTTACAGTAAATCAAAAGAGTATATTTGCTCTGCTTGACATAGATTTTAACAGCTAAATAGAAGAGATGCTCAAATTTTTGTATCAGTATTCGACTTCTACCAGTTTTCACATATCCAGCTCACCGGCTGAGACCTTGGCTACATTGTTGGGGATTACACTACCATAATTTACAAGAGCTGCCTTACTAGGAAAAGAGCAGGTGATGAATGTTCCTTTGTTACAACCTACAGAGTGCTTCAGTGTGCAGCGCACACTCCAGAAAGTTAGCTAATATGCTCCTTGATGTACAAAAAAATAGTTCAACAGTCGTTGAATATATTCTATACTGATAATGTGTACATCATTACACATTTTACTTACTAATATCAATATGCACTTTCTGACATTTGCTTCTATGCGCTTTGTTAAAAAAAATCAAGTAACCCAATGATAAATAGTCATGAGCCTACAGAGTAAAATAAATGCTATTTCTACTTCCGCCAGCAATACACAAAATCACTTCATCTCTAGTAGCAATTATCGCATGGTGATAGTATATTAGGCTCCGTAGACTAGATATGTGCCTTATGAGTGCTCTCTGACTTGAAATATTACTCTTTGTATGCACTATTCATATGCAGGCATGCTTCCCAAGAGGTGCGACCATACATTTCAGGCATACACACAATTATGCCATTGGGGGTGAAATATAATCATGTAGGCATACAATAGAAATAGGAACAAATCATTCTACGAGTAAATGAGTTAATTTAACTGTTACATATCTAACTAGTACACACATATTAATTCAAGCTGATTATAAATATTTCAAAAAACCACTGTAAAAGAAGTAGTACTAACAGTTTGTAAATTACTACCACCGTAAATTATCTGAAGAACAATATCCGAGCGACTTGATATACACGCATCATCAATGCAAACAAGAATGCAGATGATTATTGTTCTTTCTTTCATAGGTGAATCCCAAACAAGGGCTATATATTCACATTACTGTCATACCCATGTCGCCCTAGCTTTACTATGACCTTCCCATTAAAATGTGCGGTATAAATTATCTACATGTTATGAATTCCAAAGTTATCACAGTCTTAATGCTGTTGTTCTTGTTCTTTTTTAGTGCACAAGCATCATAGCTGCTTTTGCAATAAAAAAGTAGTTTACAAATTCCAGTATAAATAGGCATACTGCACCAGTACAAGAAAAGTAATATAAATACTAGATGTCTGAAATCCAGCAAAAAATGTAATTGTGAATAAGAAAAATCTCATTTCAGACTATGAAAATTCATGAGCAGAGAGCAAATAACTAAACAGTGTTCACAATGGGTTATGCATAATCAAGCATAAGAGATGCTGCCTGCAATGGAAAGATATGATCCACTTTCACAGCTTTCATATTTTGCAATCTTCGTTTTCTAAAATCCATGCATTTTGTGTGTATGCAAGCAAGCCAACACAACAGAATGGCAGAAGTATTTTTTGCCCAAGAAATTGCATCATATATTCTTACTATGAAATAATCAAATCATATAATTGAAAAACTAATTAGATGAAGCATTCACGTTTAAGTTACAAGAAAAGATAAGCAACCAATATACCCATCTTTATCTCTCATAAATAAGTGGCTCTAGCACTAGACACAATTGTCTGTTTTATGATAGCTTTACAGCTGTTTTACGGCAGTGTTATGTGGCTTTTAGTGGTACACTATGACTGGTCTTGTCATCATCATCACCTGCTCCGATAAAAGCAGTTTTTGTTTTTACATAATCAGGACCCTCTTAAGAGGCTCTTAATTATCACAGTGACCGATGACACATTGTTTTTGCTGTATTATTAAGAGAAGCAAGTTGCATTAATTCATTACAAATTGGACAACACTTTCTAAACCTTAACTGATTTAGTTGTTTTACATCCAAGACAAAAATAAGATTTTTTTTTTTAATAAAATGCATTTATCTTTCGCTTAGTAATGAGAATCTGAAAATACTAATTGCTTTTATTGCTGAAACAGATTAAACTTTACAAACCTGTTCATATTTTTCTAATTCTGTGTGGTATATTTGTCGGATTTGGGCTAGTTTTGCTCGGTAGTCTGAATGTTCAATGGCGTTGTCTGTACCGGGCCCAGCTGACACGGCCTGTGATGCTGTGCCTGCCGCTGAAGACCCACCGCCTTTTTCTGGCCCAGCCACACCCTCGGCGATAAGCATGTTGTCCAGACGCATCAGCTGCGGATCTGGAGGCTCCTCTTCTTGTGCCCCGCGAATACTCAACACTGAAAAACACAAAAACCAACGTTTATTTCATGGGGGTGTTTAGAGGACTAAGAGTACAGTAAATCACATCTGATGCTGCTGTTTATCAACAAGAATTCCACATCAGGATTTCTGAACAGAAAATAATTGACATCACTTGCATTCAAGGTAATTTATGACTTCGTTCTTCTAACCTACCAATCAATGTCAATCACCTTTTCACAAGGCAATCATTAACATAAGGCACACTCACTATTTGTGTACTGTAGCCATTTTTATCAACGATGACAACTTTTTATAAAATGTGCACATACAATACATGAAGTTAAATATTCAATTTTGAAAAAGAAAATATTCATAACTGTTGGCCTACGATTGATATCGGCTGTCATATATTATTATTCTCACAGAAATAAGCACAAGACTTTTTTGTAAATACAATACAATAAATAAAATTCAAATTCAGAACATTTTGTCCCATGCTTAAACATTACAAGGAAATGGTTCATGCGGTTCCCCTAGAGCTATAAAAGACCTATTTTCAATTAGTGAACAATCAGAAAGAGATTTTCATTAGCACCAGCCACATAAATGTAGCTTATATGAAATAGTGAAATAGACACTAACGGAGAAGGTGGCCATTGATAAAATGCCACCATGGTAAGTGGATGGGAGGGAAAGTGGGCTTTATGGTCTGTAAACGAACGTCGTCGTGATCAGCCATTCATTTTTTTTTTTCAAATTAGGACATTGTGTGAAATCACTAGAAATATACGGGATATATTTTTAACAAACTATACCACAAGATAAAATTTATTCTACACATGACAAAAAGTTAATGACAGATGATAGGAAAAACAACCACTGAATATGTTCAAAATTTCCATGATTCAATTTTGCAATGAACTTTGTTTTTTCCATATTCATTTGCTCACATTCAACAACTTTTTTCTAACACTTCAATATTGGAAAGGAAATTTATGGGTCTGTTCCACGCTCCAATGTATGCAATAGCATATTGTCTACCATTATGAACTTTTTCTATGATCGTAAACACTCATTTCAGTGACAGCATCAATTGATGCTTTCGTTACCGTTCTTCCATTATATGTATGTAGCAGGAACATAATGATATGTATCTTCATAGTTTACATAAAATCTTTTTCATACTTTTCAATCATAAAATGGCAACAATATACTGTTCACACCATTCTCCAGGAGATGATTTTGTTGTATGATTTATCTATATGGTTGTAATATTATGATTAACAATAATCCATGTACAACTAACAATGGCGTTTAAAAAAATAACTTTTGAATATAAAAGCTCACAAAGATATGTCTGGTTAACCATTCAACTGACACTAGAAGGAAATGTCAGATCTCCCTTTGGGGGGTAGATCTCGAAGGCATGCATAGGTTCTTTTATTAGCAACCTTAAAATGTACAACTCCAAAGAGAGAGGGCATAAATGAAGGTCACAAAATATGTCCCCCTTCAGGTATAAAAACCTTTCAATGAAGACCTTTGTTATAAACAGACAATTTGAGGTTGCTGTTAGATATTCTAACGTTGAGAGGAAAAAGAAATAGCTTTGTAATCTGATTTTCTACAAGTATGGAGTATCTATTAGATACTTAGATTGACAATTTTGTATTACATGCATATTGCCTGTATAATGGAGAAGTATTGACAATTCAATATCTAATATAGCATTAGTTAAAAAAATCTCTTATTTCCAGTAAAATCATATCATTTCCAGTAAAAGTATATGGGACTGACTCGATTAATATATGACAAACAATTGATGTTCATTATGATAGTTTTACCTGATTGGGAGCTTCCAAACCCGAGTGATATCTATGAATTTGACACTATTATGATAGACCTCCATAATGTATTTCGTAATGCCATATTCATGAGTGATTATAGCAAAAACCGAAAGAAATATAATGATATTAAAAAAAAACTATCACTGCACTCTAAAAATTCACTATATTAAATTTACCGGCAAATTATATTCACATTTAAGATCTAAATAATGGCAAAAATGAAATGCTCCAACTTTAATTCACATCAATAAAATACCTATTTCTGAGTTAAATCAATCCTAACATGTATGCATAAAATATGCCGTGATATGTGTCTTCAAGATGACAGAACCAACCTAACTTAATGACAACTCCACGAAAAAAATAAGAGCTGTTCTAATGAAAATGAGAGGTGGTGTTGGATTACAGCATGATATGGCCTTGCATACATTCACGCAAGTTTTCATTTGATTAATTTGGTCTTCTGAGTTCCACGTAAAAAAGCTTTACATGGTAATGGTTCGGCATAGGCAATAAGAGCACATAAATCAGTACTCTTGTTTCTTAATGAGAAAAAAGGCAGAATTCATGTCACTCTCATAATATAGAATTAAGGGCCAAATAAAATGAATTTGAACCAATTTAAACACCAACAAATTCTACAGAACACAAATCTAATACAAACTCGTATGCAATAATCAATTTTTCTCTCTGAAGTAATTAACTAAACCTATTGCCTACATGATAACATTACGAATAATTTCATCGATCTACATTGTCCCACTCAGTTAAAATACAGTAATTTCTTTTGTTTGTTCATTCTTTATTGATAATCCCATAAGGACTAAGGTAAAAAAAAACTATATCAAACTTTATTCCTGCAGTGGAGCAGCAATATCTTGCATAGAAACAGGGAGGTGCAGCACCCCATGCAAAGTGATGTCCCTGACCATGAGCTACAACTCCCCTAATGAAGATGGATGCATTTAATCAGGCTAACATGGTCACCAAGTTGGCAAAAAAAGCCCTTTTTCTGAGTAATCATAACCTGGTATGCCTACATGCATTTTGATTATATAATGCAGAATATTAGACATATACTTAGATAAAACTATCAAAGGTAATTATATGTCTGTATGTCCCAAATCTGATATACGAATATGTCCTCTTCTCATAGTGTGGCTACTGTTGATTTGGTAAAGTGGGGTGCGGTAGAGAGAATTAAAACTTAAAAGAGAAGTATCCAAAAATTATAAATGTCTCTTAATGATAGCAGACTACATTAGTGAATACAAATATAGAATTCAGTCTTACTCATTAAATAATAAGAAAAGTTATCATAAAAAATAGACCTCATCAAAATATTCCCTCTTTAATAAAAATAATCACTTGTTTCAATACCACTATGCAAAATAGCCTTTTAAGGTTCGGTAAAGTGTATTCAGTGAACGGTTGGTTTTCGGTTACCCAGTAGATGGTTTATTTCCTTAATGCATGTTTTTAAATTCAAAAGCAGAATAGCAATTGAGCATATACTGTGCTTAGGTAGCAAGCCTTCAATTTCTCATGAACTGTTACCATCGAATAATAGCTTATCTGCTTTTATTTCTTTATCATTTATAATTTAATGATTGATTTAGTTATAATCATGATAGTCCACATCATGACTTTTACTGGTTTACAGATGGGGATACAAATGCTTGTCTATGAAAAATTATGTATAATTAAAATACATTTGTTTATTAACAAGCACTCCTGGTGGAAGTAAATTGTGAGCAAGGGGTGTCTTCTTGTGCAGATGTTTTAGCAGGTGACTAAGCTAGTTAAAGCTCTAGACAGTAATTAATCTGAGGCCATGAATTAATGATCACCCTTCTAATGTCAAGGAAGTCGTTATCCTGAAGGATGATCTACAAGAGACCCTTTAATAAAATATAATGATTTTTTTTTTTCATTTCATTGAAAGCCCTTCACACAAGTATAAAAAAATCACTATTAATAAATATGTCAAATTATGCCCTATTATCAAATAAAACTTTGAAGAATTACATTAAAACGATATAAAAACCCAGATGCAACTTTGCTTTAATCATGACACATGACAGATGTGGTTTACCATCTTCTGTAACAACCAATTATCATTAAGAATATGTTTGCACACCATTATCTAGTAACTGGTCATCAAGACACCAATAAACTGGTGGTCATCAGCAATAAACAACTAATCAGCAGGTGATTATCTAGTTTTTACTTTTAGGTTATGGCTGAATGGACCAAACGTCAGTCTTAACATAAACAGATGTCTGGTAAGCATCTTGACCACCATCCTGCTTTACCAGGGGTATTCACATCACATCAGATTCTGTTCATTTAACAATCACACAGATGTGATTTGCTCTAAGGATTAGAATGCTTGACCACTATCTGTCCATATATTGTCTTGGTCTTGTTCTCTGTACATCGTAATGTTGACAGGAAACATCACTAGTTACTAGGACCATATTCTAATACAAAACTACACACACGATAGCCCAAAACATTGTGATTATAAATTAGGCACTTATTGTATTTTGGTAGATAATAAAATAACAAGTGTTGTCATAAACTACTAATGCAAATTATTTAAAGTAGTAAAATTTATGGTTGGCACACTATAAAATGATGTGCCCTAGATGCAAAGACAGCTACATGTACTATATCCAACATATTCAGGAACTGCAAATAATTCTATGGAAAGTAGAAATTTTCAACTCGAAGAATCCACATAGCTTTAGTCACAGCTATAATGTATAATGTACACTGTACACCTTTCCATTTTTATACAGAAGAGTTCTTATATAGAACATTAATTCCTTTCACCTTGGCATTATTAAGAAAGATTTAAATGCCTGAAAATATGTAACACAGAGGGCAGTAAATTAGTAAAGATTACCATAATGTTGTGGTCAGGCCATTCAGCTGACATTTTACTATCCCTACAGATCACCATTCATTATGAGAGGCTACTGAAGGTTAGCCTCATTAGGGTTAGTTATCATATCAGCCAATTAGCAGAGCCAAAATGGTCAGTAACTGATACTCATACTCAATTTGATAGTGAATGTGCATCATAATTGAATCCCTCGGCCTACCATAATAATTGTAAGCTTACAAGAAAGGTCATAAAATATGGCCATGAAATGTTTGTTATAAATCTTTTTTTTTTTTTAAATCTTGATCCATCACATTGAAACTTATAATTCTATTTCAAGAAGCTAAGAAAGACTTGATATATTCTGCATAATTACTATATACTGATGGAATCACTCATAAGCTAAAAGAAACTAAGTCGCCTTAGTTCTCATATAGTATCCAAATTGGGTACATTACATATTAACTGGATGAAGTCAAGTCAAAGGCGTTCTATACAAAGCATTTGCTAATGTAAGTACATCCTATTAAAAGCAACCTGAAAAACTATTCTGTCTGTTCCTTTCGATAGTTTATCTTTTTCATTAGATTATCTTCCAATTAATTTGAAATCTAACCAGTGAACATTTAAGCAGTGTCAAAATTATCTCATGGCAGATACTTCGAAGTTGCAATTTGCAATACAGAAAACATTGTTATGCCTTGTACATGATTGCCTACCATTCTGAAGTAATCTGATTTACAATAGCAAGAAAATTTTGCATTGTAAGTTTAAAAAAATGTTAACATGAATTTTATGTAGTAATACACTTTTGGAAGATTTGTAGTATACTTTTCATGCATATTTTTCTATGTTTGATACAAGTTTGACACTTGATACTACTATAAGTAGCAATTGAAGCATAGAAATGAAAGTAAAATCTTGGGTTTGAGTATGTGGTAATTAAACTTGCTCTGTATTCAACATGGGAACTGCATGAAATAGGTGTAAATATGCACATGAAATCATACATACACTTCATTAGTGAAACGTTATTCCTCTTCAACTAGTATTGGTGACAGATGTCACTAAAATATTGACAATATTGACCATGCAGCCTCAACACGGAACAATTTTTTACTACAGGAAATTATTTTTTGTTAGGAGCACAGCATTTATAGTAACAGGATAATTACAAACTATGTGAAGCATGGCATTATCCTTTTTCTCTTTCAATTAATAGCAAGCTATCAAACCCAGATAATCAATATGTTTTCTATAAATATTATACAAAACCGTTGTAGATATCCGTAATGTGTGGGTTAATGTGTTGCAAGTTTCCGTTGCACAATTGCATTTGTTTATGGTTTGCAGCAAATGTGTGAATGCATCATTGGATTGCATGCTGTAAAGGGATTAATACTAATGCAAAAACCATTACTCAATTGTGCAAAATGACTGAAATATGACATACAGCTAGAGGACAGATGCAATGAATGACATCCTGATGTTTAATCCCAAAAGCAAAATGTTGATTTCAGCTATTTCATACACAATTGGTATGAATATTTTCCCAATGTCATCGCTTACCATTGATCCATTATTATGACTGTACATCTTTATAGTGGCAGCAGTTTTTACAAGTTGTAACAAAGAAATAGGTGGAACATCAATCTGAACATCTTTAATCTCAAATATTTGAGCACTTTCAAATTGCAAATTTTACATTATGAAATACAATGTAAGTGGCACATGACAAACAATTATTTTTTTAATATTATAAAACCATGTCACATATATGACTGTACAGCCTGAACAAAACTTTCCTTATAACTTCCGAGAATGTTATATCATAAACAAAATACAAATCATAAAATTCCTATGCAAACATAAAAACATGGGTCAAAAGCAGTAGCACCATCTAGCTGTTGCTGACAAGAGGCCAAGGCCACTAAAGTCAGCTACATTGCCTCCTGTCATTTGTTACAGATGACATCAAAGGCTTCAGCTATCTTCCTGCAGCCAGATAGCGGAGATCGGATAGGATACAATGCTAGTGCAATGTTGTTTATATTTACAGAGCAAATACACAACATAGAAGAAAACAGCTGAAAAGTACCATATTGCACATGGGAAACACGGCACATACCTAGCCAGCAGAAGTTAATTCTGAACAAAACATAAATATATGTTGTATTCATGGTATAAAATATACACTAGTTACAGTATCACTTAAGCCTAGGGCACAGCCAGCAGTCCCGTTTCTCTACTGCCAAATACTCATGGTTCTAGTAGGGATCAGTGCGTGTCCAGTGCTGGGAAGTGCAGCGAAAATATGTTTTTGGAGGCAGTACAAAGACAGTTGATGAAGTTTTCCATCAGTTAGTGGGTAGAACATAGCCAGTACCGAGCTAGTTCGTCAAGCCTACGTTATTACATTTTATAGTCAAGCAGACATGGAAAAAAAGTAGTCAAAATGTCTGTATTGCCGATTGTGCCCTAAGCTTTTAGAAAAGGCAAAGGTAACAGCTTCAATGTCCAGATTATAATCATAATCAAGGTTAACATTTGAGGTATAGCATAAAATTCACTCTCAGTCTTACAATTCTGATCAGTTGATCATCTCCCGGAATATCAAGGGCTCACTTTGTTGCTCAAAACTTATGTCCCTGAGTTTTCGTTCTCTAAGTTAGGAACATTTAAATTGTCTATCTTGCCCGTTTGGAGAATGTAGATACAGATTATTACAAGATTTATAACAATACTGTCAATAGTTTTGAAATTATATCATTGGATTGTTTTGCTATCTTGTATACCGAACACAGTGGTAGGTTCATCTACCTCTAGCACAAACATAACTTAACATATCATATACATATTACATAAGGCATGCAATACACCATCTACATTTTACTTGTCATAACAATTCTCAGAGTCCACTCACTTGTTACTTTGTTCAATCATTTACGTCCAATCACAAATGTAAAAAAGCATCTACCCATAAATAACAATTTCTATCCCACTATACTGAGATCATGATATAATTGGTATGCGACACTTGAGCCTATCATTATTTTCTCAAAACAGTATGATGAAAAAAGCATCTTACCACAAAAGGCTCTGGTGAAAGGTGATAATAGAGAGGGTCAAACGTGACATCCCTTGTGTGCAAAGCAGATGATGAGTGTAATGATCACAGTGGTCTGTTCACTGGTATCACCAAAATCCTGATCCTTGCATGACCAAGTAGATGGTGCAACAGTAGATATAACATGTATTGTTAAACTATTATGCTCTAGATGTCAAGCTATAGTCCCACAGTGAAGGTCATGTGAAAGACTTGCTGGTACTATGCATTTATATCATATTATTTCCCCAAGTAAATGAATATTAATTATAATATTCTCTGTTAATTAATCTAATTGTATACATTTAATCAATGGCCAGCTATCTATCTATATGCACATGTATCTCCTTTTCCAAGTTGGGTACTCCTCCACAATGTGTCTGGTCATTGCACTGTTTACTAGTGTCTAGGCCATCTATCACTGTGACATTTTGACAGCTTGACCTCGCTGGTCAGTATCAGGTGCGCTGCTAACATATATGGTTATCAAGGGATTGGTTACAGGACGATAACATGTTATTAACTGTCATTTTGAATTGCTTTCATATACATGAGGTAGTTTCATTCAGGAGCCATTATCAATATCATATTTTGAATAGAGCAAGCATAAATTTGTCACAAAAATATTAACAACCTTATTGCAGACAAAGCCTCATAATGAGGTTACAGAGTTGAGAGATCACAGATCCAGGGCACAGAGAAGGTCAAGGTTCAAGTGAACACATCTGCTCAGGACAAAACCTAATACTGCCCAGCAGGAATTGTCCAGCCAGCATAAAGTAGTAGCATGTGGTCAATATACTGACAGTACAAAGACCAAGATTTTTAATCTTGACAAAGAATACACGATCAAATATTCTGTCAAAAAGCACTAGTTTCAATCTTTTTTCAACAATTATAAATATGTTTCACTTTTACTAGATTTACTAGCTACATCAATATCATTCTGTCCCGTAATCTGAAATGTTATTGGAATAGGACCGTAAGTAAAAAAACTTTTTGTATCACACACCAGCAATATCAGGGTCAGTAGCCCAGGCTATGACAGGTTTATGGGGTTGTTCCACCTTGGCTGTTGACTAGTCACCTGGAGATTCTGGATGCCAAGCTTTTGTAATGACATAAAATCACAGTCACAATATTCATTGAGTTTTTTGTGTGCATAAGAAATGTCAAGGTTTATACAAATTAGTTGCTGGTTGAAGTTCATCAGAGTTAACATGACTTCAAATTCACATAAATCCAACTTTGTACAGCTTACTCATGGTTACCACACCATTGAGAAAGTAAATTACTCAAGATTTCCACAAAACTTTTACCTGAGACAAGACATGTCTCCTTTTAAACATTTGTGACTGTTCAGAGAGAAGCATTGTTAACATTTTTCACAGACATTTTTAAATGTTTAAGGACTTTGTATGTGTGGCAACCCTGCTAATCAGACAGATGTACATGTACATATAACCATTATGTCATCAAATGGGGAAAATTACATGCATGTATAATCAACACTTGAACAGGCTTTGCTAATGAATACGTGCAAGGTTTTCATACAGTGTTCAGTGACAATGTTTCAAACTTATGATAGTGATTATTTCCTATGGAGAAAAAACTATTTCTGGACTGTATCTACCTCATTTAGCAATAGGTGGCAGCTTTATAGTCAGTTTCCACTGATATCTACACCATGTCCCACTGTTGCAAGTTGGCAGACATAGTGAGAATTCTTATACAAACATCCCAGCTTTTGCTATTTTTTCATTGAAAATTCATTAAAGAAGCCCAAGTTAAAGAACACAAGAAAAACAGTGTGAACAAACAACACTAAGAATTATGTTACACATTCAAACACAAATAAATGTGTTCTGCATGAACATATAGATATTTCAGTTATATAATGAGCTTCAAATACCATGATTTATATGCTATATCATATCTGTAAAGAGTGTTGTTCCAACAAATGCAAGTGTCTACATGACACTTTTTATAATGGTGTTCCAAGTTTTGTGTGCCTGGGACGACTGCACACCACTTTGTTGTGATAATGCTCGATGTGTTATTCACTAGCTTATTGAAGATATAATACAAGTATTTCTAACACACAGATACATATATGTGGAAAGAACAACAAAAATGCTGATAACTATTTGGTTCCTAACAATTTAGAATAATTTTCACTCTGTTTGTAAAAAGAATTGAAAACATTTCTTGATAGAAAACAGAAAAACTCAAGAATTTTAACACTAGTTAATTTATTTCATCACATCATTAATTCTAACACTGATTATAATGTGACAAAGAAGACAAAATGTGTAAGAATATAAATAAGAAGGTGAAGAAATATCCATAAATGAAATCCACCAGAGGACCCTTCATGTGATACATAAATATAAATTTGCTCACATCACTTCAGGTTAACAAAGCAACGTCTTGCTCACCTTGTATTAAAGATCTATTATTGAATAATCATGGGAATACTAAAAATACACATCTAAATCTTCATTGATAAGCTTTTATTTATTTTTTTCTCTTCATCAACTCAACGTAAAACATCTTATAAGAAAGGCTTATATGTTAAACAATATAACAATTATATCTTAGTTGTTGAACATTTTATGATAAAAAATCTGTTGATAACAAGTAAATTGTATTGCAAAACCAACTTGGTTTCTTTCATGCCTCAAAATGCATATGATTTGGTATGGTTCCACGTGAGCAATATAGCTCCAGCAAACTATCCTGGTTGCAGGGAGGGCCTAATTTGCCCAGCATAGGTTTGATTTTCTGTCAGAATGGTATGAGTAATGGGCAAGGGTCAGGTTGCATGACCCCTGAGCTTCATCTGGCTTTGGATAGGCAGAGAATCTAAACAAAATGCATACATGATAACCAAAACAATAATACAGTCATGTTTGCATCATCCATGCCCATACACATGGGGGAGTATTCAAATGACTCAATTCTAATAATATAATTGTAAAACTATGCAAGTTATACAATATCTATCACATGGTTACTTCTTACTTTATAATTTCACCAATTATTCATATATGGACGAGAGGAAAGATTGTTACGTTGCACGCTCACAAGTGTCAAAAAGTGATGATGTTCTTGTACAAAAATGTAAATGTAAGGATGATACAATAAAGCATGATTACGACACAATACTAAATTTTTCAAAATCTGATTGATTTGTTATGCATACATTGACACAAAACTCATATCTGCCAATACATGCATAAAATACTGAACACTATGATGAAAGTCATAGAAAGACAACCAACCAACACCACCAAGGCTATGCAGCGTCTCGCTTGCTTATCATTGTTTCCATAGTGATTGCTGACCTGTTGACCCAAGTACTATATTCAGCATCTTGAAAGATGCCCAATCTTTCTATGCAGCTCATAAACTGCACATTAGTACCTCTTATTAGTATTTTTTGTGATTTATGGTCAATGGGTATTTGTATTCAAGAGATTTCAGGCTAAACAAATTTGGCAACATGTTTCTCTTAGTATACAATATCAATGTTAAATTGTTATTGTCATACCATAAAGTACTACTTCAATTGTAGTGATTTCAATAACTGAAAACTGTACTTTTCATTATTACTTTCCTAAACAATAAATTGACTGTCTAACTTGTCTTGCATGAGTTCATTTCTGAAAAAGGTATTTCACATACATAGTATACAGTATGCAAACCATATTTGCAAGAAAAGCAATTTTTCCTCCCAAGCTCATGCATTTTGGCCAGTTGCAGAGCTCAATAAGATAGGGTTAAAGGTCACATCCTGGCTATCAATCATTGTTGACAGTTGCCTCTAGTTAGGTTAGGAGCAGCTATAGAAAGCACAGAATTCAAGGTAGACAAGCCACAGAAAGTTATATTCAATACAGAAGACAATATTAGTGAACATAAATCTAATGTATGAAACAATTAGTATTTCTACCATATTGCACAATGTAATATAGCTTTCTTCCTAAAACTCTGAACAAGTTTGAAACGAGTATCACGCATTGAACAACAAAATCGTAAGTACTTAATTTTGAAGATGCAATAACAATAAAATTGCCAGGTTGTAATCCAGAGTCAATATAATGTGATTGAAATTATTATTTTTTCAATTCCATTCCTCTCAATTTTCTTTAGCAACCACGTTCCTGTTACTATATTGATAACGCTAAGACAGGGTTTTTAATCCTAACCTTCCATTAAACTACTACACCAAGTGGCCCTTACTGACTCAAACTCAAAAACCCTTGGTGGTCATCCTGCTTTACCAGGGGTACATTCCCATCACATCAGATTCTGCTCATCACATTGATGTGATTTGCTCTAAGCATTAGAATGTGTAGTAGTGAGACCAGAACGTGGTTAATCTTTTTAAATCTGGCTAAGAAGTCCATAGGCAGGACGTTCTATGTACTAGAGCTTCACAACAATTTGATATTTCTTTAAAAGTCAAAATACAAATATATAAATCCTTTGAAGAAACTAGTATATATTACAGCTGCAGCTTCCAAGTATAAAAAATAATCATACCCAGTATGTTGGTAAATTGTATTACTGTTATAACAGCATTATCTCTGGATGATGAATAGTGTTTATGATGTGACAGCAGAGGAAATTACAAAATGCTGCTTCATACTGAGCAGAAAATCACAGATGTTCAATGTTATTTTAAGAGAAAAAATTTCAGACATAAACTGACACTCCCTGAAAAATTCAAATTTAATGTTCAACACATCTTGAAATGTAAAAATCACCAGTTAACTTGTTCTATGCTTTCATAATCATTAAAAAAATCATCTTTCAGTTAAATTTCACATCCACACCATTACTAACTGACTACCTTCGCATAAAAACTGGAAAGATTTCAAATTACGATGAATACTTCACTACAAATATAGAAAAAAGAGGTGAGATCTTCATCTTGCCAAGAAATGCTACCAGTCCAACCCCTAATGTTAACTCAGCATAAATTGGAGTGAATATGGACACCTGCCTTGATGAGAAATGATAATGATCAGGTACCTATTTTGCATAGATTTCTACCTATCTGATCTCCATCTTTAGAGAGCAGCGTCCCAGATACCTTTTGAACCATCCTAGTCTACAGGACTAGCATTGCGAAAAAGTTAGTAGTCCTCCAAAAATGTTACTTGTCCTACATGTTCTATAGTTCTACATATTCTACATCATTTGACAATTGGTAGCCTGGGGGACGAGTAAACTTAAATTCTAACTAGTGATGTCATACTAGTCTGGCTAGCAGACGAGTACTTATCTAGGGCACTGAAGAGTATTTTTCACTGCATAATCTGCACAAGCTAACATTGCAGAATGCCATTTGTAAATTGCAACAAAGGTACACTTGAAATCTCAGAAGAAGAGCCATTTTCCGCTTATCTGATTGCTCAAAATTCAAGCCCAGAATGTTCAATTCCCATAGTATGACTAGTTTTTTGACACACAGCAATTTGCAGGTCAATGTACAAATTTCTATACAAGAAACTGCTGGCTCACAGCTGCACATTTTTCAAAATACATATTTGTATTATACTATACAAAGTTCCTCTTCCTTTTCACAACAAAAGTCTATATTTATGAAATAAGCTCATCATTCATTTATTTTTATGTGTTCATCCATCCAAGAAGCAAACTATCAGATCTAGATTTTTTGACCAGCCTACTAGTCACTATGTATTTTAAGAACTTGCAAAATTAGAACAAAACCAATAATATATGCCTAATATACCATTCATCAATGTTAAAAATGTATTTGATGTTAAAATAAACTGCTATATGGAACCATTATGATTTACCATTTAGGAACTTTTCAGTTCATTAGTTAGCTATTTAAAAACCATCGCCATTATAATTAATAACGCGACATAACGTTAGCGAAAGCAAACATAGTAATGCCCTGAGGAAGTAGTAACACATGGTGATCACACCTCAAGAGTAACTTACTGTATTTAGTGTTACAATAATGCACCATAAACAGCATAGTATACTAATATGTAGACAATAAAAAACACTGACTCTTATACTGAAGGACATAAGAGTGAACAACTTGTATTCATTGCACAACAAATATTTGAAAATTTCCAAAGATATTTATACAAATTCATAGGTTTGCCAATTATACTTGTAAAAGCAATTCAGGAGCAGATACGACTAAACGACAATAAAAAGTTACAATTAAAAACTAAATTCTTAATCCTTTCTACAAATTGTTGAATAATAACATGGACATAATATTGACATAATGATTAAATAATAATGACTAATGTACTTTGCTATGCAATATAAAGATGAATAATTGCAAATAGAAAAGGGAGCAAGCAGCAAGGATGTTTTATGCAGCACAAAGAAAGCAGTAGATCAGATGTGGAGAGGCACCATGTCAGGTTTACTACACTCTAAGTTGTAACCAAGGTGAATGATGTTCAGAGCAAAGGGCTAGAAATGTAACAATAATGAAAACCCCTAATGCTCAAGAAACTCATCAATTATCTATAAATATCATTGAATTAGATAATGAAATTACAGTCATGTTTATGCGTTTACCAATGCGTTTTTTTTTGTATAAATATCATGCACTAAATAATCTTCCAAACCGCTTCTATTGTGAAAATATTAGGTCAAATTTGCAACTAAGTAGCAACTAAGTAGCAACAATGTTACAGAAACGTACGTCTAACGTCAAACGTAAATACCAATGCTCTACATGTCAATCAATGCATAGAGGTGTATTCCTAAACACACTCCATAATTGAATTTTCGCACCACAAATGATTTACATATATTGCACTAAATTTTCCTGTCCTATAGACGTTTTAAACTTAACCCAATATGAATATTTTCCGTGTAAACAATATGGCGTCTGACTTGAGTAGAAAACACAAGTAGCAACTAACATATTCTTACCGGTTTTCTCTTTTATTTCACACAAAACTTGGAAAAGAGCTGGCTTCATTCGATGGCAATTAAGTGTGTGTTTTCTACAATAAAATACGAATTATCAATTACACACATATTTAAGGGATGTTGTGCAACAATTACGGAAACAGTATCTTCAAATATGTGGAGAAATATTAATATTTTGTGATATTTACCTGGCCTGCGCTTCATCTAGACTTTGATCTGTTATGGTCATAATCTGCTGTAGAATATCACCAATTTCTTGCTTTCGTACTTCTGGGTCACCGACACCGTCTTGGCCTGGGTGCTGCCCCATACCTCCGTACCCGGGCTGTGGCATGTGGCCCGCCATACTCGCAGGAGGCCCATAGCCTCGCGGATCGTCCATAATTTGTCCCTCAATCTTGACGGGAAATCCCGCGTTCCACACTGAGTTATCCAATGTGATATCCCTCAAAGAACCCCGAAGATCGTTATGGCACTGTCAATCACCCTATATCCCTCGTGCTCGATGCTTATTTTGACGTGTTTGTTTGATGTTTGGGGAGGGATCTGTCGAGATGCCACTCAAAATGATGGCACCTCACAACAATGTCGTCCCAAAGCACCTGCAAAATGGCGGATTTCAACTTGAGGGGCGGCGTTGTCCAATCACAGAAGAACCTGTCAAAGTTCAGCCAATCACTCTTCGCGATTGTTAAGGTGAAGGCCAAAAGGCTACCTCTGTGCCCAGACTTTGGGGAGATGTAAAAAATAGGATATCTGTCCTCACATGTAGTGCGCTGACATCCACAACTCCGGGATAGACCATACAATTAGTACAAAAATAGTAACAGTAAAAAAAAAAAAAAAAAAAAACGGTAAAAACAGAATAAAAATGCATCTCATGTACCAAAATGGCCATTTGTTTCAGATCTTTGTCATGGTGTGTGTATGAGAAATAATTACCAGAAATGATCATTGATAGAAAAAATTATGAATGCAAAAATTTTTCGCCCTAAGCCTTAGCATTGCCGATACAGGAGATGCTCACCTATTCTTTAATCTAGCACAGGACTTCTATATACAGCCTGTGTGATGACACTAACAATTATCCCAGTACATTTTGTGGCATGGATCACGTTGAGAGGATTGATCTCAAAACTTTCTTACAGCGCTATTTGGGTGAAGATCCATGAGCAGTTTGCTACAAGGTTTGTCTTACCTGGTAGCCAGAGAAATCCTATTCATGATTGGTGACTGATCCTATGGCCACTGACAGATCCAGGTTATTGGTTATTGATCCAGGTTATTATCCTAGGAACATTAGTTCCTGAAGAATATCAAATCAAATCAAATCAAATTGGGAAAAGCGTGGGGGGGGCACACCAACAAGATTTCTTTGGTTTCGTATGTGAGACCCAGTGAAAAACAAAATTTAGGGGTGAAAAGGGAGAGAGGGGAGCGCCCTCTGAGAGCCTTAATTATCCCACCATATTTATCCAAATTCATTATTTTAAATTCCACATTAAGTTGTGTTGAAAGCATTTTCTGGCTTTGCGGAATACATGCATAGACCGCAAGCGCCACTCAGCAGAATGGAAATTTGACAGGATATGCCTCTGTATATATAATATCAATTTTAAAAAGTCTGTGAATGTATGGATGCATAAGATCACACCTTCACTCATTTTCGAACTATAAAATTGATTGGGGACTTGAAGCACATTTGAAAAACCGTATTTGATATTGCACATCTCCCCTAGAATACAAGACTAAGTTCATTGTCCATCATGCTCTTACAATGCCCGCCTATTTGAAGATTGACATGTCATAAAGCTGTCACAATATTTTCCATGTGCTCGAAGCAAGTTATTTTGCTTACTGCTCAGGCTTTAACTGACGGTGTATACTATAGTTTTACTAATTTCTTTTTATCAATGAATTTAAGTAATTTTTGTATCTATCTACTAATGCACGTACAGCCGTCAGACAAATAACAGTGGGCCTGGAGAAATTATCCCAAGACTGGAGTACTATATTAATAAAATGATTATTTTAAAAGAGCACTCATAGCCTAAACTGACGTTATTTGTCTCTGTAACTCTGCTTTCTTTCTCTATATTATATGCTAGATCAGTGTAACTGTTACTTGTGGAGGGCAAAAGATATAAGTCAAGGCTTCTGGATATCGGCATGGGGGCTCAAGGTGTATAAGGGTAGGCGTGGTCACGAAACATATTTGCATACTGATTTTGCGCATGCGCTTAAGACGGCACAAGTACAAAGAAATAACAGTTAACTAAGGTTGGTTATACCCTGAGATTGATGATTTCTTGTTTCTAATGTGTTTTTGATACTTCTTTGATTACCAGTTGGGAATATTAAAGAATTGATGCTCTTTACTTGTAGTAACGCCATTGTTTTGTCGTGTACACTGAACAAACTCATGTCTGTCCATACAGGACAAGATCATTATTGGGTTGGCAATAACTGCAACATCTGTATATACATCATCTGTTGCATGCTGTCTTTTTCAACACATCCAATCAAGTTAATATAAATTTTCAAGACACAATAACACAATTTATGCCAATTTTGGGTTTATTGTTTTGGTGTGTCGCCAGAGTCTTGGATTCAAAAAATGTATGATGAGACTGACGAATATGGTATCTAGTTATATAATAAGGCCCTCACCAAGATCAAAAGTTGTGACCAGTTAGACCTATAGGCCCCTGTCAAAAAAGGGCAGGATTATATTCGTAAATATGGTATGTTATCCCAGATAGCCACCGGCTGGGGCTAGCGGGGCTAGTTATCGGGCCCGCTTAGCCCCCCGAATGCAATCGATTTAGCTGGTGTGCGGAGCCGTTAAGCCACCAGCGACCGGCCAGCTGGCCGCCTGTGTTTACTTGTGCGATGCAAGCGCCACTGTGAGACAGTCAAAACTATGCGTTGACTTAATACTTATTTAACTTTCATGGCGCCCACATGAATTTCTGGATTATTATCGCTTTTATACCTGATATCTGGTGAGTATTTTTACTACATTAGCTTCAAATGGACAATAAAGGTTTATAGATAAAAAAGTATGCTTTATTTGTGCTTCTGCCCATCGAAAGTATGATCAATATTTAGACTTATATTTTGCATGGTACCATGGAGCAAACTGACGGGGCTATTAGTATTATAGCGCCCCCGATCT
>CM032660.1:48774700-48805226 GCA_019095985.1 Streblospio benedicti | reverse complement strand
AATGTAAGTTAAGCTTTTTAATTGACTTCATAGTGTTAATAAGAACTGATGATATGACGGAAATCGGATTTTCTTGAATTAAGGGGTATACATTTTGTTTTTATGCAAATGAGCCAGTGTATGCAAGTATATACCTAATAACAGTTATGAAATAGCATTAGGGGATCCTGCTGTATATTTTAGCAAGTTGGCAGTAAGCAGAATACAGAATAATGGGTTATATGGGGAAAAGAAAGTGAATTATGTTGAAATTGGGGTTGGCCATCTAGGATTTATGCTAATTAGGATATCATGAATTCATCACATTATCATATGGTTCACTTTTTTGTATTCTTCTATATTTATAATGTAAGTTTAGCTTTTTAAATGACTTCAAAGTTTTAATAAAAACTGATGATATGACGGTAATCGGATTTTCTTGAATTTCCTATGACGGGGGTAGCCATTTTGTTTTTATGCAAATGAGCCAGTGTATGCAAGTATATACCCAATGACAGTTATGAAATAGCATTGGGGAATCCTGCTGTACGTTTTAGCAAGTTGGCAGTGAGCAGAATACAGAATAAAGGGTTATATGGGGAAAAGAAAGTGAATTGTGTTGAAATTGGGGTCGGCCATCTTCGATTTATGCTAATTAGGATATCATAAATGCATTGCATTATCATATTTTTCTCTTTTTTTGTATTTCTATATATTTATAATGTAAGTATAGCTTTTTAAATGACTTCAAAGTGATAATAAAAACTGATGATATGACGGTAATCGGATTTTCTTGAATTTCCTATGACGGGGGTAGCCATTTTGTTTCTATGCAAATGAGCCAGTGTATGCAAGTATATACCCAATAACAGTTATGAAATAACAGTAGGGGATCCTGCTGTATATTCTAGCAAGTTGGCAGTGAACAGAATACAGAATAATGGGTTATATAGAGAAAAGAAAGTGAATTATATCGAAAATTGGGGTCGGCCATCTTGGATTTTTGCTAATTAAGCTATCAAAAATTAACCAAACCATGATTTCTTTCACTTTTTTGTATTCCTCTATACTTAAAATGTAAGTTTAGCCTTTTAAATGACTGGTAAATGTTAAATAGGAGTAAAGATATTACGTAAATGGTATTTCGTATTATTCTCGAAAAAGTGCTGATGGCGGTCTTGTTTTTATGCAAATGAGGTAGTTCATCCCAACTTATTAATAATAATAATAATATATACATATTTATATAGCGCAACCCTCCCAAAAATAAATGTTCAAGTGCGCTGCATAGAGGAAATGTCCTCAGCTCTCGGTGAACAAATGCGTTTTTAACATAGATTTGAATTCGTCCAAATTGTCTATTTGTCTTATATGGAGAGGTAGACTGTTCCACAACAGCGGTGCTGCTTTGCTGAAAGCTCGGTCCCCATAGGACTTAAGCCGAGTAGCAGGTACCTGTAGAAGCCTCTGTGATGATGACCTGAGAGAGCGACCTGGTTTGTGTTGCCTAATAAGGTCTTTGAGGTATGAAGGTGCAAGGCTGTGAAGGCACTTAAAAGTCAAGGTTAATATTTTATACTCAATCCGTTTGGAGATTGGAAGCTAATGAAGAGATTTTAGTACTGGAGAAATGTGTTCATGTTTCTTAGTTCTAGTCAGTATCCTTGCAGCTGTATTTTGAATGCGCTGAATACGCTGAATTTGAATGGTCGGTAGTCCATAAAGTAGGGAATTCCCATTGTCAAGTCGTGAAGACAGGAATGAGTGGATAACTTTTTCTGTTGCTGCTGTACTAAGAAACCTTCTGGCTTGGCCAATTGATCGGAGTTGGGCATTGCAAGATTTCACTAGTGAGGATATGTATTGGTTAAGGCACATTGTGTCATCAAAAGTTGCACCTAGATTTCTGGCCGTGCGAGATGATTTGACTGTACAGTCCCCAATCTTAATGCTGTTGATGGATACTTTATGGGCATGTCTGGCAGTTTGGTTTTGTCATCATTAAGTTTCAATTTGTTGAGTCGCATCCAGGTTCTGATGAGGGGCAAATTCTTATTGGCATATTTCAATACCTTATGTGGTCCAATGAAAAACCAGATACGATACACATCGCAGATGAGTAGCTTTTCATGAAAAATCAGCAATTTTCATAATGGCCCCCACAGAATCTAGAAGTACCCTGACACTATCAAAAATACCTGACAGAGGATGGAATCTACACTAAATGATGTATCAAATATTCTATCATTTTGGATTAATGCTCCATTGCACATCAGCTTTCATCACATATGAAACAAATTCAAGATGGCCACCAAAATCCAAGATGGCCGCCAAAAACTGGGTAACAGATAAACTACAACATAATGTTAATAAACTATATATATAGTTATATGATAAAATATATTTTGTTGTATATTAGCATAAATGATGATATAAATATATATCTTAGATTTAACTTATATGAAGGAGCTTGAAACATATACTATTAAGGGTTTATTCCTAGAAACAAACGACATGAAAAACACGTTTTTAGTCTTTTATCAGATATATGTATATGATACCGATGTTAGGAAATATTAAATATGCCCACATGAAATTTACAAATTGCTCTTAGATGAATCATCATGAATTATTATCTATGCATCAAATAAGAATATAAGAGCATGAATTAATCCTCAATTTGAGAGTGTGGACTCGCTGTTATGCTGGGTCATATCAGGTAAGTGGAAATGACTTCCTCAAATCAAGAATACATATTCTCAAATTGTTTTTTAGAGAACACTGCAATAATAATTTTAAGAAATATAAACAATTGAATAGAATGATACAACTTCCAAAGATATCATTACTGTATAATTGCATATTTAATAGCATAATTTGATCATGCAAGTAAAGACATGTTACAATGTAATATTTCAATTACCAAGAACTTGATTACTTTGTTTGTGTACAATGTCTGTTTTCTTTACATGCTCATGCCCAATCCTCCTTCGCTTCATCATCACTTGTGGTATCTTCTGACAATTTCAGTAGAGAATCGTCTTGTGCTCTTTTGTCACATGTTTGAAGTTTACAAAGTTCTGTACAACATAATCCGTTTGGAATACATGGACATGTTAGCTCATTACAAAATCGACTGCACTTGGATGCCAGAAATTGAAGGATGGCATCTCGAGCAGTTACCACATCTGACCAACCAATTACAAGTTGCTCATTATCATCTGCACTCTCCATCAACCATCTCTTTCCTGCAGGAGAATGAACAGGTTGACTTCCTTGGAACAACAACTTCCAAATCCTCGCTTGATAATTTACTCATTGAAAATGTCGGTACAATGTTGTGGTACATGGAGGAAGCTGAAATGATTCAACTTTTTTTTAACAAAATAGCTGGTACCACATTAGATTTACACTAGCTGAACTTTGCCAACTATATACATGTAGTTGGCAAATCAATATTCTAAATCTTGAAAGTGCTCAGCATTTCCAGTCGACTCCCAACCTTTTAAAAGCCTACTTGTGCTTTTGGTTACTTTTCATAAGTTTCAAAGCACAAACTTTTCCTTTCCTTGAAAATGTACTTACTGAGTCGCAACCAGTTATTGCATGCATTTCAATCCGTGCTTTTGTGTTATCTGGCCAAAACAGATTTACTAAATTTTGGACTTCTGTTTTGGGTACCACTTTTTATATAAATGCGATATATAGATGCGACTGCGAATTTCATTTCTGACTGCGACAAAGAGGACCAGAAGATCAGTATCATCTGATACAACTTTTATTGCTTTATACCCATTTGATGCAGCATGAAATAGGTGCCTTGTATCTGCCTCTTCTTGTGTAGATTTAAGTTCATGTACAACCTCTGATCCAAGATCATTCATTAGGTAGCAGTCTTCACAACTAACATACACTTCTTTTCCTGACAATCTTTTTGTAGAGCCTAGGATGGTTTCACTCCTGTACTATGACCGTGTTTTCTAGAGAATGTTTGCAAATTCATTCTGGTAAGTGGGTCATGGCATTTATTCACTGGGAGTCACTCTCTAATCTTTCCACTCCGAAGGTTTAGTAGATCTTCTCTCAAAGTCTGTTAGCTTCCATAAGATCTTTTGCTATGTTTTTGGTAGCAGCAAGTCCACTTGACAGGCAGACAAGATCACCTCTTTCACAACTAAATGGGTTAATTCAGCATGTCTACATGAATATCTATCATGATGCTACTGATGTCTTCTTCATCTATTTTAATTCTAGTTTTCTGGAGGTCTTTGTGAATACTATTGACTTGATCCATGTCTAGAGATGCTTTCAGTGTCCTCAGATATGAGCTACGATATTCTGCAGTCAAGTAACACCTGTTCAGTGCGGCCGGCTTTAAACTGACACCTTGAGTGCCACAAGCAGTTTGTGTCTCTCTGTTTACTGTTTTGTCAAGTGTCTGGTCTACTGGTACTCTCCCAAAGGTATTATCATCACTATGTTGAACTGAGAATCACCCTGTTCTGAGGTAGGCGTGAATATGTGGGTGATCTGTGGATAGACTGGACATTTCAGAATAGTAGTGGGACAGATATCTGGCATAAATGACATTATCGTAGCTTAAGCACCATGGGATCATGAACTGAATGAATGTTAAATGTAGCTCCCAATTACCTTCTCATGATACTCTCACCATATCCAGGAGGATCTCAACCATTTCAACGCAGCTCATCCAGAAGTAAGACAATTGGCCATTTTCCTTGCACAGAAACTCTTTGAATTTCAAAAAAGCTTCATTTGTTGCTTAGAAAGAAGCAGATTTCATGAGGTCTTTGAATGATTTTTCAGAGAGATCTCCAGACATAGCTGTTATGGTGGTAATCCAACTCTGTAAATGCTCACATTTATCACAGTCATAATTTTCCAGCAATGTTGGGAATTGTTTCCACATGAGACGCATTAGTGTTTCATAGAGAAGTGCATGCAAAATGATAGCACGGTTATAATTTCGACCTCCTGCAATGTATACTCCTGCAATGAGACCTGACTCAATACATAGATCCTGAAGACCAGCATCTCCAAAGTGCTTCCCTATGATTGCCATTTGAGTACACATTGTATAAAAAGCTCAAATTTACAGCGTATAATTGCATCAAGTTTGCTGTGGTTCCACAATATTTCTGTGGTTTTTGCATAGATAGCCTCATCATACACCAGCACAATACTATTCAGTTCAAGATTTTCCTTAATCTTCTGTGAACAAACAAGTATCTCATGGAGGGTGGATATTTCAGTTGCTGGTGCATTGATGGTGGGATATGGCAAGGTGTCAGAAGAAATTTGGATGTTATGTGTGGTTATATTAAACCCAGGCCATCCTGCAAAATGTGCCAAACACAGTCTAGTCAAAATCCAAACAAAGTTCTTCATTTTTGTTCTGCCGCGAATTCTTTAACATCGAGTGTTACATAGGGTCCGGCTGGCGGTTCTACTCGTCCACCAGCATTATATGCTGGCAGTTGATGTATGCTCACTTCCAGTGATCCTTTTCTTCATAGTGCTTGAGTGGGCTCTCTTGGCTGATGGTCACCATAAACTCTTGCTTGCACAGCAATGCCATTGACACGGTGTGATGTGCCAGCTCCACTCAGGGTCTCTTCAATTCGGTAAATATTATCGAAGGCCAATGTAGTAGGAACATGTGGATGGATGTGCTCAAGTAATGGTATATGCTCATCCTTTTGAATCTGCCGCTTCTGAATGCATGAGGATGTCTCCAGCTCTTCAAGTGGAGTATATGAAACATAATCCCCAAGGCGATTGATTTATTCTGATCATTTCAACGGAGCCTGTTGTGGACTTGATGGCATATTGCATGATGAGGTGCTTGGCAGGTTTATTTGTCCTCTTAACACAAAATCATAAAATCAGAGTTACATTACAACTTTGCTGACCATCTTATATTATCAAAAGTAAAATGAACCACCATATTGATACTAATTCTGAATTACAAACATCATTTACACATAGGAGTGTTAAACATCGTTAGAGCAGTTTTTTTTATCCAAACTGCAACTGCTTATTTTGCTAAATAGTTGACTATAAATATCAATGAGGCATTTCTATTATATATTAGAATATATCTGATATGCATAAACACAACATTATAAATGCTAACCTGCGCCATGATCAGTTTGATAATGCAAATACATACACTTAAACAAAATCAATACAAATTCATCCTTTAACAAGTTTGTGCGGCCATTTTGAATTTTAGTGGCCATCTTGATTTTTTCCATACACATAGAAAGTTGATGTACAATACAATATTAATTCAAAATTATAGAGTATTTGATACATTATTAATGTAGATTTCAATGAGAACATCTGCAGCTCTCCATTTCCTTAATAAGTTGGTTGCCATGGTAATATGCTAATTATATGATTAAAGCTACCACTTTGACACATGTATCATAGCTTAAATTGAAGCTGAGATTCATAGCTACAAAATGATATATGATAGCACTTGCCCCTAAAGATGGTACCGATATCCAAAATTTGGGGTCTCAGCTCATGGCCTTATTGCTGATGATGATGGGGCAGTGGATTATGATTTCCCGGCTATTGATAGAAAGGAACCAGTCATTAAGTTTGATTTCGGCAAGCTAGCAATGGTAGAAATTCAAGCAGTAAAGCGACAAATAGTAGTAACTATGTATGTTTATGCTATTTAGTATTTCATATCAATTTTGTATTAATCTTGTTCTCTAATTTCTCTTTCTAATGTTTAAGTTGGTTAAAAATATCTAAATAAATTTCAAACATTAATTTCGTGTAAGTCGTAATGTAACTTAAACTTTCGAATTACACTCCTCAATACTATCCAAAACATGCAGGACTGCCTTTGAAAGATTAATCACAGAAGGTGTGAAAATATGAAAAATGGGCAGTACAAACAGCAAGAATAATCATTTCCAGCCTATTGTACCCATGGTAATATTTACTAACGAAATTGAATATCATTATGCAAGTTGATTGATCGTAGACTATAAACTATAATCATGTACATATTAATCCATTAAGTCCAGTTTATCATACTCATTATAAAGGTTGACATGTCCTATCTAATGAATGGCAATGACACTCAAAAGACCAGGAAAAAAATGCAAAGTCAAGAGCGTTATTATTCCAATGGTGTCACTCCGACTTCCATTACAACTACTACAGCAGCATGTGGCTCGCAAACTATAGTACCTATTTGTGTGATAAATTAATGTAAACATGGCCGATTTTCCATCGCATACAGAGTTGAAATTCCCTCCCACGCAGTTAAGACTAACTTCTTAAAAACAGCAACATCAGAAGTGTTCTAAATTTAAAATATCCTGGGTAAATCTAAATGTGCCAGGTATGCCAAACTCACAAAAAAATAATGAACACCAATAACATCTTCCATTCTTAGCCATAAAAAATCAGTGCACGTTTTCTTGATGTTGTGCGTACCACAGATGTGTAGACCGGTCTAGTGAGTATTTTTTTTAAACGACTCGGTTTCAACAATGCTTAGTCTGTCTATTGCTTTAAGTAAGTCGTTTGCCATTCTACCCTAGGCTGAGAGTTATGCTCAATAACCTGCGGCCACACGTATGACATTGTCATCTATTTCAAAATTAATATTCTTTTAATCTTGTGAGCTGGCAGGTATTCTGTTAAAGGCCTACCTCTAATAAACGCCCCCTTAACCTCTTGTAAAAGCATTTAATGATCAATATGCGAGTCTGTTTCGATTTCATAATGTATTTATAACAAGACTGAATTGTGTAAAGCTCCAAAAATTCATGCATCATTTGAAACAAGAATGTTATGTCTTACCTATGTTATTAACCCCCTACCTCCAATAAACGCTTACCTCTAATAAACGACTCCCCCTCAAGTAGAAGTATGCCAATAGCTACCTGGCCGTTAATAGAAAATTTACGGTATAAGTAATTGTACTATATTGGTCTAGTATTCTTTATTCATTTTATATTTTAGCTTGTATTGAAAAGGAGTGTAACTTGAAAACGTTTACCGGTAACATTAAAACTTACTCTAAATTATTATGTGTGAAATTTATTTAGAAATTTTTTGAGGAACTTAAACAGAAGAAAAAGAAATGAAAGAACAAGTTTAGTATGAAACAAACTACTGTACAAACGAATAACATTTTTGAAGTATGAATTTTTTAATCATCAAGATTAATATAAATTGATTCATAGTTTTTTCAGTTACAGTAGATAAGAACAGAGATGAAGTAAATGACACTACGTTGATGCAATTGCTGATCAGTAACAGTAATAAAACAAATCATATAATGGAATTTTAAAGTATTACTGTATCTTTTTAAGATTTTCATTGTTATAAATAATTTTATGCATTTTTATTTTCGTAAAGCAATATGCCTAATCGTGGATTTACAAAAATTCCTCTAAAAGATGATAAAATATTGGTAAAAGATTTGCTTGATGAGGTCTTGAAACGTCGCAGATTGAAAGGACAAGGAGCAACACGTAAGTTCGTAGTATGTCCTTTCAAATGATGAATCCTTTTTATGCAATAGTGTTAATATTGCCTCAACAAAATTAATGTCTATTGTTAACGAGTTGTTGAATTTTGATTTCTGATAATGCATGTAGGTTGATATGATAATTATTTGATACATCATAGGCTTGCAATATCGACTAGAGAAACAAGACCAGCCTGGTGTGGTGATTGATCTAGAACAAAAAATCGGAGATCTTGACACGCATGATTATTGCCTGGTTCGAGAAAATAGTACGTATTATTTTGCATCATACTCATCATACACTTCTTTACTTGCACAGATTTGTTTTAGTTCTAGATCTAGCTGTTTTTTTTTATTATCAATGCATATGATTCAAGGCAAATTTCTTTAGGTGTTCGAGGAGACATTGAGAGAGACCAAGAGGGATTGGATGAATCTGACATAGCAACATCTCTGTCGAGTCATCAGTACAAATCATATGAAGTAACTATGACAGCAAAGTTAGGCCGTAGTATGGATGTGCAACTTGGTTTGTATATTTGTTTTTCAATTGTTCTTTATGTGTAACAAATTTTCATACTTTAGGTTTTATATCTGTGTTATCTTGGGTAGCATATCACTGGGATACAGTATATGGTATGTGTTCGGGCCCTCTGTTTTTGGTTAAAAAATAAGTCATTTAACAATTTGTTTTTCTGTTTATTAACATTTTTTGAAATGATAGAAGAAAATAAAGATAATTCTTTTTTTTGTCTTGTGTACATGAATGAATGTAGTATGTTTTTTTCTAGGCATATCAGGAGAGAAGATTGAGATTGATCCACATGGCAAAGCCCGTTTTCTTAAACAAAAGGCAGTGACTCATGATACCGAGTGTTTGGCAGCATGTAACCTACTTGATGACAAGATTTCCACTAAATTAGGTAGTTCTACTTTACATATTCATGTGATTCTTTTAACCAGTTCCATGAAATACACAATTTTGTTGAAGTTGGTGAGGAAAAATGAATAATTGATAGACCAATTGAAGGACAATTCTTTTCCATTGTTGCCTTTAGTTTTCAGTTGTATGAATATTTCTAATTCATGTTCTATTTACCAGTACAGTACTGAGCCAGTACAGGGTATGTAAATTATTTTTTTTCCAGGCAAATCAACATTCCGATTGGTATATCACACAGGACTTGAATTTAGACACCATGATTTTGAATGTGAAACTGCTCAAGCTTCTGAAATTGTCCAGAAAGTGAACAATATCATGGATATGAGATCTAGTCCAATTCGTAAAGAATATAAAGTATATAAGGGGCAGAAAAAAATGCAAAATCCATTTAAAAAAAGAAGTAGTTTATCATCTTAGTTTATTACTACTAAAAGCTAAGTTGAATAACTGTAATGGAAGTTTTAAAAGGTTATGGAAGTTGCTACTCAAACATTCAATAAATAAGGGATAAAGATGCAGATCACCCTACCTCATGATGTGTAATTATACTAATATTGCATAGATGATTTCTTGATTTTCTAGTCATTAATTAAATAAGCACAGAATAATGTTATTAGATTTAATGGAGTAGTTATTGAACAGTGAATAAATATACTTATAAATGTGTGTGGATGAAATTGTGTGTTTATGAGTGCATGTATGTTTGACAATATTTTGTATAATTAGTTGAGGGGAACCTGTTCTAGAAGTCTGTATTTGTAACCCTCTACATGTAAAAATTTGTTATTTTATAACGTGTTCGTATGATCAATAGTTAGTGAAAAAAATAGCTTTTGTTTTAGAATAAATTGTACGGTTGATATAAATATATGGATTGGAAATGATAATTGAAACAGTTTTCATATTTTAATATATTTTAAGTTTATGCAAATTGAAAATAAAGAGCCTCTTTAATAACAATAAATTAATATGCAAATATTTTGACACATGAATTGAGTGTCATTTGACAAACATAACAAAAACAACATTCTTTCACAATCAGTCAAAGATCATACATAAACATGAAGAAAGGATTAACCACAAGAGTAAGTAATGTAAAAGTTACAATAGACAAAACATCAGGATCATCGTAAATGGTTTTAACTTTGCACACTACGAATTTTGGATAATTTGGTACCGTATTTTGATATATCAAAATTTATTATTAGATATTCAGGTCAATTGTAAAATATTTCTATTGTACACAATTTACGTCAAACAACTCCACAATTTTGAATGATATTTTGCCTCTACTGAGACAATGAAAAACATACATACTAAGAAAATATAAAGACTAATTGTCTTATCTAAGTTCTTACAGAGTCTGCCTGGAAATTTTTTTATACACAAGTTTTGGAATGCCTTTTTATAAAGAAAATTCTTTTATATCTATATATACCCATTTTACCTAATCCCTGTGACACAAGCAAATGCCATGACTAGATTCAAGTTTAAACATTTCCTCTAAACTACCTGAAATTTGAGCTACTTTTCAAGTAAAATTGATTACATGCCAACTGGTCTACTACGATCACAGAATATGGCCAGATATGGCCAAAAATTAGGTCAGAATTGACCAAGTTTTGATTTGTAGTGAAAAATAGCATATTCATATTGACAACAATGCAAGCATAGAAATTACAATGAAGTATTAAAGAACACAATATTAACACATGATGGTATGACAATGGTGAAATTGTTCATTTTTTATTTTCAGGAATAAGTTGACTGAACCACCACATGCCACTTTAGCACCAGTAACAAAGCTAATTTCAACTCTAAGTAACATAACAAAATATATACAATTAGTAAATTGCCTAAAACATTTGGTAGTTGATATTTTCTGAAGTAACCTTAACCATTAATTGCAAAACAAAGTAAGTTTGTCGATGGAATGTTCAAAATGGTATGAATGTAAAAATCCTACGAAAATGTAACATGCATATGACTATGTACATTTTACATTGTTTGCAAACTCAAGGCAGAAGATATCTTCCTATAAAAATCTTCACAGACATTCACAAATACTCTGCAGAATACCTACCAGGTTGACTAGAAACCAAACATGCATATAAAAAACCTTAAATGACAGATAATGTCAAGGTGGAAAAAAATACATTACCAAAATGTATTTATGTTGCTTACAGTACAAACATACTATACATTAATCACAGTAATATTATTAGTATTCAAACATTTGGTGGCTATCATATTCTCACCATATTTGGACTGAAAAAATATAACACAATTTTCTTATGGTCAATGGGAGGTGAATGTGTAATAAAAAGGAAATTATCATTAACAATTCAGCTCCATTCAGAGAATATCTGATTCTAGTGTAATACTGTTGTGAACATTGTATAAATATTGTGATTAATAGTCTATAAATATAGGACATTTCTATATACATGAAAGAGACAATGGAAGTCAGTTCTGTAATGGGTATTTCGCTGTTCTTAAACCAATGAGTGTTAATAAATTGACAATTTTGCATAGGTGAAAATTGCCTATTGGAATACAATGATAAATATGAATGAACAAATTAAATCAACAAAATCTATATTATATCTTGTCTGTCTACACAAGATTATCAAAATGTGATAAATTCAATTTGCTAAGAAAAAATATTCAAATTTTTCTGTTAGTAGTGACGGAGGACATTTATGCCACAGCCTTACATTATAATTACATAAAAACTTTGATCATGCTAAAAAAAATTCTTCCTATCAAAGGAAACAATCAACGAGGATGAAAACAAAATTCACTGTTAAAAGGTAACATTAACATTTGATGTCATGACAAATGATTATCAAACACTAAACATAAAAAATAAAAATAAAATAACTACACTGATTGAATTAGGTAATTTTAAATGAATAAAGATAAATATAGCAGAAATGTAAAAATAACACAAAAACCGCTCAGTTACACAAACTAGCTAGGAGATAGATAAGGCACTCTCCAGTTGAGTATTTTGGATTTTCATACACCTACGCCTAGAATACATTTTTCTTTTATCTGATTATCATAAAGCATTAGAAAACTACATGTTAAGGCTATGGCATAAATGTAAAGCTGTTACTTATAACTAATGTTAAGTAACAACATGAAAAAAAAATCAGAGCCTATGGATATATGAAATCTAATGGCAGCTTTGAGCAGATCCCATTTTAACATCCTCAATATTTACATATATGGTGTACACAATCTAAATTTAAGAATGATCACTCCATCTGCACACCTGACGGTAAATAAAAGTAATGGATCACAACATGTGCACTACCGTTTACTGCGGTACTCTATACCTACGGCATATAACACCATTATGGAATATGGTTGAATTTGAACATGCTTGAATCTATTTTTGAAAATGAACAGGCTGGGTATTTGTTACAAATATTAAACGACTTGTTACATTCCTGTGGTTTTCTCACACCCTCATTCACCACAGAACCAACTCACACATACCTATTCTTACTTCAAAAACATGCTAATTATGACATTTCTAGTTCTCACCAGAACTTTATTTTATTGACAGCAGATGAGTAAAGAGTGTTGTCACCTCATTTAGAACACACTTGTAAGTACATTCATAAAATGTCTGTGAAACACCCACTGAACACAATCAGTAATGGAACAGCAGTCTGGCACCAATTTTCAGCAATGAAGATTGCAGGTTCACATGGTAGCGCAGGCAATTAAACAACGCCTAATTTTAATATTTTCACTTTGAAAACTTGCACTAGCAGTTTTTCTAGATTACAATCTAGATGCTAGTATTATTGAATAGTGGCCGCAAGTCGACCATGGCCTATGCTAGCACCAATCCTCATCTTCATCACTGTCAGAGTGTCTATTAATTGGTGGTCCTCTAGGCCTACTGTGCATATCTGTTCGTTGGGGTGCGTGGTGGCCTCGATGATGTTGCTGCTGTCCTGGTTTGTATCCATTGGGCAGAGTTGCCACCTGGCGGCCAGCAGTCCTTACCACTCTGGTGCCATCGTCCATTATGTAACCTCCATCAGCAAAGCGTGGGTCTGCATGCGGCGGTGGCGGGAAGCGGCCTGGCTCGCCGCCGCGGGGATCTGGCCGCCCATTGTTCAGAATATGGCCAGAAAATGAGCGTGGAATGTGTCCAGGGTGAGGCTCAACCCCGCGGCGACTGTCCAGACTGTCCCGCGACCGGGTGCGAGCTGGAGCGGGAGGCCGGTGGCGTGCAGGAGGAGCATTGAGGTTGTTGATGGACTGCTCTGTTGGTGAATAGGCTCTCATAGGTTGCTGTTGTTGTTGGCGCTGGCCATGGGGAGGAATGTTCAATTTTGGCAGGTGGGTTGGGGAGGGGCTAAGTCTAGGAAAGTTTATACTTCCAGGTGACTTATGCGGCTGTGGTACTGTTGGTGAGGGTAGAACATGAGGCATGTGTGGTCCACCTAAATTTACTCCAGGTGGAATTGGTCCACTGCGCTTAGGGGGAAGATTTAGTGTGGAGGGCTTTTGTGGTGTTTGAGGAAGTTTGCGGCCCGTGCGCGACTTGCCCGGTGGTGGTCCAGGAAGAGCAGCAGGGATAGCTGTACTTGAAGCTGGGCTTGGGGAACGTGAGCGGTCGGTTAGACATGCTGAGCCATAGTACTCATGCTGTGGAGTTGGGGTTGGTGTGGGATGAGGAGATGGCGAGCGTGATCGCGTCTCTAGTGATGTAGCCCTGTACAGAGGTTCACGTGAGTTGCTTCGGCTGGGTGTGGGGCTGGGGTTGGGGGAACCCACCACCTGTCGCTGAGACTGTAGAGGTGGCCGACCTCGTGATCGTGACCGGCCACGCTGAAGCTGAGGTGAGCCATGCACATCGTCATGACGACCTAAAACATTGAGAGAATCTATCAATATGTAAAATAATAACAATATTTTCAAAAATATATTTGTTATGTTCTCCAATGAAAGAAATATTGTATTATATTATACACATCCTTTCATGTAAGTTACTGGATGTTGGTTGAGACAATACATCATCAATTTACTTTCTCAGGATCAAGTGATTATGCATACAAGAAGACTTGCATCACATGATTATCGATTGTGGTTCTGATAGCATGAAGCCTAGGGTCAGTAATCGTGAAGATGGCACATAAGGTGGAACTGGGCGTCAGCATAAATAAATTTACTATGTTCTTATCAAGTGGAGTCTTGTCAACAACCATATGCAATCATTGTTTGACAATGTCTGTACTATATCTGTGTCACTGATTCTGAGAAAGTAATTTCTTATTTCTTGTCCCAGTAGCATATTACAGTAGATTTAAGATGTGCTACTGCATAAGAAGTGATTCAAAATCTAAAGATGCGGGATAAAAAAAGTTAAGGAAAATTATACAAGCAAATGATTTTTCACAGACTTGGAAAATGGTGCATTTTTATAAAATTATTTGTTGATATGGTAGTGTGTATACATACATGTTTGTATTGGCCATATTACTGATTATATAATAATGTATTAATAGTCATAATTCGAATTGTACAACTTGACAATAGCAAACTAACTTTTAGACACATCACTAAACAATAACAAATTTTAACAATATGCATTACATATTAATCAAATAAAAGATTTGTACAACATATATACCATTATGCACTAACTGTGATGTATTGTATATTGAATATTTTTCATAAATGCTTATGCATTTGTGTCATTGATTGGGCCATTCAATTAGAGAAATATTCATATACAATTTTATTCTCTCTCTCTCTCTCCCTGTTCTCTATACCAAGCAAGCTCCTAACAATGTATACTGTAAAATGTAATGTGCAATTGATTAAAAATATGTAATAATGTATTAAATGTCAAGAACCCATATCCAAGAATTTCCGAACTTAAAAAATGGGATGAATATTAACAGGCATCAAATACCCGGAATATCATGTCATGCCAATGAAAAGTTTAGTAAACTTCTGGAACAATTGACCCAAACCATAAATATTTTTTGTGAATTTTAATCAAATGGTATATATTCTGTTCCTTTAACCACGTAAAATAAAATAGAATCACACTGGCTTTTATTTTACTTTTATCCAAAGGAATAAAACGCAGAAGTAAAGAACAAATTTTAGCACTAAGCATTTTAGCTTCATTTTGATATCAAAGCCAGGTGATATAATAAACATACCTAAGTTTAGACATTATAGCTGGCTGACTGAAGTAAAAATATTGTCATGAAACACTGTACTGTTTAATGTTTTGTGATAAAGTATACAGGTATTTCCTTGCTCAAACAATGTTATCATTCTACTAATGTATGTTAATGTTTTGTTAATTTTTTCATTTTTGTAAAAATAATTTTTACTTTTTTTAGTCTTATAGAAAGTATAAATAATTATGATCACAATTTTTTAATAAATTCTTTTAAAACAATGTTTATCATTGACCCAAACCAAAGTGAAAAACTATCTCAAAACCAAATTCATATAGTAATTCATGCCCTGCGATTCATGCATTTGGTGATATTGTGAAAATTGCTTTTGCACGCATTCTTCTAATTATTCAACTACAGCTTTGAGTACAAAGAAACGATTTTTTTCTACCAATATTATTAACCTTTTTGTAGGTTATAATAATATTTACTTCTTGTTCTAACCTCATAGCATATGTAAATATGACATGATTGCATTCCATCAAATTTAAAGACAAAAGCCAAAGATGTGTTATATACATCTATGACAAATCATCAAAAATCGCTATAATTCTGATGAAGAAATGCAAAAGCAAGTGAGTAAAATTATCGCCACTACTAATGGAGCATAAGTTGATTTTTTCCCCACTTAAATCAAAAATAATTTCTCTGTGTAGAACCATGCAACACAACATGTGCATTCTCAGCAATCAAAACAGTTGGCTCGGCTGATTGAACAATGCTTACAATCAATTTATTAATAAACAATATTTGATCTACTTAATTCATTAATATTGTGTGTGATTTTGTTTTGCTAATATGAGAAGTTGCTCCATGACAAACTTTGGCCTTAAAAACCTGAAGAGAGTACCGATAAAAGTTCACAAAGCAGGGAGAATCAAATTTTTTTTAAATAAAAAAGATATCTTAGGGTCTTTTGTATCACTGATAACTTGATTGAATAAATTATAGATCATGATTCTAGAAACAGCCTAATACCCATTCAAATGAATTATCAGATAAATTATTCATCTACATTACATGAAAATATGGTTTCAACAGGAATCATTTTCAATCAAGAATACCTCTAATCAATGTTGGATTTGTCCTGCTAGTAGTTTATTTTGTAATGGAGCAATCTGATTCAGTTGGCTCATCTTACGTATCTATACTACACATCTTAATTCTAACAGACCAGTGCACCAATCAAAGCAAAATATACAATAACTAAAATAAAATCATTGAAACAGGAAGAAAGTTAATTTGGGTTAACCAAACTGTCCTTTTGAGAGTTGAAAAGGAAAATAAATGATAAACGGGTTAATATAAATAATCAGATTTTCTGAAATATAACATATTTTTGGGAATAACTTAGATAAATAGGGCAAATAAAGGTAAAAGGTTTTTAATATGAGAGGAAAACTCATGTAAAAGAGCACAGAACAGTAGCAACCATATCTTGATACTTCAAAAGTTGTAAAAAGTTTCATTAATTGAAAACAAAACTCCTAATCATTTGCATCAAAGTAACAAATATTTACTTGCAGTATTTATTTATATAGATATTTTGAATATCATTAAACAGACATAATCTAATTTGTTCCATTTATTGTGCAGAACTTACCTTTCTTCCTGCGCATATGGCGGTGGCGGTCTCGCTCCCCAATAATATGAGCTTGTTCAACAAGGTCATGCACTGCTCCAGAGAAGCCAATGTCTCGGTGGCTGCCCCTGGGAGATCCCCGAGGGGATGGGGAGCGTGACCGCGGTGGTGGGTAAGGCCGGTGGTACGGTGGTGACCGAGGTGGAGAGTACATCATACCGTCGGCTCCGGTGGTACGGACAACTGGCGGCGGTGGTGCTATCTTGCCAGGTGGTAGGTAATGGGGTGGTTGCTGATGTGGGTGGTGCGGATGATGTTGCTGGTGTTGAGCTGGAGGAGGGCCACCGCGATGATGGGGCTGCATCATCCCTGGGGGTGGTGGGCCTGACTGCTGCTGTTGGAACTGCTGCTGGTGGTACTGTTGTGGCATTTGTTGCTGTGAGGGCAGTGGTCGCCCAGGGCCCATAGGCTGCTGTCCAGGCTGACCAGCCTGGTGATGACCACCACCCATAGACTGAGAAGGGAAACCCTGAGGTTGTTGGGGGACTTGAGATAGGTGCTGGGCTGGATAGCCAGCTGAGCCAGCAGCAGGATGGCTACCTGGAGGAGGGGGCTGAAACGACATGATGCTGTTAAAGGCACCGCTCACAGACTTGTTAACAGTCGTGAATAGAGAACCCAGCGATTTCATGTATGAAGAAGAGCTGGTGATATTAGCCACTTTGATTGTTTCAATTCCATCCATAGACTGTGAGTTGATGTTTTTGGCCCCCATGCTCACTGTTGTTGGTGCAAGATTGTTATTGATGTTTGCCATGCCTTTTGGAAGGGAAGTTGGGGAAACAGGGATTAAAGGTGGTAGGCCAGGCCTTGGAGCAGTTGACCCATTCATGCCAGACAGCTGCACCTTGGCTTGATTGTGCTTCTGATACTCCTGTGAAAAAGATACAAGGGCAAAAGTTAGACGACAGCGGCCTCCGCCTCAGCCCTCCTCTATCACTAACACTACAAGTGCTAAAAATGGAGAAGAAAAAAACATGCCACACAAAACACATAGTAGGCTACACTACAACACAGAATAGGGAGCAAATCGTGATCTGGGAGGACATCCTGTTTCAACTCAAAAGATATTAATGCTAAACTAAACACATCCATGTCTGTTCATCTAGAAACTATTATATGAAAAAAGCCTGTCATATATAAGGGAGACAAATGGTAAATATAAACGTATATGGTGAATGAGAAGTAAAATTAATATCATTCAGATATGGAAACAGATATTACTTGGAATTCAATGAATGTATGAGAAGAACATAGTTGGAATTAAACCACTTGTATACTTCAATCATTCACTCATTGATAAACAGTGATATACACGAAAGGCAAGGAGATGGAAAACCAGTAATAAGAAGTTAGCAGTAAATGTACTTTATGGTAATATCCCTAACTAATAACTAATATTGTGTGATGGTATTTGAGAGCAACACAGAAAGCTTTACTAAAAATATTTTATAACGTGATTGTGTACGCAAGGTACATTACAATTGTGAACTAATACTGTGAACTATCAGTGCTCCAAACAGTGTTGCAATAATTTTTACTTGAAAATATCATGGTTCATATACTTTTAATTCTATATTTAAATGTTATAGAGCATACCATCACCATCATATCATGCCAAATAAATTATCTAAAATAGATATTTTGATAAAACATTTTAAAATTGTCATGCATTCCCACTTGGTTTATGTCATTCCGAAATAAAATAACACCTATATTGGGAAAATATCACTGACCAATATAATGCTAAATTAAATGAAACTTCAGATTATACCTGAGTGTCCGTTATATGAAAATAAAAACAAATGCAAAAGGAATTAGTTTTTCACAAAATAATATAACTTATTCCTGGTTACTAGGTTATAAGAGAGAGAAAGATGGTGCAATATTTTCAACCATTCAACATCGTCAATAGTAGATCAAATGTCAAGAATTTTCTGGGTTTTTCTATTATGTAATTTTGAAAACTGGAAATTATCTATTTTTAAAATACTAGAATAGTCATTAATAACTTCTGTCTGATTTCAAATCTTTAAAGTCAACATTGGATTGACATAGAACATATACAATACAGAGGTTATCAAAGAGATAATAAACATTAAATATTAGTGGCTTATCGCATAATGTCTGATATGAACAGTTTTAGAATAGCTTCAATCTAAATTATTACACTTCGGAATTAGGATCATCTCCAATTCATTACAATTCGCTTCAATAAGTTTTAATAAATTCAGCTGACTATGTTTCATGGAATGAATAATATTGGTGGTTAAATTTTAATGCAGAATTCAAAGAGAATCAAGCTTAAAGAGTTTCTGGTAAGCTATAAAGGTTAAAACAGGACAATTAGTGTATGTATGATTATATCGAGGTTTTTAGAAGTATCCTGTAATGAACGAAGAGATAATATTAAAGGTAAGATTAAATCACTCCACAGAATAGCAACCTGTCAAAAACACATCTACATCATTAAGTGCATGAATATAAGAGAAAATCAACACTGACTGAAAGAGAGTTATGTTCAAATGTGTTAAAATACAATTAAAAATATCAATAAAATATATAACAATCAGCAAGAGTGACTTTAGAATAACCAAGGCATTCATAATGTTTAGAATTATGGTATCTAGATATCAATGATATAGACACACCAACCATTTTCTTTCATTCTGATATGAAGAGCCATGTTCTTCATTTAAATGAATGAATAAACACACAAATATTAATTTAAATCTATGTGAAAATAAATAAATTTGCAAAAAAACATGCCATTGGTCATTACAAAATTACCCCTAAAATGTTTTTCAAACTTTAGGAAGTGTAGAGAAACCATATAATAGCTATTAGACATAAAAGCTATAATATATATATTCAATGTCCAAAAATGATTTTCATTCTTAAAAACATTTCATGTAATATTCAACAATTATTTCTTTTAATTTCACATTTTCTATTACCTGATCTTGTCCCAACATTGTCATTTTGTTTGGATTATGTGTACCATCAGGATTATCACCCAGCTCTTTCAGTTCCATTCCATTCTGCAAGGATTGTATATTTCTCTAATAAAACAATCAAAGTAAATCATGAAACATGTATCAATCATTATCATAATATCAAATCTGTATCTATCTATTAAGCATTACGTTTTATGCAAATTATATACAATCTATAAGATATTTGCATTTAAATTAGATACTTACTGTAGAATTTTTTTTATTTACCTTTTTACTATATAACATGAAAGGAAATTATATTCTTGTTTGCAAAGCCATTATACAAATGTAATATCATGATATGCAGAAAAAACAAATGAGTGAGAAGATATTGAATGTTATCTATTATCAGGTATGTTCAATTACTATGAAATATATTTTATCGAAATAGAAAGATGATAGTATTATAGAATGAAGAAAATTGCCCCACCACCTGTAAGAATTTGAAACAAACCACCCAATACTGTTCAAGCTACATTTTCTCAATAGATGCTAAATTCTAATATACAACTTTCTACAGTGTAACTCAGTAAAACCAGTACATTTGTCTAAAATTGCACAGCAATGCTTGCAATGTATCATTTTATTTATCAAATTCCATCACCTATTAGTTAACATATGGTAACTAATTTTAGCTAGCGTTATTAGCGACCCTATAGTCATAATCTACAATAATCTATGAAATAAATGTAATCACAAGCATAATGATTCAATTTTCTAATGAAAAAAATTAATGGTCCGTCCTCCATTTGTACATAGTCTCGATTGGTACCTTCAAATTAATTCTCAAAATTAATTCTTCATCAGAATCTGTGAAAGAGGAGTTGATATAACCCTCACTAGGCGCTGTTAACTAAAATAGGATTTTTAGACAATTTGTTTAACTGAAATCCAAAAATTAATAGTAAGCTCAAAATGAGTTGTACATCACTCTTTTTCTCCAAAGTATTTATATTGAGAGATACAAGTCTGGAACAAAGAAATGTATTTTCCTTATGTGCAATACTGATAAAGGTTATGATGATGTTGATGTAAGCCAATAAGTATTTTAATCATATGTCACCTGATTCATGTCTGGTTCCTCCATTATCGTCCCATTGTCACCTGGACCTCTTCGCTTGTTGTTTCCTCTGCGATTAGAATTTTGAATTCTTGGATGGTTCTTGTCAATGCTATTGATAGACAGACAAACAGAGAACACAACAATCACTAAAGCGATACCAGAGCAAAGATTTACAGTCTGGAAAAGTGTGGGCATCTGGAAATTATGTATGCAGTACCATACGTTGAAGCATTTTAGGATACTATCAAACTTGATAAATTACACAAAAAGTCAAATAGAAAATTATTTTCCCCACACTTTTCAACAATGAAGAGTTGACTAATATTTTATCACATGCAACACATTAATAGTTACGTAGAATCACAAAAAGTGTGCCAATTTTTATCTACCACAGGTATAGCGAATAGTCAGATAAGAGAGCTATCATCAATGATGTTGACCATCGTATGGGTGGAGATGCTTAATTTGCTTATCTTATCTGTTATTTGGACTTAATATTATAACATAACAGTGTAGTGAAAAATTTGTTATGAATGGTCTTTCTAAATAAATACAATAATATGTTTTTCACATTTGGGTTTGTCCCACTATATACTTGTTATGGCATGCTGCTCCTTACCAATTGGGATTACCACTATGCTACCAAAGAGCCTGTTTTGTGGTATTTCATGTGATTGTGGTGGGATAAAAGCTTTGGACCAAGACAGGAAAAGATGATTGTCCCACTGATATGTGAATCAAACTAAGGAATTGTTAGAAATAGGGCACAAAATGGTAAAATATTCTTTAAACAGTGAGCTCAGCCCATCAGTTTGTGACGCTTCTATGTGTCACTTTGATTTATTAACCTTGTCCCTTATTTATACATGTGATATTACATGAGCAACACTAGTATTAAGTTTTACCAATCTTTCTACAAATACCAAGAGAAATATTTAGAAATACAGACTAATGTACTACATCTAATATTTTGGGATGCTATAAAGTAGACGAGACTTCGGTGGATATTAGCCTTTGAACCTTCAGGATACCTTACCGAACGAACCTTCAAACGTTCATTGATAGGGAAGCAAATAATGAATTTACAACACCAGTCAGCGATGGAAGTTGCAAAGGAAATCGGAATGTTGCATAATATTGTGTACGTGATTACATTCCATAAACATATATCTCAACTAGCAAACATGCTTATGTAAATAAAAGCCACAGAGCAGAAAATTAGAGGCAAAGCTAAAACAATATTTCATGAATGAAGCCCATAAAAAAAATTCAGTTTTTCTTTCGTAGATTTGTCTCAGAGCTGAATCATTTTGCTTTAACATCATAAATTTGGGAAATCCCCTACATACTCATGGTCAATTGTCAATGCCTAATAAACCTGATTATTACATAGGTACCAGTTGAGTAACTAGTCTTAATGTTGGATGCTAAGCAAGTTCTCAACTTCAATGACCAGTCAGCTGTAGGAATTGACCACGAGATTGGAGTGTCAATCGCAAAATTGAGCATGCTGACGTCTGATTTACCCGAACGAAGTGAGGGTAAATCAGACGTCAGCGAAGATTGATTGACACCAATCGAGTGGTCAATCACCATTCTATCATGACTAAAAATCCATTTTATCTTAAAATAAATCATATTATAACATTCTCATTGCCAGTCAATTTCGTTTGTTTTGAGCGCGCGGAGACGTCAATTTCGTTTGTTTTGAGCGCGCGGAGGCGTTAGTCTAAACTGTTGCTCTCCGCTACACGGAATATGCCTTGCGTCGTCAGCGGCTGTATTGATATTGTGAGGAGTTTAGACTAGCGCCGTGGTTTTTTTTTGGAGCGTGTTTTCCATCGCAAAATTGAGCACACTGATTGACCAATCAGCGTGGGTTATTGGCGGTGATTTTTGCACGGAATGATAGAATGTTCTCTTTCATGTTTAATCAATGCAGCCCAATAATAATTGTCCAGGCAAAGAGTTAAGTAGCTCCATGTTGATGCTATAATGCATATTACTATTGCTTACTGCAGTCATTTTTCTAACCTGCTTAATTATTAGTCACATAACAACTCCCTGCCTAAGTGATTAGAGTTTAACTTTAGGGCCTAACCAGTCATGAAGACTAACCAGCCACCATGATTAGTGCTCAGTCACTTGATTATGTAACATACACTTGGTCACTGAATGTACACATCTTTGTTTAATTAACAAGTAACATTACATAAGTCTTGCTTTAAATGCTTTTCAGACAGAATTGTTGACTAGTATAGTGGTCAATTGACCATGCATGTATAAAATTAGTAAAAGTTAGGGTTATTGAAAGGTTCAGTTGTAAAAATAAATGTAGAAGGTACAGGTAAAGGGACAAAGGTTCAAAGGTTTGCTCCATCGTTACTATTAAGTGAGAAAAATACATTATTTATAGAGAACACAACAATTACAAGTACCAGCCACATAGATATTACTATTACACTATTGCTAAAAAATAACTGTCCCTTTTATATTTAAATAGGACACAAATTGTAATACACACTAAACATCATAAATTTTACATTGAAAAATTATTAAATATACTATTTTGCATTTAATTGGAATGTTTTATTACAAGAAGCGATTGGTTATTACTGTAATCATATATATCTTCTCAATGAAGGCAAAATAAAAAATGCATATATATTAAGCAAATTACTGTTCCATATTTTTTCACATTTTCACGAGAATTTAATTATCTGGTGCTGCAAGTCAACTAGACCAGCGCCAGTAGGTGCTACTTCAGACCCAAGATTATCGTGATTGATGGTGATTTGGCTTTTTGTGGTGTTAAATCCATTGTGCTTGGCAAATGTTGGCAAGTAGAATAAACTCGATGCATTATGGGTTTATGGGTTATGCCGTCACACAGTCATTTTATTTTGAAATTCACAAAGGTGGCAAAGGTCGCCAAATTGCTATCAACTTGTTGCCACTTGCCAACTCTAAGGGATATCAGCCATCCGCGATCTGGTTCAGACAGCTGGTATAGACCAATGCTCCACCTTTAGCTGAAGACATCACTATAGATTATATAGCATCTGATTTCTCTGATAGTTTTACAGGGTGATTTTAGGAGGATTTACAATAAGAGAGATTGCAAGGAAATTCAGTGTCAGGTTGGCTGAACATAAGAAGGACATGGAAGTGAACAAATACAGGTATGAGGACCAGAGTATCCTGACTGTCCTCTGCCAATGAATTAATAAGTCTGCTATCACAGATCACGCAGTCCAGGCAAACCACATCCCGACTGAGATAACAGTAGAGTTGACCTAAAGAAGAGCAATCTACATGAGAGACAGATTAAGGAGGCTATCACAATCAGAACATTACAGACTATAAACAGCCCCCCCTACCCGAAGTTGTAGGAACTTTCTGTGACGTTAAACTGTGCAACACCTCCATGTGATGTCATTCTTGAGGATAGTCTTCAGATGACAAGACCGAAAATGTCAATGTAAGTTTAAAACACTGGGTTTATCAAAAATCATTCTGTAATACATATAATCATAGTTTGATAAAAAAGGTGAAGTAGAGTGACAGGAGGAAGTTCACGAATTACACCAGGCCGTCCCCATATATGATAGAAGAAGCCTTGGTCAGTGAAGTGAACGAGTGCATTGCAATCTAGGCATCCGAGATCGAAGTCCTCTTCCCAATGATGATGAAGAATACTATATGCCCATGAAGACACAGACGGTGCGCTATGGCCATGGTAGCCTGAACTACCAGATCTTCAACTATAGATCTTCAACTATATATATATCTTCAACTTCAACCATAGGCTTGCTCCAAAATGTTTCGTCAGTTTTCGCCAATCTGCACCACGACACAACCATTTGATGCCAAAATCCTCCCTGTTGGTACCATTCATAGTATAGGAAAAGACAGCTACTTTGTGCTATTTGGTGCAACTTGGTAGGCACTTGCACTAATTGCTTGTTGAAATAGTGGTGACAAAAATGTTGAAGTTTGAAATGATCTTGTTGCCAAATTCAATTTTTGTGCCACCTAGAGCCAATTAGGAGGTTTGAGCCACCACATACCCCTACATACCACAGTAAACCAAATTGGTGACATAAGCCACTACATCAAATAACATTGGAACAAACTAGCACCAACTGGCACTTGCCCAGCAGAATCCTAGCATAATAATTACTGATATCTACCTATAACCAGTTTCAGCCGGTCCACCATTCTCTTCTGGTGGAGCATTCAGACTAGTTGTTGACTTTGATTCTGGCTCTGTTTTCATAACACCCATCAATCGTCTAAATAGTGATGGGGGTCGCTGAAAAAAAATCATTGATAGGATATCATTTCATTATGATGCAGATAAACATATAAGACAGCTGCAAAGCAAGAATGAATAACGTGGTGTTCATAACAATTCTGTGCTTGAAATTGCAAGGTTGGTACATTGGATATAAAGATTTTACAATGGTTTATAGGGTATAAGTATCACAACTGGTAATTTGTGCATTTAAAGGTTGAATAAACAATAAGAGGTAGCTCTAAGTGTGTCAAACTATGAAGGTAGTGTTAACCATTAATTGAAATAAAATATCTAGTATCCCAGTAGGACCTAAAAGACTTCAATAGGAAGCTTGAAAACTACATTTTATTGGGAGTATTTTCAGAGTAGGTAACAAATAAATGAGACTTTAAGAACTACATATAACAGTCCACACAGGGTTTCAATATTGTAAAAATATTGAAGTGCAATGATAAATAGGCACGTGGGAATGTAGTAACACAAAAAACTGTATCAAAACTTATGTACAAGGCATATTATCATGCAAATCACATTAAGATTTACATTTTAATCCATAATATTATCTTCATAACATACAAATGGTATGATACTGCCAAAAGGCAAAGGGAAAATTTTCATTCAAATTGGCATTTCAAATAAATCTTGGTAGGGCAAACATAAGCATGTGCAATTAGGTGTTCCAAGTGCATGACAAGTACTGCAAAATAAAAAGTTGGCTATGATCTATAAAATGTGTTTTAAGAGAAACGGGTGCACAATAATTGGATACAATACTAGCATTAGAAGCTAGTAAGTTTATTTTTTAAGGCAGTCATTGGATTACTAGGCAATCAATTCTTCTGGACTTTCATTTCCCCCATGTCAAGGGATACTGTTATATATGCAATCAAAAACCACCTTGCCACCACCATTTTATATAAAATTCCACCTTGCCACCACCACTTTCATAAAATTACCTCTGATGATTGTGATGATTGTGACACTTGTCTTGATAGCTAGAATTTTATGTGAAAAGGACTATAACTTTATAAAAAAATATATAGTCAGCAGAATCCCTCAAATGTAGAGGCTACACAATTTTCTAAATACTAGGCTTACAAGTATGTGAAGTTAACAATTGGGTATTGTAACTGTACATCTCTCATCTATACAGTTACTATTCAATTCATTACATAGTATATTTACAAATAAAGTTTAGCAAAAACATGCTAGGCAAATTATTTATTATCAACATTAAAAATGCTTTCGAACTGTAGAAACATGCAAACTATAAATATAACCAAGAAATGTTAATGACTATTAGTCATTAAAACGGTAATGTTTTGCATATAGAAATATAAAAAATTGTTAAATATATGAAATTCAGACTTTTATTGAAAGAAGTTAGTGATTATTGCAAAATTATGAAGTCTGAATTTCAGATTGAAAAGCATGCACAAAATTTCAAAATTGTTTTGACCCTTGTTTATAGGTCATGATCAATGGCCAAGGTCATGTCCCACCATTGTGTACTGACCTCCTCATTATTTTTGTTGATCTGAAATTAAGCATGAAGATGTCAGGGGTTCTCAAAAAGTGCACAAGCTGGGGTTAGTAGGACAAAAAATAGTAAGGAACTCATAAGTGTCTGGTACTGGTGTTAGCACCTCAATAAAGCATTATGATTTTTTTGATTCTCATAATTTTTTATGATTTAGTGAGGCTTCATTGGTCAACATTCATCATATATATTTGTATGTTTGCTCCTAGCCTATGCCCAGATTTTTTTTATCATCAAAATGTTAAATTTGGAATAGTGAAAAATATAATAGAGCTAATACCCAGAACATTCTGTAAGATTTATACCGGTAATATTAGGTAATTTAATAACCCAGTAATAATTGATTATAACATTGAAAGATCTATCAATTTTCAATATAATTTGAGGCATCCAATAATGCAATATTTATGCATTTCATCTAGAAGATATTCTTTGAATGCATTGCATATTTTATGTGTCAAAACCTCAATTTCTCTTATTTGTGAGAATCATATGCCAAAGTGAGATGTTTCTTATTTATTTGGAATTATTTAGAATGGTAGATATTTGATTGAAAGCATGCAAATTATTTTAGGTTAAAGTTGTAGCAATTAAATGCAATGGTTTTAAGGTCTAATTCTACCAAAATGAGGACAATATCAATAATTATGATAATCTAATTACAGTGAAAAGTTTCACAACAAATTCATCAGAATGAAAATAATAGTGTGCTTCAAAAATAATTTTAATCGTCTCGATGATACAAACATAAATGACAGTTAAAACGAAATGATAAAAATAAGTCTACTGGCATTGATAGTGTAAGAAAATAATTGTTATTTCTGGTAATAAAACATAATTATATGTCAACTTAAACATAAAACAAAATAAAGTCGGTCAACCGCATATTGGAAATTCACATACCATTCCTAACTTTGAACCAATTTTGGATTGGCTAGCTTTGTATGCTTTCCAGTTTTCAGCAATAAGAAGTCCTGCATATATCTTCCCAACAGTCATCTTTTGAAATGTCAATTCTACAGAGAGAAATAAAGTAATATATTGGTCTTGTCTATTTAATAGCAAAGTTTGAATTGAAACTGCAAATATTAAAAAAATATCAAAGGGAAATGCAATAATATTACTGTCAATTCAGTTCCAAACCTAGAGGCAGTCACATACTTATTAAGTTATTAACTTCTTAACATATACATTATATGTTATCATATACATATAATTGTAATGCATTTTCCTCTGACAAAGAACTGTAAATGAATTTATGAATTTCAAAAATAAAATTCTTTATTAAAATATCAATTTGAATAAAGCTATGCTATGAAAAATTAATTGAGTAACCAATTGTGTGGCAGTATGACTGGCTAGAAAAAGATAAAAATAAGAATGGTTGCATAGATATATTTTTGAAGATTAGGTAGTAATGTTATTAGCACTTTTGTGTGGCAGTATGACTGGCTAAAATCTAAAACAATAAGAATGTATTTCCTTGATTTCTTTTAGGAGTTTCAAAAGTTAATTAGTAATGCAACAATGTCAATAAAGCTATCAAATATTGAATAATTTCAAAGAAGAATGGTTGTATGTCACTGATAAATGCATAGTTTGAATGAAGCCTGCCTGAAGGGAAAGTACATTTTTAAACATTAGTAGTTGAAGATTCCTTTAAAAATCTAAAATAATGGCGAAATTTGAATTCAGCATGCCCAATGAGGCAAGTGAAATTGCACATACTAGTCTACTACCCTTGTTACACAATCTCATTAAATGTATAATGTCAAAAATATTAATAAAAAAGATCAGATAGTGGCTTATTCTCTAGTTTGAATTGCTTTCTAGATATGAGCAATGACTTACAAAATGTGTGAATGTTCCCTTGATAATGCAAGACTAAATTAACAATAATAATATTTGGATTTTTTAGACACACCACACCACTTATAGTGTTACCGGTGGTTTACAAATCATAACATATATTTTCATATTTCATTTACACATAATTACATACAAAGAGTTCACTCCATTGCTAGTTACTAGTATATTGGTCATTTGTTGACTTTGGATGGAAAGTACGTCTCAGGAGGGACCTCAACTGAATCCATATCATTTAGTCCTGGTCTTATTTTTGATGCAATATATATATATATATATATATATATATATATATATATATATATATATATATATATATATATATATATATATATATATATATATATATATATATATATATATATATATATATATATATATATATATATATATATATATATATATATATATATATATATATATATATATATATATATATATATATATATATATATATATTACTTAAATTCAAATTAAAAACTACATTGTAAATTATTAAAACTACCACGTTCATTGGGTGGAACCATCAATGAGAGCATTTTCTTTGCATGGATGGGCCAGAGAGCTTTGATAGTTTCCCTCAACTCCTCATCTTTCCTATCCATTTCTTCAGCTATTGGTGTATTGAAAACATATTAAACATGAAAAACATATTATTAAAGATATGGAAAGTAAGGCTTCTTAAGTTTAAAGCGGAGCTAAAGCAAAGTATTTTCTTATTTAAACATGGGATAACATACTGGTAACATCCAAGTTTAAATGATTTTTTAAGGCTAATACAAGCACTGTAATAAATAAATTGTAAAAATACTGTGTCATAAAAATACAGTCAACTACAGATAACTGCTGCACATATAAAGTAATCAATATGTTAGAACAAAATCAGATGAAAAAATACAAACTTTTCTTACACAAAGGAATTGACTTAAAACAAATAAGCATCAACCTGACACGCCTTTGAATGAATGTTGATCAAAGAGTGTTTTCACGAATAATGCCATTAAAATTTGAGAACTGGCAGTTGAAATTAAAATTTCTACTACACTGTATTTTCAATGACCACGACTCACAAGAGCAAGGGCTGACTTCCAACAATGATATGTTATAATATATATTAATTTGCACACTATTCAGTTTCAGTTTCCAAGCAGATATCCAATAGATTTCATCTTGATGTTAAGTTTCCGCTGATATGAACATTTTAAATAAGCATTCAGATTATTAATGTAATTACGATTACCAATATAGACAAAACGGATATTTCAAGTTCATATAGATGAAGATTTTGATTGTGGAAGTCAGACTCGCCAAACAAACACATATGTGTAAGTAAAAGCTCCATGCCAATGAATGTGAGAAGTGATTTTACCAGTCCTGGGCTCCTCACCTGGTCCCATTTTTATACCAAGTGACTCTCGGATTAAGGCAAAAAGTGTTGTAGTAAAGTTG
>CM032660.1:48520307-48774600 GCA_019095985.1 Streblospio benedicti | reverse complement strand
TGCTTGAATGATAAAAGTGTTTAAAATCACATTATCGAAATTAACGTTCATTCACGGATTTCCGTTCGACGGTCTACAAACTCTCTAGTAAGAACAATTAATTCAGAAAGATTATTGACTACTATTATCTACGAATATGAGAAATTTACTTACTCGATATGCAAGGCGATATGGGCACTTTTTACCAAAACCCACCGGAGGTTCCATATTTCTTAACATCTCATACATATCATTATAATTAATTTTTCCTCTGAAAATATTTCACAATAAAATGAAAAATTAACTCCAATAAGATTTCTAAGGAATTTATCAATAAATTCATCAAAATTAATATGTTAAACAAAATGTGTGGCTGTAGGACTGGCTATTTAAAACAAACGAGTGACTGTACATCTGGACCACAGCAATATTTGGGAATTTAGAATATAGTCACACATACTTGTTAAATTGTGATTAGATTGTGATTTATTAACATCTAGTCCTTTATAACATCATAATACTTACGAAGCTCCTGGGTCGTATTCACCCCAAACTCTGATGTATTCATCTAAGTGATGTGGGCCAAGAATCGAAGAGTCTCGGGTGAGATAGTCAAAGTTGTCCATAATGACAGCAACGAACAGGTTCAACATCTGTACGTACACATTGTGTTATTATATAAATTATGAAGAAACTTTCTTTTGATTCTATCATAGTGGTGATTGTCTTTTAGATTCTAAATATTTTTATACAACAGCATACTGAACAAGTACATGCATATCAAAACCTATGAATAAAGTGAAGGCTTTGTTTTTGGTTAGATGACTGCTAATTTTGTCTGAATAAATTGAATATAACTACTCACCAAAAATGAGCAGAAAAATATGAAGGACACAAAGTATCCAATAGAGAAATCCAAGCCACATTCATGTTTTCCACGGTTGGATGATTCAGGATCACAGAGTCGCCCACCCATACATGAGAGCATGATTTCTTGCCAATTTTCGCCAGTTGCACATCTATTAATTACAATGTTGTAAACAAAATTAGAATAACTAAAATGGGATAATCAATTACTAGCATAATGATTACAAACGTATAACAAATAATATACATATAATTCAAAATGAATTAAGTGTGAATACTTAAATCTTTATTTCATATGATTAATTTACAAAATCAGCTTTCAAGAAGTTGATTTGTATTCCAAATATATATAGATTATAAAATACACATATGTATATATGCTTGCAGGTGAAAAAAAAGTGCAATAGCATAATATAAAGAAATCAATCAATCTACTACTATGAAAATGCATTTAAAATGAATTAATGACAATGATTTAGAGAACGTCTTTTACATGCACACAGCTAAAAAAGCATTTTCTAAGTATATTACAGCTAAATTGTGCATTATAGAATTACAGTATGTAGAGTAACATAGAGAAATTCAAATTATATGTTTGGATTACAAAACTAATAGTCATAAAATGTATTTTGACAGAACAGTGAGAGACATCTATTAGTAAGTTAGAGTGCTTCACTTTTTCTTTTGGTTTAAACATATTTTATTCCAAAAAGTATATACAAACGGATTAGGCAACAGCTAATATGCAATATAAGCCTTCACCATATCTGGTAAGAATTAATGGGACGTTCAAATACATGTAGCAGAATGAAGAGAATTAATTACTCCAAGAAAATATAGGATTGTAGAGGGATTCCACTGACAATGTATAATACACCTCTTGGGAATTATACACATGTATTTCATTTGATTTCTTGATTTCATTTGCACCATTATAATTTAAAATCTATGCAAAGGTAAATTGTTAAATAAATAATGAAATTTAAATGAGGTATCGGGAGGCAAGCAATAACGATGATGTATAGAAATTCAGCAACCACCATCTTAACAAAAGAGTGAAAGAACATTTATGAACTAATTTAATGATCATGAAGACTGTTATTTAGTTTTTTTCACACTTTGAAAGAAAGAAATTATGAACATGTTGTAGATCAAATCAAATTTATAGCTTGCAATATTGTATCTACATGTACTTTAATAAACTAAGAGAGCAATTGAGCTTGATGAAACCTTATTGTTACCTGAATAGCAGGATAATAGCCGGAAGAAATGGCCGAAAGTTATTATGTCGGTTTATATCTGTGTGCGAGTCCAAGATAATGTTACCAAACAGCTGAAAGTAGAATATGCCTTCACCTCACAACTGCACTACACGAACTGCAGATTACATGTTACCTGTACACACTGTAGCAACTACCCCAACAGAATGCATGCTTCATGCAGCGTCTCATTTTGCCCTCATCTTTATGAATATTCATAAAGAAAAGAGACAGCACTGAAAAGGTTAAATAAATAAGTCCCTCCCAAACTAAAATTGCAACAAACAGAAAACTAAACTAAAGCTAATCCCAACTAAAATAGAACCAAAACCATTACCTGAATAAAAGCAAAACAGCCATGATGAAAGTGCGGAAGTTATTGTGACGGTTGATGGCAGACAAGGAATTCAATTGGATATTTCCAAATATCTGCAAAACCGTTAAGGATTGCAGGAAAGTAAAAACCATGCAAAAGATGCCATCAAAATAGGAAAGTTAAGATAAAAGTAGAAAAACAAAACATGTATGTTCCATGCACCAGCCCTTGTGTGGAGTATCAAACTGCAAATTCAGTTAAGTTTTCACCAGAAATACCTCATTCACAATAAATATTCTAAGCAGATTAACTGTGTCAAAAGATGCACTGAGTCAATAATTGTATTTCTGATGTGTTAGATAATTCCTAAAATAAATGATCAAACATGAAGAAAGAACACGCACACCTGTGAGTAGAAATGAACAACACAGTAGAAAGGTGCAAATATAATAAGATGCATATTAGGTGAACCAACACCACGATGATATACCGACTCCATGGAAACCATGGAAACACATGTACCTGAAGAGTAACAAAACGCCCATGAAGAAAGAGCGGAAGTTGTTGTGTCGATTGATCTGCTCAAATGGATCAAGTGCAATATTGCCAAATATCTGAAATTTATTACATTGATACAAACAAACTAAAGATCAATTTTACATAATAAAACATGTATAGATGATAGTGGAGATAGTAGTTACAGGAGAGAGACCAGGAGTAATAATCACATCAATACGGACACAGAGGAACACTTCAATCATGCTGATTTTTTCCACTGGTTGCTGTTGTTTTTTCAAAATCAAGAATAAATTTACAAAAGCAACTCAATATATAAACCCCATAACATATGAACTGAAGATTTGCTACCAGTGTATACTCTTATATTCAACATTACTAGTGCATAATTAAACATCTTTGGAAAGGTTTATTAGCTTTAGTTTATGTAATCAATTATAACACACTTACACATACATAATTCTTTAAGGACAAGATATACCTATTTTTAACAAAAAGAGAAACGTTTTGATGACATATATATTCACTCACAATTTTCTCTGGTTTGGGAGGGCCTATGTATTTATAGTTGGATTAAAGATCACAAATAATTCATATTTTCTATACAGATATTGCCAGTTGAGTCTGCATCATGGTTTACGAATTATTGTACCGGTACATCTTAACTATAGACCACAATTATAAATGACCTGGAGCTCAGGTTCTACCTTTTATTTCAAAAGAAAATGCATTCAATATGCTTAATATATTCTTTACAAAATCAGCCTTGAAACTTCGGAAAACTGTTGAAATATTACATGTACTTAGTACTTACAAATTTATTATTATTAGTTGTTTGGAAATAATGATATACAATGTAGCATTAGTTGTTTGAAAACAACTTTCTAGCATACCTGCATGCCAATTATGGCATAGATGAAGAACAGCATAGCAATAAGGAGGATGACATAAGGCAAAGCCTGAAAGACAAAATGAAATAATCAGTGACACTTGTATTGTATTATAGTGACAATAACTTAAAAATGTTAAAGCGCTCATTAATAACACAGATCACTTGTATTGAGATCAAAACTAGTTGAATTTATGTTTACTTTGTAATTTTGGGTAACTAACTCAAAATTTGTATTTATTCCTTTCAAGTTCAAGTTAAACAGGTACAACTGCATTATTACCAGTATATGATTATGTGTACACCCATGTATGAATGATTCTATGTATATATGATAGTGAACATAATTCAGAGAAATATCCCTCTTCCATACCTATACAATCATTTAGTTTTATAGATCATAATAAACATTACTAAATACTCATGACAAAAAACGTTGCTACACCACAACGATTTGCAATGCGGGCATTAAACTGAACAAAATTGAGAGTACAGCTTGCTATTGGCAGGATACCGGTATTGTGAAAGAAGGAATAAAATTGCCTACAAAATCTCTTCAAAAACAGCCCAACTGCTTGATAAAACCATGTTCTTTTAGCAACATATTTGGTGATTAAACTTATTGCTACTCTTTACCAATTGGGTGGTGTAAGGCAGTGCAATGATTTGCCCTGAGTAAATAAAATCATCTTTAAAGTCAAGGTATAAATAGGTTCTTATGTGTAGTTCATTATATCAAATATTTGTTAGAAAAATAATTGAATTGTAATTTTAAGTAATTGACCAAATACCTTAAATGACTGCACAAATGTCCACAGCAGAATGCGGATTGTATAGCCCTGACGGAGCAGTTTAATCAGTCTCGCTGCACGGAATAATCTTAGAAACCCAAGGCTGATGAAGTTGTTCTACAAGTAATCATGTTCACATACATGTATATATTATTACGATACAAAAGGAATGCTTGTTTAACAAACAGTATTTGGACTAAAATATAGTCACAACACAGTAGCACAACATCTTTACATTGAGAGAGAAAAAGTCCACTTCTACAATAATTTTGTTAAAATTTTCTGTATTTCCATTTATATTCATACACAATATTAGTTCAAAATAAATCCCATGTTACTGAATGTTTTTTTGTGCTTATGCCTCCACCCAAAAAATGCCAGCACCATACATAAGATAAATAAAAATCTACAACCACATTTAACCCAATGCACCAACCATAGGCATCGTGAGTATATTTTAGACTAGGAAAGATGACACATCTATAAAAAGAGGAAAATAAGATAATGATTGGTATTTCATCATTTAATGAAAATAAAATGTTCTGGAGAAGTGGAAATTAACCCTTTAATTTTGCAAATTTTGTTAATTACTTAAAAAGGTTATATAAAATACGTTAAAGGGTTAATACGCATAAGAGAGGGGAAACAAACTTTAAACCACAAAAACAAACATTTTGATTTTAAAGATTTACAGAACATCAGTTGAAAATTACAATGGAATGTTACATATATTGTAGAGAGATTTGAGATAAATTATGAAATGATTAGTTTAATTATCCGTAACAAAATAAAGGATAGAATTTTACAAAGAGCAAAAACGACACAAACAGTTAAAAGTAAAAGTAGTGTAAAATAGAAAAAAATACAGAGAAATATTCAATGAAAAAATGAATTAGTGATGAAATTACCCATGGAAAACACATGATACATATAGAAGTTGCAATAAAGATATTTTCCACAGATAAGTAATAATATCATTAAAAGGTGCGTTGTAGTATATCTAAAAGGTAATTCTGTGCATAGCACTATGTCATTCACATGGGATTTACATGTATACCTACAGGACATATGCAGAATCCAATACATAACATTAAGTGATTACCTAGGTTTTGTACAAAACAACATCACAAGAAACCAACCTAACAATCACTTAATATAAACTTCACAGAACATTCTCTAATATCATATCCATTTTGCTAACGTTGTATATACACATTGAAATGCTTCAAGTTCAAGTCTAAAGTAGAATGAACAAAACCAAAAATTAACTGTTAGCCTTGAAACACCCTGTTCTATGCTCTATTTGATACTGATGCACAGAAATGACAATGTATTATTAGAAAATAATACATATATGGAGTAGTTCAGGAAAGTTGTACTGCTGCTTCCGAAAATTTGAATACACAATTCATCAGAAGCCATATGCACTTTTCCAAACCCCTGGCCAGGTGTCATCAGGCCAAAACAGAAATGTGTTCATTGTCCTACTAAACAAATATAGACAATCGAGCCTTCAAACTCCTTTGTCTTTGGCAAACAGATGTTTTGCTAAACGATGGAGCTGTAGAGTGGAAAGTCATAATAAACAAACTGTCCATTAACCTAGTGCCAACATACAGCCAGACTTAGGGATGTGGGAGATCGCACATGCAATAGTTGCTGTACTGTAGCAGCAATCCACAACTGTGGTGACTGTCAATAGTAATGCCGTTTAAGTAAAAATGGACTTTACTTATCAGAAGCCAAAGTGTCTGCAGAAATAAGATGTCATGAACTTGAATGTGAAGAAAGAAGCAAATAAGCAGTGTTAACATCGACATTTGATGCCAAATATCAATGGCTGAAATGTTCAAAAGTATTTTTTTTTTTCAAAACACATATGTGATCATATTGAATGTTCTCATTGGTGTGAAATGGTGTCATGTTTAGAGAAACAGATTGGAAGTTTTGACGAAGTTATCATGATCATAATAAAAGCTTCCTGTAAGTTGCTGATATAACTCTAGGTATAAGGTAAAGAAAGATGGCATTAGATTAGAGGTTTATATGACTTAGATGAATAAATAATTTAGTAAAGAAGTTAGACACTGTCACCACAGACGTAAAAGGCTGCATCAGTACAGTGAGTGGTACGTAAGCACCAGAAGCAGGTACTAGTCACGGGTGTACATATTTGAGCCACAAACAATGTTTGAGCATTTTACACATAACTTTACATTATCAAAACAATGCCACAGACATACTATCAACAATATGTGCATAACATGTGTAAAAATTATTATGAAATTAAATTATACTTCATGTATGTAAGGCTTGTCTGTTCGCCATAAGTCATGAAATAGTCTTCATTCTATTGCCGCTCGTTGTTGTGTTAGATGGTTGATGGATAGATAAGTGAGGTAGGATTTAGTGTTGTATTTTTAATGTATTTGTGATACATTTTTGTATTTGAGATACATTTTATCATTTATAACCATGAAATAATAGCAAAATATCTTCATCAGAAGAAGTGTTTGTGGCTCAAACCAGTACCTGACTTTAAGGGCAGCAATGATTAAGCATTTATTATATAGAAAACACTGATGAGGTTCGTTGTGTGACCAATTATCCCTATCAACATGAAGATTTTCATACCTGGGGCTGCAAGGAAAAACAGTGTGAAAAATTGTGAGTGTTGTGAGGCAAGCATACTTTATCTTGGATATTGGGTAATTGGGTAATAGGAGATCCTGGTTAATCGGTCATGCAAACACATAGTGTTTTGATGGATGGAGTGAAATCATCTACTGGTACTTGTTGGCTGAGCAGATAGGGTGCGCCATTGAATGATTTCTTTTGAAAGGGTGATTGGTTTTCTGTGTTGTGTAAATATGTATGTGGTCAGATGAAAAACAGAAAAAAAGATTAGCAAAAATGTTCACTTGGATAAAAAGAAATCAAAAGAATTTCACGAGTTCATTGGACAATATAGAAATGCTTAGAAAAGAGTGAGAAAAACAGAAAAATGCCACGTCCTTCTCTTTAAACTATTGCCTATGTTTACAACATATATAAAATATAATAATCGTATCCAAAATGCCCCCGACTGGTTCACTAATGAAGAAGTGATCCTTGGTAACAATGACATTTACAGTGACCCTTATGGTGAGTTACAACAGCTAGCGTCTTACGTACTATTATACTCCATTCCTTTATTTGGACATCAGTCATAAACATAGATAAGAATAGTAATATACTTAATAAGAAAGGATAACAAGAAAAGTTTACCCTATGAACATTTTTAATCAATAACTTTGAAGGTCTGAAAGTATGATTGGTTAGAGGTTTGAAATAAAGTACACTTTAGTGAATTTAGAAAATCAACATTTAAAACATTTTCTAAATTCCCATAAAATGCATGAAATGAAGATGACAGTCTTATTTCATTGAATGTAATAGTTGCTATTTTACAATATACAAGGAAAGCAAAGAGCAATACATTAGGGATGATGAGGAGCAAGATGCATATGTTAAATACATGATGAATTAGATATTTTAAGGTTATGTTACCTACAAACATAATATGAAAAAAACAATAACTCTGTATTCAAAGTATCAAGCTAAAACATTGGAATTTATAAACTATTTTTCTTTGTATCAATCAGTCACACTTCTAACATGTTTGCAGGTAACAAACAGTAACTATAATTAAACACTTGAAGTTTAAAGAATATTAATTATCAATTGAGTACTTTTTATAAGATAGTTTAACAATAAATAATTGATAACGTAAGTAATAACATAATTGATCATATTAAAATAGAGGAGTCAAGTACCATATCTAAATTCATGACTATGGGTTTGCAAAAACCATGCAATCGTTCAAATTATTGTATATCTATATATAAATTATATGGTAATCATCATAATAGAGTGCAAATGGTTCCTTGAGTAAAAAAAAAATATAAAATGGGCAAATCATTTGCAACCTTATGAAGTCCCAAGTGGGTACATATCATGAGGTTGACATAAATATACAAATGTTTAATTGAGTCAGGGTTTTATCTGGATTAATGTTCTTAGAGCATAAGCAGAACTGTGTTGCTTCATTTTATTGGCATATTGTATATACTGAATAACATTGTTTATACTGAATAAGGGAAACTGTAGAAAGCACTGGATTGCCATAAGCCTCTGAAAAAAAGGACTGGGAAGACAAACTAATTTTTGTTTTCATTTACATCTCAAAATTGTTTGGACTAAGACGATTTCAACTATTTCATCATCTTCCAATTACAATACTTGCATTTAGCAGATTATCTGACCAGATCTGATACTAAAGCTTTAAAAACTCTGCAACGACTTGCTTCAACAATGCCAGCTTCAACAGGGTTCTTTCTATTCTATCGTTACTTTCAATTGTATATAAAACTAAAATCCCCCTTAAGCCTTGAATGTTTATTCATAAGACACATTTGTCATGCTTTGACAGAAAATGTTTAGTAACTATAAACTAAATTTACATGTTCCATAACGATAGAAAAAGTTAAATAATTATAAACTAAATTTACATATGTTCCATAGATTTAGTACAGATCTCTTAGTATTGAAGGAGGAGTGAAACGTCCAGCAAATAATATTAGGGATATTCCCATTTATAAGGAAGGTACTAGTGGGGTTGAGAAATGACAGTGAATGACAACTCCCACTTTCCCAGATAAAACCCCGAATAGGTTGTGGTGCGTATAGGATAGAATATTATTTGAAAAGTAATATTCTTGATAATTTGCAGGAAGATTCAGTTCAATTCATTATACATACTTCCATTTCCATCCTTTTCTAAATTTGACAATATCAATAAACGTTAATTTCATAATATACACATATATGTATTTATAGTATAGCAAACACATTGAAATTAAATTGATTTCTGTGAACCAAATGAAAAATAATGAGAAAATATGGTACCAGACTCACAAAGAAACCACATTTTTACTTCTCATCAGTCACATAATTTTTCACCGAATATTGAAATTTTGCATGGCATTCATTACATAATGACAGAGTTATCTATACACATGTACAAAAATAAAGACATCTACCTGAAACTCTGTTACAAGTACATCTGTAATGCTTCCTATCACAGTAATGAAGTCGAACACGTTCCAATGATCTCGGAAATAGTTCTGAAATAGTGTACAATCATACCAATTATCCAATAAAAATAAAATAAATCTAAAGTATTTCAAACAACTAATATGTTTTGAATATATGTATCTTTTTGAATTTACAATTAACAGACAAAAATCATATTTATGAATCATATAGCTTATATTTATTAATACGCAGTATGTAATAGTTAATAATAACAGAACTTGTTTGCAGAGAACTACAGAAATTTCTTTTAGAATTAGATCATTTGACTTACAATAACATTTTGAATTTGTTCATACTACTGGTACTAATCCACATGAATATATCTTCTTATCAATTGAAAATAAATGTGAATGTAACAAAAATATCTCATGAATCACAAGATTCTCTTTTAAGCTGACCAACGATACACAAATATCTTCAGTTTCAATTGTCTTTTAAATAATTGGAAAAGTTTTATTATATCTAATACAGTAGGACCAGTTTATATTGAACTCTGAATTGTGAGATAAAATGAACAAATAACTCTTGCATTTCATGATACCTTGCATTATAAATCACTGCGATAACTCAAAATTTCTGACACCGCAAATCTTTATTTACTCCCTTCAAGTTTGAGCTAAACGGGTCCAACTGTAATAAAATAATTTTATCTTACCTTGCACAAATTGATTTAGACATTAACAAAACAATGGAGGAAGCAAGTAATGAATACTTGGGACATAATATATAACATAAAACAATGCTTTCACTACATGGTAACTTGTACACCAAAATAAATTCTGAGAGCAATCAGCTACATGTATGCAAGTTTTGAAAAAACGAAACAAAGAACTATTTAAAACTAACAAAAAGATTGGTGGAAAGCTATATATTTGTGAATCTTCTATGCTCACATAACTCTGTATACTACAATTTGAAGTATGCGTGTTCGATCAATTGAATTAGAATTACATGTGAAGTTGCTTGCATTGCCACTCATTTAGGATGTTAGGTACTTACATTAACAATACACATAAGTATTTACAAGAACAACAATAATACTGTCACAATTTTCAACTAAGTTGCAATTGAAATGTTAAAGTCGGATGACTTTTTTGTTGCAAAACAATTTTTACCATAAATACTATGACAATTTTCACTTTGATTGACAGTTGAAAATGTGACAACAAATATGCTGAAAATTACTACCTTTGCTCCAAAGGCCAGTAGTTTTAGGACACACTCGATTGAGAATAACATGGTAAAAGCCACGTTTAGGTATCCCAAAGATTCGCAGTACTGTTTATAGGCGAGTGATTGGTTGTCATATGAATAGTACTGTTGGTGTTGATGACATGGCAGATTTAAAGTGGTCAAGGCAAAGGGAAAAGAAAAAAGAAAGAACATGCAAATTAAATATGTGCTACTACTAATTTCAATATCTAGATATTATAAAAAAGGTGCTTCTGAAAATAAAATAAAATTATACATTTCTAGCTCAAACTTGCATGTACGCGTATGTGGAAGTCAATTTTGAAATCCGCCTTCTAAATCAAATTTCTTTTTACAATACCCACAAGTTTGGCATAAGTGCCATGTAAAATGTCTGAACGCCATGATATATGTATAGTTATGCACGTATATGTATACATATATTCATACATGTTAATGGCACTTTCAGTTAATGCCACATCACAGTTACATTCCACTTGCACTGGAAAATAAGTGTTGATTGGTTGATACAAGATCAAGTCAATTTAATCTTTTTTACTCGTATTATATGTTAGTCAGAGACAATCACATTTGCAAATGTATATGTACACTGTGAGTGGCATGATATATTAATAATAAATACAATGCCTCCACTGCAAAGGGCCATTTAAAGATCCTTACCCTCACACCAAATGCCAAGAGCTTCAATATACACTCAATGGTGAAAAGTATCGTGAATGCAATATTCAGGTATCGTAGAGTGTTTTCATATTCCTGTGGTTGGTCATAGACCTTGACGATAAAACAACACAAAAGAAAACAACAAGGTCAAAATTAGGTTACATATAAAACAACAGAATTATTGCATGCATCTCATATGTACTATGATTAAACTTATTTGAATTTAAATTAAATATTCAAGTTGCGGTTTTTACAAGTGACTCTATGAGCAAATTCTTTGATGCATTAAGTAAACCTGACATGGATAACCATTGATACAATCTAATACTTTTCTCTATAACAATACACAGGGTTTATAGGATGTTTATTTTTCTATGTCATTACACAAAAGCTACAATGAAGATTTTAATGCTTATTTTCTATGAAGTTCAGTACCAGACAGTCTTAAATTACACCATATATGCCAAGAAAGTATTTGGAAAGCATTGTGCCAACCAGAACCTAGAATATATATGCATTCTGTAAGAATAGAAAAAATGGCAGCACATGAAGGGCATGAACTACAAGAACATATGAACAAGTCACATATATAGAGTGTAATTTGTTATTTTGTATTTCAAAAAGATAGAAGAAAAGGAGGGTACTATATATGAAGATAATAATATTTCAATGTAAGAATAAAGTCATGCATTAAGGTAAAACAATCAAGACACAGCATATATTAGGGTTAATTTAACAGAAAACGTTTGGTATTTTAAATCATGCACAATCTAAGAGAAGGTGAGAGGTGTAAATGCAATTGCTCATGCTCATTCTTAAAAAACAGTGGTCATGTGTATCGTGCTGAGAGTAAACAATTAGAAAAAAATTCTCAGAGTCATGATTTTTACATCACTCATTTACTAAAAAAATAGCCCCACCACATAAACAATTTTATTTTTCAAAAATAATTTTTTAAAATATTTTTTTTTAAACACAAAATGTTCAGAAATTTAGGCATATCTTTAGGTACATAAATAGAAACCGTCAGCCACGCGTCACTTCTGTAAATTCTGTGGTTCTATCTTAGATTATTTATCAACGTCGTACCAGCCTTCTTTTTTCATTTTGTGACCTTGTATTCAAGCAATTGATGAAAATTTTCTAACATCCATATTTGAGATTGTGTTTTCTTCTGTCATGAACGATATTACAATAGGTACAAGATTTTACCAAGTTTATGCCATAATCCAATGTTGTCAATCCATTTTTTTAAAGTGTTGACACAACAAAGATGTTTATTCCATTGATTGGATGATAACTGTATCTACAACCTCTCTTTATAAAATGTTAATTCAACAGAAAACTATTTATGCAATTTCTTGAAATTTCTCATATTATGAAATTAATACGCAGTAGTAGTATTTGCTGATGCTGAAAGAAGGTCCAAGGTACAGTGAAACCTGTCTATGTAGGCACCTTTATATTTAGGAGACCCGTATTGTATGGACACATTTCTCTTCTTCAATTACTTCAATGCCATATTAAAAAAACCTCTCTGTTCAGGACATCTGCCTTACATGGACAATTTTCATTTTTTACAAAGGTCTCCACATGGGATAGGTTCTACTGTATTTCATTGTACTACTTAATGGCTTTCATAATCCCCCAGACTATTTCACTTGAATAATACAGAAAAACCAAAACAAGAGTCCAGTGAGGCATTAATAAAGTCTCATGTGAGGCTACCAACATTTCAATGAATCACATATTGGTTTGTTGGGTTTGATAATTATCATCCTCCAATTTTTTATTGCTCTTTATATGCTAAACAAAGTTAAAGATATGTGCTTATTCCTTGAATCAACTTATCATGATGTATATAATTTTGCTATATTTTTTATCAGTATGATGTGATGTTTTTTCTGGAGCCTACCAAAAGTAGTCCTAATCTCCTTCATGAATATTCACACACATAATGAACTACTAATGAGCTGGGAATGGCCATTTTGTAATATCTGTCATAAAAGCTAGAGTCATATTTGAAATTACTATTTTTCCATTAAAAGGATATATTTCAAAATTCTAAGGCTGGTACGATTTAAAGAAATATCTCCTCTGTACAAGAGATGTGTTTCTATCTAATGACACACTATCAGTGGTTCAGTATATGTACCTAAACATGTGGTCATTATTTCACAAAAAATGCCTTTCAAAAACATTTTAATTTTTTTTTTCACTTTTTTAAAAAAATTGAGAAAAATTCTTAAATCATATTATACCAATGATTATGAAAATCATCTATATTAACTAGAAATGCAGTTCAATTCAGTCACAAAAAATACCTGAATCAAAATTTGATTTTGACTATTCAATCTATTACATCTAATTCCAATCTAACTCAGAATCGTAGACAGTATCAATAGAAAGAATCCCAATATCAGTTCTAGAAATGATAGTCTTCGCTAAAATTACTGTACCAAATAAAATTTGAACAGGCATTTTTATCATTATTCTTAGTATTTGTATGGCTGTATATCTTATCTATATTACATTGCCTGTTCTTTTACTTCTTGACAACTAAATGTATTTTAACCTATATTTATGTTATACAAATTGTTTTATATAAGCACAAGACATTCTTATATTTTTGGCTACCTTTATATATTTTAGCTATGATTAGGAACTTTATGTTCGAAAGCGCTCAGCAAAATTAAATAAACTTGAAAATTTTTAAATTTTTAAATCTTTGGCACTTATTTTGCACAGCAGTTAAGACGGCACAACACAAATACTAAGAATAATGAGAGGACCTGCTGCAGTTCAAATAATGAATTTGGCTTACATTTTTATCATGTTGTACAATATGTTCAATAGTACTAAAACATGAGAACTCACGCTGGCCATCCTTCTCCTGTCTGCACTGTAAACAGTGTTAATAAGCCTTGAGGGACATCATCATAGTGAAAATCCCACTTTTTCCACTCCCTTTTTTGTACCTCTGGAAGTTTTGAGCCATCGCTGTATACAAAAAATTCGCCCCTGCAAATATAAAACAAACATTACCGGTATTAAATAACAAAAAAGCTTGTACTGTATTGTTTCACACTCCAAGCAGTATTCACGAATGAACCATTTTTGTTTCACTGACAGTTGGCACCTTGCCATACAGCTGAGAGATTTGAGTGTGACTCCTCCACTGCACATTTCAAGGCTGTGCATAGACAGGTTGTGCATAGCTTTTCAGGCTAGGGATTTACAGATTTTGAAATTCTTCTCTGAGCTCAGGACGTATGATCCAAGATACTTTAAGTCAACTTCCCACTTTAGTGCCACTTGCTTTGTGGGGATGCGAGGCATCAGCTTAGGTGAAAGATAATGATTTAATATTGAGAGATTGAGTCCCAAACCTACCTTGGTGCGCGCTTTTTCCACACTAAGCAGCATATCCTAGATCTTCTTAATCTCAAAGTTTATTTAACAACTTGGGGGATGGGGTTTTACATGGATTACAAGACTACTATATGGACTGCATGAATAATTTGAAATTATGATACATATTAATTTTGTTAAAATAAATGCCTACATCTGCAGTCAGCACAGCAATTTGAACATTACTTACTGACATTCATCTTCGTAGCTCTTTGAAGCATCAGTGCAGTAAAAGAATCTTCCCTTGAACAACTGAACAGCAATCACGGCGAATATAAATTGGAACAGCATATAAACAATCATAATGTTGATCACGTTCTTCAAGGAGTTTACTACACAATCAAACACAGCCTGCAAATATATTATGTGCATAAAATAGGTAAATTGTAGGTTTGTAATAAAAGAATACTTGTTCTCTTTAAAAATATATCCAAGAACCATTTTCTTGAGTGAAAGTCTGTTGAATTGCTAATATAGATGAGAAATGTGTTAAGATTCATTTAGTACAAATTGGTCTCAAGATTTCAAAACATCCTGCAATTTCAGTCATTTAGAATCTACATATATGTCTATTATGTTGTGGCTTACAAGCAGTATTACAAAATGTTCTAGGTACAAGCAGTGTCAAGGTATTATATAATGTAAAAACTATTTAAGAGTAACTATTTTACCATACCTTTAGTTTTGGAACCCTGTTGATAGTTTTGAGGGGCCTGAGCACTCTGAGAACCCTCAATGATTTGATGGTGTTGAGGTTTTTTGCTCCTGATGCGCTATCACTACAAAATTTACATGAAATCACTTTACTCATTAGCCAAAAATATGTTTCTTAATGGGTATTTGGGAATAGATTGCAACTAATGGACAGAAAAAATATTTGTAGAATTACTATTAACTTAGACATTGTTTTATCAACATGGTGACATCATTCTGAAATATAAATGAATATCTGAAAAAGAAGTGATATTAGAAACCATGGTTAAGAAGTATACTTAAAAATAACACAGTTACAGATTAAGTTAAAAAGATTAGAAATTGATATTAAGTTGAATTCATAAGTTAGTCTTGTAGATTTGCAGATTGAAATTGTATTTAAGAAAAGTGCAGATATCTTAGATACATCTTACAGAATGTGACATGCAGTTTCAAGCATAGACTTGTAGTATATTATCAAAAAGTGTGTTCAAATAGTTAAAAGGCAGTTGAATGGAAAGTCATCACCAAGAAACTGTAACTTAAAAAAATTGACATTCTAGTGAGATTAAAATATTAATATCTTTTTTGATTTAAGACAACACTAAGCCAAAATTTTAAAGCCTCTACAGTATGTGCTATATTTGCACTTAAAATTTAAAACATATTGTTGAAATACTTGTATAGTTTTGTACCACCTATATAGTGCAAAGCATGATAAAATTCACAATTTTCTTATTGTAAGTGTACCTTTCTTCACTGAAAGTAATATTCATCAAAATATCATCAGATATTATTTCATTCCGATGGATTGATGCATAATATTTATTCAATATACATGGCCAACAGGCAGAATTTCAACATTTAATCAGTTTAAAACAGTCCAGTATATCACATCAATAAAAATGTTTTAATACATCATGATTTTATCACTCTAAAAATTCCAACACACAATTACTGCTGATTTTGAAAACAACAGCTGTGTTGTGTAAGTTATGCCTTTTTTGTTTATTCTTCAATATGACTATTATATAGAAATCTATAAAAATGTATCAATGGTGGTTTAGTGTGGTCTCAAAATGAAATATAAATCATATAATATGAATTACATGAACATATTGTTTCAAAATTTGTTTTAGCATTTTATTTGAATATAGAAACAAAACCACAATGACAATAACTTTAAGAAATCAATCGAATAATTCAACAAAAATATCACCAATTTAATCAAGTAATGCTATTACAATTCAAATAATCCATTGAAGATCTACAGGACCAATATCAAGATCTAATATTTGGCATATGACAGACTATGGTCATGCTTCTTATACAAAACTAGGGGCGCAAGTCTAGGCACTGTTGAGGGGAGAAGAGACAGAACTATTCCTAAGACTGGTGTTTTGTATGAAAAGAAATATGTGCATTTGTAAAAAAAATCCTGAAGAATAGTTTGTGTTTATTACACATTTTTGTGACATTCCAAGAATGTATTCAGCACTCGTTTCGAAAATAGGAATGGATTTCGATGGTGTATCAGGTTTTTTTTATGCTAAAGAACATCTTTTCAGAATAGCTTATTACTTTGGGAAATGAGAATATAATTTAGGATGTTAGATAAATAAACAAAAATGGAAAATGAAACAGAGAAACTTAAACAGGAATGTAAATGTTTGATTTAAGTCAGAAAGGTATGTCAAATTATACATTTCAAAATATCAAATGTATTTAGTATAATATGTCATCTAAACGCAATTATGCTGTTGAATAGTAGTATTATAAATTTAAGCATTATTGTAAATATCACTTTGTTAATCACTCGTTACTTTCAGATATTAAGTTTGCTGTCATTTTCCCCGACATATTTAAGAATCTAAATACGACTACAGCAACTGATTCTAAAACACGGAATGGAATACTGTCTTGATACTAGATCTAGATAAGCATATCTGGGTTACTCCAAAAATAGTACACATTTAGTATGGTTAATCCCCAAACTGAAAAAATACTACAAAAAGTACTCAGCACTAAGTGTTACTGACAATAATGCAACTTGAGGACAACGTGATAGCTGCTGGCCTACAACGGGCACACGACTAGGACTCATAAGCTGTGCTACATAGCACCACAAGCACTGACACCTAGTGGTGGACTCAATTCTCAACCAAGCTACCACTGAGTTCAATGGTGATGAAGTAGTAATAAAATCTACTTTACTGCTATTGAGATAATTAATGATACGGATATTGAACTTGTTAATGAAATGAAAATTGTTTACACAAAAAACAATTTTGTAAAAACAAAACAACTTGTCACAACGAAATTGTCTTCACGTGTGGAAATAAATCAAATTGTAAAATGAAAAGTTGTGTAATATATATGATAATGGCGGCGAATATAATACACCATTCCAAGAGTGCTATTTACCCTTTGGACCTATGTTCAGTTCGTTGACAGATCAGAGCCAGAGCATAATGAAAAAGGCAAACAATGACATGTTAATATATGTTGTGGTGAAGAAAGTAGCCGTAGTGTATAGTGCTACTACTGGCAAAGAGGGAAGGTCTTCAGTTCAATGAATAACACATATGTGGCAGCATTGCTAATTGTGATTACTTCCAGTATATTCATTCTGTTTAAAAGAAAATATACATAGTAAGATTTTTAAATACATATACTGGTATGTACTACCTTTAATCAATGGTCACATATGTAAATTCCAACTGAATCTGTTGAGAATGCAAAATCACCATTATATGAATACAATCATATAACAATTATAAAGTAAAAAGTATGTAAAACTGAAAAATAAAATATGTTAAAATGATTTTCCTACATAGAAATCCATTGCATTATGAATATTAGTGATAATGCATTCAAATTTCCTTTTTGGGATCAACAAATTGCAGAGGTTGAGGAATTGTGCACCCATTGGATAGTTCAAAAGCAGCTGGTGTGCATTCTTAACATGTGTGTATATATACCATCATACCTTTGCAACGTTTACATGATTTATCTCTAGATCAAGCAGTAATTCATTTATTATTTGTGCAAAGAAAAACTAAATACTATTTAAGCTATGCTGTACAATGTTTTAAAATAATTTCTTCATATATAAATATATATAAAATTAATCACTGCTTGTTAAAATGTGTGAAAATTTAGTTATTTACATGTGCATAATAATGTGGTTACATGAAAAAAAAACACCCACAACCATATGCATAAATGATGGACATCTGGAATAAATATACCACAGGGAGTAACAACAACAGTCCATCAATATATTTGTTATCTCATATTGTTCAGATGCAAAATAGCTAAGAGTACTCACGTGAAAGCAAAGGCCACTAAGGCACAAATGACCACTGTAGCATCTAGGATGTTCCACAAGTCGCGACAGTACGAGCCTGGGTGAAATAATATCCCCAGGTCTACCACCTAAAACATGATAAAAATATACACAATTTTATTTCATTTCATACTGGATGCATACTGATTTGTATGTAAATGATACCATGGTGGGTGATAACATTTTACATCCTGTTACTCCATGAGTGGCTGTATATGTGGCTGTTAGTAAGAGATTATGATTAAGTTAAATGTTATGCTCAGTGGCTGAACAAATATGCCTTGATAGAAGCAATATGGTGTATTTTGTGATTTATGAAAATTCTAATAAATGAAACAGGTCTCTTTATGAAGACTGTTTTTAGTAGTAGGAATATCCATTTGGTTGAGATTTAATGACACTACCACTTACATTTTTACATTGACCAATTCACTATAGAGGAAGAAGAGAACTGCAAGCTAGCTTTTTTGGACACATGCATAGAGAGACTGGAAGATGGGTCCCTGAAAGTTAATGTGTACCGAAAGCCAACCCATACTGATCAGTACCTCAAATGGGAATCCAATCACCACTTAGAACATAAGCGCTCCGTCGTCCGAACTCTACTGAGAAGAGCAGAACAATTGGTGACCGATGAAGAAGACCGCAGAAAAGAAACTAGCCACGTGAAGAAGGTACTCAAGATCAATGGTTATAAACCATGAGCCTTTGAGATCCCGCCCAAGAAGAACAAGGAACCGACTGAACCGAGTGAGTCGACACGCAAGAAGTTCCCGGTCAAACTACCGTACATTAAAGGTGCTTCTGAAGCTGTCCAACGAGTGTTTAAAAACCATGGCATTCCCTCGTTCCACAAGCCCTTCAATACCATACGTAACCTATTAGTACGCCCCAACGACAAGAACGATCCCAAGAAGACGTGTGGGATTATATACAACATCTCTTGTCCCAGCTGCAAGGAGACGTACATAGGGGAAACGGACAGAAACCTGGAAACCCGCCTGAAAGAGCACTTGGACCCGAAATCCTCTCAGTCAGCTGTACAAATCCACACCAGCAGTACAGGACACTTGTTCAATCAAGACTCTGCGAAGATCATCGGCAGAGAGGATAATATACACCGAAGGAAGATCTTAGAAGCAATAGATATCTACAAGCACCAACCACAGCTAAACCTCAACCAAGGCAAGAGCATCCCCCCGACCCTCCTCCATCTGCTGTCTGACGGGAATTCCACCTGTCAGACGAAGCGCCATGTGACATCATCAAGAAAGACCAGAAGAAGTCACTTCTGTTGAAGGTCCCGTGATGGTGACTGCAATGTTATGTCAATGTAAAAATGTAAGTGGTAGTGTCATTAAATCTCAACCAAATGAAACAGGTCTATTAGAAACAACAAGAACAATTTAAATAATAGAATAATAAAAGTCCAGAAATAAAATTGTTTAAAACCTATGAAGTAAAATGTCAAGAGAATAATTTTCAACAGATGAACGTCAATATGTATGTAAGAAATCTATCTCCGTAACGTTAAGAATAATGTCTAGCTTTTCAATGAACCCCAGAATTTTACTAATTTTTGATCGCTTGACTTTCAAGTAAACCCTCCTCCTAAAAGAAATCATAAATATGAAATAATGGTTTACCTTGAGTACCATCTCGACTGTGAACACCCCGGTGAACACATAATCAAAGTAGTTGAGTATTTCATTTCTAAATGATTTTTCTAATACAGGGTCCTCTGCAGCTAAGGCTATACTACTTGCACAGATAACAATCATGATGAAGAGGTCGAAGTAGCGAAGATTGACGACAAAATGACAAAAGCGACGGACCCTGAAATTGATGGTAAAATTACTATAATAGTTTAAAATTTATTTTCAATATTGACAGTCACCAGTTGCTGCTATGAAGATGGATTTGTGACTATTAAAACATAAAAATTTGGTGATTGAAATGGAAGGGGGGAATGCAGATCATTGAAAAGTTTATACAAGAGCAAATAATACTTAATCACTTTAAATTCATTTACAAAACTAGTATTTTTCATGCATTTCTTAAAGTCTCTTATTTGGAAAGAATTTATACATACGGATTAGTTGGTCCAAAAATGAACATGGAACTGTAGGGAAGCATAGGCTTTGGTCCACTGGAACCAAAGGCAGGTTGTGGAGGGGGATCACTGCCATCACTCTCTATAAAATACAAAGTATTGTTTTTATGCATCCAAATTGTTACAATATGTTGTTCTTAAGAGTGCATATAGTTTGCTACATATTTTCAATTAACAACTTTCCATGCATACTTCATGTTAAATGTGATGGACCTATAAGATAAATTAAATTTTTCATATATATTATTGTTCATGTAACTCAACCTTATAATTGCTACCAATAACAATATAACTATGAAGTTGTTTTTAATGTTAATATTGTTAGGTAAATTGTTACTAAAACAACAAACAAAAGAGCACATATGCCATCTGCTACTACAGAAAATAACAAAATATTAAAATGCTATAACTAAAATGTGCTATAATCATCCATAGATAATAAGATATCTATAAATCAACAAGTATATTAGGCTTAGATAAAGATCTATATCCCAATAACACATCATTGAAAATCTATTAATATATATTAAATGTGCAAATATATTTCACTACTCCTTTTTATGTACAACAAGATTTAAATATTATAGTTATAAAAACATATATAATGCAAACAAGTATTTTATGAATTAAACAAGTACACTAATAAAATAGTAAAATGGTAATGATTTTCTACGTTAAATGATATTCATCTTTCACCAAAATATTTTTCAATGTTGAAGAAAAATATTTATAAAAAGCTTGACTATTGCTGTTCTATAATACACCTAAATAGAAAGAGACAAACCACCTCATATATTACCTTTCGTATCATTTGGAACAAGTTTATCTTTATCCTTCCCTGTGCATACAATGTATGAAAATAGGTGTAAACAACAAATCCCATTTAAAAAAAGAAACATGCTTCTCTTCAACCATTAAATTAAAAATACCACCAAAGACAATCTTCCAATAATACCTCTAGTTTGCTCCAAATCATTATCTATTAACACAAATATTGTTTCCAACAAAGTCACAAAGACAACATCAATTGCAAAGTCAATTGATTGAAGTGTATATCCAGAGTCATCATTATCAAACTTACAAAACAAATCTGACTTTTTACATAGCAGACTATATCAATTAAATCATATACACAAATTACAACATGACAATAGTCATATCAGTAGTTTAAACCATATACTTAAGATATCATGAAGAAATATTTAATTCACAACAATTATTTCACTATCCAACATATATAGACACATCATATACATGTATACAACAGATAAAAATTACTACTACCTGAATCTGACTCGGTGTTGTCTTTCTTATCCATATTTATGGCAGTTTGCTTTTCTGAGTTTGTTTTGGCAAGATTTGATTTTGGGTCACCAGGTCCCCCAGAACTGAAAGAAATTCTGTGAATAAGAAACTTCATCTTAGAAAATGGCATAAAATAAGAACATGGTTAAAGGATTATAGTGAACACACAAAAAGTTATATACGAGCATATTCTAAAAAACTCATTTATGTAAATAAAGTATTATAAAATTCAAGAAGTAAAGAGACAAATATATGTGAATATATATGTACATATCCAATACAAGAAAGGTGTAAATGAAATTATCATCAAGTAGGATATACATTAACTGATATACTGTAATTATGAAGATATTTAATCAAAATCTTTTTTTGCTAAACAATACATATTTGTCTTGCATGCAATTACAATCATTTTAATGGATAAAAAGAAAAGTTTGCTATCATCTTTGGGTTAATCCCGAATAGTAACATTATTTAAGAAACAAAATATTGTATATTTATTTAACAGTAGTCAAAACTAAACAGTGACACTTCTTTATAACTGATTTAATGTTCCAAATTGTTTAAAAATGTTCCAAAATGCTCCAGAGTATCAATTTAACATTTCGACAATTAATCTCCTCCTCAGGAACGTTGAAACGTTAAACTGATATTTTGGAGCATTTAAGAATAGTTTGGAACATTAAAGCAGGTATAAAGAAGTATAACTGTTTTCTTTTGACTACTTTTGAATATGACAAATGATATAATATATCATTAAAAATAATACACTTTCTAAATTATTCATGGTATAGCAATATTTGCATTTATCTATCGGTAATCAGAAAACTTGTATGATCATTTTGGAGAATGATCTAAACTATTGAAAGTCATTATAGTTGTATAAGCACTGACACATGTAAACCATCAATACACACTGAGATTGTGACAATCTGTACTTTACATACATACATACATACATACATACATACATACATACACACATACATACATACATACATACATACATACATACACATACACAGACACATACATACAGACACACACACATACATACACACACATACATACATACATACATACATACATACACACAGACAGACAGACATACATACATACATACATACATACACACACACAGACACACACACAGACACACAGACACACAGACACACACACACACACATCTTTTTAAAATAATTTCTCTTTCATTAACTAACTTTATTGTCATATGTGAGGTAAATAAGAGCTGAGACAATTGTACATTACTTACAGTGCAAAATTTTTCGTTTTAGGGTCCTCGTTGTTTTGTGGTGAGGGGGGACAGATGTTAACTTGAGGTGGTTCTATACTTCCTGGTGCTGCTGCAAGGGCTGCTTTCTCTGCTTCTTCCTTTGCTCTCTGAATATAATACAATATGATACATTTATAAAATAAGAAAGAATTGCATTAAGAGCATAATCAAACAAAGAGACTCATGAATAATAAGAGGATTATGAATATGCTCAACACATATGGGAGGTTAAGAAGAAATCCCATGATTTTTTTGTTTCCATGATTCTTGGCTTATTAGTTGTTGTATCATATATATTGTATTTGTATTAAACATACAAAATCTATTTTTTGTATCTAACGACCTCTCAACCCTACCAGCTAATATAACATATAGATTGCCAGTCATATTGGAAGCAGTAATACATATATGATATGTAATAAACAGTGACTAGAGACATCTTACAAATTCTTAAGGCATATCTTGGCATAATGGTCTTTCACTCCCTTGGGTTTTGATGTTTCCATTTAGTCATATCTTCTTACTCAATCACAAACAAAAGAACACACAAAGAAAATTGCGACACCTAAATTTATCTTAACTGTAGCATAATTAAAATAAGAGTCGTGATACTACAATTTGAGGATAAAATACTACTTAAAATGTCTTTGTGTAAGGACCTTTAATGCATTTATATATGCCCATATCAATAAAAAAAATGTCAATATTCATGTAAAATGAAATATGAAAAAATAAATAATACTACTGAACTGGAAAAAAAAGTCTATGCAAGTCCAATACTAATTCCATCTCACAAAATGTTTAAAATGGCAAATATTTAACAGCTTATGCACATAAAAAAGACTTTCACATTTCATACAAAAAAAAGTATTTCAGCACACAAAATAATTGCAAGGTTTTTAAAAGGATTATCACACATGTATAGGTCAGCATACTTTTCAAAGCATTTAAGAAGCAATTGTTTATGCCCCTGTACCATAATTCCACATCAGCAAAGAGTAGATTAAACTATAACCAAACCAAATTTAAAAGAACCTTTATGTGTTCCTCATCTTCATCATTTTGATTTAAGCGGTACTCGGAACGAATTTGTTGCCTTCTCTGCAAAACCATTTCAAAAATAATGAAAAACAAGCGTTCCATTGCAGCAGGATTATCTACATATTACATGTACTTACCATGTACATGACAATTTTCTCTGTAGTCTAGTGATTGTCCAAATGGTAATTTAAAAATATCAACTAAACAAATTTCCATAAAAGTCAAATTGTCGTGCAAAGTATTAATCTGATATAAAATATTAACATAAACAACATAACTATAAATGTTCACGATAAAACACACTAGAGATGCCTACAAAACTACTGTTTAGTGAAATGACACCAAATAAATATTACATCTAGTGTACAAACTACATGTAAATGCTAAGAGATCAGAAATTTGAAAACAATAACTCGTTTGGAAACACACGAAAACTTCATCGGTAAAATAATCATATGAAACTTCAAGGTTATGCTCAATGACTCAACAAGTAGTGTATAACAGTTACTCAACCGCTGAAATATGCTTCATTAATCAATGGGACGCCAAATCTCACATACATGAGAAGTAGAGCAAATGATTTTCATCAGGGGTAACGTATATGGTGAACTTAGTTAGATATTGCCTATCTCGTCAATGGTAAATGTGAAGTCTGCTGTTGGAAATCCATTGTACATTTACCAAAATTCGTCCGCTTATGTAATTTTATGTGACATCATGATTAATAAAGATGGATTTTATTCATGGATTTAAAAGTAGGATATGGTATATATATGTGAAAATTATAAGCCTTAATTTACTTCCAATAATATTGAAAGAGCATTTTTATGTTCTTATGACTGAGCATAATCTTTAAAAAAGCATTTCAACATGTAAATTAAATGTAAACAAATGAGGTATGATGTTCACAAATGTGACACAGAACGAAATATTACCTGACCACTAATCAAGCGTAAAATAATCAACTGGTTGCCAGTGACTTACATTTTCATCAGCTTCAGCTGCTTCTTCCTCAGCAGCAGTAAGTTCCTGAGCATTGGCTAAGTTGTCAACGGCGATAGCCAAGAACACGTTTAGCAGTGTATCTTAATCGATTTGTTAAGGACGGCATATCAATAAGTTGAAAAAATATTATTTAGCTTTCAAATACAGAAATTGATATAAGAACTTTATTAAGTTAAAATGTGGAGAGTTTAAGTTATAATTAACATGGGATTTGAATTAATGTTATTTTAGAGCCGAATAGTAATATTTGTTTTTCATAAGTATACATAAAACAAACCCTACAATATTAATACCGATTGCTGGCAAATACCTACAAATTAAAAAAAGTCATTATTACAGTTGGATGCACGGTGATTTTTTGAATTAATATATTTGTTTGACTTGTCTCCTTTTCCAGAATAACCTTATAGTATAACATGTGGAAAATAATTGGTTATTGAAAATTGTACTCAAAATCTCTTACGTTGGAAACTTGATATTTAAAAATTATATTCCATCAAATTTATACACATGTGACAAATTTCAAAATATACTTTTTGGATCTATTTCCATGATTAAGATAAAAATTTAAGTATAAGCAGTGTAAAATAAAAAAAATAGCATCTTGCACTTCAAACAAAAATTAAATCCACAGTTATAAAATACATTAGAAAATATATTAATGGGCATAATCTTAAGTGTAGATTTTCTAAGCAGAAAGTCAAAATTTTCTAAGCGATTTCAAAATAAAAAAGATTTTTTTTCAAACAAAATATATTTCAAAATACAGTATTAAGCCATACTCCTTTAGATTGATATGAGATATCTTGAAGAAATCATGCCAGCCAAGACTCACCATGTATGTTGTAAATAAAACCCGCCTTTGTCTTAAGTAGAGGCGAACCTTATCTACTGAGATGACAGTCAGATTGGAGAATTTGGTGACTGTAACAGCTTTGGCGTGAAAGGATACAGTTACCAAAGAGCACCAGTACGATGAAGTAGCTGCAGTAATACATGCCATTGCCATTTATGCCTCCCTGGGATTGGATGCCGTTATACATGACCTCATTCCAATCCTCTCCTGTTAGGATCTAGAGAGGACGTAAAGACAGGGCTCTCAATTGCATGCATAGGTTTAGGTATCAAACTATAAATATAAACACATAATACAAGTCCTTTAAATAAAAATCATTTTGCTGAAATACATTTTCCAAGTAAAAATAGTAGATCAAATTTTAATCATTATGAGTCATACTGACATACATAAAAGTAACCGATATTAATAAAATGGTTTATAAAGGGTAGGGAAGGTAAGCAAAGCCAGGCTGAATGCATGATCTTACTTGAAATACAGTGAGCAAAGCAGTAATGAATGTATCGAAGTTGCTGGGAGGTCGCCCATCATCAAAATTCCACCTGAAACAAATCAATTGATTCGAATGGGCATTGAATTTTTTTCACAATTTTTATTTATATATATATTGCTCATTTTATGAAAATAATCAATAATTATCACTTTGAGTAAAAAACAATTGGGCAATATCACACAAAAAGTCAATTAATATATAAACTGGCTATCTGTTATACAATAGTACACATTTACTATAGATATTCTAATATGATACTATCATCTAAATTTCTAGTATACATCAATTATTTGCCACATATTTCTTATAAACCGTACATTTACAGTATACATTTATTTCTAGCAACCACTAGAAACCATGGTTGATATAATCTGCACACAACAGACCCCTCTCAACGTACATTTTATTGAATAATACTTGTTATAAAGCTATACAAATCAGTAGAAAACTGTTTATTTAAGGATTGTCATGGGACTCAAGTGTGAAAGTTAATTTCTGGTAAAAAACCCAGAAAAAAATTCATACATGTAGTTAGAATAATATATCTTACATCACATAGGAAAAAAAAATAAGATGATTCCATATTCATATTGACGTATTTCTGCTTATCAACACACAACATGAAACAGTGTAAACATATAGAGATTTTGCTGATTACCACACGAAATCCTATAAAATACTAATAAAAAATATAACCTGGTCAAAGGTCTTGATCGTTTTTAGTATATTGTATAAGATATCATGACGCTTAAGTACACTGAAGTAATTATATGTTTCTCTTTCCTACAAAAAAAAAATCATGTGCTCTAGCCATATAGAATTGAATAGAGCACAATGCAACTGGAAATTCTGAGTCCCATCACAGACCTTACATAAAATTTATTGAATATGCATGAGTTAATAGGTCCTTCTTATTTCTTTAGAGAGTGCAATAATGCAATATATCAAGTATCAAACAAATAAAACAAGTAAACATTGATTGCTTTTAAATTACTGGTCTTTTCCAGGGATATCTTGCATTCTGAAAATATATCATCTTACATCAAAATAGGAACATTCGTATGAAGAGTAGTAGGCCCTGCTGTAATGTGTATACACTTTCTTAACAAATAAACACACAAAACAATGAAAAAGTATGAGAGAAAATAAGCATGTTATTGAAACATCTACATACATTTTGGGAACTTTTTAATTAAAACCTCAAACTATGGGCCATTTCAAAATAATGTTACATGTAAATTTAAAACAGAATATTATAGAATGATAATGATACTTACGCCCCACCAAACAACTGCATACCAAGAAGTGCGAAGATGAGTATGAAGAGAAAGAGGAGGAACAGCAGTGACACGATCGAACGCATAGAGTTGAGCAAGGAAATCACCAGGTTTCGCAATGAAGCCCAGTACCTTTAAATTCATAAGATATTTCATTAACACATACATTCAAATATATACATGTATAAAACAGATATAAACAGTCCACTGGATCGCCTCATTTCCACTATATAAATTATATTTCATCTAATGATAGAACTGCTAATGCAAATGATCAAGACATACTTATGCAAGATATATGTTTTGAATAATTGTAACACTAGCATTACAATATGTAACCTGTTTGTGCTGCTATCAATGTCTTTAAAAAACTATTCATTTTAAACGGCGGATAATTGTTGGTAAAAAAATGAACTAGAAAATAAATATACTGTTTTACCCGCATTCTATTGCAATCTACTTTGTCCCTCATATATTTTAATTGGGAAAGCTTCATTTATTGATTTGATATCTCAATATGGTTTTACATAGCTATTTTTGACAGGGTGAAATGTCTTTTTCTATCATTATAACACCAATCTATAGAATATTAGAGAACTTGGGTACATAAACAAATTATGAGCAATTATGATGAAAGTTGCTTGCTTTTTTTTGTATGGAAGACCTGTATTTTATTAACAAAATAAAAGGGATGAAAGTAAATTGCAAAATGAAAAAATCCCTTAAACAGCCAATCTTAAGCAGCCATTTCCTACTATCCTAAATAGATTCATGCTTGGTGCATTAATAGTACTATTTCTATAAGCCATCCTAAAAACTATATTAATTTTATGGGGCAACTACCATTACAAAGCCACCATAGTGAGTAAAAACTTTAATAGGAGTTAATACTGCCTATTTTGAATAGGGGACATTGCTTTGTAAATGTTAATATGGTAATTCATCAATTTCTTATTTATTATGTTGGTTTCCTTTACTTTACTGAAAACAATATTAAAACAGTCAAGTGACAATAAAGATTAGTGCATGTGCAACAAGTGAACATACCTGGTAACTTTGAATATTCTAAGCAGCCTCATGGCCCTAAGTACACTAACACCAAAGGAGGCATCTGGATATATGGCACCCCATATAACTTCAAATAATGACCCAACGATAACCTGTGAACACCATACACCTTGATTACACACTAGCAAATGAGCAAAACTGGACCATTTCACAAGGAATATAAACTCACCATTACCCATCACTATGTTCTAGAGAAAGATGAGCAAATAAAAAAAGTCTAATTCTAATAGAAGTCATGTGTGTTGGTGAGAAAAAAAAACTCCCAACAGCAAACAGTCCTGCCACCTATGTAGAGATACAATTAATCATACCTTGTAACTTTAAAAATTCTTAGAAGACGCAAAGCTCTCAGAACACTTAATCCCATAGATGTATCCTTTCGAAAAACTATCCAGAGCAGTTCCCCAATACTGCCAATTACAACCTGATAACCGATATTTTATTCCTTTCATGGCATATTGATAACAATATTAACCACAGAGTATTTTGTTCACATCTCAACAATTATCCAACTTATGTAGATTTCAGTTTACAAGGCTGAATAATTTATTTCACAAATGTTTGCCCAGTGGGCAACCAGATTTGAGAATATCTTGCCCAACTGATATTTAGGGTGTTCAAAATCCAACAATGAAATATTGAACAGAACAAATATACCGGTAGCAATATTTATAAAATGCTAATGCTATGGTATGCTGTGTGGCAACCTATGTGGCATGCTGGGTTTCTTCATAATTTTTGAATATTTAAGTTGGTTGCCCACTCAGCCAGGGCAACCAGATTTCAGATTTTGTTGCCCAAAATATTGTTAAGGTGGGTGTGGGATTTGTCAAGCCTTGAGTTTCTATGGTAGACTTAAAGTCGAAATGAAAAAAAAATTGGTTAATTGATAGAGATTGTATATATGATTCAAAGTAAAGGGTGAATTTTGAATATATTTCTATATACCTAATGTTCAATTGAAATGTTTAACCAAGACTTACATATAGAAATACATCTCAAAATTGAACAAATTTAATTTTGAAACAAAAACCACATCATACATGTACATGGATGTTATAGTTTAAAATATTTAATGTAAAGCACCAAAAATGATAAAATAAGTAAAATATCCATGCTTTCAATTAGATTTCAGAGTTTGCTTAATGGGGTAGAAAATATCCATGACCACCAATGTAATTGAATCATTCAACATACAAAACATATTCAATGAAGTAATGTTCAGTGTTACTTCTTTTTCTAATTACATGTCCATAAATGAATTCTTATAATTGAACATTCCCGGGAAATAATGTGGCTAATGACATAAAAATAAAATCACCAGCACTGACTGTAGTTATGGATATCCGGAGGGATAAAGTATTAAAATATTAAATGGTAATTTGTATATACCTATAGAAGCCTGTCATGTAGTGTTCAGAGACTTTCCATGTTGTCACAACATATTCATAGAGCCAAGTGAAAACCTCAGCTGGTCACATTTTAGGGAAACAGGAAGATTGCACAGTATCAGTCAAGAAACATTTGAATCCTAAGCAAATGGCAACGGCTATAGATCACACCAGGGACACGGTGCATATGATCAGCCGAAAAGTCTTCAAGGTTGTGGAACAAAAGCTCCACAGGAAGATTCGGGAGGCCATACACCTGAGCTGAGAATGAACTACAGCTACAGGCTAAACTTGACCTTGTTGAATTAATTGACCCTGTTGACTTGTCTCTTCTGTAACATGACTGCCGGTTTTCTGTTGGTCATGTGTCCAACTGAGGTTTTCAAAGGCTCAATGAAGATGTGACATTGAAAGTCTCGATATCGTCTAATAGGTCTATATGAATTATCATTTAATCATGAATAATGGAACTCAGGACGAATTAAACATATTAAAATATTAGTTTCTCACCATTAATATTATTTGCTTATCTAATATTAATGCTTTACAAGCTTTATTATAGTCAACAGTAATATCTTAATTTACAATTTTTCCCTATATCTTATAATTATTATACCTACCACACAGTCAAATATGTTGAAAGAGGATTGAAAGTAGATATGGACACCAAGTCCATACATCTTGAGCAACATCTCAAAGATGAACAAACCCAAGAACACAAATTCTGCATAGTCTGAAAATTGAAGATCATTAATCGAATTGTACACAAAGAATGTTACCTAAATTTGGCAAAAATAGGATAACTGCCTCTATAACAATAACTTTGTTTTGAATGTAAATATTAAAATGCATGCCATTTGTATGTTTAAAATATCATCAATGAGAAATATTACTATCAATTTTAACATTTTGAGGAAAACTCACATAAAAATGAGGTGAGCCAATGTGGCTGTCCATAGTGCTCCACAGCAACGCACAGGGTATTGAGAAAGACCAAGGCAATGACACTCCAATAAAAACCCTGGGTCTTCACCAGTCTCCGCACTGCAAATCTGAACACAAAGATTAATATATTAAAAAGGTATTCTGTATTTTATGTATTACAATTATAAATTATAAGGTTTATTGTCGTTGCAAAGGCTTCAAATAAGTGAATAACAAAACTGAAATTACATTAAAACTAAAATGCATATAATGTATATTGAATTAACTACCACTTTAAAACCTTTAAATGGTTTAAAGACAGAAGAATGGTTAATGCATTCAAAGCTTATGCCCAAGATTCTTTTGATAGCTCTGTATTTTTGCTAGGAAAACAATAAATTAGGGATAATATCCTGTTTTCTTATTGAGTTTCCCACGTTATTGTGAACCTCAAATTAGTTGCCTAGCAACTGCGCATAAACAGGAGTCCCTAGAGTGAGTTGGGCTGAGTGATATATTCGAGGCGCAGGTTGGCAGGTCCCACAGTACATATTTGAAGGAAACACGTGTCAAGCAGACGACATTTTACTATAAATGTTACACAGGGAGTATCTACAACGTTCTTAAATATTTAATAGTGCTGAATTTTACTCTCATCTGAAAAATCAAGATCTAATCAGTAATTTTTTACCTCCGAAGCATAATTAAAAGTTTAAAATTATGCTTTATCTTTCTTTAATGACATTTTTGCACTATCTTGCTTTCATGATATATTTGTAAATGAAAACATGCGTAGAAATGGCTAAAAAGTATTTATTTGATATATAAGAAAGTGCTTGGTAATAAATATCTTCTTTTCATAATGGCATCAAGGTATTGGTGCACAACATTTAAACAGCATTCACTAGCAGACATAATGAAATAAACCATCAAAATAAAGGCCTAGATTTATGAGTTTTCAGGGAAATGTTGGAAAAGAAAAAAATAATGCATTACATTCAAGGTCTTTTCATTATGTCTATATCTATCTGACAATTGCATATTTATGAACATGAACTGAAAACTTTTAATGTTCCTACATTTAGTCTATAACACATCATCCCACTACTACAGTAACATATAATAAGCAAATGCTCCATCCAACCATTGTCACATATGGTTTAGTAGAAAACTTGCTAACACTCAATGGAATATCTTGAATATATATGGATAACAATGGAATAATTTGAGATGTGACACAACCTTTAATAAGTCCAACTCAAATAAAATAGATTTGTGCATCAAATAGCATATAAGTCATTTGATAAAATCTTCCTCCATTACCAAATTCAAAGACACCATTGTGGCATTATACAGTTGGTTATGTTTTTATCTCCACCATGAATCTTGTTATATTTTTTCAATCTACGGCCAACTCGATCCACTCATTAGGAGGCACTACTACACAAACATGACACTGCCTAACACTAAAACCAACTATTAGAACTAAATATAAATTAAAGACAAACCAAATAAAAATGCAATGAGTTTAATTCAAGTAATGTCACATCTCAGGGGGGAGTGATTATTACCAACAGTGATGTATCAAATAATATGAAACAAAAACATTGGACTTGGATAAATAATTAGAGGAGAATGTAATTTACCTTCCCTGTCTGTAGAATTGAAAACAGAAAAAGAAATAAGTTCGTGGCCTCTCAGGGCACAGAACTTGGGGTCCACAATGTTTAATACTACAAATTTTGATATACATTCAAAATGATCATCTTACAAACTGTATACAGTATTGGAAAGTTTCAACTTAAATTAAATATCAGCTTATTTAAGTGGACTCCAAATTACATGATTTATTACACATATAAAATAATTTTGTAACATGATTATCTCATGTTTTTACGCTAAACTCATAGAACTGATCAAAAAAGCTGAAACAAAAATTTATCCATAATCTTAAAAATGTAACAATTACATCCCTGAAAGTGAAGTATTAAATTGATATTGCACCGTTATAGAGAATTTGCATGATGTCTTATTATGAAAAACAACCAAACGCTGACCTAGAAGGGCATTAAACTGATAAATAAGTATTTATATCATATAATATATACTATGCAATATATATTATCAAAATATATTATATAATATATATCATATATCATATTTAAAACATATACTATATATAATGCCGTAAATCAGCAGTCAAGTGAAAGCATAAATATGGTGTAAATGAACTGCCATGCAGTTTAGCCAACAAAAGGCAGTCAATATGGATGAGCAACCCTAGCTGTGGCAGGGACTATCATGCTGCAGCATGCAGCAGCTCGAGGCCAAGCATTAGCAGCAGCACAGAATAGAGAAAGCTACTTGGTAATAATAATAATGAAAGCTTACTACAGGTCACCAAGTTTCATAACAAAACATTCATTGGGTGTGTATTATGTATATGTTGATTGTAACTCTTTACAATGTTAATCTTTGCTTTTCCCAGAGTTGTATACATGGGTCAGTATATAAAATAAAAATGTGCAAATGGACAACATGATTACGTGTTATCTTGAAACCAGTGATGTACGGATAAATATGTGAAAGTTTTAGAATGAAACATCTTTCGGTGGTCTCACCTGAAGTGCTTTTCCATTCTCTGACAGCCTGCACATTTGGCTGGTTTATTTTGCTTCTTCCCAAATGAACCACCTAAAATGTAGAGAATATAAAGGATGAATTTCTGTATCATGAGCATATCAAAATTGCTTTGTTCAATACAAACTATTGTTGCTGTTGCTGCTACTGTTGTTGTTATTGTTGTTGTTGCTGCTGTTGCTGCTGCTGCTACTGCTGCTGCTCAAATTGGATCGTAAGAATAGCATTATTATTTTGAAATCTTAATACAATAGACCTTAGGATTACAACCATCCCCTTCACACTTTGCACCTAAGTATAACACATACGTAACAACTCTCTATTTGTTGTTACCACATTGTTCCAAGTCATCTGGTTCTACCTGAGACCTCTCAACTTTGGGTGCCAGTGCTGTCTTAATCTTACAATCCACCCTGTTCAGCAATCAGCATGGGAAAGCCATCTTGATACATCATAATTGCTTATATTATAATGATTTATATAATAATCAATTATACATATTATACAATATGCGAAAACATCTTCAATGTCTTGTATCTCAAGCATATCCAAGAAACTGTGTCGATACCATCTTGTGGCTTTACTTTACAGATCCATCTGATCATGGCCCAATTATTACTTCTAAAGTAATACGAGTATTAGTTTTAGCTGCCTAGGTTACCCCCAGGTTTAAGAGAGGGGTAAGTTCCAATTTTCCTATTTATATAAAAGTTCTCATAATTTCCCCCAGGCTGTTCTGAATCTGACAGAAGTGACAACGGCACAGCCACCGTCACTATGTAACATGTCACCAATATAAACAACATAACAGAACTCTGGAACAACAAGAAGCTTATGCTTTCCCACAGGAACTTCCTTGCTGGACTTTCTATCTATTGGCTTTGCGGTGCCTTTGACACTTCCCACATATGATGTTTGGATCAAGATTTAACCTGTCCTTGACACCAATGCAGCTCTCATTAATCCAAAACTTGCAGCTACTAAATTGAATTGAGTTAAACCCAGTGCCATCTATACACCATAGGGTTTCTTTAGTAGAACATTCCAATGATAATTTCTAATTGTTTTAAAAATATTCCAATGAAAAATAAAACAACTCACTCAAATTGATCCCTCCCAACTCTGCAAACAGATCTTCATTGTCTTCATTTTCCATTTCATCTGTATCTTTGCTGCTCTGGTTTTTCATCTGTTTGATTTTGCGATTGGCAGCCCGTCTCCGTGCTATGATATAAATTGAAATACAATAGTTTTAGACATATAAAACAAGTACAGGTAGTTGTACAACTAAATGCATAGTTTCTCTCAACAAATTTTATATTTTTCATTTTAAATATCTATTCTCCATTATGTACATGATATCAAAATACAAAGAACATACATTGCACAATACAACACAGTATATACCACAATTTTGCTGGAATAAATATGATCATAAATGAGCTGAATGGAAAAGTATAATTGATTTGGTTAGAAATATTTGACTTATGGTTGTTCAGTACATGTATTGTAAGACAGCCTGGGGGTGCAAACTAATATTTCTAACTACAGTTTTGTTATATTGGTACATTTTACCTTATTAAAGAAAAGATGGCACATCACATTCAAACAGGTTTGGACCATTTCTAAAAGCTGAGGGCAATAGTTGAGATTTTAGCTCATGTTTTGTGGCAATTGGCAAAAAAAAATAAGTTTCAGCTGTTGAAAGTCAGCCAATCTAAACGTCTGGTAGTCACGTTAAGTGCAAAGAAATTCTAAGTGGTTCTTTTACGAATAAGCCTAAGATGTCAGCATTCATGAAGACACAGCTACAGGTATATCCAATACAGTTCACAACATGGAATACTTTTCACTTAAAATGACTTGTTTGCAAAATGGTTTTAAATCAAAACAAATAAAAACTAAATATGTCAAACATGTTGTGGATTTCATTTGGTCTATTTAGCTCATTTACACTAAGTGGGGATTAGTTGCATTCTAAACAGTTGCTATGGTTATGGCATGAGGGTAACATTAGGCTTTACCTTTAATTTTACCAATCAATCCCTTGGCTAGAGAAATCATAAAAGAATGTTATAAAACAAATAGGTATTACAAAAACAAAAGGTGTAAATAAAATATATGGTATGAGATATCTATTGAGCTAAACTGTGTACCGGCATTTTGTTATTTCATAATGTTTACATCATAAACAGCTGTTGTAATTTTGTACAATGTGGTTCATGGTAACTAAGTGCTAACAAAAATGAAAAGAAACAAAAGGATTTTGGAAAACTGTCACATAGGGATGTAACAAGATTTTTACAATACGGTTATCATTTGCCAGATACATGACTAAACAATGTGCAATGATAACTGGAAATAGAAAACACTGATATAATGTATCAGGTACCTGTAATACCTGTTGAAGCATCCAATGAAAGACAAGATAACGTTATATAACTTTTAGTACACTTTTAAAAGGACATGGACAATGCCTACACTGGCTGATATTTTAAAAGGAAATATGATACAAGTAAAATATAATCACAATGTGGTTAAATATTTTTGTCAAGTGATAATTAGATAACTTTGTGGTTACATAATGACCAACTGTTGTATTGACAAGTATTCATTCTATTTAGGTGATTTTAAGGTTACTTTTCAAATACCATTGATATGTGTGCGATCATTTGATAGATATTGACCACATTTCATAGAAATTTAGCACATATTTCTTGTACTTGCCCCACATATTTCTTGTACTTGCCCCACATATTTCTTGTACTTGCCCCAAATATTTCTTGTACTTGCTCCACATTATACTGGGAAAATTCCTATTTAGTCTGATATAACTCATTTAAAAAGTACAGAGTAAATCATAAACATGTCTTATTCTATATGGGACAAGTGTTAAAACTTCTTGACTCAGATAATATCAATATGTGGAATTTGTAAGAAAAACGTCTCAATTGATCTTCATAACATTTCATACATTGAATTACTGTAGATTAGAAAAATGATATGGTCACTTAATTTTTTACACTCATAATGTATTAAATTATGAGTACTTTAATGACAACAATTTAACCATGGGTCATATTTCCTTTTTCAAATTATAAGTGTACAAAATTGGGTAGAAACAATATAAAAAGACAAATATGATGGAAATAAACCATTTAATAGTTTAATGTAGGAATGAAGGGAATCAGGGAAAATTGAACTTTAGCAACAATTATTGATAAGAATTTAGTATTATTTTGTTTGATTAGCAGAGACATTAGGTTACAATATCAATACAAAAATGTTTTTTGAGAGAACATACCCTCTATGATCTTCATTTTTTCCTCGTCTGTTGTCCTCTCTTCATGTAAAATAACCTCCTCTGCAAACAAATGATATAAAATATTTATAACGAACAAAACAAATGAACTAGGAGAAATCTTGTCAACAAAATACTACAGCATATGATGACATTAAATAAAGAAAACTTTTATCTAACATATGGTGTATTTCATTAGTATGTATATTTCTTACATCATTTAGTCTCAGAGATGCTGCTCTATAACAACACTACAATACCTTTTAGTGCTCAACGTTTAAGGGTAGATTCTAAAGCTCTGTCAAACAGACTTTAACGCATTAATCATGCTGTAAGATTTGGGAATTTCAGCAATACGTGAAACATCTGTTCTTAATGGTAAGCATACCTATGAAATAAGTTTTTCATGTGGCAATGTGTGTGCAAATATGATGGGGGCTGGCAATACGTGGAGCAGTATTTTGGTTTATCCAAACTTTCTCCGCCACATAAAATCAATAAAATTACACGCCCAGTGGCAAAACCCACAGCAACGCATGCTCACCGTACGGCTGTCGTACATCAAATCTGCCGTACGACGAGTATAAACCCACAGTGACGGATCATATAAGTTGCCGTACGGCTGCCTGTAAAATCTGCGTACGGCAGAATTTCACTGTGGGTTTTATCCCATGTAAAATGCTTTGGAGCAATCGGCACAAAGTTGCCGTACGGCTGGCGTAGGTCGCTGTGGGTTTTACCCCTTAGTGTCAGACTTGCGGAATTTATATGGGATATTAAATGGGGAAAATGTAGAGCTCATGCCGTGTACTGATCACGGTTATATGTGTCTATGGCTTTCCCCGTTTGTTTCTGGTCTCTTCTGCGTATGAAAATATCACTTAAACTCAACTGACAGTTCAGGTTATGAAATATTGTGTGTATGGTGTAATGCAAGGCGTCTGTATTTCATCTGTTAATTATGAATGGAGGATACATATTTAATACATCAAGTATACTAGTGTATATCCGATTTCAAAGCACAGACACCACTTTCTAACATGTACGCTGGTGTATTAGCGACATTTATTTGTGGACAATGCATTTTTAATAAGTTGAGCCTATGTGACAGTAGCTTTATGTAAAATTGTCTGATGTTTAAAAAAAATGTTTCTTCATAACTTACATTTCCAATTATATCTCAATGGAAGGGCCAAATACTGAAATTATGCATTGAAGACAAATGCAATTAAACTCTGTGAAATACTCTTGTGTGTATCAACTAAACACCAAGATCTGTCAATTGATATAATGCAACTTATAAATGTAATCACAAGAATATACTTATTGACAAAATAATTTCGACCATAATTTCAGATTTCGGCCCGCCATGTTTCAGTATTTGCCGACTCTACATTTTAGAATTAGGAACCTGTGATAATGCTATTAAGGTTTTAAAGGCTCACTATAAAACATCAAAAAGTGATACAATCGACAAATACAACCAGTGCTACTATCAGCTTTGTTTTTAATACAAAATAAATCGACATACATACATAATTATTTATTTTAAACAGGATAATAGTCCAATTAAATACATTGAGCTTTCAACAAGAACTCCTTGATCACAATGACGTCACGAGTCGTCACTGTACGCGTGGGAAAGTGCTCAGCTGCGTGTCCCCCCCCCTCGTGGGTCAGCACGTTGGTCGATATGTCTGGTAGTCTATGTCTCCCCCATCCCTGTTCAGGGATGGCTTCAGTTTTCTGATCTGAATGGCTTCCTTGACTCCTCTTTCAAAATACTTGGGTTCAACACACAGAATCTTAGTCTCATCCAGTGAGATACCATGACCTTGTTGGTCAATGTGGATGTGGTGCGACACTTCTGAGCCCGTGGAACTCGGACTTCTATGTTCTAAGAACTGCCTCTTTAAAGATCTCTCTGTTTCTCACACATATGAAGCATTACAGTCACTACATTGATCTGATACACTGGCCCTATCACTCTTTCTTTGTCTAAGCAGTCCTTAGGTCTCACCAACAACTGTCTCAATGTGTTCACTGGTTTGAAGAACACTTGAATCTTAAACTTGCTCATCACCCTTCTAATGTGTTCTGAAACACCCTTGACATAGGGTATCACAACTGGGGGCTTTTTACGGAGTTCAGGTTGAGTAACTTCCTTAGGTGAGCTTGTCTTGTCCCTTTTATCCTTCTTCTTTGCTGTCAACAGGTCTTCTGGGTACCCATTTAGTCTCAACACTTTCACCAAGTGTCTCTTTTTCACTGTCACATTTCAATGGATCATTTACTACACAGTCTGCGCGGTGATTCAGAGTACGCACAACTCCCATCTTGTGCTCTACAGGATGGTTACTACTAAAGTTCAGATATTGATCTGTGTGTGTACTCTCCCTGTAAATCTTTCTCCTTCTCGTGATGTCATTGTGATCAAGACAGGAGTTCCTGTTGAAAGCTCAATGTATTTAATTGGACTAGTATCCTGTTTAAAATAAATAATTATGTATGCATGTCTATTAAATCCAGGATAAATGAACCTCCATGAAACAAAATAAATCATATCATAACGTTCTCATACCACGTGCCATACAAATATGGCATCAGACATTAATAAGATATACAGGGCTCTATATATTATGCAAGTTGTGTGTGTGAGAGAGTGTGCTTGGTATGGGGTTGGGTGTAGTTTGTATAATAATGGTATCAAATCTTGAATGGACTCCACATGTATATCCATCACAAACCTCCAAACGGAACAACCCCTACCCACCCCAATACAAAAACAAAGACTAAAAAAACCCCACAATTTTCATAAAAACGACATAGGTGGCATTAATCCTAGTCTCTCATTGCATGCCTTTACATTCGTCTGTGGATACTGTTAGGTATTCTCTAATTAGATATATTCATGGCAAAGAAATGAAATGCAATAATGTTTTTCCCAATCAAATATCAATTTGTGAATTGCAGATGCAATACACACCTGCTTTGCATATCCATTCAAGGTAACCATTGAGCTCTTGTTCTATTTGAAGTTGTCTGCGCAGTTTTAAGAACTTCTGTCTACTTTCTACTCTTTCCCTCTCTTTAGCAAACTCTCTGCAAGACGACAATTATACAATTAGAAATTGAAAAACTCACCTGCTTTGCAAATCCACTCTAAATATCCATTGAGCTCTTGTTCTATAAGCAGCTGTTTGCGTAGTTTTAAAAATGTTCGTCTATTTTCTACCCTTTCTCTCTCTTTAGCAAATTCTCTGCAAGACATTATTATCTAACATTATCACTACTGTAATATGTTACACATAATTTTCCTACTGACCTTGGTATCAAAGGTACATTAAATGTCCACAGAATTGTCCTTGGCTCACTCACCATCAAACCCTACATTTTCACCCCAAACCAAATTAAATAAAAATTCCATCACCAAAATAGTAAAATATGAAAGTGGATAAGTCTATGGACAAGTGAAACAAATACAATCAAACTGATTATAAATAAAAATAAGTATATGACCCACAGACACACACAATAAGATAATAAAAATAAGAAAATGCGAAACTTTATCTTTAGATTTAAAGCATTCTATTAGATGATAGATTAAAGTAAATATATATCAGATAAAACATTAAATGCCAGTTAAAGCAAATAATTAAGTAATAAGAATAGAAATATACAATTGCATTTCTCGACGATTTGACGTACTGTTAAGAGATCATTAATTTCGCATTGGTTTTCTTCTGCATAGTTTAAAAAAAAAAAAATGAAATATTTGAATTAGGATAATAAAGCTAATATGTTAAAGACTTAATTTCATACACTATATTGTTTAAAATTATAATATTCCTAAAAATGCTTTTAGTTTATCAAGCCCTATTCATAACATGAAGTAGCCAAATCTCCAGCAAATATTTTACTGGGTATTTGAATTAGATAATTAAATGGCTTTTCTGCAATATATATTACATCTTAACAACAAGTTCTGAAATTTTCAAAGCCTCAGCCAGGGTCCATTTGCTTTTTTTCTTATATAACGGGTAACAAAGCAGGACATTTGGAACAAGCTACTAGTTGCTGGAAGAATGGGTAGAACTGGGTGAGTTAAGAACAAATTCATTTTCAATTTTATTAATTGCTAAAAATCATATACACATTCAGGTGCATTTATATTTTGGCAGAATGATGACAATATCAATTCAGCAGGCAGAACTCTATCAATATAGGCATGAGTTTTCTAGTTAAAGTTGTCCACTAGATATGATGCAAATGAAACACGCTTGTTGTATTTTTAGGAATATACCTCACATTTATTTATAGATTGATTGGATTTTTTAAATACATAGATTGATTGAAAAATTTTGCAAAAATCTATTTTTAATTAATGTCTTCATATTTTTGGACATTTTTCTATGTCCATTGTCTGAGACTTACTTCTCTCTGTCACCAGATGGCAGACGATGGACGATAGAAAAATGTCCGAACAGCAAGTAAAAATGGATTTTCGCAAAATTAGTCAATCAATCTATATACCTTACATTGTTTAAGTCCATCAAAATCGAAGTAGTGGTGATGGATAATGTAGGGATCTATAATAGTGATTTAGCCACTTTAATCATTGCTTTGTCTTATTAGTATGAAAATGTAAATATTGTATAAAATCCATATTTAATCATATAAATACAAATGTGAAAAGTCATTATCTCTTTTGCTAAAAAAGACATAATTCACGAGAAAAAAATCACAAACTTCCAACCTATTTCTACAAGATAGAGAGAAATGTATAGGTTCAGAAATAATGTTATAAAATATTTGCAGGGCAAAACTATGCAAGAAGAATATTTCGCTTGGGGGAAATTATTAATCTCTTAACAATACAATATTCCAAACAGATGAACTTCTCTTAGGAGTAGGGTTAGCCTGGATAATGAAAACAACTTACCCACTAAGAACACCAAGGATTAGGTTGAGCATAAAAAAGGAGCCTAGGATGATGAGAGGTATGAAATATATCCAGTTAAAACTGCTACCCAAGGCATCATCCGTCTGCAACACATTTGATAAGCCAGATAATGTTTTGCATGCACAACACAGGATCAGGCTCATCAAAAATCATTATTGCATTGCTTAAATTAGTATATTGGTTGTGTTAGCTTCAAGAAATAATGATAAACAATATGTATATATACAGAAAGCATTATCATTGAAGCTAAAAATCTAGTAAAGGTGCATTAGTAAAGTTTATCATACAATCAAATGTGGGGGGCTGTATTTCAGAAGATATGTAGTTGCTAGAGGGAAGGCTTTCTTTCATCATGAAATAAGCATGCATGAAATTTGTTGGCATTGTTTTGCGGCAATTTGCACAGTGACTCAAACACCAACATGATGTAAAACATCTTGTTTTGAACCAGTACTAACAACATATTGTTATTTGTGCTCACACGAAGCTGGTTATGTCCATGATTGGCTCATGTTGAATCATATTCCTTATCCACTTAACATAAGTTGCTCATGCAAATGCGTCTCTTTTATCCACAACTATATGATCTATATTCAAGTCTTTTTTCTATCTTCATCATGAAGAAAAAGCACAACGGTGACTTGTTTACAATTCTACACATCTTTGCACCTAACTCTACTCATGTTTCAAATAAATAGAAGTATTCTAATGAACATTGTAGCTGCAAATTAATTAAACACTGATACTATAAAGAATTATCTGAGTGGCATCCAACTTATATGGATGATAAGTGGGCACCCAGAGAAATGGTGTCTTGTACTCACATAGTACAGAACGGACGTCCAGCCTTCCATAGTAATGCACTGGAATACTGTGAGCATGGCATAGCCTATGTTGTCAAAACTAGTGATGCCATAGTTTGGACCTTCCCAGTAGTCCTTGCAAATTGAGTTGTTGGGGCACTGAAATCCGCCTGAAGGCTTGTCCTTCGTCAATTGCTCACACGGAGTTAAGTCCTCCTCACCCGCAAGGTCAAACTCACCTAAAGCAAGGTGAATGTTGAAGGTTGCAAGCTAAGCAAGCAATATAAAAATTCCATATACAGTCCATATAATTGAGACTCTGTCAATGTGCTAATTGTGGTCATGTTTTAGGAGCATCTAATATGGGGATCATTCTGATTAGCAACTTGTGTGTGCTTCTGATTGCCATGACGACAAGGTGGCTGAAGCGTCTAGTCAACTTTGGCACATGGTAATGCTACCCAGATGATATGAGATGAATTTTGTTAATATAGATAGTGCTCATTGTGGAGGTAAGTACTGTTGAAAAGACAAAAACAGGACTGTCATTTTCAACATGAAGGATTGGGGTCCAACCAGTATACAAACTTCCAAGTCACAAATCTAACCAAACATACAATTATTTACATTATTCAGTTAAAGTGTGACTAACAGTTTGTGTACTTAATTATTCAATGCTGTAACACTATCAATATAATGGTTCACACAAAGACAAAGTCCCAATTTTACCAGACAGATATGGCTTCATGCCAGATTCGAAATACGAAGATTAAAACATGAAGAGGAATAAAATGATCATCATACATTGTATTACTAGATAAAGTAATTTTTTATGAAATGTTATAATAGGATAATGCAATCATAAAAAGCAACACGTGCTTGTATTTATAAACATATAAAAAGGTATGTAGAATGTAAACACATCTTCAAACAAAAGATGAACAAAGCATTAGATTCATACCTGGATGATGTACATATTCAACTTGAAGTTAAGATATTATTTACTTAAAAACAATAAAAAAGAGACTGCCTCAATACACTAGATAATATTTTTTTTTTGCAGTTGAATGCTTGATAATCCATCATACATAAATCGTTTGGTGAGGAGAATTGAAGATATAATGCAGACTTATAAATGTTTTCATATGAATATTGTCAGACTTTGTATTTGTCATATATTTACACCCATTCTACCAATAATACAGACTAATATGTATAAAATGTGATTTCTTGCTAAATATGTTATTAAATAATGTGTAGTTGCATTTACAAGAGTAACTGTGCATATTGCAGAATAATAATGTCTCTTACACATGACAATTCAAAACATATCTTGTATAACCGTATGCATTTAAAATTGGTCTGCCCATCTTAAAACTCCACACCAATATTACTTCGTCTATTGTACCTTGTTAAAAAAGAGTTAGACCAGAGAGTTATTTTAGGTCTATGTAACTTGCTTGAGATCACTACTTGCATAAGTATTTATCACAAAAAATAATCAATGTTTTACAATATACAATGTAATTTATTAAAGTAATGCAACCATTACTAACAATGACTACTAAAATTATGAGTTTTCAATCTGTATGCAATGCAGGATCTAGTGCAAGCGAACACAAAACTAAAACTCTCAAGTCAAACAGTGAATCATACTTGCAGCTCTGAACATATTCTACAACAGGACTTTACCAGTTTCTTTTGATTTACAGGCAGTGTGGAAAGCACCGTTATAGAACTCTAAACCAATGATGGCAAAGATGACAATAGCGAAGAGCACCAATAGGCCGATTTGTAACAAAGGGGCCATTGCCCGGAGGATGGATTTCAGCACCACCTGCAGGCCTGAAAGAAAAGGATTTGGTCAGATTCATCACACATTACGCAGTACTTAAAAGCAAATACAAATGACAAATTAACATAATATTAAATTATAGAATTAGATAAATCATTGATAACCATAATTGACCAATAATTTCCAATTCAGACTTACAAAATAATTTAATAATGCAAATTCTATTTGAGAAAATAAAATTGTTATTAGATACAATAATTCAGAAGACTACATTGATTATGTGATATATTAAAATAAAACTTTTAATAAAAGATCAGCAAATATTTCAGTACTTTAATGTTTCTATTTTATGCTTTCAAATTTTATTTGAAATAAATAGAAAACAATTCATGCAAAATCAAGATGATACAATGTTAAAATCACAAGACTATCTTATATAAGGATAATACCAATGTTTGCTATAACCAACATAATAATAGATCAGAAAATGTAAGATAAAGTGATAGACAATTTCAGCATTGGTGTTTTTCCTTACCATTTAGACCATTCAACAACATTAATAGATGATTATGTAGACTGTTATAAAGCAATATGATATTTGCACCATAGCAACAGAACTAACAACATCACCAATGCAAAAACATGATGAATTCACATAAATAAAATGTAACGGAAATAGGAAAGGTAGAGTGATGATGGTTTAATAGATCTTATAGTAGACCATTTTTTGACTGTGCATTTAGTATATTTGACAGTTTGGGGTTACTGTACATTATATGGAAAGCTGTGTACAACAGTGACAACCCCATTTGTAAAAAGACAGTCGCTTTAGCCATCGGCATGCTGCTACGTGCAAGGATTATTTCATCAGTGTAGCAATTCCGATCTCTGTCATCTAATTACACTATATTGACCTTATATTTCCAATATATAGAAAATGCAAATATTAGGAACCATAGTATTTGGGAATGTCATCATTGTATACTCCATGTGATTATATATCTTTGAACAAAATATCAATGTCTTGTTTATTGGTTTTTAAATGAACTAAAAGTAGGTCACATAATTAGATTCGGTCGGAACTGCTAAATTACAGAGTGCAAGTCGTGTTTTTTACACAATAAGAGTGATAGTTTGACTGTGAATAAATCAAAACTTCATTCGGATATACAGAGACTGCCCACTGGCCAACAAAAAATAAAATATGTATATGCAAAATGCATGATTTGCAGTCAGTTGGCCTGTTTGCACGCGAGGCATGAGAGTACGGGATGCCATCGCTGTGCACGCGGCACTCGTACATACTTGGGATGCCGGAAACAAGCTTCAGCGGCCGTAGCACACGCACAGCTCTCAGCGTGCGCAAATCAAAACTAGTATCACTACTACCCTTCTTTGCCAAAAGGCTTATGAACCTAAAGAGAAAACAATATAAAACAACTGTATAATGGTGAACATGTGTGCACTAAAAAAGGTAGCAGGCAAATATTCACCCTGGGTGCCTATAAAAAGATAAAAACAAACAATAATTGGTATTAAGGTAAGAGAAAGAAGAAATGGAGATATAAAAGACAAATAAAATCAACTGAATCTACAATGATACAGGAGATAGTAAATGAATTCTAGTGTCTAATAGATGTTGAAGGATATTGTGAAGAATGTGGTTGAAAATATGTGGAAATGTGAAATATGTTTCAAACGTGAAAATGCATCAACAGGTAGTTATGTGCATTGACAGGTATGAAATATGCTAGTAAAAATATCTAGTTTCAACTGCCATACACATCTTCATGCATAGGCTTTTGAAATTATCAGTTTCAGTGTTGTTTGTCAAATATTTTCAAGTCTGATCATGTGAACGGAAATACCAATATTCCAACAGAATTGATCCCAGAATGAAATTTGCAATGAAGTAATATGGTTTAGAAATGTTTGATAAAACAATCACTGTATGTGCAATACATGTATGTGAGACCATGGAATGAGTGATATTGTGGGTGTACATGAATATTGAAAAGAAGTCCCTATAGCCTGGTCTCTTTGAAGGAAGCTTTAGCCCATACAATGGTGAATACAAATTATGGTTTTGAGGGTGAGAGATGAGGAGCAGATAGACGAGTTTCAACAAATAAGACCTTGTTAGAAATCCATCTTCACAAAAATGGTCTTGTTCAAGAATCATTATTTGCCGTTGCATATGTCACTAGAGATATGATTAAGCCTGACAAGTAGGAAATAAGTACATGCTAGAATGATTTTTTTTGGTGTTTGAGATTAAGCATAGATTTGTTTCTAAATCTCTACAGATAAGGCAGTACAAGACAAATTGCGTTAGCAGCACATACTAAGTGACTCCCCCATCTGCACCTATGATGACTACAGAACTACGCTGGACATGGGATGACACTTGTTATGAGTACAGGGTAGGGACACTATATGTACACACACAGCTCGACATGTCAATCAAACACCCTCGAGCATTTGCCTGACAGCGAAGACCACATCTAAGCATTGTCACATTCACAATGCCATCTTTCGTGGTCATCTGCAACTTACTTTCAAAACCAGTCACCAATTTCAATGGACGCAAAACTCGGATTGCGCGCAAGGCGGGCTGGTCAAACGAGTCTATAAAAATTGCTAGTAACCTGTGCAAATAGAGAAAACATTGTGTTATGTAACTAACTACCGTTTCCCACTTTGACATCTCAGGACATTAGCGTTCGTACTTTGTTACATTTGCTAATTATACTTTTTTTCTTTGCTGTCTTTTCTTTGTGATAGATCCAATATGTCAAAAGTTATGAATCTACCATATACGTATTCATTATCCTGTCATTTTGAACTTGTATTAAAACATTATGTAACTTATACACATACTCTTCACATATACATAGCTATACTAGGCATGTTTTTACAAAGCAAATGTGCAATTATACAAGGGCAGTGGTTTCTCATGTTTTTTAAATGTTTGTGGTTATAATGTACAGTTTCATATCAAAGTGGAGAGATTACAGAAGCAGTATAGATTTAAATTCACGGACAAAATAATGAAGTAATGCACACAGAATGATAAAGGATATCTATAAATATTTTGATAAATCTTTACAGTTTATTATAAATAGAATGTTTATATAACATTTGAAATGATTTATACATAATGATATTGGAATTGAATTGAAATTTATGGATACATGAATTATTAGAATATTTAAATAATATAGCTTTTGCATACTTACCCAGTAACTACTACTACAAAATCCATAATATTCCACACGTTTCGCAGATACGCTCCCTTATGTAACACAAAGCCTAGGGCTACAATCTTCAACAATGCTTCTACACAGAAAATCCCTAAAAAGTAAATTTCTGTTTCTTCCTGAAAATAAAATTGTAAATAATATATATATTTTTTTTAGAAAATACAGACATGTTGCGATTATACCAGTCTATTGAATTCTCAATTCTATAACGTAAGATATAGAACTTAAAAGACTTGTCATAAAATTAAAACAGAAATAGAAGAAAATAGTAAATAGAACAAACCATTTTATATTAATTCTAAATTAAAACATGTTGCAAACAATAGCCCCTGTACCAGCTAAAGCTGGTACTGAGCCTAATGAAGTTACATTATGTGCAAAAACACATTTTGTTCTAATAATAATAAGTAATAATGATAAAGTAATGACACAATCTAAATAGAATTGAGCAACAATTAATCAATTTGTTACATTCATCTGATAAAATTAAATGATATACATGCATCAAAACTGATGTAATTAGCAAAGATTAAAGAATGTTTACTGAGATGAGCTTTTAGGTGGAACTCATATTTTTGGTTGCCTTTAAACTGTTTTTCATCGGCGAGCAAAGCAAAGCACAATTGATGGTATCCAAATATATTGAGCAAGAAGACAGCTGGCTATAATAAAGATTTATATGAATTTTAGTCAATATATTGTTGGATTAGTTTAACAGCTGTATTGCTAACGTACTGTATTCGTCAAAAGCGTGATCCCGGGAGCGTGACGTACACATTGAGGCAGTCTAGCGACAGAGTATATGATACTGCATTAATGTCTATAATATGGTGTAGCCAAATGTGTTTCTAGAGTGATCAAAATCCAACCGTCACATTGTTAACGATTCTTTTTATTTGAGTGTTAACGCGAGACACACAAAACTGGCAATAGAAGTCCCACCTTAAAAATAACGTGTAATATCATTTTTAAATATGCTATAGCTAAAGTATTTTAGTTTTCATCCATGTATACCAAAAAGTATGGGTTTTGCAACATTTGTTAAATTAAAATACAATAAGTAACTTAAAAGACATTATATATAATGTATGAGATAATAATTATATAAAATTATATTCGTATTGTAAAACAAAACAGAACAAAACGGTATGTTAACAAAAATAAAGGGCAAGAGAAAAGATTACTGTTGCAAAACACATGCTTTGCTTACACATAACATACACATTACTAAATTGTATCCACTGTGCAGTTATTAGTGTCTTTTTACTAACTCATTGAATTAATGCAAATGTTGGAATTGTTTACTGACCAGTTGAATAGCTAGCGGCGTTTTGTCGCTCTTCGGCAAGTGCTCCTCTAAGGCTAACACTATACAGTTGGCTATGATAGTGAGCAAGACCATATACTCAAATGGCGTGAACACAGTTAAGGCGTAATATGGAGAAACATTAGCACATATGTTATATTAATCTGTTATTTCATAGTAGGTGATATAAGTTACACCAACTAAACAGCGATCACCCGCTGTGTTGAATAAGCACGGTGTAGAAGAGACTTGTTATCACAAGTAGTTAGCAACAACACCTTGAAGGTTTGAACCTTGAAACGGCATAGTTTCTTAGGTTTATAATGTGTAGAGTAGGTGTTTTATTTTTTAAACAATTGCTAGATGTTAAATTATCCAGCGGCACGCCAATAGCGTGTGGTCTTAAAACCACCCATCAAGGCATGGTAGAGCTGACCAACTCTTAATAATCGTAGATGATGACCATGGAGAATGATCACAAACGATAATCTCACAACTGAAGAACATAGTGTGCATGTTCAACCCTGTTCCTACCACTTGTTATACTGCAAAGACCCACCACATGGAACAACTGATATAAGTGCAGAGGAGGTCAGAACCGCATAGAACACTGACGCTGAGTCTTAGCTATTTGCACGATCATGTCTAAGACCAGTGGGCTGATCTTATGTAGGGTGTCAAAACCTATCTAGCATTTTTGCATTCTACACACCAACGTTACCATTCACAACTGTTCTACTATGCGGGAGTGTGCATTAAGGTGCTGGCTTTCAAGTAAAGCTTTGTTTTGATTGGTGAAGCTATTCAAACTAAACACTAAGTGGTAGGTAATTACATTCATGCAACATCATATGGGTACATGCACATTCTACATTTTGAAATATACAATGTGATATCCAGCGATAATATTCATACATAGTAATAATAGCATTCAGAGAGCTTAACAAATGAAGTAATAAAACAGAGAAAATGTCTCATGGTTACTTATCTGATATGGCTACACGTAGCATCTGAAAATGAACAAATCGAGAAAATATAAAAATATTTGCTTACATAAAAATGAGAGAAAATGAATTGGTCTAACACTGATATGATGTTTAAATGCACACTCATGTGTTTGTATATTGATGGCAAATAACAATCCCAAATTAAGTACCCACATAAAGACTACATATACTTAAAACTGAAAGTTTGGGAGTTCTTCAATAACTAGGAGTATTTTTTGTACCATGTACATGTTTGCACAATAACAGACACGAAGATTTAATACTCATAACTGTTATTATCACTTGTATCCCTTTTAAATAGACAGGGGCGTACTAGTATGAGGCAAATGAGGCGGTCGCACCACCGTATTCCCTTCTGCCTCAAATGCCCCATCGTTTTTCGACTCCGCCCCACAGTTCTTTTTTTCAAAGATTATTTTTGCATTAGTCAATTTTAGATTAGGATGGAACATGCATACAAATTAATCTGTCATTTGTATTTGTTATTTATGGAAAAGCACATCATCGATTCATCATAGTGTACAGTCTCTCAATATTGTGATGTATCTATGTCTGATATTCTTATTAAATTAATATTCATTATTTCGACATAACCACCTCAAACTAATGCTTCGCCCCACCGTTTTTGAAGGTCTAGCTACTCCCCTGAACAACCCCCCCCCCCAACAGAGTCCTTTCATTCGGAACCTTTACAGAAACATGAAAGTATGAGCAGTATTGGAGTTTATACGTGTACACCCATTATGATTGTCTGCTGATGAGAATATTTCTGTCCTGGTCAATAGAAAGTTTCAAATGCTATTGCATTGGGTTCTATTACATGCTATTGTTAAAAACGTAATTTATTTTCAATGACTTCTTTGATAACATTTATTTAAAAAATCCACCATCTTGTTTGACCCTGTGCAAAGAGGCAAAGATGTGGGGGAGCGTTCCGTTTACTATCACTAGGTGTCCATCCTTAAGACGTGCCTGGTCCTTGAAACACAATGCTTCGAACTGGGCATCCATTGCACCGCACAATACAGGAGACAAACGCACAAATTGAGGTCATTAGCAAGGACTGTCTATTCACCAAAACAAAGCTAGGCTGTATCCTCATCACAGAGTAATTAAATCCCTCAAAAACGTATGCCAGATGTGGTTGGTGCTGCCCAAGCTGCTGTTTGATGGCTAGTGAACATATTAGAAGAAGAAATAGTAAGATTATAAACACCTGGTTATTGCCAGGTTGCATGCCGATTGCCGGGATATACGGGCATGAATAATTTACTTGTCGTATCACAAGTCTGAGTGGTGCAGCTTTTGTATTCAAATGTTTATTCACCTGATGGCGAAAATATCATTGTTGACGGTTATACATAAGAAAATATCTGCTGCCAACAGTAGACAAAAAGAGTTATAGAGTAGAAGAGAAAAATAGCCATGTAAGCCAATCTTATGGAGAAATGTTTAAAATTTGTAGGAAGTAGGCATAGAAGTAGAAATTCAACTGGAGGCACCGATGCTTAGGTGGTGATTGAACTAGTGTACCAAAGTCTTCGTAAACAATATCTTTGGTATAACGACAGACTTATACTGTTACATGTGGTAAGATCAGATATATATATGTAAGTTCTAAAGCGGAAGATCAACACCAGTGCCACACATCGACAGATCATTTACTGACACTTGCAGTGACTGATGCTCGAGTCATTATGAGAGTTGGGGTTCGCTAAGTAGGCTGCTGCCGGGGGCTCAGCGGGGTTCAGCCAAGATCTGTACGCGAGCAATTAATTCACTCGTATGCACCAAATAACAAGGGTTCCCTAGTAAATATTTCTAAGGACCCCAAAACTTAGCGAAACGTTTACATTTAGGTTTTATGCGAAAACCAGCTATTCTGATAAGGCTCCAGTATACATATTTCTTAAGGATACAAAATTTGTTAGAAGACCACACCCTATACAGCATACAAGTTTCCGGGGCCTCCAAAGCAGCTCACTTATAACAATATTGCAATTAATATCAAAATAGGCACAACGATCGCAAAGGGCCCCATTTTAATTATAAGTGGGGGCCCCACTAAATCGTAGTAAAGCACTGAACAATTGTTTCTGTGCCACCCCAACGTTTGCATGACAATGACGTGCTGCTGATATTGCATTATGAAGAAAACTTGTAATTATGATAAATCATTCTAATAAACCAATGAAGGCGTTACAAAACAAAGATGTTACAACTAAGGTTCTTCTAATAGAAATAACATAAAAGTACAATCTTTAGAGTACAAGCTTTAGAAGATTAGAATACTGCATTTAAAAGTAAAGATTATAGTCTGCACATAACATGTATATTGCAATAATGCTACACATTAGACACCTGATTTGTAAAAATCAGCAACAACTGCAGTGGCGAGCTCCTGGCCACATTCCCTGTAGGCCTGCTGCAGCGTTCACACGTCTGGGATCTACATATTCCTAGTGATAGTATCACCCTTGCTTCGCCGGAAAACTTCGTATCAATCCTTACGCATGCAGCTGATGTTCTTCTTTGATCTAGTTTCCGAGAGGATAAAGGCACAAGGCCAGCGTTTTCAGGTTGTTTTCTCAAGTCTCACCCCAGACTCGAACTCAAATTCACGACTTTCTGGTCACGGTTTTGACTCTATATATACTCGACCACATAAGCCCTAAGGGACCATTCAGTATTTATGACAGGGTGGGGTAAGAGGATTTTAGGGCGGGCCATAAACTTTTGTCGCAATGTTTGGAGGGGGGCGGCGCTATCATTTTTTTCACACACTTTTGCGGGGGAGGGGGGCGTGCTATCAATTTTTTCACAGAAAATTTACCCCTATTTTTTAGAGATTCTGTACTAAAATTTACAGTTATTTTATATTATGGATATCCACCAAATAGGATTTTAGTTAACTGACAATGATTGCGTTAACTGTTAGGGCGGGCAGGGTCATCAATTTTTGTCACATGAAAATGGGGGGGGGGTGGCGTTACATTCTTTTCTCAGAAGTTTGAGGGGGGGAGCTATTAATTTGTTCACAGCAATTTTGCAAAATCCTCCTACCCCACCCTATCATAAATACTGAATGGTCCCTAACTCACAAATCTTAAAATCACTGACAATATGTGGATATAAAATGTACACAATCAAAATGATTTGTAATTGAAAGTCTTGCATGCACGATGTGCTATTCTACCACGTTGGTTTGTATAAAGTCTGTGAACGGGTTGAATATTGCGAGCACTATTTCTAGTGGTTCAGCCGAAAACCTCATGGAACTAAAAATCCACACCCATAGTCATGAGTTTGAATGGCACGTGATGCACGATTATACAGTCCTATCCTATATTGATGTTAGACTATACTTGTATGTATTGATACCGAACTTAGTTTCAACACTAGTCCATATATTACCAAGATACACCAAAACACCCTCGGTGGAGTTAGTGCCGAACCACCATAAAGCCTCCTATATTCATTCAACCCAAGTCTAGACTACAAAATCTTCAATAGTCAATACTTGAGGCTCGGGTAAGCCTCACTGTGTAAAATAAAACTGTATAAGATAAATACACTACAGGAGGATATTGTCTAAATGAGCAGATGTCATTGAAGAAGATGGCAATCCACGTTTGTGAAAATATCTGGATCATACTGCCTATCAACGAATCCTGAGGTGGGAGGAGAGTTACGGGGCTGAGGGCATGAACACCAAATGGTTCTTGGAGGAACACTTGCCATGCTCACTTGGTACATCGGAGCTCAGAGGATTCTCGTGCATATCATGCTCATGTGCCCTCTCATGGTACAAGAAAAAAACATCCTACATACGAAGCTATATATATTTGTGGCTATTCCACTCTATGTAATATCGGTTCCTGGTCTGGCAAGTTTTGAGCATATATATTGAGCCCTTGATATTCAGGGTGGGGTATACTTGACCAGTCCCATAAAATCACACATACGTGAGTCTATATGACAGCTATTTTGTGCGTTGTGAGAGGGTGGTATGGGTATTGAGAAAAACCGACACCATCATACGACAATGCTAAAACTGACATAATTGTGACACAAATGTAAGTCACAGATAGATACGGAGTGATTTTGATATTTAAAGTGCCAGTGATATGCAGAGTATTGCTATTGTGATTACAAAACACTAAGAGTGGAGAGATTACGTGAATTGAAACTGATGTAGATGGTGCAGAGTCTGTAGAGCATCCACTCGTACAATTGACTATCAAATTAAACTATGTCTGGTATACCATGACAGTCTAAATTATTCATTTCCTATCAGTCACATTTAGAAGCAGCACAGCTATAATCAACTTTTATTACACAGGCACGCAGCGGCTTCATACAGATCGCCTATATCATTCCCACCCCTAATAAGAAAGAAACTATGAAAAAAAATCTATATGTTTAAAAAGGTATGTCTGTTCGTATGATCTTTATAGATTCCTAAACCATAGTTCCAATCATCATAAAGCTTAGACAAATCGTTGTGTATTTTCCAAGGGTGGTTTCAGGAAGCCTAATCAGCCGGAGGGTGGATTGGACGGGGAATAGTGTGCTTGATATATGATATCAAAGAAAGACCCCATGTCAACAGCCATGTTGTGCCTCTGCAATGGGTGGCTGGGAGGCTAGTAAATAAATAATTCACTATATATTTGTAAGGTAGGATTCGAATATTAGAAACGAGTGACGTCCACAAGTGACAGTATATGGCTTGATAACATCAGTTTATATTCATCAGTTTCAAAATGTTATCACACTCCTCACTACACAATGCAATCGCATAAGTGCAATAACCAAAGTGTGAACATAACTAAAGCGGTTTAACAACATTTTTAGATTGATATGGACTAAACAAACACTCCCGGTTTGATACTTGATATTTTTATTAAGTCCTTTGCCAGACTCAAAGGGGTCATCATCTGTTTTCGTGATGAAGATTTCCATTTACACAAGGCACGTGGAAGATACTGATATACACATCATATACATGTGGCCGTTTGGCATTTAGGCCACATAATTATCGTGCAATTTTCGCCGACTATCATCGGTGCGTCGGCTTATATGTTCTATAGTACTGAGGTAACCAAATACATTCGGCATTAAGACATCTAGCTAGTCTTGTAATGAAGATTTATCGAAATGTAGGAGTATTTTATATGTAATGATTTTATTTTGTAATAAAACAGTTGTGACCGTGGTTTTAATGTGTAAACGTCTTCTTCTTTACAGAAGTCCCGTCACCACACAACTCACACCTTCTCACATAACAGCGGAGCCATCCCCCTGCTACATACACACCAGTAACTTCTAAACTACTTTGCAATATATTGGTTAACAAAACATAAGTGCTTTATAACCTTTTATAGATATCAAATTTTGAGATTTGAAGGCTGGGGTGGCGTATTGTTATTAGATGAAGACTTTTCTTTGAAATAAGTACTATGTTTTCCAAAACTTTTTGATATATGTATCTACACTTTGTGCTTTTTGGTTCACAAAAATTATATTTAGAATATTTCTTAAGAAAAATATAAGACTTGTCCACAAGCTATTCTTCCTTTGTGTACATTCAAATGATATGTGTACATATGCCTATCAAGAAAGATAAAAAAAAATCGAATAAAAGGCAAAATGTTGTGAGCTTTCTTCTTAAAAGGAAACGGCAATAAATTGATGATTTTACTGTTGTTCTATCCCTACACATTTGATGCCATCAATGACCTTGTTCCAGATTATGAGGATTTTCTGACCATGTAGAATTGTTATTCACTGGCAATATCAAGATCTATTAACATTTTACAATTTTATTCTCAAATCTACACATATTTCTCCCTTTCTCCCAAACCTCCAAGTGCCAATAGAGAGAAGTAACTAGAAGTCACGTTGTGTGTCAAGTTAGTAAAGTCAACAAGTGTGAGTGATGCGAGGAGTAAGCTTGTCCAATACACATTTCGCCTCTCTCAATATTGAACTATGATTTAGAGTCCTATAGTGGATATAGTAAAATGCACAAACAATGTTGGCCTATATGCTGTGTGTTTGTGACAATGTCATTCTACGTGTATTGCGTTGAAAAGTTTATCACACAAATCGATGTGTATACTGTAATGTAAAATACAACAGAAGAAAAAACCGAATGAAAACAAGCGGGCATTCGATGAAATGGGACATATATGTGCTTAACAGTTGAGCAATGTAATGGTATTGACATAATATATCACCCCCAGATCGATAATGTACAGTGTGAGCTGAGTAGCTGTTCAAGTTTATAGGCTAAAAAATGCTGGTGCACAAATTCATGTATATGAACAGAGCAGTACACAGAATTCTAATGGTCGATATAACCCCACCGCACATGGCATTGCACTAGAAGTTTGATGTATGTTTTCTGTTTACAAAAGAGATGAAGATGCGGACTATGTAGTTATCACTTACGTGTAATTACTAGTTATTGATATGATTGGTACATTCTATCCGCTTTCAAAAGGTTTTGAACCTCATACAGAAACGATGAGAATTTTGCCTTCACAGCTTTTCTTGTTCAACACAAACCTGTTTTTAACTCCGGTAATGTGTATGTTCAGAATAGTTGCCCTGTCATTCATGCCTGTACTGAGCAATATCAATCAATATTGAGGCACTCTACCAACCCACTTCATCATCTGATCAATATCCTGATAGTTTTGTTCATGATAATAAGCTGACAAGAATAAAAGGTGTTATCTGGGTAGACACAGTGGACCAGTTAACATGTATGAATTTCATTAATATTGTGCTCTTGATACATATAGAAGCGTTCAAAAGGCAGATTCTATCTAACGCAATGTCTCAAAAGAGCATATATTGCTTGGGCTGACGAAATAGACGATGGACGTTTTATGGATCAAAATAATGCAACGCATGTTACTATTATTGTAGTATCAACAACAAATATACAATCCATCTAAACAGATCATCCCTTATTTGTACTAAAATGCTCACAACATGGTGTTATTAGCTCCCAACACCGCTTTACAATACCCGACACCTCTTTACAATAGTCAACACGAAGAGATTTCTCCAACACCGACAGACATATGTGAAGTACCGTGATACTAATACTTTTTGTAACGTCAGATACATTCAGTATGGATACAATAAGCTCATGGTTGTTGGCAGATGATTTGAAAGGTGCACATCCCTTATATTTATAAAAAATGCACTGTTCATGTTTGAAGCTCAGATACTTACATGCATAGTAGACATCTTGCACAAGTCATAATGACAAAGTTGTACACTTTTTTCTTGCATATCAAAGAGAGGAAAGGTCAAACTCTTGTTCAGCCAATCAACGCTCCATACGTGTACCAAAGAAACAAACTACTGAATATTGTTGGTTTGTCACTTTTGGTTTTGACCATTTAAAGAACATGAAATGTGACAACCATGAATTATTAATAAGTATTAGTTTCTCACTCATTACTATGCATGATTAGCACTGTTGAGGCTCTGACCAATCAACAAACATGAAATGTCCCAATCATGAATAAGTAATAAGTAGCATTTTCCGTATCATGTTAAAAGAAAAAGGGGAGATACACCAGTTTAAACTATGAAATAGTTAAGCCCTTTTGGCTTTACATCCACAATTTTGCTAAACTAGGATTTTCAGAGCTATTGCAACCAGAAGGATGTAACTGGAATTACTAAGTCAATTGTAGATAGTCTCTTCTGGCTGTAATCCTATTATAATCTCTTTTCTCAAGTGTTTCAGAATTCAATATTTACAGTGCAACAAAAGAAATAACCTAGTGAATGAAATTAAAGAGCATGTTATAATAAACTTGAATTGTGATCTTTTAAAATATTATATAATAATTTCCTTACAACACATACTATAATCTGTACGATTGGAACGAGTTTATGGAACATGAAACTAGAGTCTTCTTTAAACAGCCATACTCTCATCTTTCTTTGACAAAAACATATGCCATCAAAATCCCTTGCCCATTTAGCTCTGTTATCTGTCACCTTAATCTTACAGTGAGATTATGATTTTTCATATTGTCTTGGGTATCTAAGTATACCACGGTGTTTAATCAATCTCCAGTATTTGTGAGTTATAAGCAGATTTTGTGAGGAAAATGTTTACTTTTGAAATCGGCGGTTTGGATTTTCCACTGTAAACAGTCTAAAAACCATTTCTGAGCACAATTTTTGCCGTCCATGTACTATAAGAATACTTCTGGAACATACTGATGCGATTTATTTCCACTCACATGGGCTGGTTTCTGCTGCTAAGTCTGCAATACATGACCTCCCACCTTCAAAATTGAGGTCATCTGATAGAAAACGACGAATATAGTGGCTGTAAAGACGTAATTCAGGCAAAATATGAATGAGGATGTATCTCAAACTTGATACAAAACAGATTACACTAATCCCATGCTTTTTAAAACCACATAACTGGCCAAAATTACAAAATGATTTTCAACTGCTCACGAAAACTGTTGATTGTACATTTCTGTAGATTTGGAGACTTTACACAATATAGAAGTTAATAATATAGATGCAATGCATAAGGTAGTTTTCAGTCAAGTATAAGCTACATGCCTGACCCAACTTAAGGCTTAACAAAGCAATATAAGGCAAAATATCACTCATTTTCGGATAGTGGACAGCCATGTAGAACGAGGGTCTTCAACTATTGCAGACTTATTAGCAGAAACCAGCCCATGTGAGTGGAAATAAATCGCATCAGTATGTGCTAGAAGTATTCTTATAGTGCATGGACGACAAAAATTGTGCTCAGAAATGATTTTTAGCCCGTGTACAGTGGAAAATCAAAACCTCCGATTTTTTTCCTCACAAAAACTCTTGATTTCCTCACAAAATCTGCTTATAACTCACAAAAACTGGAGATTGATTGAACACCGTGTATACATGCCCACGCTTCAATTTTACTATTTATATGTTTTACTTTATGTAATATTATCAAACTATCATTTAAAGATATTTTACTGTATCAGACTACCATGAATGTCAATTCATAACTCATGAATACCGCATATCATATGTTTACAGCCAGTCTGAACACCACATGCCAATGTTTAACAACATGCCTAATAAGGAGTTGGAGGAGCTTTATTTTAATGTTGACCCGTATTATAACTCAATTAGACACATTTCATGAATATGCTGGTGCTTTTCCTGGCCACTGATTGGTTGAACAGCAAAAGTGCCAAAGTGTACAACTTTTTTAATCCCTTATGCAAGATGTCTAGTGCGAACATTCTTCTACTTTGGTCGACGCAAATGATTTAAACTGTCAAGATGATTATTTATAATTACGTAGTTTGTGCTGAATTTGTGCTACATTGGTAGCCTCAGTACTACAGAACGAACGGCCTTTAAGTTGTGTACACCTTTGGGGACTATACTGTATTTAATATTGCTTTTGTGGTAGTACTGTAGTCTGTATTGCTGCCACTATAAAACAATTCATCTGTCGTCGTTCATGCTCATTTTGTCATGATTTCATAAACGTTTTATTCATTTATATCACAGATAATGCATAATCGATATCTAGTTTTTCATGGTGTTTTAGTTGGTAACTTAAACGTTTATATCAATTGTAAATGTAATTGATTTTAATTTAATAAAAAGCGCAGTTTGTCATATTTCATTTAAATGTTTGGATCATTTATTTCACAGGGATCCCCACAACCCTGGCATGTAACCAGGTTACATATACACCATTTACAGAGGATTATAATGAAAGTTTACATTGCGGTATGCCTGTCTCTATAGTGGGGCTAAAACAAAACTATCATAATAAGCAACGTTAGGATTCATATAGCTTTCATATGTGTACAATGTATTTTATTCATATAACTGTCAACACTGACAGATTGACTACCAGCAAGTGTGTATCATCAGATACCACAGAATTCAAAGAAATATTTACAAGAAATCAGGGCATTGAATTCATGCATTTAGACAGAAAAAACAATGACATATTATGGCGTCTGGTCGACACAAGATGGTCATTTGATCATAAAGTGTGCTTTCTAACAAGGCCCCTGTTAGGATTTTGTTATCACACGTTCGTATTTCACAATGTAAGCTTAAAGACACAGCCCCCCTTTAAATCTATTCAATTGATTTAAGTTTAGGAACATACATATGTTAGGCCAGAATATAAAATGAACGTAAATGTGAATGGTTATAATTTACGTTAACATAAATTGTCACCCTACCCGCAAAAATGGCTGTCATAAAATGTGACCACCTTAAATTTTAATGACCCTCAGGAATCACATGTCGTTCATGCGTTGAGGGATGGAGCTGCCACTTATATAACAAGCTTGTAGACGTAGCGAAGATTCTAGTTCATGCATATCATACGTCTAAATACATAGACAAATGCATAGGCAGATCCAGGGGGAAGGGGGCGCATGGGGCATATGCCCTCCTCAATTTTACACCAAAATACTTTATTTTTGTAGTTTTTTTTTTGTACGCCCACCATTGATCGCGCCTACAAAATCCATCAAATCCCTTCATTGCGCTCCCCCCCTTTTCAAAAACCTGGATTTGCCATTGAAGTGGCTGATAAAAAGGCGTTCAAGTTGATGTCTGTATTACCCGTCATCTCTTCAGCTCGGTACATTTTACAGTCTAACATACATATACTATACATGAACATTTATTATTGCAAATATAGCTGATTTAAATTGGGTATACTAAAATGCAAGGTGGTGAATCCATCATCACTCTTAAGTGTTAGAGCAGCACCTTATCGTGCAGCACCCCACCCTAAGTGTAAAAAACATGTAGGACACAAGACCAGCTGTCAAAACAATGAGTACTTTTTCACAATTTCTGATAAAAACATGAAGTTGACAAAAAGGAGAGTATGCTCATTCAATGTGCCATAACAATAGGAATTGATCTACACCAAATTCATAGAAAAATAACTTCTGGAATTGTGGCATTGTGCACAACATAGCCACAGAACTATCTGAGATTAGATATATCATGAAATGGCTAACAATAGATACTGCGGTTGCAGGTCGTAGATGGATAAATTCATGACCAAGAAGGCCTATTAACTTCGATCGGCTCTAATCATACTGCATTATATATAATATATATAATATGGAGGTGTGTCACTGATAAGAGTGATGTCACTCAAGAGTGATTTATATGCTGTTGACGGTGTGTTGCAGAATTACTTTCAAAGACGTTTGTCCAATTCCATTAATTGAGGTTTATTTGGCCACCCATATTGATATGAAGACTTACAGACGTATGGTGTTAAATTTGATGCCTACTTGGTGCAATTGCTCTCCGTGGAATAGTGTGGAATAGATGCCTCATGCATTGTTACCTAGAGACACAGGGTGGGCATATGATTTCATAGAAAACTCAGTTCACTTTGAACACTATACATAGGATTGTGGTCTTGCTCATGAAATAGTAAAACCAGTGCTACTAAATAGCATGAGCCATCACAATAGCAACTCTACCCAAAGGAATTATACCATTCATTCAAGGGATAGGAACCTTTTTAAGGCCAATTATACCATTCATTCAATGGGATAGGAAAACTCAGTTCTTTTTAGACATCCGTTTGTCACGTCAATGTTATACCTTTGGTAAAGTCGTCCACCTTACGCCACTTAACATGCGTCTATATTACTGGTCATCAGCCGAGATTACGCCCATCTTGCCTGAATGAAATAGCCACCATGCGCCTACCCTAAAACCAGTGCTACGGCCGACTAAATAGCATGAGCCATGCGGCGCATAAAACTCAATAGCACTCTACTTTGAGCAGCCCAAAGCGTAAGAATCTGCCCCGATCGATGATCTTCCTACCATTCATTCAAAGATGCCCGGCGAAGACCAATTTTTATGGATTTAAATTCGCCAACACCTTTTTAGACATTCATATACAAGCCTGTTTATCTGTTATACCTATGGTTGATATTCGAACTATCACCGACCTCTGGCTTGCATAATTAGGCGTTTTGGAAACAATCTATTACTAATCTTAGCCAGAACTACATAGAAGTGTCATCCGTACACACCACGGCGTTGAACGTCATGGGTACCTTCTATAGTTGTGTATTTACATGTATAAAAAAATTAATGTCCAAGTACCGTAAATCTTCTAGTAACGGCCGGGCGACACACTTCTGCTCGAGGGGGAGGCGTTTATTAGATGTGGGCGTTTAATGGAGGTAGGCTGGTATGAGCGGTAGACTATTATTAGAAGATTTACGGCAAATTATGGCTTAGTAAGCCCATTCAAAACGCGTAGAAACGCATGGAGGACAGCAGTATAATATAGTAGTAATACCTTCGTGAAGCAGTGTGCACGAATAGCTAGGCTCAGTCCAGGGACTCACAATTATTGCTGAGGGTTGCTTCAAGCAGAATGACTCTATTCAAAGCTAGGACACTATCGTGAGTAAGAAGTGCTCAGACACCTAGTAGTCTATAGTGGTTAACTAACGCACTGTTAATCCTTCAGACTTTTCTATTTGGGTGACCAACATCATTAAAAGTACGAATATGCACCTGATGTACACGATTCGATTATTGGCCTATGGACTAAATGACATGCTGATAACATACAACATTCAAATTAACACAATGTTATTTACAGAGCTGTATCACTCCACCCTCGTTTAATTATAAATCAGTATACGCTATAGAATCTATCTAAAGCGGCCATGGTTCTAAGCCAGTTTAGTACATTGCATTTTACACACTGGGTAATAATGTGAGGCGGTCACGTCACCAGCGTGGAGCTTAATTTGTCAGGGCTACACGTGCTCCGAACCCAGGCCGAGACATATTCCCCTGATCTGTGGTGATTTCATATCATATCAGAGAAATGAATGATATCGGCATAGCTTATTGTGCTCAGTGTGCAAGGTGACGCCAAGAAAACAAGCATTCTGGAAACCACTAACTAACATCACGACCGCCGCTCAGGAGATGTTATAGGGCTGGCAGTACGGTCACCTTGGCACATAGGATTAGCTACGGGCACAACATACAGTGCAGACATTTTGTCAGCACAGTTGTCAGTGTCTGAAACAGGTAATAACTCATTTGCATGGTATATTGACACATTATGGCCTGGTTCTTGCATTAGTGGAAGTTTGATATGTCAAAGTTCAGTTACTGTCTCCGAACTGTCTCGAAATGGTACTTTCAGCACACCTTCGCCGCACTTTCAACGCATTAGTCACCCACTGACACCCACTGATCTCCACGGTCTCCATGAGTTCTTTCAGTAGAGAAGCAGTACTACCGGTTGTGCCGGCTTTATGGACTATTTACACTAGACCAAAGAGTAGGCATTAATTTTGCTCAACTGAACTTATTGAAGAAAACACATCACGACTCTATGTCTAATCAGACTGTCTAGTTTTATGAATCCTTTTCAGCGAAAGAGGCATTATGGAAGGTGTGCAGCAGCGACAGTAAAGGGGACTGTTTCCATGAAAAAACAACAACAAAACAAAAACAAAACCAGACCAAACCCACATGATGGTAGAATGGTAGGAAATTACCGTCTTCGTCAACGACGTGGACATAAACTGGCGACTAATACGTGTACAGGTACTTTGAAAACCACACTGAAAGTGCATAAGAACTTATTTTAATTAGTAAATACAAGTTCAACTAGTTCAGTTCATAAATTGACACACGCCAATAGAAATGTGTTCCCTAAAAGTAAAATAGATTAGTCGTCTAATAATGCATATAAACAATTTATGTTATCCAGGAACGGGGCACAGCTAATCAATTCTATGCAACTGAACAACACAATGGTGGAAGCCCGCCACGCAGAAGACTCAAATGAGAATGAAAAACACTACAATTACTGGATGGTCTAAGGTGATGTCTAGCACACAAGACCTTTTACAGGGAGGACATGCGGAGTTTATGTCGACATTATATTTCACACAAAGAAACCCACCACATTGCAAGGACAAGGTAGATAATGAATTGATCATTTGAGATACATGTAAACTGTTCAGACTCATCATAGCATCGCACACTTTGCGTCCAACGTAAAATAAAAGAACATGTTCAAGTGGTATACATATTTGATATGGAAGCGTCAACGCACTCGTAAATAACGTGAAATGAGAGAAATACTTTGGAAAAAACACCTGGCAAAGTTACTGGTGACAACTTGTGAGACTTAATGTCCATTTTCACGGGTAGATGCTATAATTTGTCCTCCATTTCATCCCAGATACGTTCGATAGATCTATTGGTTTGTTTGAAGAGGTGGACTTGACAGTATCACCAGAGGCCAAATCCGTAAAACTTAACCCATGAATTATTCCAGTTAATATAATGACCTAGTTTAGAGACAAAAAAGAATTATCAGAGTATGCCAAGAATCTACGCAGTGGGTCCATAAGCTTTTCATAGTCTCAAAACTAAAAAGTATAGTGATAGATGGTAGATTCTTTTCAGCACTCGATGCTACGAGTGTATATTGGACAAAGACCTACTATAAGTGCAATAAACCAGCTCATATCAGTATTCAATACACCATTTAAAAGGCCGCTTTGTAAAAATGTCGTTTGTGCTAGCAGTTTCGTCAAAAACTTTCTATAAGTAACAGACCGAGTTTTATCAGGCATCGCTGTGACATTTCCCTGTAGAGATATGTCAGGATCCAAGGTGCCCACGTGGCCGAATAGATGGTGAGTTGGACTCATGACTAGAAGGTTATGGGTTCGATTTCCGGTCGGGTCCGGTGGTGAGTGTTGAGCAAACATACTCATAACAGGTTGCACACTGCTCCGTGGTACATACACGTGTAATAGTTACAGGTTAGGCGAGTACTTTGCACGTGTGCGCTACAGCAGCAAATGCTGTATGCAGCCAGCGTTGTATGCTTCCCAGGGAGTTGAGAAAGGTAGAACGTTGAGAGTCAAAGACGCCAATGACCTGGTGTAAATGAGTCGACTGAGCAGTACAGCCACTGGATAGTAGACTATAATCTTCGACATTTACATTTTTCTGCTGAACAGCTTCGTGATATTCATATAGTTGAAACACTAGTGTAATCCAGAGCAGTAGGCATAAAATTCAATCTGGAAAAATGTCAAGCAAAATGGATACGATGAAATATTTCGGTTGTGCAGGACGGGAAAGTGTAGAGACATGCCATCAAAAAGTAAAAGACTAAGTGTCACTTCAAACGCCAACAAAACAGCAACTAGAGTTTCGTTGGTACTGTAAATTTGTTTATGGCAACTTTAAATACAAATGTATATCCAAAATATATGATGCATAGTCTCTTGAAATAGAAGGCTTAGTTTGACTGGACAATTCATATGCAATGTCAATTTGTGAGCATCAATCACTGACAAAATATCAGATAAATCAATTATTGAGGAGCTACTCGCAGTCCGTTTTTTTCTTCTTTTAAATGTTCAAACCATACTCGCAGTTCTTATATGCACGTGAACAATTATACATACATGTATATGTTTGTGGACAAATGCTAACACAAACCACAAATCACTTTCGATAATTGTTGTCATCTCATCAGCCTTGCCTCACGCAAGATACAGATACTGTTGCTTAGATTGCGAACACGAAACCTCCAAGTATGTGGGTAAAACAGTGTTATTGTAGTTGAAATGCTTTCCAGACTTCTCACTCCAGAGCATAATCCTGCTATTTAGAATCTTGAAATGACGATTGTACATGTTCTGTCAATTAGGCCATAAAACTCAAGTCACTACAATCAGAGACAAAATAGGATGCCATACTTTGGATACTTAGAGTTAATTGTTTAAGCATTGCCCGAGAGCAGGCAAGATGTCCCAATGCTATACACCCATACTGGTGCTTTAGAGATTAGCTGACCAAATGGATTCATAAGGAAAGCAAGTTACGTTGTATTTCCTGCAAGGGTATACATTGATGACTTCACCCTGGGACACCAAGAGCTTGGTGAAGCAGTCCAGCCTGCTTGTGATACAGTTTTTAAGATGATATTATTGCTGTTATCTATAGGTGCAATGAATCTTAAATAATTACAATAAGCTATAATCTTTTTTCCAGCAATTACACAAGAGCATTTATGGTGAAATACCCCATGATGTCAAAGAAATTGCAACAAATTGTTTGATGATTGGTATGCATGGCGAAATATGTAAATGTATGAAATAGTGAGAAATGATGATGCATATGTAGTATACGTGTACATGCAAATGTAAATGAATGAACCTCATGTTCTACTATCCATACAATTTTATTTACACCAGGTCATTGGCATACCAGTCACACTATACAGTACATCTAGAGATGATTTTGTCATGTATATCTGAACAGGGGTAGAGTGGTTAAGGGGATATTATACTTTACGGAAATTTTTTATCAGTGGAATTTTTAAATCATCTTGACAAAAATCATTGATTGGATTCGTTTTATTTACTGCAGATCGTCGTCCAGTGAAACTTACATTTCATTTCAAAATATGAGGATGCATATATAAACGTGATGGTGTGTGTGTGTGTGTGTGTGTGTGTGTGTGTGTGTGTGTGTGTGTGTGTGTGTGTGTGTGTGTGTGTGTGTGTGTGTGTGTGTGTGTGTGTGTGTGTGTGTGTGTGTGTGTGTGTGTGTGCGTGTGTGTGTGTGTGTGTGTGTGTGTGTGTGTGTGTGTGTGTGTGTGTGTGTGTGTGTGTGTGTGTGTGTGTGTGTGTGTGTGTGTGTGTGTGTGTGTGTGTGTGTGTGTGTGTGTGTGTGTGTGTGTGTGTGTGTGTGTGTGTGTGTGTGTGTGTGTGTGTGTGTGTGTGTGTGTGTGTGTGTGTGTGAGGTCCTGTATATCAAGCTCAGTGGGTGACCTTACTGACCTAGCATAAATTGTCACTAATACGCCCCTAGTTATTAGAATATGTCGAACCAAGATGCTCTTACAGCATAAAAAGTCCACCCACAGGTATCCTGCTCTACGGACCTATACCAAGGAAGTTCGTGCATATCTATTACTTATTAAACACTACAGTATATACGCCAAAAATAAGGTTAAGAGCGCATGACCACATTGAAAAAAGTAGACACCTAAAACCCAAATTGGATGAAGACTAACGTATTTGTCAACTATGTCATAACGGTATAGATGATGAATTTCATATTATTATAGAATGTCCAGTATGTAGTGCAGAGAGACGGGTTTTATACAATGTTTTAACGAATGTGTTACTCTAAGCCTGTTATGATACTGCAATGATATATACACATTGTACTATTTATACATATTGTTGTTAAACATAAGACAGTAAATAATTTGAAAGTTGAATTTAAATTGCTATCTTCACCGCTTTGCAGTGTGTCGCATTGCCGCATTGCCGGTTCAAAGAACCCGAATTAAAACGACTATGGTTTGACATAGTTTAAAAATATAACTTCTGCACCAAATTACTGTAATCATTGAATTTCTATGCAATATGGAAAATACACCATATTTGTGATTTAGCTACATAGTTCAAAGGCTTGGCAATCTTTCGTTCACGTATATGTTGGGGTAAGATACTGGCAAAAAGCCCATATGATATAAATGGATCTTTTTAACCGTTATACATGTATTGTTTTTTTTTTAAAAAATCCACATACTAGGTATGTGGATGCGAGGCCATAAGTTATATGGGCTAGATGCCAAACCTAAAGCCACGAGATAAATATTAGTTTACGAATACATTCAAACGGACAATCAATACATATGTTACTACATCTCAACATAGAAGAGTGTCAGTTTCCTACAGTCATATGTAAAATTATCCCCTTTTGAGGTTCGGAAGCCTCGTTAAAAGGCGTGTCCTGTGTAGAGGAGAGCCACCCCTCTGCACGTAAAAGAACTCACCTCGTTTAAAAACAATAGCTAGTGTGATCCCTCCACACACCCTTGGCTCAGTTAGTTACCTAACCTGCCAAAGAAACCCTTGTACCTTGTGTATACCTTTGAAAGAAGGGTTCGGTTAAAAAGCGTCCCGTATTCACGTATATACCTTCGAAAGGAGGGACATTCGAAAGAAGGGTTCAGATGCAAGTCACAAGAGCCGGGATTTACAACTACAGAACAGAACAGAACTAAAATATTCTACAATTAAACGAGACTTGAATATACATTAAACACCAGGCTGTACACATAAATTATATGATTCTGGTCGTAGATGGTATTCAAAGTGTCGAATATATCCAATAATGTATGGATTAGGTTTACTGTTGGTAATTGCTTGGGTGACCGTAACCAACAGTCATGGTGGTTTAATATATGTAACGTGTGTGTTACACATTTGGGCCAATCCTTTTGTGTTCCATGTCAAAATTAAGGTCCATTCTATCAACTGCATCAATGGTATACAGTGAGGAGGCAATGCAATTACTATTGTATTTGGGTGCCATACAATCGATGTAATCTCTGGACAAGAATTCCTCTATAGATTTCCCGTTTGAGTCAATATGAGTGGACGAAATAGTCTCATTTGCATATTACAGATTTCAGCATCTAGTGCAGTCCACCTGACATTTTTGATATGAGACAAATTGTTTATGCAATTGATTTCATGATATGACTAAGATGCATTGTAAATGTAGATGTAGATGTAAGGTGTATGGTCTTCTCCCGCACTATGCAGGATCAGACGACGTTACAGTGACACCAGGTCAATGGCATGCTTTATCGACTACATGTATATACTTAAATAGTGCAGACGTGCTTATCAATAATATTAGCGTTCACTTGCCTGACCTGTACCTATTTAACGTGTAGGTACGACGGACCACTGTTCAGGGATGAGTTTGTTCAACACCTACCACTAGACCCCACTGGGAATCGACTGGGAATCGAACTCACGACGCTCTGGTCACAAGGCCAACTCCCATGTCCACTCGGCCACAGAAACACACTATTCTATATGTAGACAGTGCCATAATTTTGGTTGACACCAGTAGTAAAATCATGGAACGTGATGTGAATATTAGTATAATTAGACATTTATGTTTGATCCTGGGAGGTCTAAATTGAGAGCAGACAGACAGTGCCGTAAATCTATCAAACACAGCATCCTGTGTATGTTTCCTTTATAGGCATTAATTAACAGAACATGTCATTGATAAGTAATATGATATAAACAGAGTGAGTGCGATCAATAATGAGTAACATTGAGGCTTGATAAATAAGGCTAATCATACAGCGTTTGCTCAGAGCAAAAACAGTCACGTACAAGTGAAATTATGTGAACAGAGTGATATAAAACTATAACCACGTTAATAATAAATGTCCATGTATATACAACTGGCAACGTTCCTAGTATTACTGGTCCAAATTCCCTATTATTATAGACTGTGCTAAGCTGTATCGACACGGCAGTCTACTGTGAAAACAAGGTCACAATCCACGATGACAATTTTTTATGCGATAATACTTGTAAGCTCAATACATGTCAATGATTCCAGATTACCCCATACCCTCCACTTCACTATTCAATAGCAAAATATCAATCGACGAAGAGTTTTCAAATTTGATATTTCGTTGACTGCGATGTAAAATTAACGTGACGTAATTGTCGACGCCTTTAAATTTGGGCGCCCAGAAATCACGCTGCTCCGGTTAAAGCAATGAAAGCTTCACAACATTATTCATGCAGAAGAGCATCTCTATAACAAGACCGAGTCTGTCTTCAAATGGTCAAAATACAAAGGTGTTCTCTCTATGGAGGTTCGCAGTGGTCTCTTAAGTCTTGAGACTGTGCAAAAAGGCTCTTTTATTACAGAGATCGGCTCTTTATACATGTGGTGGTCTTATTGGGATATTCTACTTTACTATAAGTTAAATTTAAGTAGCACATGTGTGAGCAATTTACCATAATAATTCTACATGATACTTTTCTGTCAATCACCAAAGCATACAGGCATATAGTGTGATATCACCCGGCCTATGAGAGCATGAGACGCGTGAGAGCGCCCTGTTCCTGCCTCGGCTACGCCAGCATTTCTTCAGCACCACTGTAATTTTGTTTTTACTAAACTAACATTGTATTTATTTTTTAGCTTCTGATATTGAATGGACTAGGCTTGACATTGGCAATGCATAGATAGTTATCATGTATATATAATTTACTCAAGCAATAGTATCTGAATATTGACCTTGTACTACATGTACAAAAAGTAACCATGATAAATTGCCGGGATGGAACTGCCTATGTGATGCCTCCCGACCTAATAATACTGATATGTAATTACGGTAATAACAAAAGTGAGGCCTATTTCAAACTGTAACGGATAATTCTAAGAAATAAATATTTCCTTTAAGTTACTTTTAATCATATTCATGGAGATAGTTCGAACTTTAGGATAAATAGAAACATTTATCAATTGTTTGTGTGGGTTTGGACTAAACACAAAAAGGTTCGAGCTATTTTCCTGCGGTGATTTGCGATGTATGTGTATAGCTCCTAATTGATAAACATTGAAGTCAAGTATTTTATTCAAACCAACAATTTCACTGACAGATCCAGGTTTTCAGAAAAGCGGGCGCACTTGAGGGATGAAAGGGGCGATTCGGGGCGAAGGGCGCCCCCTGTGCTCTGGATCTGCCCATGGTTTTCAACTTGCAACAACTTCGAGGGTACTTGAACACTGGGAGTAAGCTCCTAATGTAGCTTCAGAATATTTTGCTTTGCTCGAAAGTAGGTCTAAAAAAAAATAAATAAGAAGTGGTGACTACATATATGGATTGGATTGAGCACTTGCATGCCAAGATCCACACAGTGAAAGTTTTATAAACGCGTGCCACGGCTTGGTATTCAGCACGTTTCCAATTTTGACGTAGTCTACCTCTGGATATCTTTAAATGCAAATTGACGTTTAGGCAATGCACGTATGATTGGTATTAATGGAAACAAAGGTGGGAGAAGAAACTGCTGGGCAAACTATAGTTTATCAATGATTCAGTGAAACACGATAGTCAACTATTCGATGCCATTTTAAAACCAAACATATACACCATTTACAGCCCATTGATATTTTTGCAACAGATGATGTTTTCTCAGATGTAAAATGAAATTCGGTATATCTAAGGCCAACATAAATAGTGAGCAAGCTGTTGTATTGGACAAATATATTAGCAGGTTCTTTACAGCTGACTTCATCTTGACCTATTGTGAACAGTGAATACTTAATTGTTTTCTCTCTAAAAGATATACTTATCATATTTACATTTCCCATGGTAAGTCTAACAATATAGTTTAAAGAGATATGGTCTAGTTTAAAGAGAGCATCGTGATTTTGTAACTGAGAGATGCTTAATAACGCATCATCTCATGCAAAGTACATCAGCAATTTTGAGCATGTTGTAAACGGATTCTAACTAAGCTCATGGCTGAAGTTTCAAATCTATCTGGGCCACAAAGAAGGCTGCGTGTATGCATAATATTTGCTCGGTGCTCGGCTTCCTAAAATACATGTGTAGGTGTTTAGCATGGTCTACCTATCACAAAAATGGACTTGTTACAATATACGTGGCATAAACAGCAAATTTGGATAGCATCATTGGTTACCATCTTGACAAAATTCCCACGTTTATAGGTTTTTAATCTTAGACAGTGAAAAGGTGTTGGCACCTAGAAACATTGGGGGCCCAAGGATGCAGCCTCCCCTTGGCACCGGTGGGGCGACTGACAACAATAGAAAATGTACAATAGTAGCACAAAATCACAGTGAATGTGTTCTGCTTATGGCTATAACTTCTAAATGCTTGGCTAATAGCATTGGTAAACTGTACTGTACTATCATTTTTTATGAGTCGGTGTAGGTGGAATACATAATGCATTTAGTTAATGAGAGCGTAGAATAGATACCACCGATAGTAGTGACAGATACTTCATTATGAATTGTTTCATTCACATAATAGACACATATGTCATTTTGCTCTACTCATTTGTGGTATTCCATTATGAGCGAATGTTAATTGTTCAGATGCAACGTCATCTATACTATTTGATTGTATTCACACGAGAGGTAAATATCACCCAAATCAATAATGTATAACTTGATGGTGCTGTCGTATTTAGAAGTTGGATAAAGGTCGTAGATTCGTGGAGTATTGATAAACCTAGAAGTGTGTTTCAGGTAGCATATTACAAAATGAGGTGGAGCCGGGGCTGTCTTTGGATTGATATTGGCACAATCTAAATATTTGTATTTTTTTTATAACAAGTAGGTGTTAACATACGAACGTGCAATTGCAACGATGATTACATTAAAAAGTCAAGGTCTTAAATTTTCAGACAGGTAAAAGATGGTCTCAAAATCTCTGCAGGAGATGTTTTCAGGGGGAAAGAGGGGATATGTAGGTGAGATCATACCCGTACACTTATAAAATGCACATAGCTTATGTAGAATATCTTTTTTGAATAAAACACACCCTTTCAAAAATAAAGACTTGTATCTAACAATACTTGTCTATGTTGTCAACTTACTTAAAACTAAATATTTGGTGGATACAAAGTTGTGGCGCAAAATTAACTCGAGAGTGATATTACGATAATTTTGCTGATTAATATAATTGGTATGTTAGTTTTTCATTTTTGCTGCGTGTGCACTAGTAGGGGAATACAATATATCTCTGCAGCCGTACAGATGTTGGCCATGGCCATTCAAATTTAGTGAGATAAATAAGACAGTTCATATTAAGGGATTGAAACAAATAGCTGTACGCCATGAATTGCATGAGTGTGCATTTAACTAAAAACAAGTATACTATATGACATTTTGTTGAGTAAGGATAAGGTAATGATGTAAAGCTATGAAGAAAACAAATGAAAAAGTAAACTTACATCAGTGAAATAGATATTTGGTCTGTGGACTTGTTGATACACTGAAGATCTTCATGGTGTATATCCATTGAATTGATATCCACCTTGTATCCATTTATCCATTTAGCTGCCTGCGGCTATCCTGAACTATATGGAGAATGTATCCAATTGTTAATCCAAGAAGAACAACTATCCACATGGAATTTGAATACCACATATTTATCCAGGTTGAATAGAGAAAGTCTAAAAACTTAACCAACTGCTTGAAATTGTCAGTACACGATTGAATTTGGACAAATATTTCCGCAACTGAATGCTACTAAGACTATGATTTAAAAAACTTAAATGAATACTAAACTATTTAGAAATCATACACTACACTCATATAAAATAACGACATGGCCATTATAACATTGTTTGATGAGCATGCGTTTTGAACTCACGTATTAGTACAATGTAATAATAGAATAATTCAGAATTAACAAAAATGTAATGATAAAACTTAATATAAATGGGTTGGTTCTGTTGGATTTACTGATTCATAGAATAATTGATACAAAAAGAAACAGCGCTAACTAAAATATAGGTATACTAAGAAAATTGTTTTCCAAAGAAACTATAGAATACTATTTATTTGGGATGGGTGTTCGTGACACCAGGTAAGTGACATAATTTAATGTACAAAGTGTAACCAATAACATAAAACGCATGTATTTTGGTATTATTAAGACACTCAGAAATGAAATTGAAATCCAGACAGCATCATAATATCAATGTATTTAATATCAATGTAGACTTTTTAATGTAGGCCTACGCTCGCTCACACCGTGTAAATATGATATATCTGTACACCGTAATCATGACAACTGCGTGTAAATGATATCTAAAATAACGATGAGAATCACAATTATCATGTGAGATAATCTTGCTGTTGCTCGACAACAGCCGAAAATAGCAAGTGCATCTCCACCAGTGACGTCATCGTTGCTCCCCGCGTGAGAATGTTTCTGTGAATGGACCAAACCAAACTACATTCTAAGAAAGGGTTGCTGCCACGGAACGTCTTGAAACCGCATAAGCCAACCACGTGCAAGGGGCCACTAATCAATCACACATGGCGCACACTTAGCATACCAAGTGTCCATCAAAACACTCACACTGCTGATAAAGTTTCAAATATCTGTATAAATAGATCGCAGAATTTGAACAAGGGGATATTTATTGCTTTGCTTGAAAGTTGTTTTACTGTCCATTGCAATAATTAAGAAGTCTACATAAAACTCAAACAGTGGCATAGAGCAAATGAGTAACCTTTCAAATTCATCAAGTCAGAATAGAAAGGCAGCCATGTAAATGGCCCCCTTGGGATATCAAGGTTATAGGGAAGCGAGAGTTGCAGCTGCTCCATGGTGAACTGACGTATAGCTTAACAGGGAGCGCTAACAGGCTTACAAAGCTTTGTCACAAACCAGTTTCCATGTACATGTGATACACAGTGGTGGGAGCACTTGCCTGCTAAACTACAATGAGGAGCACTAAAAGAAACAATTTACAAGCAGTTGCCACTTATGTTAAAATATAAATGGAGCTACAGTCATAGGTTTTTGCAGTTTTGCAGTTTACAACCCCATCATCGACAGTACACAACGTTGTAGCGGGACATGATATTTATGAATAGGGTGGATTTTATCTATTCACAGAGATACAGTATCCTTTGTATCAGTGTATATTTTCTGCAAGCTGTAATGCAAAATTGAATAGACATGGCCAACGAGTTCAACTTTGGCATACTAAATTAACATTTATATGGATAACAACAAAAATGATCACATTTAAATCTATGCACACAATTCAAATAATTACAAACAAATGTATGCAATGGCCGTTTTCATTTTATGTCCAGCGTTGATGTGAACTTTCCAGCTGCAGTTTCGTATGACAAGCCACCTCCAATAACAATTTAGATAATGGGTGAGCAACTCTGTGAGCCCATGAAACGCTGTTGGATCATTATTATAGCCAAACATCCCAATTGAACAAGTGATGCCTTACATTAACAACAGTTGGCTTTGACATTTCATGAATGCATAAGCAAATATGAATACGATGTCTAGGAAATTAGTAAATATTACCAAATAAATCGCTGTTAAAAACGTGAATGGGCAATTAATTGCCCATTAGAATTGCCCAATAGAATCTTCAAAAGCATTTCCACCAATCGTGCGTAAAGTGTGTTTTGTTACCGATAACATGATATGAAAATCTGAAATTTGAAGAGCGCCACTGTCGATGAGAAAAGCTTGACAAAGCACATATTATTTTATATCTGAGCTTGAAGACTAGATTCACAACGCCAATATAATGTGGTCTTCGACATCAGCCATAGCCAACAATGGACCAGACATTAACAGCACTATTTAACGTGAAAGAGGTTTATGCCAGGCAGTAAGGAAGTAATGTCGCCGCAATAGACGGAATCAAACACGAAGCAGTCCAATTCATAAAAAGTATTACAGCAAGACAACAATGTCATTTCGTGACATGAGGGAATCATTGTAGAGATCGATTTTGTGATCAACTTATGTCAATCAGGAAGTCATTGCCTAATCAAGCTGTTTGTAACCAAACATGACAGTCGTTACTTTAGAGCCTCGTAAACACGAGAACAAGACATGCTCGTTTCTCATGCACAGCTTACCCCGTATATGATTTGAAGGTCCCAGAGGAGGCTTGAGTGAAGTTTTACAACCCCACCTTAGGATGAACCTTTACAATTCTTTTGACACAACACTCTAGATTATTAAATGCTCTTAGCCCATTTCCATTTATAAAAACCCGGGATCCGCCCGCCCCAGACGAAAATTGCATGCATTTTTCTTGTGAAGGAGCCTTGTGCGAAAGCGGGTTGGTCTTGTCTCATTCACCCCAGCGGAGCCTGAGACCAGATGCAGCGGCCCCAAGGGACACCTGCTCCTGATTGACCACGCGATTACCATTCCCACAGAGAGAGCTGGTGTATTCCTTATTGCACCAATCGATGCCCGGGCCTTCATTTGCTGGGACCCACGTCAACTTTACTGCACACTATCTAGCTTCATGTGATTGTATTTCTGTACCAAGTCACACTAAAGTTATATCAATGAAATGCATGGTATATTATAGTAGAGTGATTTTGCCATCAACGAGCCCATCATAAGTGATCTGATAATTGCGAGCTTTTCTCAACATGTTAATATCGGCCATTGCATTGGTGTTTTTAGACTCTTATAACTGAAAATAGAGGATTATCTCCAAGAGTATCAAATGTATTTGTATGTAACCTTATGTACTTTTCAAACCATTTTCTGACATATATGAATATATGTTTATTTAGCTTAAATCTGTACAATCTTATTTATAATCATAGAACAACTCTGTCCGTGGCTAGTCACAATGCATGGATATTGCATATGTGTGAGGTTATGCTGATCTATTGATTTCTGATATGCAAGTGTTTGGCAAGGTTGTTTCGGTACTACGGTTGGTATCATTATTATCGTGCAACTTTCAAATAACAACGCCATATTCTTTTTCTGAAAATGATACGGTTTGTAAATATGAAACAATCAGCACAATACGACAGGGTGTGTGTCAATAGTTAGAACAAGAACTGTGTAAAACATTATAATGCGTACACAAGCCTACAGTACACTGTAGTGTCTAGTAGTGAAATATGCCGTATATATGTTTTCGCAGCTGCTACCCCATGCCATGAGATCAGATGGCTGATGATTGCTTTGTCAATACCAGTCATATCCTCATATTGTATTGGAAACCCACCAGTTTCATAGCTGGTATGTCGATGATGGCATTGAGTAATTGATCTTAACATGGCTGACTGCATATTGTTTTTTCTAAGTATTACAAGAGCAATGCATTATGAGATTTTGTCCACTCTAAGTCATTCATACGATATTTTGCGTATATTTGATTGATAATGAAGTTCTTACTTCAAATTAGTCTGGGATGTTTTTTTTGTACTCATCATCTCACATATATTTGTTCCAAATATTGATTTTTCTACAGAGATGAAATCACACTAAATACATATTGAAAATATAGGGCATATGACGGACAAATGTCTGCCATAACTATATTTCATGTCGATCAAGTTGACTAATATGGTTGATTCTTGTAGAACACGTGTTCTGTGAACAAGGCAATCAGCGAATGTCGTCTGGTGCCATAAGTATACCTCATTATCGCTCATGGTGGCTCCTGTCGTCTGTCCAGACAACGATATTCAGCTACGGTTATTGGATGTAGCAAGTCATGCCATGTGGAATTCTCACACATGAATATTTTATGCAAGCACTGTTCACCGCAATCATTGCAGGTGGCTACTCTATAAGCATTCTAACGGGCCTGCGTACACGAATATTTACCCCGATACAGCACCTAGTAACAGCATGTAATTCCAGTTTAGCCACTACATTCAACAAAGTGAAAGTAACAGAATTGTACATATTGCAAAGACGCAGATGGATACTAAGCCCTGTGCACGCATACATGCAGAATATGAGTCCGGTCAGCTCATGTAATATATACATTTCCTAAAGCCGGAGCTTCGTGAGCAAGTCTACCACTCAGGTATTGGTTAAAAGATGTAAGATTGAACGTGCCAATACATATGTTGCCATTTTTTTGTTTGATTAACCCAAATCACTATAAATGTTGATAAAAATTGGGAGGTCAAATAATTTCAATATTATAGAACGAAGTCAATATAAATGGAGACACGGTGGACTGGATGGTCCAAAGCCATAAATGGGAGGGCAATTGATTGTAACGAGTGATTTGATTAAATATATTCACTCCATATTATAAGGATGTTCTATATACAAATGTATTACCCAACCATTCACGTGTATAGATAACATTGTCGCTTGTGACACTTTTGGTTTTATTGTATGCAATGCTCGAAAAAATCACCAAAGGCGCTGCACTATAAAGGTGTACAACAGTAACAGGTCTGATATAGACATTAAACAGTGTGATCTTAATAAATATATTACAAGATAAATTTACAAATATTTTGTGTGCATGGTTCATGATTATCTACACACTGAATGGTTGCATAATATATAATGCATCATTATAATATGGAGTGAAATTGTTTAATTATATCACTTGTTAGAATTAATTGCCTTCCCATTTATGGTACACCAAGTTTCATATAGCAGATGGTCAAAATGGATAAATGAAACTTTGAACTTGATTTTTGTAAGCAATTAAAAGCAATAATTTCAATCCGTAATCCCTAATTGATTGTAACACTTCCTAGTAATGGTTTTGTCTATAAAAACGGTGTGCATTTGTGGGATCCCTTAGATTGCAAATTGCACAATAATCATATTTTGTTCTCTAAAAGTGTGTACGTTTTCAAAAGATACGACAGCTGTTTTTATGCAGCATATTTAATTTTCTAAGCGCCATTGGCGTAGTTGCTGATGTAACTACAATCCGTTCAATTTCAAACTGAATATACTCAGCAATGATTCATTCCAGTTATACCATATTTACACAATGATCGAGCGAGTGACAGCTGTATGCCAAAATTGTGAGAGCGATCAATATACCTTTGTTGTCTTGTGTCGTTTCGCATGGCTGACTATGAACCCTAGAGAGTTAGGTGTTTACTCTATACTATCAACAAGAACTCTACCATGTGTTGGGCTTCATACGACTTAACATAATCCTACAGTTATATACTTTATAGCTTAAATGGCAAGCCTACTACATGATATAATTTAACTGACATCACTGCTATGTTATATATATACAGTTATTTTATGACATATGGCATTTGCAAATAATATGAATGTAAAGAAAAGCTAAACATGTTCAAATTACAATAATATTAAACAGGACATTAAACGGTATTATCTGGATGCATGCACATTATAAAGTGTTTCAATCTATTAATGCAATAAGCCATCAGCGTCAATGATTCGCACAATGTTCAGGTTTTAACCTCTCTACACGAACATTGATGAATGAGAAATGTTAATGTACTCTATGGACACATACTCTTTGTATAAATAATTAAAGTAAGCTAACTATGTGTAGTTTCTACACATTTCAATTCTACACCATGCTTATAATAAACTAAAAATGCTTTAGAATAAAAAACAGTAAAATGTTATGGAATATGAATAAATTTATACTTACTAAAATGGTTATGTATATTAAGACACATTTTTTATTTAAAAAGTATAAAGAGAATCATAGGGACAAATAACATAATTAACCTATAAAAACACACTCTAAAATGAAAGAACTCAATGAGTTGGATAGAATAGAACTGAAAATAATTTGTTGGCAAAAGGATATCCCCACTCAATGATAAGCTTGGCGTATTTGCGGATGAAGTTCTCTTCAGAAAAAATGAAGAGAGATCTGGAGGCGGCCCCGGAAAGACCTGAAAAATAGGCAGCATGACATACAACTTGGGAAATGACTTTCAATATATGGACCTATTGCTTAAGCTTCATATTAGTCAAAAGGTTCAAACTATTATCGTATTCTATTGTAAAACAATTTTGGAAACATTCATACTGTCACCAGTCCTTTTTCACAGCCACCTGTTCAACTTTATTGCATCCTGTTCATGTTGTGTTCATTAGATTAAGCAAGACTTACGTCACATACTGTCATTATGCAAATGACAGTAATATATGCATAATGTCCTACATTGTATATATCATGTGGTAAAATTATCTTATTGCTTTAGAACATTGCAGTACCTGGAAGACTGACGTTGTTGGCACGCCTTGCCACATTTCGCAGGGACGGGTCGTGGCTCAAACCTCCGCCCCCGCGTCCCCCACCCATCATGCTGTCACCTTGGTTACCACCCAGGGAGAAGTTGGCCATTCTGCAAGTACAAAAGACATATTTAACTTGATGAAATAGGGACCGGCTGCTTTTGTCTATTTATTATAATAATTAGTAATGTCTTTGTTCGGTATCTAGTTACATTGTATACAAAACGATTGTTTTGTATGAAAATTAATATACTTTTTGTTGGTACAATTGTAAAAGTGCTGCAGGTGCTTTTAACGTACAGTGAGTGAAAATTTAATGAAATAGTTTTCTGGTTGAATTTATTGATTAGTTTGAAATAATGTGTATTGTGAGTTCATGTAATGCAAGCGTAAGCGTAGGATAATACATCCAGGAGATAAGACATCACTTATAAACAGTCACAGAAGTTCTGATGGTTGAACAATCTATCCCCGAATAATGCAAACCAGATGTCTTTCCATAAATTGAAAACAGATAGCTGATAGTGCATAAAGGATATACATCTATGAAGGTATTTGTCGTGGAGCTGATACATCACTGGGAGTCTCTGTGGAATCATATACAGCCTACCCATATCATATTGGATGATAGATGTGAAATGGGAAAGTTGTGGCAGGTCGGGCAGTCCTGTATGACCCACCCCACACCTCCTTGTATATCAAGAACACATCAACTGATGATAGCCATACATAAGCAAATCTCAACAGGGTAAAATAGTATGTTTTAATATTTGTGGTTAGATAATTGAACATATGATTTATTCAGTTCTACAAAATACTTACCATGTCAGAAGAAAGCGTACCATTTTATGTACTAATGAACATACCCATGAGGAGCCTATTATTATATATACGAATAATAATATTGTTAGTTAGATACGTAATGTCATAATGCCATTACGTAGCAAAGATAACATGACATTGCAATACCTTCTGTACACCCTGTTAATCCCAAGAGTCGATTGATTTCACAGCACTTCAGACGCTTCCTCGCACTTTATATGTGCTTGCTTGTCAATACAAAACACTTCCAACACTTCACTGCTACCGCCAACCCATAATGATCTCCTTTGAAAATGATGAGTAAACCTTCACCCTGTCGTTTAAGTCACAGATCTGCTGACAGATAACCTCCTATATCATCTATACCCTGACTAAGCAGATCTACGCGTAATAATCCAAATGCATAATTTGCAAGTATTTATTCCACTTTTCTGTGCAAATCCCGCACGGGACGCCCTCCACTCCCACCAATGTGTCCTTGCACAATCCCATGTTTGGGATAGACCCTTATAAGGTCCCTAAAAAGAAGCTGGACATTGGTGTTGATGAGGAGGATCCATTCGTGTCTAGCTAGTTACTATGACTGACAGAGCGGCTGAGCAGGCAGCGAGCTATTGACTGGCCCCAGCTACAGCCCAGCTACAGCGGGCAGCAGCCGCAGCGCCAGCAGCCCATACTCATTATGTGCACCCTAAATTATGTATAGCGGTGTATGGTGGTGTATGGTCTACTCACTATCTTGCACGGCTATTTTCTGGTTAAGTGCGGCTATAAGTGTTAAGATAAGCATATAAGGGCCGGCGTAGAGGAGCCTCTTTAGTGGCACGGGCCTAATGGAACTGCATGACATTATAGACGATGGGCCGCGGGTTATGAACGCTCAAAAGGCTCGTCTAGGTCAGAAAAACGTAGCCTGTGGATGAATTGCATTTGGCTGACAACGTATTGTAAGAGGAGTAAGAGGAATGCAATTGCATTTATAGCTCTTGACACTGACAGTGCATTAGCGAGGACGCCAGGTGGTTGGGCAAAGCATACTGGTGTATGTGCGGTGTATTGCAAATCGTTACTGTATTGTGGTGAATTCCCTAAACTACACCTCAACGGTTAGTCGCGATGTAGTATGTCAAAGAAAGGCTTTTTTAAAAATACACGATTATACCTTGATTAATTGACCATTGGTGGTACGGCCCATGCCAGTCTACGTATAACTCTTAAGTATTAATTTTGCTCGCAATAAGTTGACTGGATGTTTGGAGCTTTGGGGATAACAAAATCCGTTTTCCCTAACAAATCTTATTGGTTTTGGTCATTACACGTGAACCCCAACAGCCCAACTAGCATTTTGCATGATTTAGTTAGTTTTATATCTCTTCATCTTTTCCTCTAATTAACATTGGTTAACGTCAGATATTAGGCCACCACTACCCCACCACCACCATAGGATTTTCATTTTGTTTTCGGTATTAGGTGTCGTTTAGAAGCTATCTAGTTTTGTGCTTGTTTTATTTCAGGATGACATTAACCCGAGGGCAGGGTAAAACGCAATCTGTTATTCCCCAATCCATTTTATACGTTTTGGTCATTACATATCAATACCAACAAGGGCCAACAGCCCATGCAACATGTAACAAGATTTAGTTAGTTTTCTATGTTTTCAACTTTCTCTCTATTAAGTCAGATATTAAGTGGGATGGAATTTACATATATATTGCTGTCGTTAACGGGTATGTAATAGTTGAAAAATTATCTTTCAGCGTGTACAATTATGGTAATCACTTATGTTTTAAATAAATATATGTACACGTTATCTGAGATAATTGCTATCTATAAATATGACACAGTGTTTTAGGTTGTCATTCATATTTTTCTGCACCTATTATTTTTCTTTTAGTCATGATAAGACAACTAAATTTTTGCTTGCAATGAATTATACATGTATGATCAAACACTCATATAATAATTACAATATAGAATACAGGAACAGGCAAGAATTTGTAAAGATGCAATCCCAATATTTTTTTTATCATTACAATTACACTGAATAATTAGCACAGCTTATTTATAAAGTAACGTAGGCTCTGGGGAAAAAACCTCGTCATCTCTTCATTGCAAGATACTATAAAATGCTGCTCTATATAATACACAACACCTAGATTAATAACATGCCTGATGCACTGGTTTGATTACCTGAAAATGTATCTGAAGTTCTATTCAGTTGTGAACAAAGAATGTGTACCCAATGCACGGAACACTATGGGAAGCAACGACAATGTAAAGGGATACGCAGTGTAAACTACATCCTACATGCATTCAGCGGAGTCAGCGTGTGTAAAATTCAATACATTTGTCTCGCCAAGAGGCAAAACCTCTAACCCCTATTCTTCTTCATATATTGAATTAACAGAAATAGCAGGCATCTATCCTCATGGCGTTCTTTTTTAAATTCTAATTCGTATAAATCTTACATTACAACTGGTGATGCAAAAGTCATCGTTTGTGCGAACTTCGAACGCATGCACGAATTGTGAGTAGTGCATGATTTATTAGTGGCTGAAAGAATCGTGGTTTATGGAGGAAAGCATTCTAATATGTTGTTGAACACACATTTGCTTTATCGAATTGAATGCATGCAAATATGAATATTGATTTATGTCTCTTTGATTGAACCATATTGTATCACCTTGACCTCACTTGGTTAAAAGGGCACCTAAATAATGTAGTGAGTAGCATCAATATAGGAAAATGTCTGCAGTACACTATTTGCTAAATACACATAGTGTTACCTATACTAATATATTATTAAATAAAACACATACAACACTATTAGGTATTTGAACTGTACCGATTTCAATACAGAAAAAAGATAATTGAAAAATAGAGCTGTTCCATTTCACCTGCTCAATCGAGAGATGGCAAACAAATTCAATGCATTTTACATTCCAACTAAGACATGCAGTGACATCTTAATCGTTGAGTCTTTGATTTCTTTGCCTTTCAGTATGATTATGCTTTGGTTACACTGATCGGTAGGTATCTGGAGAAATTGGGTAGTAATGGAGACTACATCGCTGCGTTTAGCAATTTTCCCGACATTGGACAGCACCAGTAGATACGTAAGACCGTAATTAAATTTTGTTTCCCACTCATGTGCATTATCACCTGACATCAGCCAATGAGCACACTATATTAGTGTGATGCCCAACTTTTATAAACTGCCTTGCCAGGTTTCCAAAAATTATCTTTGGAAACAGATTATGATTACGGGACTATATCCCAATTTGCGTGTTGATGCCGGTTTATGTACTTACACGGTTATTTGCATTCGCATCTATGCCCATAATGCTGATGACATTTACAAGCGTCAACAATCCATATACATGTGCAACCAAGCCAAGGCTTTGGTATTTATGAATTTCAGATTACTCACTATGAACACTTTGATCCATTCATTTTGCTTATATTGCTGCTGTCTGCTTATCATAGATTGTTTACTCAATTATAGCGCTCTGTGTTTGGTCTGAGGAACAGTTATGACAAATGAAGAATAATTAGATTCGAGACAGAACATCTAGTGTGGCGTGACTTAGATGGAAAGTTTAGGTTAAACTACAACACAGAAGGTGCTATTTTTATGAAAGTGTTATTTGTAATTGTGCTGTAAACACGAAAATTGTGACAATGGGATGAAATATGCATGATCCATTTTAGTCACAAGACAATACACTAATACGTACCAAATCACCTACAATGTTAAAGAGTGTTCCATTTACCACACATTGAAATTGGATATGAGTTAAAGTATTGTAATGGAGTTCCGTATTCAACGATGTTAGCACACGAGGCATGTTGTAAATGCGGCATGTATAGATTCAACCGTTATGAAAGATAATGATTTTCCAGACGAAACATCTTCAAGGGGCCATGTGGGGTGGGGATGGAGATTATGTTTTCTATGTACAATTGTACATGATATTTGGTATTGATGAGCATTCTAAATGGGTACGGCTATGGGATTCATACTTGCATACTAAGCAGTTAAACCATTGCGTCAATTGTGACAAATCTGTTCTTTCTCGCATACTAGCAAAATTTTAATCATAAATGTGTAGATTTAATTCTAAAACAGACATGTATCATTATATCACTGGGAATAGTTGCAGCTTGGATAAATCAGTAACTTTCTAGTATCTCTAGTATTCATAAAGTTGTTGTTTGGTTGGTTTATAGGATACTTTATATAAGTGTTACAAAATAAAATAAATATATATGGCTATCAACATACACATGAAAAATAACGTACAAAATCTTTGATACCACGATCAGCCTCTGGTACCGATTCTGGTCAAATAAAACATTTTAATTAAATCCTGTGAGGACAATCAAGGTAATCACTAGAGTCTATTTGAGCAAGCAAAGGAAATATGATAACTTGTCACGAAATATTGCATTGTCACTCAGAGCGCCTGATATAGGAACTCTGAGCACTTAGAGTGTGTGGAGAGAGATCCTCAAGGTGAACCTAGCCCCATGATTCACATAAAAATAGGATTGATTTTAAAGTGATATGTAACAAATAAGAACCAGCAATATAATTATTTTCAACTGCATTATTATCAATTATACCAGAATTCAAATATTTTCATTCAAAAGGCTGCTGTTATTTAGCTGTGAAGTTACAAAAAAGTGCAAGAAATAATCTAGATAAACACTGATGTCACCAACGGTTATGTATTGCGGGTCACGGGACGAAAATCCACGAGCCGTAATGGAGGTTTCAGAATGGTATTGTTTGTTGCTTTTGTAGAAAAAGTAGGAAGAATATTATGCCCACGCACAACCTTGTTATGACAGCTATACCCTAATACATGAGAACTGAAACATTTTCAGAGACCATTGTTTTCTAAAAATGTCTTAGAAGAAATTTGTTGACAGAGGAAAATGACGAATGATTATTTTGAAATCTGAAAAGAAAAACGAAATGAAAATATTACCCCACGCAAACAACATTTTTTTTCAATTTTCAGTTTGTACTTCATTGCATAAGGAAGTTTTACTTTTTCAAATTTTAGTATAAAAATTTTCACTTATGAATTTGCGATGAATCAGCATGAAGACTTTGATCCATCCATTTTGCTTAGTACTGATGTCTGCTTATCATAGATTGTTTACTCAATTATAGCGCTCTGTGTTTGGTCTCAGGAACAGTTATGACAAATCAATGAGTAAAACCCGTTAGATTTGAGACACAACAATTGATATCACTTCACTTAAATGGAAAGTTTAGGTCAGACACAGAAGGTTATTTAGAATTAAAAAAAGTTCATGAACAGAAACGAGCCGGTACTAAGATTTCACAAAAGAACCTAGTGTTTCGGTAGTTTGCAGCTAGCCTTGCTAAACCAGGCTCTTCATACTTCACTACGCCTATCGTAGTACCATCTTCGCCACCGGGTGGCTGCAAACAATTGCATTGCGGGTATTTTTTAAAATAAACATTAAATAGTCTCTATCATTTCTTTTGGCTACGCCAAAGTATCAGTGTCTGGTGGACAGAGACTAACAGGTATGAGTGCCACATAGCAGCGAAAATAGTACTACGATAGCACTAACTATCTTTATATATATACCACTTAGATCACCAATCTTACTGTTTGGCCATACACATAATCCATTTATGAATTTTCCATATGACGTGAAAATTCAAGGATTTTGTGTATGGCCAGTTTTAGCGATTGGTGCTCTAGCAGCTAAAATGTTAATACGATAGTACTATCACTATTCACGCGAAGTTTTCATATCTATTTATGCGAGTTTTCATGTCTATAAATTGTGAGATTTTTTTTAGATCAACAAACCAAAACACGTGCCTTTTACAATGCATTGTGGGAATTTGTTAGACAGACGTTGATAGAGACTTCCTTGTCTACGCCATCACATAGAGTGGTCCATTGAGGCCAATCACCTAGTGGTGGAATATGACACTATAATCGTACCCTAATATTTCAACCAGTAAACAAGTCTATTGCACACACCGGTTCGCTAATATAAATATTAGCATAATGTTAAGGTGCGATCGTAGTACCCGTTTTGGCCGCTAGGTGATTAGTCTCTATCAACCAGACCGTGTGATGGCGAAGACGAGGAAACTGACTTAGCCTCTATCAATGTTTGTCTAAAAATTCCCAGAATGCACTGTAAAACACGTGAAAAGTCACGTGATTTGGTTTGTTTGTCTAAGAATTACCCAGAATTCATAGATAAGAAAATTCATGTATTGTTGTTTAGTTAGGATCACGTGGATAAGCCATTAAGGGTCTGCTGGTTGATCGAGACTAGTTTACACAGATTCTTCAGTCCGTATTAAATCTTACATCATGTCTTCAAGTAGGCCTAGTATCTTGGTATTGTTTGGTTTTCTTTCTTGTTGTCATGTAAATTATGTTCACATTGTAACTGTTGTCTACTTTGCAAACACCTTTTTTTCTGTTTTACATAAGTTTCCAGTAGCCTAAACATATTAAGTTATTGTAATCATAAAGGTGACCATTTAATAAGGCTGTGTTTTCATATGAATATATTATTTATATTCATTTAGTCTGATAATTTCAAATACTATTTTCTAACCAAATTCTTCTTGCAGACAGAAAAAAAGGACACAGGCTTGGTTGAGTTCTAATCGTATTCATTGAGAACATATAAACCATTTATAAATACTGTTCTCAATAATACTATTATACGAACAACTGTATATATTTCACACAAGTTTGCTTGTGAAATCAATTCTACTCCCACTGTTATGCCAAGCAAGCGCCTACTACTGTATTGACTTAGCTGAAGACACATCTTTCATTTGACTATATCAAGTGGCTCGGACGCTACTCGAACTCATGACACCAAGGTTGTGAGACCAGAATGATACCATCATCGATCCCAAGCAGCCACTTGATATAGTCAAATGGAAGATGTGTCTTCAGCTATGTCAATACAGTGGTAGGAGCTTGTTTGACATAACAGTTAGAGTAGAAGTTAATAATAATATTATTATGTGTTTTTATTATTTTACGTATAATTTTGATTATTAATCCATTAATACTATGTCCATTCTGTACTATAATAATAGATAGAACAGTAATGTATGGGAAAGTCCACTTGCCAACGTAATCTACACACAGTGAGAATGGTCACTCTGGACGAAGCTACAGCAATGCACAGGAACAGTGCCGTTTGTAATCAGTCATGATGTTAATTAATTAACGAGCAATGATGTAGACTAGCGTTGCGGCTGGGAAACCTTGAAATAGGATTAATAATGACAGGTCCCGTCACCACGCGTCAGACATCGATTTTTCTGGATCTAAGTGCAGATGAGAGGTTAATGGTGATCATTCTATGAATTCAATTGAAGAGCAAGTTCTAACGTGAGATTGTACATACCAATTATTTCCTACTATATAGAGGTTCTTCTTCTCTCATCCTAGGGTATAGCCCACGGTGACATGGTTATCCACAATCGAGAAACACGATATACAGCAAGAGCGAAAAACCTTCACCCCGCAACTGTCCGCACGATCGGTGCTTTTATGTATATGTCCAGTTCTGTTTTGCTGCTAAATTGCTACACAAAAATCCATGTTTTGTGCAACATTAAAGATCCAGCTGAAGGAATTGTATATGAGGTGTCATCGTGCTAGCTGGCCGCGTTTACATAGCATCGTCGATGCGAACTTTGCGACTGGAGGAGCTCGGTGGGCAGGTCGGTCCGGGCAGCATCGCGGGAGGAAGACCGCAACAGCAGCAGAAGCAGACGACACCGCGATCACGTCGTCGACGTCGACGTCAACGAATCCTACACGTCAGTCCGTTTAGCATCTACATATCACATCAATAGGCAATATTCAGTAGGTCGCCTACTATTACTACACCGTACAGCGTGTGTCCGTATATGTACAATGGCGGAGGCCGTGTACAGAGAAGGCGGCGGCCGTGTTGTCAGTTCTCGCCGCTCGCCACTACTACTACCGTGCCTACTCACAACACCCCGCCGCCGCCGATCGATGAGCAGCCCGCACCCCGGCAGCAGCCACGCCAGTAGTGCTCGGCCATATAATACTCAGCTCAGGCTCAGGCTGTAGCCCCGACATGTCACTGTCTACTGCGGCCATATGTATGAGCACGGTCCGTATGAAGGGCTCCTTTCTGTGGCGTGAATTAACTGCACCTTTCAGGGGTCTAAGGCATACGGTTTACAAGCTGATGGTTCTTTATGGGGTTGGATGTGATGTGTGCATAGGCACAGGGCATGGGCATACGTTCTCAAGAAGAAATATTGAGGTTTTTTGTTGTTATCAATGAAATGAATATCCAATGCCATAACAATGCTGATATATATTGGTTTAAGAGATAGCCATTAATGAAATGAATATCCAATATCTTCAATCAAAAGTGTTATTTTCTTCATCAAATACTGAAGACTTAAGCATATCAAAACTAATATTCAATCTTACAACTACTAATCAATATTCAATGACGTAGATAATTAGCAGTGCTAAAATTAATGTTTTTATATCAACATGATGAGGACATGCTTCAAGATTGAATATGCAAAGGAGATTACTTAGACCAGTGTAAATAAAATAGTATATATAGTCAGTTTCCAGTACAGTGCCATTGTACAGATCGGCTTCAATGCAAAAACAGTTAGACTCTATATCAACATTGAAATGTACGTGAACGTTTCGTATCCATAATGAAATAACCCTAAAATAAAGTGAAATATACAAGTTAGTCCCTGGCTCTTAACACCGTGTTGTTTCTAACTATAATTTAAACTCTAGTCTGACAGTGACGAATGTTTACCCCGTAATCTTTATTACTCTTGGAACGAAAACTGGTACGAAAAATGATGTGCATTACGGACCTATGCGTGCCCCGTACCTTCACAGCATTTAGGATAGATTAGTTAGATTCTGTCAACTAATATGTTGCAGCATATCGTTTTGAATGACATTCCGGTAGTTTCAGTTAATATCAAGTGCGTAATACTGACAAACACCACATGACTCAGTTGTTACGAAATCTCCAATACCAGGTGACATATGGTGCAGTTATTCAGGCTGAATAAAGCATAACCTTCACAAATGACGATGTCATAACTATGCTACCGTCAATGTAGACGTTTGAATGAAAGTGTTTTGTAAGCACTGAACATCGGGGAGTGGGCATAAAATCAAGTTCTTAGACATTACACATTATTTCCTTCGGGGCGTATGCAATATAGTGCATAAATCATCCGATAAGAGCCAACATTCCGCCGTTTACACATCTACTTCCGGCTTATGTGTAATCAGTGTTTTGATTCACACCCTGTAAATGTCACAGCAGTGCTGACGTCACACTTGTGGCTTCATGTTGACGACATTTCCCGGTTTTTGTGACGATGCGCTTGGACTTTTTATCTTGTCTTGACAGAGTTAGAAACACCAAGATAACCACATGAGCTGTCGTGTATGTAAATGCCAGAATTGTATATATAGTTGGCAATGGTTAAACTGGTTGGATCATGAGTAAAAAGCAAACGTTAAAATTATATTTTCCAATTCTAAATGATCTACATTTAGTTCTGCTGTCAACATATACGAAATGCACGTACTAGTCATATTCACTCGTGTGTCTTTAATGACACTCTTACTTATTAATAGACTGCCTATCATATCCAGGTCTATTACTGATATTAATGTCAATATATATATAAAACACCTCGTGGTGTGTTCACGTCAATCTCATTTGTAATGCAAATACTCCGAAACGGTGAGCAAGTAAGTTCATTAAGCACTGACATTAGATATAATTGGCACAGGAAAGTGTACATTCTGAATCATGAGCCATTAATCAGTATGATTACCATCATATGTTATTTATGTTCATAACATTCGTTGAGACAATTCTGTACTATGATTATATGAAAAGTAATCGTCCGTGAGTCAACGTATACAGTGCAGTTTGCTCAATCCTAAAAAAATATCATAGCATTCGCCTGTAAAAGACCAAAATTGCTAAGTTAGTACCAACGAGGTTACTCATCATCCAATGAAATATCACACATGATTGCACTTTAGTTATCACCCTGTACATACCAATGTGCCAATAAGCACTCTATATATCAAACGAAATAAAAAAAAGTGCAAGTAGCAACTGGCTACACTCAAGATCACAACATGGCATGCCACTAACTAGGGGAGCTAACACCTTTATTGGGTGGAATATAAAATACAAGTAGCACTATATGTGTTCTATTTTCAGTGCTTTAAGCAGAGCCAAGCATTATGAGGCCTGTAAGGAGGGTTGTATGGTCTTTTACCCGGCGGATTCCCAACAAAACTCATGCCAGCTCTGTAACATGCACCATTCGTCAGAAGTATAATTTCATAGAGAATTATCCGCTTGAACAAATTGTAATCTACCACTAGACGTTTTGAACACCTCAAAACCCGATAAAAAGTTTTGGGACCATACAAAATGGCCGTCCGCCCCAAAGAACCTTAGCGTTTTGCTTGTCCGTTTCAGGGCAATACCAAACCGACAGTGGGAGGTACGTGTAACCACCCCATTTCACATGGCCGATCCTAGCTCCAGATCCCCCAAAAGACGCCCGATTTGTCATTTCCGGGTGGATCGGCTGAAATGGATCAATATTCATTATTTAACAGCCTGAAGACGAAGCAGGCCAAAGTCATCTGGTCCTGCAAGACGTCACAGACGATGAAGCAGGTCCTGCCAACAATGACAGTGCCGTAGCCTCCCGGCAAAATGTAGTATGTGATGGGAAATGACCAGAGACAGATGAAGCATGACGTAGCTAAATGCCAATGGTCGACTGATGATGATTCAGGACCCACTGAAGCATAACCATCGTCCTCTTCAGCCTTGCGTAGTTTTCTTTCTCCTTGTTCCTCCCCCTGGCTATGCTGTTAGGCTGCAGCAAGATTAAGTGCAACGGCTGCCATACTTACCATTTTTCTTTTTCAGAGACACAAACAACAATGGCAAAATTTATTATTTATTGCCTCATGTGCATATGTTGTAGCTAAAATTTTCGGGCTCTTCATGAAAATTGTCAGCAAGCAGAAAGACCTAACGACGGACAAATTGGCCCTCCAGACGAACCAGAAAAGCAAAACGTTGATCCAGTTCAACAACTCAATAATCCATAACGGGAGCCTACAGTCCGAAAAAAGTCAAAATCACTTCTTTAGAGAAGTGATAACACCTTTTTGGCCAAAAGCTGGCAGAAGTGTGTTCTCTGTGTTGACAGCATTAAAATTGGAGCATCGTGCTGTTGGAAAAGATGCTCCTGTTTCATGTTTCCATTGCTTCAGATTTTAACGGCAGTGGTGGTACTTACGGTCTCATTTGTCAAATGTAATCCTCCCAGAGCAGCAGACGTGGCCACAGCTAAGGTGAAAGACCTTGGGATTTTGCAAATGTAAGAGGAAGCCACCCGACAGCCCCGAAAAGCATGTAGATGGTGTGGTTTGGTGCCACATAAGCCGAAAAAACAAAAATCAGCCCAGAACCGGCCAAAAATGCCCCATTCCCTGCCGAACTAGCCAAAACACGTCACTTTTGGGGCCAGATCACTCACGATCCACCCCAATATGACAAATCTGGCGTCTTTTGGAAGATCTGGAGTTAGGATCGGCCATGCGAAATAGGGACCTAACAGGCAATACCAGAATCAATTTCAATTCATGGTATGCGTCGAAATATCGAAATTTGATATCTATCAAAAGTTATAAAGCACTTTTCATTCTTGTATGGTTGATAATAGGAGATATTGGTAGAGTCCTACATTCTAAATAACCTTTTGTTGACATCAAACATGAAAAATGCAAGTGAGGGTTGACTTAGATAAATGTTAGTATAGGAAGCCTCTTTTTACCTGAAATAGGTAAATTGTCTCTCTATTTATGTAGGCCTACTGAAAGTTTTGTGCTCATTTTTATCAAATAACCACAGTAATATATATATTTTTTGTTAAAATATATATTGCAGAGTAGACTAGAAGTTACCCACCACTACTATATAAGTTGTGTATATCAGTAGGCTATCTTACACGTACATCGAGTGAATGGAAATCTAATGAATTAAAAAAAAGCGTGAAAGAATTATTCAATTGAGTAATCATTAATACTTCTTCTAAGATAAGCTATCATTTCTTCATTATATATATATATATTTTTTGAGGAAATTTATAGAGCAGTTTGTTTTTTTAAATTTGTTTTTTAAACATAATAGTCGCGGTTTTCCCTATTTTTTTATATAGAAAATTGAGAATTTGTTCTATGCCTGCAGTAATAAGGGACGGTGCAATAATTAACAGGCAGGGGGAACGGTGCATATTGAAAAACATGTCTGAAAAAGGTCTTTCCCCTGCTGAAATGATAAAAAAACTGATATCCCATGACATCTATTCATAAAAAAGTCTGCATCCCCTCCCATGAATATTCACGTGATAAATTTGTACTGATTCTCTCACGTCGAGGCGGGATTTCAGCTGCTGAAAAAAGTACATGTCCCATGCCCAAAGAGAGTGAGAAATCATCTGGTTCCCCTACTTTACACCTTGAAAAAAGTACCTGTCTCCCTACCAAATGCACCGGTCCACCCTCCCTGGTAAATATTGCACCGTCTCTAAGATGGAAGGGAAGATTTAATCAATATAATGATTGCATTTTAAGAAAGAATGTACTTTGTTCTAACCAAACATATATTATATATGAAAATGAACAAAAGTTATGGAGTCGTTTTTTCTATATACCATTATACCTTAAGTGGCCTGCCCACCTCCAGCGTGTGTATTGTATACTTCTCTAGGCATGTGTGTGTGTGGCTGATCCACAACGAGAGGGAACGTCGATAGGAAGTACGTTTTACACCACCCTTTTTTATTTTTTTATTTTTATCCACCAACCTTTTTTGTGCAAATCGTTAAAACCTACGTGGAAAAGATAACACATACAGGTATATGAAAGACGCTATTGCTATATTAACACAGCGTCTGTGTATACTTAACAATAAGGCGCCGGAAACGCAACAGGATGCTGTAAACGAGGAGCCAATCAATACACAGAGGAGGACAAGGACCTGGTTTATGGCGTCAGTGTGCACTGCACGGTGGCAAGAATGCGGCACTGGGGCCTGTGCAAAAGAAGACATGTGCATGTCATACTGTCATAGCCACTATATAGAGTAATCGTCGACGGATTGATGTTGGGAAGAGTATATAGGCTTTTAATGCAGAAGCCGATGAAAGCCAATTGCTCGGGTGTCACGCGCGGGGTGTACTCTATAGTTCTGGGCAAAACTCTTGTAGTGCCTGTTGCAATGAACACGACTTCCTCGTTTTATACAGCGATTCTAATACACAATGAAAAAATGCACAATTCAGTGTTTTTGTTACATTGTCAATACTGTGCCTATGTTAACTATATAGTTTAGGGCTAAATTGTATGTATTTCCTTTTACATTCCATCACGAGGAAGAGCTAGAAAAGGTCTTGTAAATACACTACACTCATGTCTTCCGTAATTTCTAGCCATATACATGGGCAAGAAAAGGGCTCCATACTATGTTGGCTGAGTACAATTCCTTCCTCGCCCAGGGGAGGCGTCATTGTGAGCTGAGTAATGCTCACTGACGGCTAATGTGACAATGTATAATATGGAATCATGCCGGTCGTATACAATGCGGGTGGCCCGTTGTCGGGCACCCGGGTCACCGTCCTGGAGATGTGCTTTGGTTGTCTTAAAGACGAAGCAGACACCATAGAATTGCGGTGGTAATCAAGGAGTTCTTATACACGTATGTTTAATTCTAGACCTCTCTCGGCTATATCAAGCTTCTCAGGGGCCACTTGATATAGTAGAAGGGAAGATTGTCGTCAGCTATACCAATATAGTGACTATAGATGTTTTCTAAAGAGAACTGATAAACACCATTGGAATTGAATATACAAGCAAGCTAAGGAAACATTTACTTACTTATTATATGTTAGAATTTGTGTTTGTTATCCCATTCAACATCAACATAGTAAAATAATGACTTTTCTGAACGCTGACTCATTATGACTACTTGACGTAGATTATTTGTGCATTTTGCAGCCGACTAAAGGTACAGATAAGCACTAACTATAATGCAATGCGGTGTAGATGTTTGTGCAGGCTTTAAGAAAACAAACTAGATCCATAGCGAGAAGTTCCTAGAACAACCTTGACCCATGGACAATACAGTTGTTTACTTTGCAATTAAGCTATTAAAGCAGGAAACAGTTTTATCTGATGCGTGATTCACCCTATATCCATGCGAACTATATCTACCAAGTTTGAACGTTTTCTTTCAAGCATTATTAATGCACATAATGTTGAAAATGGACCAATATGACCCCCGTGTAGAGGACAGGTTAATTGGCAAAATTCCTAAAATCGAATCACTATAATTGTGTTAATTTTGAACAAAATCGGTTATCGGTAAATACTCTAGCTTGTCCAGAGACATGCATAGATACATATGGATGCATAGATACATATACACATAGACACAGACAAAACAAAATGAAGGCTTTCGCGTTAGCTGAAACGACCCAACAATGATCACAATGAACATGCCCACAGCAGAGCAAACGCATTTCCTCCATAATAACATGACAAAGATCGGCATCCATAATAAAACCCAATCCAAGCTTTCTTGTATCCAAATCAAGTTATACAGGTGCAATCAAACTATAAACTAATGCAAAAACGTCATGTATTGTTGTAAAACTGCAATATAAAACTCCATTGGAATGGCATCATAGCATGAGTGAGATGGTTTGGCTGTTCAGCACACAAGATTACACCTATAGTTTTTGTCCATTGAATAAGGTAGTATCGACACGTTACAATAAGTTAGTCAACATCTTTCTGATCACGGCATTCTATTTTTTCAGATTTTGATGAGACCATTCATTATTCTACTGTCTCATTCAGCACAGGTTGCTTTATTTCTATTCACTTGACAGATCTGTAATCAGAGTATAATCTACTATAGATACACAGATACGATGAGCCCATTCCCTACGAATGCATAAGTAAACAATGAAGCGGAAAAGAAAGAATGGCCACTCATTAGTCTCTGTTGGTTTCTACCCCCACTCTCTCTGCACGTGCCCATGCAAAATAGTGTTGTGCATAAATAAAAATGTAAATGTTTAGTGTATGGTCTTAAGTCCCCGTTATGTAGGATCAGACGACTTTACAATAGGCCATTGGGATCCATGCCACACCATACCTTTCTCAACTCCCATGGGAGTATACAGCATGTATACAGCATAACACAAGCGTAGCACTAACACTGCTTATCAATCAACATTAGCGGTCACTTGCCTGACCTGTACCTGTTTAACGTGTAGGTACCTCGGAGCAATGTGCTGCAACTGTTTAGGAATGAGTTTGTTCAACCCAGTCAATGCTCCTCACCAGACCCGACCGGGAATCGATCTCGGGATATTTTGATCACGAATCTAACCCCCCTAACCACTCTGCCGCAGAAGCCCTTTGGTGATGCAACGAGTTTTCTTTGATTTATGATTTTGTATAAACATTATGTGTGATAAATACAATACCAATTTCGTGATAAAATTGATGTATCAATGTCATCAGATTGGCCATTTGGACTCATAGCATACGATCATCGTTTGCATAATGAAAATCAACAGTTTTGCACTGGCATATGGTATTCACTACTTATGTATATTTCATCGATCCATGACATGGCACAGTCCGCACCCGATCACCCCAGGTTATAATGACGTGATAGGGCCGATGATCGATCCTCCCTGTTTCAATTATAGCACCATTGTGGTCGAAAAAACAAACAAAGGGGCACGGACAATGGTTAGGATCATGGTTAAGGGCACAAACTATTTGGTAATTAAATCATGTAGCGACAATGACAATGATTTTATTTCTAATTTTACTCAAAGTAACTATCACCAACTTAACGACATACCACTAAAATACAATATAGCTTTGGTACGTCTACATGAGAGGATTGTGCTAGTCAAGCTAACTATCAGGAAGTATGGATTTACCTATGCAGTAGCAAATGTATACATTGAAAGCTTTGGTGTTTATTCTTGAGATACAATCGTGTTTAATGCTATCGACAGTAGTCGTTACAACAACTTCCTGTACTTCTGAAAGCATAATAAACTGTTCATCTGATACTTCGTTAAAGTGAGACGTCGATCCATGAATGGCAAAATGTTATGGCAATTATCATGTTAAAAGTCTGTAATAAGCCATCAATAAATGATGTGACTTCCTCTAAATCTCCACAAAATTGGCACGATGATGAAGTGAGCCCAAAAGAGCAGAGTGGGCCGATAGAAATCGACATCTTTTCAAACAACATTAGTAGTTAGTACGAAAGGCTAACGTACACAATGTGCGCACATTCTGCTTTAAAGCCATTTTTCTTGGGTAGTTCAAAAGTAGTTCAAAAGTTGCAACGATCAATATTTTAGTATCGAATTAGAAATCTTGTCCTTTCATACACACACCATTCTGATTGTAAATTGGCAGTCGCACGATAGTCATACCCATAGATAGAAGTTATCTATTGCATATAGTTATTTCTTAACTATATTCTTGTTAAAATGAAATTTTGCTTTAAAAACATAAATTTTGGTTTTATAATTTCAAACGTTTTCGAGTTCCTAAGGCTCACTTAAAAAACAACAAAAACAACAACAACAAAAACAAAAACAAAACAAGACAAACAAAAAAACACCAAACACCAAAAGAATGCCAGAAGTGCATCTGCTTAACAGCTCAGTATTACGACCGGCTACGCTTTGATACTAAAGTTGTGTATACTAATGTATCTAAGTCGAGCGAGTAAAATTAACCATAAAAATAACTGCGTCTTCTCATGCACCTCTACTACACGTGTTGGGGACGTCATCCATAACCGTCCATAACAACTGAGCAACGCGCGCTTGCATATTAAGGTGATGTTACGGATTTGTAAACATTCACATTGTCAAAATAGATGTATTGAGAGTGTTGACGTCCAGCACAAAGCCAATCGCGTTAAGGTCAATACACGCACACCTCGCAACACGTCTACGTCGAATACGCACAACCGGAAATACATAAACGTTCATCGACCATGGACGACGCAAAAGCGGCGGCCTCGTTGTGGGTGCGAGCAAACCCGTGCTGCGTGAGGAGGTCGGCGGCGGCCGCGGCCGGGCGGGGTAATTAACCGGCGGCGAGGCGGCCGCCACTTCTGCCGCTAATTGAGTCTTAACTGGGGTGCGAGAGGGTGCACTTCTTGTGTTTGCAGGCAGCTGACAACGGCGTTGCGTGGCAATGTCTGACTGCTGCTCCGTGTGGCTATAGCTTTCTTACACACCCCATTCTTTGATATGTGTTCCATAGCAAGCTCTATTTTCTTGAGACATTAAGTCGCCTCTGTTTAGAGACCACCCCTCTATTGGGACCACCTAGCCCTAACACCTAACACAAGTAAAAAAGATGGTCCTAATAGAGAGGTTCTACTGTATATCACAAAGATTGTAAGAATGGTGCAACACGCAGCCCCCGCTTACAAAATATAAGCATTAAGATCATATTGACAAAAGTTGAAAAACATGTAGCTCCAATGTTGGTTCAACATACGCCTGCAGAGACGCCAACCTGACAAGACAGAACACGAAGATCAACTACTGTAACTTTGCATGTTTTAGTAATTCATAGTTGGTCTAATGCTCATCAGCGTTCAACCGTTAGTAGATGCAAATTACCGCCAACGCATAGCCGTTTTGTAATGAACTTGTCTTTGGCGTAATAAATATTTCATTAGCAATTCATTAACAGTCAAAACAACTTGCTATGGTCTGCAATAATACGAAGTGCACACAACTGTAAAAACACTGAACATCAGTTGAATCATAAGTCGTATATTAGACCCTGCACCATTGAAACCCCAGTACTGACTGACACCCGTCCAGTGTCCATCACGGCACGGGTCATTGAGCACTGCCATGTTACGCTCACATCAAGCCGCGAGTGATGGAGTTCGTGTACTCATCCCAACACGGATCTTGAGATTCCTAATAGCGACTTTATCTTTCTTATGGCATTGACTCACTAGCTACTACTGAGTACATAACAATAATTCAGTTGGTATACAAAGCACGCCATTTTATTTCAAAACTTCTATCAATACACAATAGCCACACGAGAATCTCTACGGTAGACACCACTTTTGGTTGGCTAGCGTATATGGGCTTTGTAAAAAGGACAGTTATGTATTGATCTAGTTACGACTTAGTTAAGGCCTTCACAAAGAGCGACATGTCACGTGGCCACGAATGCCAGGTCGTCTGCTAAGGTCGTCGTCTGCCGATGCCGATGCGGCCGCTCATCGGCACATGGCGCCCGCCGCGGTCACGGTCTCGGCCTTGACTGGCGGGCAGATGATATCACAAGCAGCAGCCACCACCACCAGCCCCTTCCATGACCACACACACACTTTCATGATTGAAAGACAACAAGCTGATGTAATGTAATTACTGCATAGCAATGTGACATTTACTAGCCAGGATACTCCATGCCATTGGCCTTTAGATGACTCCCTTCAAATGCATGGAAACGCACGTCTGGTCGAATGTGTTATGTATATGAATGTGGATGTATATGGTTACCAGCATCTGTTTTGGGTAGACGGTATACTCCCCGGTGAGTTCAAAGTGTGTGTGTGTGTGTGTGGGGGGGGGGGTCTTATTGCTTCTGTAAAATGGGGGGTCTCATATGGTTTATGCCAGAACAGGGGGTCTTAAATATTGGTGTTCAAAACAATACATTGAATCTATATGAAACTTGAAAGCAGCAGCAAAATGTCATCATGTTTCAGTATTGGAGAAGTTTGCCCTAGCAAAAATGTGGGTCTTTTCTTTAAGAATACGAGAAATTAGGGTGTCTTTGGGGTTTGGATGCCACGAAATAGGGTGTCTTAGATATGTCGTCATCTCAAAATCGGAGGTCTTACTGCTGATCATATATACCTAACCCGACTGTGGAAGGGCCCCCCCCCCCTCCCGGCTATGACACAATAACACAAGAAGGCATTTCAGCCGGTGTTCATTTAAAACTCACTTACAAGTTTAACATAGCGGGAGTCAGTACTTCTTAACCGTACATGCAAAACTATGCACTACGTCTCCAGTTTAACATTTTTTACACAAACAGACAAGTAAAATATGCAAACCCACATACAGACACACATAAATTGTATACATGGTTTAGTATATATTATGTGGTAGTATACACTGCAGTATGTAGCTTCAATTGCAAGTTGCACTGTTGCTAGAGGAAAACTTAATTTAGGAGAGGGCTTTCACCCCACTATTGCTCAGCCAACGTGGTATCCCTGAAGTAAAATATGTTTCAATCAAAATGATGGATAGATGTGGCATGGATTTATTCAACGGTATCACGTCAAATGAATTACAGTCGGTCTTCAATTTTAAAGTAGGCTACTTGAATATATATATGTGGATGTCATCGGCAGATAGTTACATATGTACAGTTTAGATTTTGTTAGAATATTAAAAACTAGTTTGCCAACAGTATTAACATTAATTCTTCAAAATGATGTCAATCATTCCATTTGAAATTATGTGATATGTAGTAGGCTACTAGTATTATAGCTAGGTGTCAAATGGAATTAAATCATATTATTATCATTAATTATATTAATAATATTATCATAAAAGTTTATAATTCTGCATTCACACATTTTTCATAATGTACTATTGTTGATGTTTCATCATCAACTATATGCAAAAATGAATGATTCTGATTCTGACTCTGATTCCAGGGAGAGTAGAAGAAATGCTCTCCCCCACCTTTTCACACCTAAAATTCCATTTTCATGTTTGTTTCTTTTTACATGTGCATAAGATTTCACGCATACAAAGTCCATGAAATCCAGTTACTGCTCTCCCCCAGCCGTTTCAGAAAACCTGAATATTAATAAGCTTACTTATCTATTCTGGGCTTATTATTCAAATCACACGTAATTGTAGATGATGTAACGGTGTACAGTGTAAAAGAGATTCCCGTAGACCGACGATGGTTGATTGGATAGGTTGAAATGGTGTAATGATGATTGCGTCAAAATAAATCAATAACACAATAGAATAGAATTATAGGTTGTTAGGTTAATGGGAAACAATTAATTAAACAAGTGTGTACATTCAATATGAAGGACATTAATTTTCCTTTCAGTCGTGGCACATGGACACGGTATGACGTCCAGCATTACAGTATTTGTGTAATTTATGCGACATTGTATTAAGAGCAGTATCAGCATGGTTGCCACTACACTGACATTTCTACCAGTTTATACATAGATCTAATACGACAATGTATCTAAAACAATTATCACGAACCAAAATATCGCCACCCTGTTTGCAATAATGCACGGATGGAACAAGCACAAGAGAGTACACTGCCCTATTCTATATATGGCGCTCGCCTTGTGTAGCTAGTAGCATGGTAGCGCTGGGGTGTGAGCCCGCTGCTACTGCTGCTGTGATAGCGCCTAGAGGAGGCACTTACACGATGGGCGGCGCTTATTCATAGCTTGCGTGCAGAGCCCAGCGAAACAAATGCAAGATTCGCATGACAGAACCAGCAACAAAGGAGATAGAAAACCCATTTTGAGTCTACGAAGGACAAAGGTGCCAAGAAACATTCCTCAACACAATATTGGAAATCGACACCTGAGAGATTGCAAACAACAATGCAACGAGGGCAACAATTTGTCTTGTGTAATATGATAAGATATTATAGGGAGGCAATTCGCATTCGCCCAATCCACCCTGGTCTAAATCAGCAGTCAATAAACATGATTCAGTCTAGACTTAAAAACTATATGCTTTCAAGCATATTTGTATTAAGAATTACTTTGATTCATTTTGAAAAAACAACAACAAAACAATAGAAAAAATTATATGCCAAGCATCACCACGCAATTCGAGGCCATCTCCTCACGAAAGACACAAAAACTCCCACAGTCCTGTGACGAAACAAGTGGCCGGCGAACATATAAAGTGACCGTATAAACTTGTGCAGCCTTTAATCAGAAAGTGCCTATACTAATACACGTGAATTATGCAGCCCCTCACAGCCGGGCACGGCCTTGGCATGAGAGGCTCGGGGCAGCAGGCCAACACGCCGCCATCGCCCCCGCCGACACCATATGCCAGTGAATCATATCTACATAAGTTGTCCCTCAGTGGCCGCACGATAGTCATCACCAGAGCCTCTGTAAAGCTCCTGCTAACACAAGTGCCTACCCGGAACGCCAATGTTTAATTCATGACCTATGATTATGTTCTCGCATCTCTACGAGTATTCAAACTCATGAATTGAGTATGATGAATTGGATGAATTGGATGACTGGTATAATAATGACTTTTGATGATGAACCCACTTACTACTAGAATGATAATTATGATTTAGATGAAACAGAATCTGAACACGGAGACAAACAGCTTTGATATATAGACCATGTAATATTGTCTCTTTCAGTCACGGGTGTTTGTAGATGTCGCCTACAGACGCCGATAAACGTGCATTTTAACTTTTTTCGATTAAACCCCTTTTCTGTAACGTTTGGCCGACCGTTCTTTTTATAGCAAACCCCCTACCCAATCCAAAACTACTTTGAGCCTATTATTCAAATCACAATCTATTGTCATACTAAGACCCGATTTTTTGTGGAAAACTATTTATAATATTACAGCCCAAGCCAATGAAAACATCATGAAATTTTAACTTCAGCCACATCAAACATACGATCTTACATGGCCAAGTAAAAAGAAATACATGATAGGGTTATCGATTTCACTTGCCATGTCAGTCTAGAGACATACTAGCAAATCATTCCAGTAAAAAGCCATGGCCCTACCCACGGGGAGATATTGTAACACTGGACAATGGAATAGTGATTCCCGTTCTACGATGTGAACCCCATTCCTATTTATGACATTTATTGAAATCAAGTTCACTAATAAACGTGTTGATCACATCTACTGATTAAACACCATGTTGGGAATATCTAGTTAATTAAAACCACACATAGGCTACTTTTTTTAAATGAATTAATTGAGCTATTCTTAAAGATCATAATTCACTTTTCAGAACAATTTAAATGTACATGAGTAAACGAGATAAAGAGACCGACATTGAAAAAGTAATAATAGAACAAGTAATACTTTCACTAATGCCACTTTCTCTTTCCACTACACGTGCCCTTGTACGGACATCCAAATCTGTAAGAATTCACTTCTGGTAATATGTGACACATCGAATCAACAAACAACTTCCTATTCTCAACCAGATTGCATACGCTCAGATTAACTCAAACGCTGCAAAACATTTGAGACTCCAAGAAGCATCCGAACGTACTCAATTTCGAGCAATCCCTGTTGAACTAATCACCCATTTAGATTCTGATGGAAATGGAAAGATCATTCTCCATATTCGGTCCATCTTATTCTTGTGGGGCGTGTGCATAGGGTGAAGACTGGCCTACTTTTTGGCTTCATTGCATATTTGGAATTAGATTGTTTTTCTCCTATTAGCTTGTTAGTTATCAAACATAGTGAAAATGATATCGATACGCTACTGACCATTTAGGCAAACCACAAACCCCATTTTATGATATTTACACTAGGACTTAATTTGTGAGGCATATTGCGTGGCAATTGAAAGCATTCTCCACGAAGCTATCAATCATAAAAGATAATACCAGCTGGATATAATATTCAATGTAAAAGCAGTTTCGCCACGAGTACGAAGCAATAAAACGATGTTTCAACAACAGTAGGCATTTTATGCACTGATAGGTGACAACGATTGATGATGTAGTTATAGAGCAAACTATGGCCCCCTTGCTTTAATCTACACAATAGCCCTATCAACTTTCATATATTTGTTTATATTCTATGCATACTCCAAGTATACAGTTAGAGAAAACAGCACGGTGACTACACCAGCTCACAATATCATAAACCAGTATAAACCCAATGTAGCATAGACTGCTTGAAGTCAAATGTCACATTTACATACACATGCCATATAAAGAATCCCCAGAGGACGAAGCAAGCATGTTAAATATGCATTATACATACAGACGCGATGTCCCCACAGCTCCTCTGTAATGCTGCTGTTGCTGCATACTATGTGCAGCTGTAGCAGACGCTATTACGAAGGAGCCGTGTTGACACTTCCAGTGCAAACACGCCATTGATGCCTGGGCAAACATGCAAATTTGGCGCGATTTTTAGCCATGCAATGTGTGTTGGATCTCGTAAAAACTGTTAAATTAGTATTTTTCCTACATGAGGAGAATATGTTGTTGTATCTGCTCTTTTTTGCTGATGAGGTAACGACGCTGTTCATGAGATGCGATGCAGTTAACATCGCTAGTTGCTGAAGGAAACATGGCGTTTGATGGCAACTTATAGTACCATGCTATTTAACCAATCTACCCGCAGACCCAATTTCACATTTATGAGACTGTATACACAACCCCATATACGGTATATACAGTTTTATTATCCCACCGATAAATATGGCGTCCCCCTACCCACTCAATTTTATGTTCACTATGAGCTCACTGTGCTGCCAAGTCATTATGCGTGACAGACATACTTCGAAAAACAATGCGAAGAGTCTGTACTTGAATCTTAAGTGTTGGATTGGAGCATTATAAATTAAAATGATTTTAAGTAGAAAATACATACACTAGACATTGTAGATGTTTTGATCTCCTTTTGTAACACTTTGTTGACACATTCATATTGAACTGACTTATAAAGCTAAACTCGGGAGCTTTCATAAAGTGCACCATGACGTTTGTAGGTTGTGATCACTGGTCTTGTAGCTCCTACAGAGGCTAAGATTATGTTACTATCTGTAGAAGATATGCATGTTCCACATTTTTTCTCCCTGTCCTCTATATTCAGACAGCGACCTTTCGAATGCTAATACATGTATAAGCAGTTGCAAATATACTAGCGTATATGGGTACTAAAAAAAACCCTCCACGTTTGTGTTTTGAAATTGATTCAATAAGAGATAAATGTCATGTGCATGTGGAATAGGTGTACATATCTAATGGACATGTCTTTAAGCGCGCATGTTGGCAATGTGTATGGCTCATTCAAGAAGACTGAAGTGGCACAAAAATAAATACAATCGTCGAAAGCATATAAGAACGCCATGTCATTGAAGCACACACAAACAATATACTTTGTCCTCAGTATTACAGTTCAAATCGTTACGATTTCCACTTAAGACGATCTGTGTACATTTATGGACGAATCCCTCGATTCGCTGAGCACTCAAAGTCAGAAGCACTGAGAAATTTGCTGCAATATGTCATGCTTCCTGGCCTTTCCGTGTGGTGGCGCCAACTTGCTCTACAATATAGGCGACACAAAGTCACGGCAGCAAAAGAGAAAACCCCCATTTACTAAGGGATCACTATTGCTGCACATTTTATCTCCGCCCGTTTGTTCGAGTCCATTTGTAATTGAGGCGTGTTCGCCCCAGTAGATCCATGGCTTATATGTGCGCTGACTGTTGAATGAAAGTGGCACAGCGATGCTTTGAGGCTCTTTATTTTGGAATAATTTGTATGCATTGAGTTGTACAATATGGCACACTATATCATACACGAGCTATCAATTCATCATGGTAGAAGATATACTCTGAATTCTAAGTTTAGACAATTCCGTTCTCTGTCAGCCATCTTGGTTTTCTACCTCACCCATGTGCCTTTCATTTGCCTCGTCGGTATTATTTGACTTGCATGATAGAATTAGAATGACGACATCATGCCAACACTGTGTAAATATGTGTGAGGCACTAATGGGTTGCCAGTATGCTCCTTCATCAGTTTACTTCAATAATAACGGTATGGGCACCGCAAACACTAAGCAGGGCAGAGCAGGAATTGAAATAAAAATGTTGACCCTGAATGTGACCATATGTTTGTAGTTAAAAGATTTGATTTAGGTTTAGAATTGATGTCCTTAATTTGAAGTACAGGCGTTCATATTCGAGACCAAGCTACAATAGTACACAAGACATTGCGGAGTGACATGCAAATGTTAACCAAGATGTACATGTGGGCTGATGAGTTTTGGACGATCAAGAGGTCGAGCAGTCTTTAAAGCTGAAGTTCGAGAGGCAGTTCATTTTATTATTCTTGTGAAAATCGTCCGATGCTCCTATATGCTGCTCTTCACTTGCTGTTGCTGATTACTACTTTTTGTTGTTGAGATAATTCTTTTAACTTTTACCAGCTATAAATGATATTGCCAGGCTGATTTTGGTAAATAACATATATTTAATGTTATTATAGTGCAGACTCATCTATGATGGTATAAAATACACAAATATACAGTTTGGTACTTTAAACCAATGGATATTTATTTACAGACAACTTGTAAGCTTTCACCCATACGCAGGGCTTCATCAAACATATTCACACTGATGCCACTGGTTATAGCATAGACCCAGATGGGTTTGAAACTTCTCACAGTGGACAACGGATGGTTTCAGAGAGGTGTGAAGGAAGCCATTTCTATTAGAACATCTAAATAGAGATGGTGAACGATATAATCTTACTAGTGTGTGACACAAACGTCTCTCTTCACATACAACCAACAGAAGGGGGAGGGGGTAAACAACAGCTTGCTAATGCTGTACTATTATTCAGACGTGTATGTTTGATATTGATAGTCTGATGAAATCCTATGTATGGGTGAAATCTTACAAGTTATCTGTAAATAAATATCCATTGGTTTAAATGTTATAAACTGTATATTTGTACATGTAATGTGCATTTCTGTAAATAAATATCCATTGGTTTAAAGTAATAAACCGTGTATATTCAATGTGTTGGATCATCCAAGTTCCTCCGTCAACACGATCAGGAGTAAGAAAATCTGAACACAACCAAGCCACCTTGCAAGTACACGCTCTGCATCACATGGTGGCATTAAAACTAGACATTCTGGGAAAGACGAAGAGGACGGCCTGGCCATTGATCGGCGGCACGTGACAGCAGATCCATTATGGAAACAGATCACCGGTGAAGGTGTATGGGAAGGCCTGGCAGCAGGTATTTTCTATGGCCTAGAACCAAGGAATGAATACAACCGGCTACAATGCAATAATATTTGCACCAAATATACATTTGATTGCTAAATATTTGTTTAGTACGGGGATAGCTGTTGCACACGAACACATTGGGAATGTCGTAAAATTGTCCACGCATGACTAATGCTTATTGCAGCATATTTGGAAAATGTCGTACACTTTTGAATGATTAATAATAGTACACATGAGTTAGGTAGTGCAGGATACGTTTTATCATCATAAAATACAATGACTCAATATCACATTTGAATAAATAAAACTGTAGACGTCAGATTGGTATTCGTTGGAGAAAGTTGTTTGGTATTCAATGGTCTAATAACTTATAATATGACACTGTTAGTGTAACTTCTCTAGCAAACTCTCATAGTCGATCATCGATATATATGCTATGTACAATCACGAAAACCAAATGAACAGTGTTAAATAGCGCCACAAAACTAATTTACGGGTTATCTGAATGGTATCAACCTCGTCAGTTTCAGGGTTTTGTGTGTATGCACCACTGACAGCACACCGGGTACGTGAAAATATATACATGCTTAATTATGACCCATCCTCTTGGAACCGTAAACACCTATGTGACTATGCGTCAGCAGGTCTACTAATCAGTTATTCATGTCTAATATTATTTCTCACATGTCCCTTACTACTGAGCCTACTTCTATCAAGGTTGATATTTCTGAAGTAAAATACTGATTAAGCCAAATTCATTATTTGAACTGCAGCAGGTCCTCTCATTATTCTTAGTATTTGTTGCTGTGCCGTCTTAACTGCTGTACAATATAAGTGCCAAAGATTTAAAAAAAAAATAAGTTTGTTTAATTTTGCTGAACGCTTTCGAACATAAAGTTCCTCATCATAGCTAAAATATCTAAAGGTAGCCAAAAATATAAGAATTTTATGTAAGATTTTTGTATTTTTGGCTACCTTTAGATATTTTAGCTCTGAATCGTATATAAGATTCTTATATTTTTGGCTACCTTCAGATATTTTAGCTCTGATGAGGAACTTTATGTTCGAAAGCGCTCAGCAAAATTAAATAAACTTTTTTTTAAATCTTTGGCACTTATATTGTACAGCAGTTAAGACGGCACAGCAACAACTACTAAGAATAATAAAATACTGATTGGGTCCTAAGGTAAACCCAGACCACACTTTTAGTACAACATTCAAATGCTATGAACGACGACCATATGATCCAACAAATACAATTATAATTACCAAAGTAATATAGACTCAATACCATAAAAGGCTGTGTAATTGTGTAGATGTTTTAGTAATTTGCTATGTATTGATCAGTTCATGTGGCTCACACAAACTCGTCCTGGGTTTGTACAGAGGGCACACAACCCATGGATCAATTCGATGGACGCTTTCATCTAGTCACATCTATTTAGTGATTCATACCACCGCCTGAACAAATATTTTAATCACGTCACTTTCATAGTCTATTGAGCCGGATATGAAGTGTTAGGTCTGCACATTGAATAGGAGCTATGCAACAATAACTGTTACTTACAGTTCAAGGTTCGTTCTCAATTGATCATTGTCAACAAATCAACCCTGGTTTAGAGCTTGAATTCGTCAATGGATACCCTGGAGTCCATATGCAAACCCCGGAAAGAATTTGTTCATTTTAATGCTGTCGATAATTAGTATAATCACATATCTGTTTTGGTACCAAGTTGCTTATCTACATGTATTTCTATTTCTACAGACCTGCACTTTCCTCCCACCCAACAATTTTGAAATGCAATAGCTTATCTTCACAGCAATTCATAATAGCTTATAAGAATGTCTATTACAGTTTGTGCGAAAACAACACCCAATGATTGCCAAAGATAATTCAAACAAATAAAACAAGCAATAAAACTCCGTATTTTTGAGTGGTTCCCATTGATGAAGTGAGCCTTGTGAGAGGCTGCTGAGTGAGCGGGTACTGCCATTGGCGGCGGCGGCGACGGCCCGGGCTTTGTGGGAGATAATGGCCGCGTGAGCACACATCATTGAGCCTCGACTTGAGGTTGGGGTGTACATACATCAGCTTGTAGCGGCCGTGGCGGCGAGGGGCACGAAACGTCCTTTTCACGAAGCAGGGTGGATGGGGTTCATATGTGTGCGCGTGTGCATGTACGTATGTGCGTGTGACCACGCATACATATGTGTGTATATTGTCACTACATACATATTTCCAGCCATACACGCATTTACTAGAATATGGCTATTTAATGTATTATATGCCTACATGTAGTCATAAGCAGACCGTGAGTGCAAATGAGGGTGTGTGTGATTGTATGTGTGGCTGTGTCGGTCTGAAATGTATGGCTCGTACCTTATATTGGCATGTATTTATATAAAACATAAAATTTAGCTTAGGTTCGATTCATACTGATCAGTGTTGAACAAATGACAGAAATACATGTATAATTTAAAAAGTACCATGTCACTATCAGCAATATAAGATTTGGTGCCTCCGATAAAACTTGACATTCCGTGTCTGTACAAATGGATTGGGAAGAGTTGAACCTCTCGAATATCACAAAACTAAAGCTTATCATTGCACTAATGCATACTACCTATGCAACATGAGCAAATGTTTACTATGAAGAGTATTTTGAGACACACAGAATAATAGATGAGTGCGCCAAGTTATGTTACCATATTGCACAAAGAGCGTCTATTCTCATTTGGACTCAATATTTGCTGGATATCTGCAAACCAGTTCAATGATTACGTACTTATTTGTTTCTGCTAGATATATGTTCTAAAACTACTAAACTTATAGAAAAGGTATTTTTAATTTTAGTCGGGGTACTTTATAACGTTTATTTTCAATATACGTCTAGTGGATATATACATCAACGTAGGTTTATTGGCCATATAATACATAAGTACTTGTGTGTAATGAAGTTAACAAATACATTTGTTTGGTTGCAAGAAGACGTATATTGTAATTTCGTAGTTGAATGATCCAACCCCTATGCTAGTTCTTTCTTTGTTCCATATTTCGCTATACACTTCTACTGTCAATAACATTTGGCTAATCAATAGCTCAACAATGAGATACAATGCCTCTATATAAACGGCCTACGTGCTGCTAACTTCATTTCCCTTCGTGTATGGACTTCCACGGCCGCAATATCGTAGAACGCCACCGCAGCATAGCATATTTAATACATTAGTGCATGGTATTGTGATAGACCCTGGGCACTTACGCATTGGTGCTGACATCTATTGGTAATAGTGGAGGGAGATATGCAAATGAATAGCATGAGTCATCAGTGAATGAGCTACATAAGGCAAGTGCGCGGATGGTGCTGCACTCTAGCGGAGACAAAAGTTTTAACAGTGGGATTGTTGGTGAAGAAAATGCAGTGGTGACACCTTTGTGAAAAAGCTGCATAAATGTTTAAATGAAAGATAAACCAGATGACCAAAATGCCACCTGTATTGGGGGTGAAGCTGTTAAGAAGCATCAAGTACAATTGGCTGCAAAGCGCGGATGGTTGTGGCTGGTTGTAAAAATATGGCTAAACAGGTTGCACCAGTCGTGGACTAATAAACAGATGGAAAAAAAAATATTCATCACAGAAAAAAATCAGTATTTTTATCATAACTTGTTGTTGATATGCTATTGAATTAGCTACCGCCCTTTAACACATGTACTTTCACAAGAAATTAGTGCATAAAAATCGTTGTCATTATTGGAAAAAAATAAAAATTATTGTTTGTTGTGTGAGATTCTTCGGAGAGCATGTCAAAATGGGTTCAGCAGCATACGATCTCAACCGAGCAGAGCAGCTTAACTTTACAAGGCACTTAAAAGGGGCGTTACCCTTTTTCAGTGTAATATACTGGCACATTGCAACAGGTGTGTCCGCGTAATGCTTTCCCTGACATTATCCATAATACAGGCAGCTAACTTTAGACACACTATTCCGTTAAAATGTAAAAAAAGTATAATTGAAAAAAGAAGAAGTTTACTTTATAGTTTAATATCCTTAATATTCTTAATAAACATGTACATAGTGCATGCTATGGTCGTGGTATAGAGTTAAAAAGTCTTGCTGAATTCTGTGCTTCAAGATCTGGTGCGATGCTATCAATAGTATGAATCACACAAAGTCAATTATTCCCAGCACAAAACCCTAGGAGTACTAGAGTAGTTCCATAAAATTATAGCCTTGAATTATAAAGCTTATATTATATATATTCTTGTGATGTATGTGTCTTTCTTTCATTTAAAATATTCTGATTAGAGACACAAATACCCTTACAATGAGATCACTTTCAATTAGGCCTCAACCTAGGCAAGTATTCAAGTGTTTAAAATGTTAAATACGTTCAATATTTTGGGATTTCAAAATGTAATTATAACAGTGCATTAAATTTTTACGGTCATTAAATTCTCAAAGGACTCAAAAATACAAGTTGCTGTAAAGTCGACACACATCCAATTAAACAGCGAGCTGATTTATTGTAGAACAGCTAACAATAGGCCGATACATCACCCACGCAGGCCCGCAAAAGGTTCCCGAGTTAACATATATATATAGAAGCTCAGCTCAGTAAGTTCATTCATTTAAAGGGGAATGTATCTGGTTTACCATTCTTCTTCTGCGATATGTTGTTGGATAGGGAGCATCTCTATTAAGCAAGTTTTAGTCCCTAAGTGACCGTTTAGTGTACAGAAAATAAGCTAGCTCGAAACATCTTACCAGGGGTCATCTATTACCCCCACAGAATGATAGATATATTATTATAGTCCGCTTCACAAAACATAATGCGCATAAGTCATAACATAACAATGCTATTTTACATGGAAAAGAATGCTTGGTTGTGTTATAGAAAACATGATTATCTCAGTTTTAGGTACAGTACATGGCATGTACTCGTTTTGTATCATGTTTTACTACTTAAGTGGAAAAAGACACACTTTGCCACTGGCCTAAGACAGGCACGGCTAGCACGCAAATGGTACAAGCAAATGACAACGCAAAAGAGCAATAAGCTCGTAGATTGCGTTCAGAAATATCCACAATTGCTGCCTAATTGACAATTTACGTCAGGGGATACAAAGCATGGTGGGTCTCCTAACCCGGCGAAGACAGCGCCCATGTCTTGCAAATCAAGCCTGTGTCAGAAATTGTAGGTGCACTGTTTGCTGACAATAAGTGGATGTTTTGGGCACGTGACATAGTCAACAATTAGTATTTTTTATGATTGGGCCCACACGAATAATTTCGTTATTCATATAAATAAAATAGATAGGAAATGGTAGTGAAAAACACTACAGAATGGACAGGAAATAATGTAATGTATGTTTATTATACAATTTTAAAGATAAACCATCAAGTTTGGGCAAACTATTCTATGGTCGATGACTCACTGCAACTTTGCTATTTTACTGTTTTGCTGGTATTTTCTAAAACTAGGTTTACTAATCTGTGGATGATAAATCAATAATCAAAATTTGCATGTTACACAAAAAATTGCTTATAATTGTATTAAAATTCATAGAACATTTTTGAGTGAACCAAAACATAACGAAATTGGTCTTGATTTGGAGTTCTCTACTTAAAATTCTCGAATGAGCTGCTTTACAGTTACATAGTACCTGTAAATGCATAATGTGAACATTACATTACAATATTATGTGTTTTACTTGTTATTATATCTGATCATCATTAGATAATGACACACAGAATAAAACCATCAGAGTCTACATTTAAAAATGAAACTAAAGACCACAGACTAATTTTGAATTCTTAGATATAGGACCCAAAGGGTCTCAGGGGCCACAATATTCAAAATGGGGATGGATGTTAATATTTAAAGTTAAAGTTAAAATATTCAATCTATAATCAACCATTAATAATATATAATGAAAAAAAGTCAGAACAATAGAACACTCTTCAGCTGGCCATTCATTGGATTCGACAATAATTTGAGAGCTGGTGACGAACGCTACAGGGTAGGACGTACGCATAATGTCTACTTCAAGGGGGGAGGGGTGTTATCTTACACCCCAAAATGGTATGCATGTGCCATTGGCGGTATGAAATCAGTAATTAAAAATATAGCGCCATCGCAGAAGATATCAGACTCCAAAAATATAATGAAGCTCCGAACTAATACCCCAAAATATACTATCATAAGCATAATATCAATTTTATGATATTGCTCATTCATAATGTTACTAACGGACGATGTGAAATTGTGAATTAAAGCAAATATATATATATATTTTCATGAAAATATTTACATATAAATGTATAAAAAATATATAAATGTAATGCATAAAATATACTATATTTCCATGAAAATGGCAAACATGTATACATAACCCAAATGTATACATAATGTGCAAAAAGTATGAGGCCCCCCCCTCAAAAAAAAATAATAATGGGGAAATCATGATCGAAAAATTTAATGGATTGGAAATTGTGAGCCAAAAACATAATGGATGGCGCAAAAAGGTACCCCGCTCCGGTGGCACGTCCGCACACACCCAACCTATTGAGGACGCCGCCCCCCCCCCAAGATATCTCCCCACTCAGGATACATTGGCTGTAATTTTGTCACTATTTTGTAATAATATCAGTCTCTATCACACCTCACGCCACAGGTAAGATGAGCAAATTACCTGGTCGTAGAGATCATTTACAATGTTTGGGACGTATACTACAAACTTTCCGGAAAAAATACCCACTTAATGTAAAGGCCTATTACATCTGTCGATTACTCACTTCAAGATATTTAGCATGAGATTTGAGTGCCCTAAGCCAAAGCAGACGCACCATTTTCTGTTTTTCGTGAAAATAATTTGTAGAAGGATTTTTTATGAAAACTATAAGTCGTCTTACAACATACTGTTAGAAATCAGTAGTTTCAAATTGAAACATAGGCAGATCCAGGGGGTGGGTTTGGGGTGGGCTCAGGGGCACGTGCCCCCCTTTTCCCACCAAAATACTTCATTTTCATCGGTTCTTTTACACGTCCACCATCAATCACGCATACTAAACCCATTCAATCCCTCAAGTGCGCCCCCCTTTCTAAAAACCTGGATCTGCCATTTTGAAATATAAGTTGATGTTTTTATAAGGAGATTCAAGATAAGCTTTAAAATAATAATCTGAAAATGTTTCAGTATAACAATACTTTTGCTATAAAGTTGGCTCCTTTTAAAGTCGTAACTTTCAAATTATACAACCACGCAAAGTCTCAAAAAATAAAATTTGAGATGAATATATATGATCAATTATTTTGTTCTTAGAACAATTTTTTTACCTGGCTTGCAGACGTTTTGTTCATGTCTCATGAGCGTCAACAGTTCTACTGGCGGCTGAATCTCAGTTCCCGCAACCATGTAGGTCACGTGATGCAAGTTGGAGCAGGTTCGCAGGGATCTCTCAGCCTGAGTCGCAGTTGAGGTCGCGGTTGCATCACGTGACCTACATGGTCGCGGGAACTGAGATTCAGCCGCCAGTAGAACTGTTGACGCTCATGAGACATGAGCAAAACGTCTGCAAGCCAGGTAAAAAAAATCTGAGAACAAAATAATTGAACATATATTCATCTCAAATTTTATTTTTTGAGAATTTGCGTGGTTGTATAATTTGAAAATTACAACTTTATAGGGGCCAACTTCATAGCATAAATATTGTTATACTGAAACATTTTCAGATTATTATTTTAAAGCTTATCTTGAATCTCCTTATAAAAACATCAACTTATATTTCACAATGGCAGATCGAGGTTCTGAGAACAAAATAATTGATCATGTCTTTACCAGAACCCAGTAGTAACCTCCATTCAAGGAGATGAATATAGATGAGGGAAGTGTACCAATAGTTGTGCTAACCACTGCAGCACAGCTGCAATAAACAAGAAGATTTATAAAAGGGACACTTTAGTGTGCTGTCCATTAACATAGCCTTCCAGTACATGCAAATATTTGGATAGGGTATGGTTAAAAATGAGAAACCATTACATATATCTATATGGCCATATTATATATGGATCATGCTATACAATGATCTTTTGAAAGTTAATGGTTTATCGTCTCTAGGATTCTGTAATCTTGCATAACACATTTTATGGAATGGAAAGAGAACTACTAAGGATCTGTAGATGGACGGTCATGGAAGGAAGTAATTGAAACCCACGTAAAGGAAACATTACAGTATCCTTATTATTTCTCATAATATCTCACCATGGATAAACTAATAAAATGGGAATACCTGTATGTTTGCAGGTAAGTTTACCACTAGGATACTATATACATTCTGTGTTGGCTTTTGAGCAAATGCTTATACATTTAAATCATGTTAGTATATATACACAGACTGTACGTATAAGAGTTGCCTACCCCAGTCTACTGTACTATTTATCAGACCACTGTCCAAACATATACAGTTTCTGGTATCTGCAACCAATCAAGTCAAGCAAATTTGCATCTTAGTCTTTGAAACCAGAATGCTTGCATTCATCCCATAAATACATCATAACTAGACAATACTCAGGTCACCTGCACTACGTGTATTTACTGCTTTAAATGACTGGGTAAGTACGCAGAACAACCCGCTAACCTTTGGTTGTGGACATCAGTCAATGCACCCTTTAATGAAGTTAACCTTCATTTTCGAAGGACAATCACCGCAATGCATATGATCCCATTATATGAATATGGTAATGAGCATTATAAAAGTTCAAGTGCGTGCTCAAACAGTGTACGCTGCATGCAATAGATGTATGTCGTTAACAATAAACCCCAGATTTATCGTTAGCAGTAAATCTTGGTATTGCAGTTTATTTTCCCACTGGTGCTCTGCGGATATCATGTAAGCGATATTCGTATATATATATTTTTCCAATGGCAAACATTTGTTACGTCGGCCTTTCCATTATTGCACTTGAAAGACCTCATGAAAGACAACCAGGATTACCAACGTGCTTTGTGTGTATGTTTTGTTTTAAAAGCACGCTTTCATTTCCTTTCAAAGCAAGTTACATTAGTATTGCTTGCCCTACATTGGTGTTCACCGGCACAACTAGTTATGCTGCTGCTGCTGCTGCTGCTGCTGCTGCTGCTGCTGCTGCTGCATTTGTCAAAAGCCCCACCAAGACAACAACGTCGATGACAGAGTACGGAATAAGCCGGGAGCCTGCCCCGGGGAGCCTCCCCACACCACTTGCCGGTGCCGTCACCCACCTGTACGTGTACTTGCGCTGAGACACGGGCGTGGGGCCTCCGCCACCCCCGCCAGACGTCGAAGTCGTGTTGGTGACGCTGTCGTCAAACGAGAACGAAACGCTCTTCTCCGCCGTAGCGCGGGACGAGAGCATGGGACGGGCCTGCCGCTGTGCTGCAGGCGACAACCGTGAAGAATGTCCACCACCTCCCCCGCCGAGCTCGACAAATCTGCCTCCGAAACTTGTCTCCTGTATGTCCGCCGCCGACGACGCGGCCCTGTCCAGCGAGCGCGTGCGGCCTCTGAGCGCCACCTCACCGCCGCCCGTCACGGTGTACGGCCACTTGCGCTCCACGAAGGCGCGCCGCCGCTCCATGCCCGCCGCCGAGAACGCGGCACTCGCGCTCTGCACCTGCCGCTGCACCTCCGACCAGCGCACCTGCGCCACGCGCGACCGCCGGGGCGCTGGGCCCGTCGCCCCCGCCCCCGCACAGAACGGAGAGTTCTTCATCTTGATGAGGCGGTACTCCTGCTCCAGCATTTTCCTGCTCGAGTACGGAGACGTGGGGAAGCTCATTGTTCTGGCTCTTTCACTTGTTTTTTTACTTCATCATTTTATGTTCAATGTTTTATTCACCGTAGCTTTTTAAAGTTCATCTTAAGGCTCCATTATTGTATATATATACATGTACTTACGCATGGTCAATAGCATTTTAATCCATGGATTGTGAAATGCTGCTCTAGTCATCATATAAATGCAAACTGTGCGAGAGCATCCACTATATGTGTGGATTTTGCTTTTTATGCTGATGCTGTACTCTGATTAGATGATGTGTATCAATTTCACATTTAGTCATTGTGCATCTGTACAGGAAATGGGAAATAGTAACATGAACTACAAAAAACTCTTTCATATGTACATGTAATGCACATTGCTGTTTTCAATGTCACATAACACATTGTCAGACTCGAGATGTGTGTACGTAGATTTTGACACTGTAAATTGTGCCTATGTTGATTCCTACGATGAAGCTCTAGTTAGCCGAATAGTGGACAGAGGTGTAGACAGCATTTCTTGCAAAGAAAGACGCAGACCTTGTTAGAGGCATTCCCAATGAACTATGTGAGAATGTACATTAACACCTATCACACCTAACAAGTATGTGTACAGTCATAACGCCTACATTTAAGAACGATGTACCATGATGTACATGTAATGTCATTCCCAGCATCCGAGGGCATACAATTTACCTAAAATCATGTTTTATTTCCTGTCCAATGTTCTCTCTATTTTCTCATCTTCTGGATATTTCAAAATCGGTGTACACTAGAATTCCAGTCGACACATCGGATGAAACTAAAATCGTCATAATCACCGTCAATATTTGACCAAAGTCTCTGAAATCAAACTAGATAGTATACCAAAGAATGAAATATCATTTCTCATGACCATGGACTGCTACCTGTCTCTTCACACACGTCCTTTACATGGACTCAAATAGTCCATTGGTACATGAAACACGGCTACTAAACTGCATAACTCAGAGGTTCATATCACTTTTTCTTTGAAATAATTCTCACAATTTTAAGATACATCCCTTAAAATCCATCTAAAGTGTCAGCACAACATCAAGGGTACATCAATTCGTACAGCCACAATAGTAGTAATCCGAACCTATCTGCGAGTAGCCAGATTTGGGGTTGTGGTGATTAACCTGCTGCTGCTTGAGGGGACCGAGCCTCCCGCCGCCGCCTCCGCCGCCGTGTCTAATGCAGGTAGCGCCGGCCCACAATGCCACGCGGCTTAGACTGTTTTACCCCACATAAAAGCTGCTTTATCCACGTGTATGGAGATGTCAAGTATTAATAGCTGGACGCGTCTTTTGTGTCGTCGACAGTAGCGCAAAGTGGGGCATTAACGTATCTCCGTCTGTTTTTTTAACAGCAATTAAGCGTGCCTGTATTATGTGTGTTGAAGGTTTATGTACACGTAGTATATGAAATTTTTAGCTGATATGTATGGATGTATGTTTAAGAGTATATATGTACAGTATATGCGCAAGTAATGAATGGTGTCGCGAAACGCGGCGTAGATCATTTTCGATTATGTCACACATCTGATATTTCCACTTTTACACTTTGCGGGGAGCGCAGGCCAAGAAAAAATACACCAATGCTACTTTTTCGTTGAGCATGACAAAATGTACACAACCCCTTAAGTCTCTCAAGTGTTTATGGGTTATGAATTACAGCAAATACGTTTTGTAAGACTGGAAATAGAATCCATTAACTTCAATATACAGGGAAAGCCGCAAACACCTAAAGGTGATGATGAATAACATGCACCCAGCACCGTCTCGGGCATGGTGGGTGACACCTACGATGTGAGATTTGTACAGAGGCACCTCGCAGCTGTGCTGCAGCGTGTGAACCATGCACGTGAAAGACAGTTCTTACATTTACAATGATTGTTAGTTGAATTGCCAAATACAAACATTAGATATATTTATATTCATTTTATGCCAAACGATTTCAACGTTTATCAGGTTGTTGTCAGACTTGCCGTTGTGCTAAAATGCGTTACAGTATTGTGCCTTCCCTCCATCTGATAGCTATGTAACATCAGAAGTTCTTATGGCCATGAATTATTGTAAATGTTCTTAGAGTACAAATGGACAGTACAAACTAATAGATGAACGAGATTAAGTAAAACAGATCGCCTTCAATAACTAGGATATGCAATAATGGAAGCATTAATATTTGATGCTTGTTTTCCCACAAATGTGTTTGCAATTGAATTTACCTCAATTTATGCCTTGTTTCAAACTGTACCGAGATTGTGAAATGTCTCTTATTTAATAGAAAAATGTAGTAATGTGTAGCATCCACATGGAATCAAACATGAAAACAAGTTTACTAAAAATCGCTCAAGTTTATATTAAGGAATATTATGCTATTAAGATCAAGCATAAAAAGCAAAGCAAAGCATTTTTTCGTTGTTTGTTTGGTTTCCTTAAAAAAATTATGTCCCTATCAAATATCTCAGCAAAAATGTCTATACATTGAAAATGAGTATTCCATTCCTCCGTGGATTTGGAAATATGATCGCGCACGCATATGGGTGTTCTCATTGCAGTGAATTGTGAGTGTTCTAAGATTCTCTTGTTGGGCTGAAACAGTCTTGTTAAACATGATTTATTGTGCATCGCCTTCAAACAAGGCGGCACGAATACACGCACAGCAAGACAGGAAATTGTTCATTTGGATGACATTTACAGAGACGCGAGCTGTCACCAGCTTAAGGGACTAACGTTATCCTCTTTGTTTACCGTGGCTATTGCAATATACTGTTTCCATTCCCATTGCAAGTGTACTAACTAATATTTGTGTTCAGTTTGTGACATGACGATGTGATGTACAGCATTTTATACACTGGGGTACGTATAACCCCTACATTGGACCAAAATGCGTTAGCACGTGTTACCACGCCTCGTAACGCATGAGGATGGTAACCCCCCATTACACCAAAAGCGCGGTACCGTGCGATACATACAGGGTGGAATCAGGCAGGAAGATGGTAAAAAATAAGAAATTTAGGGGTACCAGGAACAAGTCATGACGCGGAATATGGCGCCTGGCTGCGGACGGCACCTTCAACAGCATAGGAAAAAGAGTTTAGACAAAGGTATACGTCTTGGGCGGCATGGGAAGGCATGTGGTGCCGTTTTGCAATACGACTGGTGTCGCACGGTGCCGTTTTGTATGACACCTGGTGCTGCCAGGTGCCGTTTTGCATCACGTGTATCATACCCCCCTCTGTAGAAGGCGGGCACAGGGGCACTGATCACTCGCTGTTACACAGCCACTGGACGATTCCAGCGCTCTCTGTACGAGAAGTGACCAGTGTCCACTGCCGTGCGATAACCGTAACTCAAGCCCTCCCAGTGTTCATAACCCATCCTACCCCCGGACACACGTACCAGGCCCCAATGAGGGATTTAGAACCTGGAAATATGCACAGTTATTATTTATCACAAAAACGTCTAAACACCATAGCAGCCACTGTGATGAAGCAAAATGCTGCTGAAAAGTCGTTCACGATCAACAAAGTACCCACACACAGCATAAAACTTTGAAGCCAAGGCTTTGTCATTGTTTCACCCGAAAATGACCATGACGCACGATGCCGCCGGCTGGTGTAATGTAGGGGTAAAAAATAAGAAATTTAGGGGTAGCAGGAAAAAGTCGTGCCACAGAGTACGGCGCCTGGCTTCTGAAGGCACCTCCAACGGCATAGCAAAAAGAGATTTGACCAAGAGTGCGTCTTGGGTGGCATGGGATAGCATGTGGTGTCGTTTTACATCACACCTGGTGCCGCCTGGTGCCCCCTGGTGCCACTTGGTGACGTTTTCGCATGACACCTGGTGTCGCATGGTGCCGTTTTGCATGACGCCTATACCATACCCGGAGATCAATACCGATCCATAATCCCCGTGCCGTGCGTCACGGGTATGGGCAGCATATGCCCACTTCTCCTTCGAAGTCGCAGATGCCGCGCCAATCTTTGGCTTGCCTCACCAAACGTCAGCAAATGGCATCGGATTTTTGACGCACCAGGTATAATCGTTCCATCCATTCTCCGCGGTATCATGCTGCGTCAGGGTTCCTAGAAATGCATTTTTTTAGGACTGTGTCTGTTTTTCACACTAAAATGACCATGACGCACGCTGACGTAGGCCGGTCTAATGTAGGGGTAACCGCACAGTTTTAGTGCCGTAGTGTCATGAGTAGAATACACGTTCATGTATCAACAAATATATATGTGTGTTGGGTTCCATTATTCTAATTCATTATGAACTAAATAGATGTATGTTAAAAACCGGACAATAGAATGAATCAACACTCAACAGGCTTAAACATCTAAAGATAGTATACATTAATTGTCCTTAACGTGTTCACAGTACATAGTAAAGAGACAAAGTGAGCGTCAGTGGCTATATGTCAAGCTCCAGACATGGAATAACCGATGACTCCAACAGATAGGTTTATACTGGCAAAGTTGCCATTAGAGACGAAATACACACGGCAGAACACGTGTATATATAGACACTACACAACAACCACAAGTTAAGACCTAGTCTAAACGTCTTGGATATCAATTCCCGAATGTAAACTATTGCCTGCATAAATAATTTGAAGGTGAAAAGATGAGGCTGCCAGCGAATACCACATCTGTATTGAGACAATGTGCGAATTAACACTGGCAACGGTTGATTCGGCTTCAATATTCGTTACTGTCGGGCACTAGCTTAAAACCCGCTTTACACTATAGCGAATTCCACCTACGTAGCTCTACGTGCACTGCTGAACTGGCAAATTCGTCAGGAAATTTTAAACATGTTCAAAAAATTTGAACGAACTTTCAGTTTGGTTAAAGTTTGCTTCAAATAGTTATGCTGCGCCTACAGTTCGCAGAACATTCGCACATATAAGTAACACATCGTTTGCCTCAGCAACTTGTCGGACCATGCATTTTTACTACGTTCAATAACGCCTCAATAACGCCCAAGTTGAGGACGTGACATAATACGTACAGATGCGTTGCACGGGTTCGCTCATGATCGCTCTATACTAGTGTAAAGCGGGTTTTAGCAGGAATATAGCCAGTGGTTCCCGTTACACCCCCCATTACATACGTGCCGCGTGGTACCCCCCGGGGGGGGGGGCACAGCTGGAAATATTAAAGATAATTGAAATAATTTTAAAAAAGTGCGGACGGGTTTTAAAAAGTCATGCCGTGGGCGATGTCTCTTCTGGATTTTACCCACCCCGCCCCCCTGGATTTGGCCGTCCCGCAGCACGAAAAAGATCGAAATTGCACCGTCAGCGGCACGAAAAAATGGCCTGGTGACGTCGACAGTGTCCCGCGGCATGAAATATTCACGGTATATGCCGCCGACGGTACAAGCATGTCTGCAGTGTCATGTTTTACCATTTTTCATGCCGTCGGCGGCTCCAACCACACAGCTGGCGGCATGATATGCCGCCCGGGTCATTTGAGCACGCCACGGGCGGCGTCCAATTTAACATGGGAAAGCATAGCGTTATACCGCCGACGGTTCATAACGGTGCCGGTGCTGCGTGAAATGGTATAAAACGAAGCCGTTGACAGTTTTACTCCAACTGTGGCACGAAATCACCAAAATTTCCTGTCAATTTTCCACGGCACCACCACACCGCCAGGACTGCTTCGTTCTGTGCTCCATTGGTTATGTCATGACACACCCATATCATGAAGCTATATACATCTCTATAAATAAGAATTTTTGTTTTAACTTGTTTTATAATAGACAGTCTTGAAGCAACATAAATTCCTGTGTGTAATATTTTCCAAATTTCAAATGCACCACATTTAACTACCACATACCATAAAGATCAAACAAGATCTATGGATATGTAAAAGCTTCACATTCTACAGATTTGTTGCCAATATTTTGCTCATACACAATCCCAAACAAGTGGAGCAGTAAACTTACATATTTAAAACCATTTGTAGACATCATGCGCTCGAGTTTATATTAATAGACAATGAACTACCATTGTGGGTGTGGTTTCTGCTCATGTGTAGAATATATGAACAGTGATATGATTTATTTAACATGATCTTATTTAATCTTAAATAGTAACTTCAATACAACATGATGAGAATAATCATGATTCATAAGTTATTCCCGCACACATATAATAAAGATACATATAGGATCTAGCCTAACATCCAAAATCTTATACACCATGTTAACATAAAAGTGCGATTTACATTTACACCAGGTCATTGGCATTCTTGCTCGCCTCACCTGTACCTATCCTGTAATGTGTACGTACAAAGGTGCAGTATGCAGCCTGTTAAATATGAGTTTGCTCAACACCCACTAGCAATCTCAATCATATGGGCATAGGCAGATCAAGGGGGAAGAAGGTGGGGGGTAGGAGGCATGTGCCCCCACACCTCCCACAACCTGTGAGCATTCAGCATTTCAAACATTTTGAGGGGGAGAGGGTGGGGTTCAGTCCTTAAGTATAGCACTCATCCTCAGCACATACCAATGAGACGGGGGGATTATAGAACTGAAGCCCCCTTGCCCCCCTTCCTTCAGGAAGACCCCTCTGCCTTCCTAGACGACTGGGGGACCTCCCACGAGTATGTAACCCAACTCTCAACATGTGGTGACAATATATCGCATGTGTAAAGCAGAGTAATGTTAAAAGTTACATAACGATCCTACATTCTTATAACAGGACTGTCCCCGGGAAGTCTGCACGTACATTCTAATGCAACTACTGTACCTGGGAAGTCTCCTTTCTAGTATCACTGCTCTTCACTCCCGGACGCGTTGGGGGGGATGGTAATGCGTGCATATTGTGAAACAATCGGGTAAGTATGTAAAGCTTTGGATGGTCACTGAGTTGAAATCACGATCTCCTGTACACTGACGATCAGTCATATATTCATAGACAGGCGCCCTTATCCATTGGACTAACCTCCCACACGATCAGAGGCCCCTTGAGGCAGATAGACCTTAATCCCTTATGGGGTTATCAGTTCTGCTGATCTTTGCCACTATACGTGTCTGTACCTTGTCCGAGAATTCCTAATCCGCCAAGTGCATGTGCCACATGACAGGAGGTCGCCGTGCCCCGGCCCAGTTTCTTTACAGACACCCCCATCTCCTTTCTCATGAAACCAGCCACAAGGCTGATGACGTGTCAGCTCACTCATTGCCCCGTCCTGTGCCATGTCAGCAATTTTTGGTGGACAGGTTTGGCTATGCTGTGCTTGTCCCTTTAAAGCATTCATTGACGTGGAAGGACTACGACCACTGATCATCTCATGGGGCAGTACTAGTCAGTTGATCAACCGACCTACTGTCACTTTGGCGGGGTGACTATGAAGACAGTCTTGTAATTTTTTCATCGTTGTTACGTCACTGACCGCGTCCGGGAGTGAAGAGCAGTGATACTAGAAAGGAGACTTCCCAGGTACAGTAGTGGCATTGCTATGTAGGTGTAGACTTCCCGGGGACAGTACTGTTATAATAATGTAGGATTATTATGTTACTTTTAATATTACCCCGCTTTACACATGCGATATATTGTCACGCACATGTTGAAAGTTGGGTTAGAAAGGACTTATCCCTGACCTAGCCTTGCATTGTATATTATACTTAGTAAACCCACTCAAAAACAAAAACAAACAACAAAAGAAAGACAAATACGGCATTGAAAATAATGAGATGATTTCTACTACTGTCCCACAACTAGCAGTCTACCATACAACATGGACAAGCTGTATGCTGCAATCCTCGACGAGTCACTGTAAGATAGCTAAAAATTAAACGATCTTAAATTACGTAAACCTCTCTGGACAAGTAATGCCAGCCTGGGTGAAGCTGTGTCTACTTGCTGACTGATGAGGCAGCACGTCTATATGGCGGCTCATGCCAGCAGGAACAAGCTACGTAATTACCAATCACAGACTACATTTGTCAGTATGAGATTTGCACGCTTTTTCTCTCTCTTATGTTTGTCCTTGTATTTCGTAGACAAGAACGGCTTTATTAGGCGATGAACTGCTGTTGTATTTGCGGATCTAGCACATGGCCTAAGTATTCATCCGTATCTCGGCATAAAATCAAACCGTAGACAAACATAAACACATTACAGTACCTCCACATATATCTGCGTTTAAAAACTGCCCCAAAAGGTATAGTATTGTGTGATGACTACTACAAGCACCCTCTTCCTGTAGGACGCCTTAACGGTGTCAGCAGGACAGGCCATTCTTCAACCTGTGTTTCCGTGTGTTAGTCACTCAACTACATGTATAATCCATCACTTTGAATTTAAAATATAGTTTTCTTTCAATGTGTAAGCTTGCTCCTACGAGCATGCATAATTCAAAGCGGGCTGTGGGGCCCCGCGTCTGCAACCGCAAATGTGCAGGCTGCGGGCTGTTGTGACTTTTTTCCGGATGCATGGATGGGTTTTAATACTAAAAAAGGTTGATTCGTGGGTTTTTTGCAGGCCAAATATCGCAAATCGATCCTGCAAAGAAACCTGCATTTTCTACTTAATTGTTACAATTTTCTAGTATCTCTTCAAGCGTTACCCAGATTATAATAATATACACGTGTATATCATATATAAAATGTAGTATATTTATATAATTACATCAATGTCGCAACAAAATGTGATTAGCTTTATGGTCACAGTTCATTGGATGTATTCTAATTGAATTGCATTAAACTCACAAAAGTTCATTGGCAATGTTTCCTTTATATAAACTCCCTGCGGAGCATTACTTGTTGCCTCACATTAATTATGGGTAGAGTATATTCATGGAAATGTAGCTAGCTCTACAACTGTGATAAAAATGTAGATAAATGTATTTGCTATATCCGATTCACCATTACTGTAAATTCTTTTAAAATATGCAGACTTTTATGCGGGCTATGCGCAGGTTGTCCTTCAATATTCGTGTGGGGTTACGGTCGCGGGTGCAAACTTTTCACCCGCGCCGGGCTCTGACTGAGAACATTCCACGCTCTCAGCTAAAATTTACGTGCCCGTTACTTTAGTAGATCAAATACCCGCAAATTGACACACATATGTTACTACTGGGACTTTTCAGACAAGTCCATCTGCGTGGGAGTGGGATGTCGGAAGGTATTGTTTCTAATCTATATGATCATATCCCTGTAGTATTAATTGATAATGGTAAAGAAACCTAATGTGCCAATCACCTCTATACGAGAATATAACCTAGTCTACTGAAGATCATTTGAGAGCACCATAAACATTTTGTCCGTGGTAATAACCCTGTAAACGTATTTAATAGATATACGTATATATGCTGGTCGATTTTCACAAGTCACATTTGTTTCAATACATACACAATGTAAACACTTTTTTCATTTACCAACATCAACCATAAATCATCGTTCGAGCTTGCATTAACTCCCTTTAGGATGTCCAGTGAATACTTTTTTAGAAACAGGTAATCATATTTGAGTTGCTCAAATGAACCTTACTCTCTTGTACATTTGCATCGAAAAGCACCCCTTTCCTACACATCACTGATTTCATGACTACATGCACACCGCAAGTATGAAGTTTGCATTGTGAGTGAATGGCATTCCAGTTGCATTATTGCTCACTATTGCACGAGCAGCTGTACTCATGAGTAACTTGTTTTGAACAGTCAGTTGATCAGTCATATACTTAACATGGACAGGTACTCCGCTGCGGCAAATGCCTAATCATGGGACCATCTAAACATTCCATGCTGCACAGTCTACTTTGAAAATAAAGAAAAGAAAAATACTCACTCTGGGTAGTTCTTCCACGTCTTCATGCGCGTCTGCACCAAGGCACAAGAGCGGAGGTCTGACGTGTCGACGGCACGCCGCCTCCTGGGCCCCACCGGGCCCTCGTCGTCGTCATCGCCCGCGCCCCGCGACGACAGCACGGACGGCGACGCCGAGCTGGCCACGGTGGCGAGCGACGAGCGGCGGCGCGCGCGCGAGCCCGCCGCGCCGATCATGTCTCCTCCTCCTCCCGCCGCCGCTGCTGCCGCCGGCGACGCGGCCGCCGCGGCTGTCGGGGGGCCGTTACTGAGCGCGCCCGGCGAGGGGAGGTCGGCGGGGGCGAGAGGCGGCGGAGGCGGCGGCACGGGCGACGCGGCTCCACTGCGGGCCGACGCTGGAAGCAGACGGGATTTGGTCAGTTATAAGTGTCACACGATCACAGAAGTTAGCGTTTTGTTTCTAGTGTGTTGATAGGGGCTACAGTGGGATGTCCAAGCGCAAGCCAGTGCAGTTCTACTTTGCGAAATGTATGATTGAATGTATGAGGGAAGGGGGCAGACGCTGCACGATTTAAATGCAAAATATGCGGGCTATGTTTATTTTCTGGTGGTTGCCAAATATTTTGTTTGTATTTGTATGGTGCAAGTAATAGACTAAGCGTTTAATTTGTATGAAGAAGAAATCCTATTTGAGTCGACATTTCTATAGAGGTTGTAGGATGTTAGAAAAGCAGAGCCTCGCCATTTATATCTGTGTAATGAGTACTTATTTCTGCCACATTTGTATCTGTTGCATAAACAGTATACACAAACTTTACATTTATAAAAATTCTAACATGTCAGAGCCCGCCAGCGTAGGCCTAAGTGTAACAATACTTATGGCAAGGTTCTAATTTAATGGCTGTTGGTGTCGATTCAAACATTTTCGTTCTCTCCAGAGATTTAAGGAGAAGTGGAGCAGTTTATCTCGGTCTAACATGCAATTGAGGCCATTTGTCACGTAACCTCGTTGGTTACTGCTGTGCTCGTATCATATCAGCAACAACACATTGGGAATTGTTTGCATTTCACCTGCTGGTAGGGCTGTTAGTAAGAGAAACTGTGGCAGATGAAAGAAGACAGGGATGTCGTGAGCAAATACAGATAATTGGCCAGCTTGTCAGTCAGTCATAAAGCTACAGTCACACGGCTAATTACGGTAGATGCGGATGCTAGCGGGAAAAATTCATAAGTTTCCGCAAGAATACGAATCCTCTCCATAACTCAATATACACTATATACTCAGACATACACAGATCTGCCAGTAAAATTTTGAAATCACCTCAAAATATTGCTACAGACCAAATACAAGTCAAATGTTTTTGACATATTATGTAACAGTTACGTAAGATACATATACTCATATGCCAGGATCCGTATCATCTATGAGTATCCATATCTATCTGTGGATGTTTGCTTATAAAAAAAATACATTAACATTAAATGAAAATACAGAGTAGAGAGAGCCAATGCCCCTGCTGTGAAAATGAACTCACATTATGCTACAGTCACATGGCATGATACGAACCTGCGGATGCTTGCATAATGAAAATGTGTAAATAATATGAAAATACGCAGCAAAGAGACCCAGGATTCCAGCTGTGAATATGAACTCAAATTATGAGATGGACCATGGTAGGACTGCGGATACTGCGTATTGGCTTACGGATAGATACATATGCTTACGTAAGATACGGACCCGTGCAGATGAGTATACGTACCTTGGGGTAGAATTTGCATATCTTACGTAAGCGTTACGTATTTTGCATACATTTTACGTATGTGTGGCCCATAGCAAATTTTAGGATTCTGTGGATCTGCGTATGTCTGCGTATGGTTGCGTATCCTGAGTATTAGGTGACGGATAGATACGTATGCTTACGGAGGATACGTATTCTTGCAGATGCTTACGTAATTTCTATCCGCAAACATCTGCATCAACACTTTACAAATGGCTGTTTGATGGTAGCATTAGGAAATGAATCATCGTAAGACTGCGGAGAGGGTTATGCTACAGTCACACGGCAACTTACGGTAAATGCGGATGCTTGCGGATAACAAATACGTAAGCATCCACAAGAATACGTATCCTATGTAAGCATACGTATCTATCCATAACTCAATATGCAGGATACGTAGACATACGCAGACATACGCAGATTTGCCACCAAGATTTTGAAATTCTCAAAACTTTGTTGCGGATCATAGATACGTAAAATATACGTAAAATACTAACTCTTACGTAAGATACGTAAACTCATCCTAGAGGCTCCGTATCATATGTAATCATCCGTATTCATCCGTAACCCAATACGCAGGGTCCGCAGTAATATGATGATCTATCTCTTCATGCTACAGTCACACGGCCACTTACGGTAGATGCGGATGCTTGCGGATAACAAATACGTAAGCATCCGCAAGAATAAGTATCTTACGTAAGCATACGTAGCTGTCCGTAACTCAATATGCAGGATACGTAGACATGCGCAGACATATGCAGATTCGTCACAAAGATTTTGAAATTCTCAAAACTTTTTTGCGGATCACACATACGTAAAATATATGTAAAGTACGTAACTCTTCCGTAACATACGTAAACTCATCCGCAAGGCTCCGTATCGTACGTAATCATCCGTATTCATCCGTAACCCAACACGCAGGGTCCGCAGAAATATGATGATCGATCTCTTTACTGTGAAATCAGGTAGACAACTGGAATCCTGGGTCTCTTTACTGCGTATTTTCATCATATTTACGTATTTTCATCATGCAAGCATCCGCAGGTCCGTATCCTGCCATAAGTGTCCGTGTGACTGTAGCATTACTGTGAAGTCAGGTTGACAACTGGAATCTTGGGTCTCTCTGCTGCGTATTTTCTTATTATTTACGTATTTTGATCATGCAAGCGTCCGAAGGTCCGTATCATGCCGTAAGTGACCGTGTGACTGTAGCATTATAGATAGATACGGATGCTCACGGATCCTCGCAGATAAGTATATACATATCTTACGGATTAGTTTATGTATCTTACGTAAGAGTTTTGTATGTTACAGACATATATTTGCCATATATTTGGACCGCAGTAAAGTTTTAAGATTTTATTTGGGAACCTGCGTATACCTGCAAATACTGTATTGAGTTACGGAAAGATGTGTATGCTATGGAGGATACGTATTAGTTATGATGCTTACCCATTTTATCAACTAGCTTCGCATCTATTTTAAGTGTCCGTGTGACTACAGCATTGATAATGCGAGTTCATGTTCACAGGTGGGATCTTGGGTATCTCTCCTACGTCCGGGTATTTTGATTATCATCTCTAATATTCACATATTTTCTTATTTTAATCAAAGCATCCGCAGGTCCGTGTAATGATCATGTAACTCTAGCAATAACAAACCTGTCAGCCATGTAGCCAGTCTGAGAGCCAGTCAGATGGACAAATACTTGAGCAATCAATGTTTCACTTAGTTTTTGTCAAATGCTACTCCATTGCCTACAAAGCTGTGTGATGCAAACGAATAAGACAGTGATATCTTATCGCCGCAATGGCGAGGAAAGAAATTGGATTGCAACTGATCTCATCTCCAATTGCATTATTTGCCTCAAATCCTTCTTTAATGAGGTCTTCAGAACATTTACATAATGTTTGTTCACTTAAAGTCGCGTCTAAATGGATGCGTATACATTCAAATTACACATACATGTAGTTACACACCAGGGGCATCCCTTCTAGCTCTTAATGTAAGTAGAGTATGTTTTATTTGGTATGGTTTCTTTACAGACATCTCAGAAAATGTAATTATAAACTGTACGAATATAACTAGCGAATTAGAGCAATAATGACATAATGCAGAAGCAGTAAATGGCCTTGGTATGATCTTGAAAATCTTATGTTCAAATACTTGATGGCTGCACGTTTGAATTTTCAAGTCACCTCTGAACGCACACGTACATATTTAAATTACTTAAAGTTACATTTTAATAACAATGTTTCTAAGGCTACATGTCGTTTGCAAATAAAATAATATGCATTATGGTATGTCTTCATAAATTGTCCAGTGTGCACACACTATAAAAAATATCCAGGTTATCCGCTGTTATCCATGTTTACTTTAGACAATATAGTGGACAGTTAACCACAGCAAACGACTGTACAGTTAAAAGAGGGGACCCAGATAACGCACAGGAAAATCACGTGGAAAATAAACTGCTGCATGTAGGAATACACGGGGCGTGCGGCGAGACATCACGGTTTGGCAATGCGTCACCGGGTCTAGTCCTATTTCACACGGAGAGCGGCTTTTGAAGGTCAAGTTCAAAGAGGCGTCATCTCGTCATGAACACGTGACTACTATATTGTATGTGGGCGCAAACAAGCTGCATCAGGAAGGTTCTATACATACGAATAGGTAATCAAATGTAGGTACCACACCTTGTGTACTTGTTTATTGAGTGAACCTAGCTTAATTGACACGTATTGAAAAATGATGACGTTGCCAGGCGACGTTTAAAGGCCATCTAATAGACATTCGCTGAAAACAAATGTTCACAATGAATGTCTAGAAACATCCAATCAGCACTGTAAAAAGTTTTATCACGATCAACAACAATGTATATTCATTTTGGATAACCAACTGTGTGGCTACGGGACTTACACTATGTCTGCTACAATTGCCATGAGTAAGCTTGAATCTTATCTTATATTACTCTTTTGAATTCAAACTTACAAATGCTCAGTCGTTAATATTACGAGCTTGGGGAGTGTAGTCCACTAAAACACGCCTTTTTGGCACACTCGCTATGGGCGTCACAATGCTCGAGGAGAAAAGTGGCTCAATTAGATAGAGATATGGGACAAGACTCGCGAGGCTGCATTGCCCCCTGTCATACATAATACAATAGACCGTTGTATATGTACTTTACTGGGTCTAATTCTAAAATGAACCATTCCTTCCGTAGCATACTACTAGTCTGCCATGTGCCAGCGAATAACTATTATTAAATAAGTCATTAGTTAATACCATATTAACACAGACGTGATAATCTCGTCAAACTCCTGTAGAACGCAACACAAGAGTTTACATTTGCATATCTCAGTTTCAAAGGAGCATATAGATAGAGTTACATACATGGATGTCATGAGGACAGTCATGAAAAGTAAAAAGTTGACGGCCATCACGAACAGTGAGCACGGCAATCCCAGTACTAGACTCACCGCGAGGCCGCCGCCGCCGCCACTGTACCTGTACTCAAGTGGCATTAGTACTCACATTGAATGGAAGATCAGCCAAATATAGTAAATATTGATACAGGTGTATGTCTGACAGCGTTATGCTGGGGGCTGATTATGTTCTACTTTTTTTCATCGGCCATGGTGGGGTGTGGAATGGGGGTGCTCTTGTTAATGGCAGAATTGAGTGACTTACCAAGCTTTTACTTGTAGAGCAACAATATATTATATGAGATTGAAATCTATTTAATTAAAAACAAGTCAAAAGTTAATCATTTTCCAGTGAATTTTGAAAGTTAGATGATTGTTTTATACACCAACTACACATGCAAGTCAAATTACCCATTCCAAATTTTTGTGGAGATAGTCGGTTTATGAATTTATTAAATATTTGGTACAGAACAAATGGGTTTACTATTTTTCATTTATGTTTGGTATGTTATTAAAATCCCCTTTTTTTGTTAAAATCCTATTATGTTTCACGCAGATAAACAGGACAGAAGTCACGTGATGGCCATTGTGCACTAATCCCGCCCCAGCGTAAAGCAGGATAAGTGGACAACTGGTAACAGCAACTTGTCTGCGCGCGCAACATTAACGCTAAATCACCAGGTGCACTGTACACACGACTTATTGTGAATAGTGTGTATGTTACAGTAAAAAAATTCTATGACCAAACAGGTTTTTTTCAGAATCGCAGCAAAGGCACTCCAATTTATGCGATGATATCAATGTTGCCAATCTGTTAAATTGATTTTTATATTGTAAAACATGGCAGCGGTAGCGTTTAAAGATGGATCGTGAATATTATATCGCTATGTCTGCCCTGTGTTGGTCTGTAAATATTGCCTATATGATTGGAAAGAGATAAAGCATAAAATTGAATTGGTCCTGCTGGTGAAAAGGCTGCAAGTTTATTTGGACTTCAATCGAACATTTATTACATGTATTTCAAAGGGTGAACCTTTATTAAAAGAAAAAAATTGTGTTTTAATAATATGATACAATGCATACGTAAATGATGCATTGAAGCAAACTCTGTTATCAAATCCTCGTACAGATAACACAATATACACGCTTAGCTGTTTAGTGATCACGTGACATAAAACCATTATTGTGTACCCACACAAAAGCGCAGGATCTTATTTCGGGGATATGAGGCCCCTACATCATTCTGGGAAGGGCAGAAGCCCTCCCTGGGAGTTAGATCACATCAAAATGTCATGGTTATTGTTCAGAAATGTGAGCCTAAGCGCGTGCAGGCCAAGCACAACTCCCATAGAGTAGAGTCACGGGGCACTCTTCCCTGCTAGGTTGAAAACACATAGTCCTAATTGCACCGAATAGACATCTTGACACCCTATCTTAGAGAAACATTGACTTATATAATGGTCTAAATGCTATCAAAGTACTGAAACAAGTAATATGACTTTGAAACAGCTCCCATATCTGCTACACTTACTATATACATGTACTTGTCTGAAAGTGTTCTTATTTGGTGGCTGTTCCGGTAACGACCATATTCAGTGTCGTAATATTCCTTCGAGCCGCTGTGTGATTACCGTGTGTGGACCATGTTTAGTCAGCTGACCTCCTAATGCACGTGACATTAGCTCGCCACTGTAGGCGCTCATTGGCGGCGACTGCCAAATGCGAGAAGTCAAATACTAGCAAACGTATAATGTTTGTCATCCAAACAAAGACGATGTAGTTAGTTAAAATACACCTCACTTTGTTTTACTTACTACCGTACACTTCAAATCTGTTTTGCTTACTACCGTGCACTTCAAATCCATGGAAGGCTAATAACATACTGATGACCTGGCGACATCTCCAGTTATGGCATCTATAAGGGATGAATACACGAACTGGTTTTCTTGGCTCAAGTAAGGGTCTACGCTTGCTTTCATTGGCATCAGACTTTATGCAGTTTGACCACGTGGCACTGATACATTTTAGTCAGCAAATGTTCTACTATATATGCTCCCATCATGACACACACCACATAAATGTAGATTCTGGCTAACATTTTATTGGCTTCGTGCACAGATTTACGCCTTCTTGACGCCAACTCACGGCGGCATCACGTGGCCGCTGCAGCAGACGACATCACGCGAGGCACGCGTTCATCACGTGACGTCGTCAGTACGTGCTTTATGAACACGAGCATTCCCTACCACGTACAATGCACGTGCACAGTGCTTTCTATTACATACAGAGGATCTTTTGTTTATGGTCTATGGGACGCAGAAAAGAGAGCCGTATACTTGATGACATCTTGTTCAATATAGTCCATGATCTTCACAATGCTGCAAGTGTTGTAAATCACTGGCGAGTCATAATGTGTGCCGCTACGAGGCTGATAGGTGGGGTCTTTGCAATGGGAACAGGTTATACGTGGCGGTGTGGCATTTGATGAATGCAACCAGATAGGTTGTAAAGGTGTGTCTGTATACTGGAGAAGGCTATCTGTGGAAATATATATATTTTTAAATTTGTGGTGGGCGAGCTACACATAGGGAGTGAGTGTTACAGGGTTGAGCACATTTGCAATTGTTCAAAATGCAGTCATCTCTTTTGAGCCACCTTTCTATACAGCTGTAATTAGTGATATTTCAAGAACAATTGTCAGTCACACAACAAACATGTTTTTTGTACACTTTGTTATACCCGATCAGTGGCAGATCAAGGATTTCCTCAAACGCGCACGCCAAAAATGAGCAAAACCCTTGCAACATCCAGGTTCTGAATAGGGTAATATGACAAATATCCACTGACAAGTCCAGTCGCCGGAAATCGCATATGTACCACAAATGTACTACTTACAAGAGGCTGTTGCTCTGAATTTGACACTGCTCAATTTGCTAACAAGACACTTACAGGTTTGAAATATGGCAACACCATAACACGTAAAAGACATTCTTTCAGGTAATATGGATTTGTGTTTTGACCCAAGAAAGCTAGAAGTTTGTGCTATTTTAAAGCATCAAACCACTGACATGTCCCAATTCAAAGAAAACAGAATCCCCATGAGGCCAACACACTGTCTCATGCACAGTGCGGAATCTATAAGCCGATGGCATCCTCAGCACATAGAAGAAAAACAATATGTGGCTTGAAAAAGACAAGGATTCGTGCCGATAAATCGAAGAAAGAAAAGGACAAATCCCGCGCCGAGGGATGATCATTAGGGCTCAGTGTGCGGTGTCAGTGGCCGCCACCAGGGGCGCGGCGGTCGCCCGATCAATAATCCTCTTCACCTGAGCATGTTCTCTGTCACAGTGAGAGGGACATTTTTTGTTTCGCAAGGTCGCCTTGGCGGGTTTGCTGAATGGGATTATGAAGGACAGGCATGTTTTTCTTTGACAGTTACAATGTACTTTGCATACGACAATCTGATTAGAAAAAAAAAGAATGTCTACTGCTTTTTGGGTAACATCTAGTAATGATTTGAAGGGCTATAGGCATTTGAATACAGTTTGACACATAGAATGAGCAACCGTGGCACTGTTTGATTGATAGGCTGATATGACAAAAGCTAATTTGAATGTTGTTAAGATATAATGCCATTGTGCATAATGTGTCCCAGAGTGAATGATGAGAACGTAAAAAAAAGCGCAAGTTGTTTACGGCGAAAGAAATTGAGAACAACTTATATTAAAACCAGTCAAATTGTATTATGCTGTAATTTGAAACTAACAAGCCCGGAGTGGAAACCCTCAACGCGATAATAGAGCGGCGCAAAAACACTTATTGCATTACACCAGGAAGCGACTTTCATCCACATAAAGGACCAGAAAACACCCCCATTGGCTAGCAACAATCGCCTGCTATTATCTTTTGTCCCTGTCAATGTTGTTACAGATCACAAAGCAAGACCTCTTTCACAACACACTACTAATTTAGGAGATTGTGGTGAAAAAATACAGAAAATATCTATTATACGTAAGCTATTGCACTGAGGTTTTGAAAATGCGCTGTCGCCATGGCAATTATTATACACGGGAAGTGCGTCATGGGCTTATTCCTCACACGATGACAATGAGATTAAACTTCGGAGAAGGAGCGTTTTATTGAGCAAGTGCCATTGGGGACAATATGAAGAAGAATGCGTATTGACAATACTATAAATTCTGCACTTGTTGAAATCGGTGTATCCGATATTGTTATGATAGCTTTACCAATATTCCACATTAAGCTACTGTATATATAAAACGTGATTTTAACGTTTGACGACTTTTACTTGTACACCTTTCAGCATTGATATTTACACGAACATTTACATCTGAAAGGCGATGATGGCAACGACAAAGACTGTCACAACGACGACTGCGATGACAACAACAACACAACCTGCTGCTGCTGCTGCTGCTGCTGCTGCTGCTGCTGTAGCAGCATAACCATCACCATCAACAACATCAACAATTAACAGTAGCATCATCAACAACATAGTATTTGGCAACAAAGAGTGTCGACGAAAAACAATGACTATGACAACAACGATGATAATGTCTATGGCATTGTCGACAAAGACAAAGACGACAACGACAACACAGCCAAATGCTGCTGCTATTGTTGTTGCTGCTGCTGTTGTTGTTACTGCTGTTTCAGCACATTAATCATCATCAACAAAAGCAGCAGTATCAACAGTAACAGTATATTTGATAACAAAGAACAACAAGGACGACAACAACGACTGTGATGACGACAATGTCGATGACAATGTTGACAAAGGCGACTGGGACGACAACAACAACAACAACAACAACAACAACAACAACAACAACAACAACAACAACAACAACAACAACAACAACAACAACAACAACAACAACAACAACAACAACAACAACAACAACAACAACAACAACAACAACAACAACAACAACAACAACAACAACAACAACAACAACAACAACAACAACAACACAGCTTGCTGCTGCTGCTGCTGCTGCTGCTGCTGCTGCTGCTGTGTTACTAATACTGTTGCAGCAGTATCACCATTAACAACAACAGCATCATCATCATAAAAACAACAACAAAAACAACAACAAGGTTTTTGGTAACAAAGAGCGTGGCTGTTGGCGGTCCACGGGAGTGAGATGGATGTGGCCCTCTAATGGCCGTGGCGCATTACGCATGACTGATGGGGGCGGCGCCAATCACAGGACCACGTGACGCCGGCGCCGCCGCCAGGTACTCACGCCACTGATGATGCTATCAAATGTAACGTGGGTTTTATTCGAGGTCTGTAAATAGTCGGACCAGGGAGAGGTACTACCGTAGTAGGTTGTATGGGGGAAACGACGTTGGAGCATGTGGCGTTCGGTCAGTTATGTGAGCTAATATTTTTTGTCTTTCTACGAGTAAATTGAATTAATATTGGATTTACATTTCCCTTTATATATTTATGTACGATGCCTATAAAGAGATAGGAACAGTCGACTTTACCGGTTTAGATTCATCATTTTTGATTAGCATACCTGTGCACTATATCGACCAATGATACATACCGTATCGATAAAATAATTCTTTCAAATACTAGTAATCTAATGGGATTCTAAAATAAAAATCTTAACCAAAAAGCACAAATATAATATCATTTAATGTGTTCATGGTGCTTATATAAGTACATGTATCATGAATGTATCATGACTCTCAGAATATAGACCTGACAACAAAGCTTACTCAAATAAATACAAATAAAAGCGTTGAATGGTTGGTTTGGTTTTGATCGAACCAGCTAATTATCAAAGCCTTGGACCAAAGAGTGATAAGTCACACACACAGCTGTCCCCAAATGAATCTAGTTTGAAAAAACAAAAACAAAAAAAAACAACAAAAAAAAAAAAAAAAAAAAAAAACAAAAACAAACAAAAACAACTCCCTAGAGCGTCAACCCCCATTCCCCCAATCAACTGCCTTTTCACAGAAGAGCTGGGTCCTCCAAACACCCAAGCAGACAGTGACAAGAAGAAAGTGAGCGCCACCACGCATCCATTGAGCCGTGCGCATGGACGCCATTTTGACACACGTGACGAGGCGATAAGAGCAAAGCCATGTCCGGCGGCGGCGGCGGCGTCCAACCGGGCAGAGCGCCAACTTCTTGTAATGCTCACGTGGTCACAACATGACACTTGGGAATGAAGCCATATACTAGAGGGAGAGTAGCGGAGAAGGTGTGGGCAATAGGACTAACGGAACTGAATGGGACCATCCACCTGTATTCTACGCCAGACTGCACCGAAATGTATAAATGTATCCTGGACAGGTACACAGGTTTTCACTGCATATCTAGTAGTTCCGTTCAACGCTTGTTTACTTCCTCTATAACACAACTTTCCTCTTTGAATGATTCTGTACGCTTTTTTCCCACCAGAAAACCGATGGCCACATCGTTCATATGTGACATATAAGCCGGTGTATGAACGTCACGCTGCGTTGCTATTTGTAACAGTGTGGATTTATTTAGAGTGTATTTATATATTAATGGAGTGTGAGATGAAGTCAATAGCCTGCATCTCCCAGGGGCCATGTCGCAACTTATTATGCGTGACCAAAACATGAACTGACAACACGACTTTAAATATATACAGTGTAATCATGAGTGAATGTCACCCATATGCGTGACTCTAGGCGTGACGAAAGGCGGTCGGAATAGGATGGGGCTCGGACGTGGGGGTTTGACAGCAACTACTCGGATCAACGACAAATAGCAAGCAGACGACAATACCTGGCCTGTAGTAATGCGGCGGCGTCGCGTGGTAATCGCGGGACTGACAGGCTAGGCACGGTCCGGGCAGACCACGGTAATGGCTATTGATGCGGTGGCGCTAACTACAGTACAACCTCCAATTAAGTCCACCTCTCTATTGAGATCACCTCTATGATAAGACCACTTTTCATTGTTCCAAAGGGTCATAAAGCTGCCAAGATGGACCTCTGTATAGAGACCACCTGTCCATTAAGACCATCTATAGCACTGGTCCCAAAGGTGGTCATAATAGAGAGGTTCTACTCTAAAGGGTGTATTGGGGGTGACGGGGGCACAAATGTGTGTGTGACTTGTGCTGGCAGTCATTACTTAGTATGTCAATGTGCACGGAGGCACTGCAGAGGTTATTAGGGTCGGTTACTCATGTTATCAGTGCATCACCGTGTCAAATATGCATACATTATAAGACTAAATAGAAGTAGGCTACATACATGTAGATGTAGCAGGGTGCTTGAGATTAAACCAGGTTTAGAAGATTCACTGTGCTATAGACTACTAGGTACAATCTAACATGACTCATGCATTACATTTACTAGCTATTAACAATACAAATGACACCAGTGTCTGTTCTTGATAGTTTGGGCCACTGCACCCATTAAAGATTCACTGAAAGTGACACAATGTGGTTCGGTATGCATGAGATGTAGGATTTGTATGGCACCACCATGTGGAAGAGACTCGGGAAAAGGTGGGAGAGCGCCCGGGCATTGTGGAGAGGTACAAGCCAGCCAAACAGCCAAGGATAATTTTATGTTTAATGAATCTAACTTTCATTTAAGATATGCGAACTGTTACATACATGTTCATTAAGTATGCTCACGAACATGCCTTATTGTCCCTTGAAAATTGGCCAGGCGAGATTTACTGTTTAATTACAGATTTCAAAAAAAAAACAACAACAACAACAAAAAAAAAACAACAACAACCAAAAAACATAAAAACAAAAAACACCATACATTCACTTGTTGAAGAAACGTAAAGACGTTCTCTGTCTCTCTCTCTCTCTTCTCACATATATAATTGACGGCATCAAACGTGACAGCAATGCTATTATTGGCCGGTATCAGTTTGTTCGTACGCTACCCTGATGAGGCCATGGACCTCAGCATCATGGGAGGGAGAGGGGGAGGGGGTATAATGGTCCACTACTATGGTTTAAAAACACTATACCATACAGTATACACTATATCTGACTATAGTCATATATAGTGTATACTGTATGGTATACTGCTCATAAACCAACCATATTAGTAGACCATTATATGCCCCCTCGCACCTCCCATGATGCAGAGGCCCATGCCTCATGCCGCCATCACGTACGGCGGCGGTGACCACGGCGCGAGGGCTGCAGGGCGTGGACGGCCTGACCCACGTAGCAGGCGACATTGAATTACGCGGTAACGACTGCTGATTATGTGGCGGCCCGGCCTTGCCGCCGCCGACACCGCCGCCGCCGCCGTCTGTGTATACCTACTTGAAGAGCAGGGACAAGGATTGTTCTCCCTATCATAATTGCCATGTTGATTGGGCTTCTGTACGCTGATCACTACGGTTAATAATACAAACAGCGATTCTTAAATCCGAAAAAAGTATGCATGTGCCTGTTAAGTGAAATATGTTTATGATGATATTGTAAACTTAAGCTCTTAATCTATGGGGAACAATATCAGGCACGATGTGGTTTTCTCTCTCATGTGAAAGGATAGACGATCCTTTCCTCCCAAAGCCACCCACATAGAGCTGGCCATTGCTGCAGCCGTGGTGCCTCCCTCCGCTCAGCTGAAGTTGTTGCACTCAGCACCGTCTTTTTGCTGAAGTTGTGCTGCCCTACTAATAATTACGGTATTGGATGGCGTCGATCGATGTAGCTGTATTTCAATTAGGATTGTGGATTTAAAAACACAATTGGTTCCACTATGCACGATTTGAATAATTATACAAATGTTGTTTGTATTGACGGTGAATGCGAATTCTATAGCAACGTGAACACATCCTGCAAGCATCCAAAGAGGTGCTGTTGCATCCTGAATTCAACGAGTTGGCTCTGAGTACTTCGTCAGTACGCAGGGTAACACTTCAAGTGCATCTATTAGAGGCAGCAGACAATTGAAGGAGATCCGATAACGGACACAGCACACGTCAGTGGTCTTCATTAGCAATTTTAACGCTCATTCGAGAAGGCAAAACACACTACTCGTGTATGGATATCAACAAATAAATCATATCAATAACCATATGTTTTGAGACACTTGGTGATTGCCACGATGGGATTAGCTATCACGTGTTCAGTTACACGTATAAACGACGTCAAACATCTCATGATGAAATACACAGCTTATACCTGTCTTCTCACCTGAGTAATACGAATGACTTACACGCAGTATAGGCTTCCTTTTCAAGCATTAGATTTCTCCCTATACACGAATAGCGTTCTCCACACGCATCGCATACAAATGTTCACGAGAGAAAAGAAGCCAGATGCTTTTCAGGCGTATGAAAGAAACCTAGTAAAACACAAATCGCAGTAAAGTAAAAGTGATTGCAAACATATGGTAACCCATCTATTGAATTACGTGCCCATAAATAGTATCAGCAGGAGGTCACAGTTGGACGTATAAAAAGCAACAAGCATCCGTCAAGACGTGACAGTGTTGTACGCTTTTTGAATATTGATTGTTAAACTGTCACGACTTGCGCACTCATCAACACCTGTGTATCCTCTATGCATTGTGTCGGTTTGCACGTAAAAACAAATTATGTTAAAAAATTCCCATGACATTAACACCAAATTGAAATTGTTGATTGAACTCCAAGCTGGTGTCCGAATAGTCTAGCTGAAGATTACCTTTACCAGTAGAGAGAGCTGTAGATTTTTTTAAATTCTCTTTACGATTGGTTGATGTTTTGAGTCTATAATATCCTCAGCAATGCCACTTTAAGATATTCTTCTCATTTTTTTCTTCCAGAATTATCGTCACTTTCTCTATTAACACACTGCCATGAGGATTCTCCCATAGAGAAACATGTCACGGCAGTTCCTCGCATGAAGAGTGGAAAAAAATTAATTTGGGTCTGGGATAAGCCCAACCATGAGTTTGAAATGTGAAAATTCGCCACAGAGAATGAAGTGTATAAGAAACTGAAAATCCTACTTGAACTAGCACACCTAGATTTGTTGGACAAAGTCGACAGTCCCCTGCAGTACGATCATAACGGCAGCAACCAAGTTGTCGATCGAAGCCAATTGTCTCGCAATTAACGCCTATTATTAAGCTAATGAAAATTGTAAGTCTCATACACGGGCGAAATCGACCCAGAGGGAGGACAATGGGGTTTCTCCGGGGAACACAAGACAGCGGGTAATGAACACCCAATAGCGCCATCTGGGCGTTTGGCGGATGCTGGGTAAGTACAGGAAGTGGCCAGCACGCATGCGTACTTGCTACTGATGCAAGCGGCGGGGATTAGCATTAAAAGGCATTCAACCAACCCGGTAATTAGGTTGAAGGGGAGAAATACTGGCCAAGTTTGCTAAGATCATATGACGACATTTCTTCATATTTTGGCCTGAGATTTATTTGCACAGAAACCCGTTCAGATGTGTTGTCACTGGTGTAAAACTGCACATGTCTGGCTCAACTTAGTATTGCCATTTAGCTACACATCTGCTTATACTATTGCGACCATATTGCCTTTACCTTTAATTCCTACAAGGCCCTGAATTATCACAGGTAGAAATGAGTTAACAGATACATGCCATATACAAGTATGATTTCGGCCCCCACTTGCTTGGAGATAAGGGGAGTCCCTTGGATATGTTGCTGTTGTAAGTTTGGAAGTTACCGTTGAATTCATATCAAGACGACACTGGGCACTCTGGTCTCCACAAATATGTCATAGCACTCTTTTAATTCTGTACATAATGTATGACGTTTCAACCATGGTGTTTCTAGGGAAGAAATGACCTATCATTAACACTTGCATCTTAACACGTAGCAAGGCGTCATAGAAGCTGCTAATGTAATTAAAGCAATACTTGGGAAACATATAAACATAATATATTTTTTTGTATTTTAACATTATCACGTGGCATGTCTTCCCATATGGAAGGTAACAGCCAATCATGAAATACTCATAAATTCATACGTGTATGTAAATGATAAGTTAGGCACTTACTTCAGTTACCCTTCAACAACACATATCCACTAATAAATCCACAATACGCCACATATTTGTTAATCCAATCTAGGAAAGTAGGCCTACTGCCGATGTTATCAGCTAGATGATGTAGTCAACACGTTGCGTATCCGTCTATACGTCTACTAGTCACATCACAAAGTTATTTTACGTTCTGGTTTTCTATATGTCGTCAAGGTAGAATCTTCAATGTTAACAAACGCACACATGAGCTTCATTTATCCCACGAAGAATCTATGTACAAACCAGATACAACGTTAAGCAATATAGTAATAAGCAACCAGAAAACTTGGTTATCCTTTTAAACTAACCCTTCCTTTTGGTACACGGCCAAACGACAAATGCAAACGTATCGCACATCGCCTACCATCAGCCTCACTGCTGTGCAGCAATCATCCTTGTTCCCAGCACGTGTTGCCGGTTATGACATAAGATGCTAAATGCGCAAACGGCAAGAAACACAAAAAGACAGCGGCATTGTCATGATATACCTGAACGTCACCGGTGCTCACCTTTGAATTTATCATCAATACCGAGGGCTCAGGTTGCAGGAGGAGGAACTGCTGATTTAATTACAGGTCGCAAAATGTTTTACTTTTGCTAATTGAAATGTGAGCTGCCTTGTTGATATATGTGCCGCAGGCACTTATTTAACACATGAAGAGAGTTAAAAATGAGTTGGTTTTGATATTACTTAAACGTGTATTTCTATAGGCACATTTAGTGGCAAGAGACAAAACTGAAGAAAAAAAAATAAGATCGTAAGTTGGGTTAGATTTAGAATGAAATTTTCATGAATCTAAAAAATGACCGATGAATCACGACCAGAACATTTACCGTGAGTACTTATATTATGTATCATATTGTTTTTTTTATTATATAATCCTGTAATTGCCTCTGTCTATTGCAACTGCCTTTACGAAAACCGGTATTCTTATGCTTTACAATCAAACAGCTACAAAATAATTGTACAGAACCGAGTGTTCATATATAATTTAAAAACTGCTCCGCGCACATATCCCAAATAATAATAATAGATATATTTAGAACTGCTTTTACATGAATTACAGAAACTCCTCGAGAATGGAACAAAATAAGAATCCTACTGGCTGATGGTCTGACCACGAACAGCACGTAGTAGATATCCTGCGTAAAGTGCACAACAAAAGCAGATAACGCGAATGACCGGAACCTGCCGCTATCACAGCCTCGTTCTGACAAAATGCGCGTGCGCACAACACGTGTCCGTTTACAGACGCTCCCCGCGTGACACCGCGTCTCGTCTAGAGCCGTTATGACTGAGATACGAGGTGTGGAGTGTCGTAACCAGGTAGGGAGGAGGGCCCGTCTACTTGAACGCCACGAGAGCTCTATAGACGCCCCACAAGAGCATGGTAAACTCCGCACTCACTTCAGTGATCAGGTTGAGAAGCTCGCGGTTCCTGCATGCAATCAATGTAGGTAGGGAAGCCCTTGATGATAATCAGTGCAGGAAGCTCACACAGACGTTGAGGTCACTGATGCTATCTCAGATAACGCTGCTGTTATCTGGTGTTTGTTGCGGCTTCAACGACAGCGTGGTAGTGGCTAAGTGTTGCTCTCTTTGCATTCTCCCAATAATTACATCCATACACTATGCAGTGTAATATTAGCAAGCATTTAATAAATATAGATACTAATTTATGAGCGTTGAGGTGATGTAACGATATTGTTTAATTACATAATGGTAGCCTATAGATATGGTGTATGTATATCAACTTTCTGTACACCACTCCGTGATTTGTTGAACGATAAAAGACATAAATAACGTATATAAATAACACAAATGTCACATACTTTGGGAATTGAGTGGAATCTACCACTTCTACTGTTTCAACTCAGTACTAAATCACAAGTTGTCATGTGAAAACGAGTCTCATCTACAATGACAGATATACAATAGATGTTCCATCCCACTCGCACGGCCCGCATGGTAGACGATTCCAGAGCCTAAAGCCGCCACTCCCTGGGCGCTCCGTGTGCTCCGCGACCTGGCAGACGGAAGCGGCTATTAGCCGTGCTGATACACGCGGCATATGGGCCGGCGCTGATAACACAAAGTGCGCCGGATTAATGCACAATTTAGTGTGTTGATAAAGAGTGTATTAATCCCCAACAGTAAACAATAGGCCACTGCGAGGCGGCTGTTTCTCACGCGCCCCCCGCCTCAGGGATGTAAGACCCGGCCGTCAAACACGGCCACTGTCACTCACAGTAATGCGTAAATTGTCTACTGGCTATTAGCTTAATCGCTTGAGCTACTGTGTCGGGTGACATACTTCACTGTTATCTTTAGTATTGCTAGACTGACCAATACAAGATGATTTATGTTTTATCTAATGATGACTTCAACTATATATTATAAGTGGACTATAGTTTTTTTTCATTAATGCATGTTACCTTGATACAATGTTTCTGTTCAGGCTTATGCGCATCTTACCTACAAATAAAAACGAATACATTAATACACTGTTTAATGTTATTCAATAATCACGTATATTAATGTTATGTGATCATGTTGTCAATGATAACAGAAAAACATAAAGTATTAAGTTTAAGCTAATTGAATGCCGTAAAAAGAAGAACACGCATTTTAAAACATATTAACATGACACTGCATCAACTTACACCATATTCGTGTGGTTTGTTTTGTAGAGGTTATTAAATATGACCACATAAAACCAACACTCCCCCTTACATAAAATGGCCAATTATTAGGCGTAGCAATTGCATTAAAAGCAATTTTAAACTCTTCATGACATCTTTTGCAATGCTGATACATGCCAGACAGACGCACTGTTGTCTTCATTTTCCAGAATCTTTACTGGGTACAGCTTGACAAGAAGGCAATTTTCTGTGGCTCGGGGCTTAAGAGTCATTTACTTGCATGGGACAGCTTTGATTATTTATGTTCTCAGGGAATACAGGAGGACAAAACTCATGACCGAGAGCGTACACGCAGCAGACATGTCCGTCAATGCAAATCGCCTCATAATCTGAGAAGGACAAAGGGGGGAAAAATCCCAGACAACACCGACTTTCACCAGCAAGGGGTTTTCCAAGAGCAAACGGTGGTGTTACGAGAATGTTACGACGACTGAGCAATCAGGGTATGTGCAGCACTTTGTGAACGTTGTGCTGTATATAGCTACTTTACTGAGATACCAATTAATAATGATCGTAAATGACATCATTTATTGTAACCACTCAATGGTCTGTCTAACAGGAAGACTAGCCCACGTACGCCTTAATAAAATCATAATGCACACATTGTGAGTGTGTCTCATATTTACACGACTATACACACTATGAGGGAAGTACCCGAGAGGGGCACCCTCAATATCTTGTAATAGCCTACTGGGCAACATGCTCGACACAATTTGAATTGTGGTCATTTGTATTGACCGAACATAAAATTCAATTTTAAATGATGTACCTGCTCATATAACTATTTCCTGCTGTTATCCCACCAACAATTATTCCAGTTATTCAACAAACTTTCAAATCCTTGAGGAGGCTGTTACGAAGCGCATGTGCAAACATAATAATCCACAACTGACACTGATATTGTCCCGGGTGCAAACCTTATGAAAATAAATCCCGAATGAAAGTATCAACACAGTGTATGCATTTTAATGGCCACATTATAAAATGACACAGCTGCATGTCATAACCATACACACGAGTCACATTTTACAGTTAATTAGACATGTGCTCTATGTCTGTATAAATGCTGAGATGAATAGATTATAAAAAAGATTAAGTGATTAAGTCAACATGTGCTCTGGTACAGACACGGTGACTACACGGCCATTAATTTAGCTGCGATTGCCTACAGTTGTTTGTAATCGAGAACATGATCAGCTCAATTTAAGAGAAGTTAGCACAGCTCAGATGATTTGACTTCAACAAGTCATTGGCATCACTTTTTAAATATAGCCATGTCGAAAAATCTGAAAAGAGCCTCCGTTGAGGAGCTACGGGGATTTTTGAGTAAAAAATGGCAACATTCTTTTTAAACAGACTTTGGGTATACCATTTTTTTTGTTCCTGTAAATGTCGCAGGAACGACTTTTCCAGTCGAACCCTTAAATATGAAAAAAGAATGGCCGCCATTATATAGGGCCTACACAACACCTGCCCATTTGATATAGATTTTAGACTCATCGGTACTGTTTACCAATGCATATCGATAGAAAAATCATATCCAAAGATTACAATTATGTAATATTTTACCTTGAGGTGATTTTCTAGGTATAAACAACCAAATTTACCCCATAATTTGTGCTCTATGTTGCCAATTTTTACTCAAAAATCCCCGTAGCTCCTCAACGGAGGCTCTTTTCAGATTTTTCGACATGGCTATATTTAAAAACAGTGATGCCAATGACTTGTTGAAGTCAAATCATCTGAGCTGTACTAACTTCTCTTAAGGTTTTGTAAAGTTGAAAAGGACACTATAGAGATGTCGAAACATGTCTAAATAAAATTAAATTTGATTCTTCACAAAAATAGGACTTTGTTTTCGATTGAAAGGCAGCAGAAACAGACAAAAACAAAAAAACAACAAACAAACAAATAAACAAACAAAAAATACCCCCTAATTTAATTTACACATTAGTTCACCGTCAAAATGTTTTATATCTACAACTCTCATTTTCCATCACTAGATACATTTATAGGAAAACTTTTGCCTCATGTTTATGACTCTTAGCTCATACCTAGATAATTGTAACATTTCATTTAGCAGCATAACTTTATTAAAATTGAATACAAAGCAGTTTTATCCACAGACACATTAATAAAATATCACAACCGTGCTAATAAGGACTGAAATATTTCTCTCAATTTTCCATATAGCATAGCACACATCAAATTCCAACAGTTTTGATTGTTTAATCTAATTTTAATGGATGGGCAGGAGTTATCATCATTTATATTTGTGTAAAGGCCACATTGAGCGAGTGGGAACAATATGTATTCATATTACTGTACCAAATCCTTTAGTTTATATGGCGCATTTCATGAAATCTCTGTACACGGCTATGACAAAAAGTTTACAATTCAAAGCAGAGAAGAAGACATAAGTTAATAAAGACTATAATTATCTAACACTCAGTATTATCTATAGTTTGTACAGCAATAATTGGTGACTGCAAGGCACAATTGTTCAATACGTAATCTTATAATTTTGCCCCCAAAGGACTATTAAACACGGTAAAACAGGGCATTTGGGAGAAGCTCAGTTGTTTTTATATATACCATGTCCATATAATGTTAACAATTACAATAGACACTCATATTCGCTCCTTTATTCAAACTCCCTTTGCAAGAGAGTCAAGAAAAATAAATAAATGCATGCACAACAGTCTTAACTCATTTGAGCTATCATCTCTCGGTAAAACGGCGTGCCACCCATTCTGCCCTAGAAGTTGTAAATGGAGCTTATTTACGTAGACTAGGTGCAGTGAAACTCAACTCCTCTGATTTCGATGATTACTTTTCATTTGAGTAGCTTGATCCTCTGCAAAACTCATTATCACAAAGTGAGCATAAATGTACAACAAGCCGCGAAATCAGCTAATCTCCTGCTGATAATTGAAAGCAGCAGCTTTGCTGGCCTAGCGAGGTAAGTCCGTGCTGGGATTGGAGGTTCCCCCGTAGAACACGTGATGCTGGACGAGACACTGCACAGACTTGCGCTTGATACTGTAGTACCACGAGCGAACCTCACGTAGCTTATACATAGGTTGACTTAAATGAATGTTATACAGCGCTGAGTAAGTGAGATTCAATGAAGTGTACATATCCGAGTACATTGTGACACTATATCCACTCAAGTGATTATAGTAGACTTATGTTACATAGTAGGCGATATACATACTAGCAGAAATTGAGTTATGGGTACCTGATAATAGACTGATAGTTGAGTACAATGTAGATTCATAACTTGTTTGTGACAATAATCGGGCGTAACTTTAAAGTTAAGAGTAATCTGTATTAAACCCGTGTGTTCGTAGCACTCGTTTTTCAGAATATTTTGAATGCGTCTATAGCAAATTACTGACCATAACTGCCAGTTTACTCAGGTAGGCTTATCCACATTCAAAAGTAATTACTAGTATTTACAGTCATTAGTATATATAGAATTCATATCTTGCCCATAAACTTGCACAATATCCACCTTATTCACGTAAGCTGAATTTGCGTCCGAGAAGTCGGCACCACAGTAAAGGTACGACCTGATACACTCGTATAACAGTTGACAGCAGTGTGCACGCCCCCTCCCCCACACATCACAGAAACCCATCTACAGGGCGCGGTAACTGAACGACGTGCTGATATATGTAATAAAATAAAGTGTACATAATTCACGTGGACGTGCGTAGAATAGTGACATTTCACGGCGACGTGCTAATTAAGTGTAGAATATAAAGTGGCTGCAGTAATGATGTGTACATTAGAGCATGCCTTGTTAACGTTCAACATCAGCATTTGGTTGTTGACTGTTTGGTTCAAGTGGTGTTCTAAGAATACAAATGCACATTTGTCTCTCTTCAAAGCTGCTAGTGTGTACCTATCACCACAAAACTGAGCTAGTGGGTCTCGCGTTGCTAGCAAATAATGGGATTTGATCCAGGTTTGCACCACGCAAGTCTCATGCGTTCACGCATCTCCCCCCAAGAAGGTGGTCATTAGACCACATTTATCTATAACATTTGATAGATGATACCTTGCTGTGGCAAGATGGCGTTCACAGGTCTACAGGTACAGGCTCAAAGTAGATGGTAATAAGCTAACCGGTGTCACGATTACTTCAAATCACTACGATTGTGGAGACTTAAACGCTATATACATTCACGAGAGCTCCTGCTGCCACATACACTAAATGATGCGAATACCCCACAAACAACTAGGAACATTTTGTGGAATTTGGGGTAACATGACACAAAATTTCATAAATTAATATTGGGCCGTCGCCCATGAGAAAGTAAAGAGGCTGAGATAGTGAAGAAATATTTACTGGATGGTTGTGTGTTTTCCCATGTATGCGTGTGGCATAATGTCAGGAATACATGCGGCTCTGCCATTTACAGTGACGAGATAAGCCCAGTCTGTGAGTGGTACAACATGCATACTCATTTTACCATAATGCACCAGAATTAATATTCTTGCATTACACAGACCACAAAAACAGCAAGAGTGCTGTATGACGCGAGAACGTAATTGCATATAATGGTAATCTAATTCTTATGATTGTGTCTTCTGTTTTTGTTAGTACATAACATTTGTTGAGCTCATAAATCGTGAGTGAATAATTTTTAACCATGATATTGTCTAATGGTTAAGATACCAGACTCGTGAACGACGGGTTATAGAAGCACAATTGGAGTAAAATTTGGAGGTTGAAGAATCATTCTATACCCAACAGGTTGCAAACGTTCGTATTTCCACAACACAAGTATACGTGTCTATCATGTTAACTTACACATATGAAACTATACTTGCACATTCAATCAATTAAGCATATTAGTAGACAGTGCCAATTTCTTGTCCCTCTGAGCCGTTATCTCTTATCTGCACGGTGTCACGTGCGGCTTTTAGCCGAGATCCAAACCTTCATTTACGGCCAGATGCTATCGGTATTGTTGACATCCTGTCCCAGCCTCTGACAGCTTTTTCATTTTCCATGAGTGGCTTTGTAGATAATTCTCGAGTCGGATAAAGCTATCGCCGAACAATCGAGATACTCAAGTCTCAAGCATTCAATAGACACTATCATTTTTGTTCGCGGGCAATATAGGTCGTTCGACGGGGTCGCCAGTCGGAAGTGTCATCGACTCAGAGTGGATGCATACTTTATAATTGTAAGTACATTCATTCGTCAATGCTAATAATCATGATATAACCCGTGTATATATTCAAGACCAGTGATAGTGTTCGCAATGGAGAGGTGGTTTCTTCATGAAGGTTTGCAAAAGTGGTGACTCGTGTGCATTTGAGACCGAAACAATTTGTCTTACAGTGGTGGCCTCTTCATAGCGCAGTGGTCGTTATTGACAGGTACATGTACTGTTGTACGAAGAATACACGTTTATGGTAAGTTGGTAAGTGAACGATCATAAATAATGATACCGGGGTGGGGTGGGGTGGGGGGGGGGGGGGGGGGGGGGGGGGGGGTCGTCCAAAAGGTGGGGGATTGTCCAACTTTTCTGATTCCTTTTTTTCTGGGGGTGGGGTGGGGTGGGGTGGGGTGGGGGGTGGGGTTTCGATGATATTTTTTATCACGCTACTGTATATCATTTCAAAAATTATCTTTTTGCAATGAATGACTATATAGAGGACCTTTTCTTTCGCCGGTGGGGGTAGGGTGGGTGGGGGTCACTCAACTTTTTAAAATGTTGATGGGGGGGGTCGGTTAACTTTTTCTTCGAGCCCCCCAAAAATGGACGAACCCCCTGTATCGTTATTTATGATCGTTCCCTAACCAGGTATGAAAAAGCCGGAATTGCATGGCAGTACCTATATGTACCTATATGTACATGCCTAGATCCCCATGAACCCTCAATGGCACGGATAAAAATACTCAGTCTCATACATTGGCACGGAACTGATAAAAATGAAAATGAAAAAGCCTACTGTCACTATATCATACCCATACATGTTTTATGTATTCTTGTCATAACACACGAACTCAAACATCTTTGATATTCACTGTTTAGATGTAAATATTAGAAATATGTGTAACAGCAAATGGTGATATTTTGAAAAAAAAAATGTTAAGGGCTATGTCTTGGAGATTGCTAATATTAATTTATACTTGAATTTCAAAAAAATGGCATAGCTATTTATTTTCAGGGTGGCAATAGTGCCGAAAATTATTGCTGACTACTTTATAGTTTGGAGAAAGCGTCTATATAAGTACTTTTCCCCCTAGGGTCTGAGGGTCGGGTTTATGGGATTCTGTTTAGGTAAATGAATGCCACTGTGCCATAAATATGCTTTACAGGTGGTCTACAAAACTGATATCGGAAAAAATATCTAATTATAAGCTATTTCTAAAATATATTGGAAAATAGTGAACGTTTTAGGTGTATCTACCAGAAAGAACACTCAGTTTAGAATTAATTGTAGCAGATATCTATCACCAGGGTAAAGCCGCGATAGTAACTCTGGGAGCTACCCAAACAAGATGGAGGCAGAGTTTGTCGATATATTTTTGTGTCTGTTGATTATCTAAATTTCTGGTACTGAATATATACACAAAACCAGACACGTACAATTATATTGCATACATTGATCACAAGTCAAACTCCTCAATGAGTTCACAGAATATGTTCCAATATTTTATTATAATAACGCTATACTCATGTAGCTGGTAACTCCCGGCCTTTGTTTTAGTAACTCCATGTGTTGTACAACAACCCAAAGTCCAGAGCTACCGCTACACACGTATGCTGCCACTTTGCCGTGAACATTTAGTTGTTGTGCTATATCGCACGTTGTCAAAAACGCTGGTTATTGTATTAAGCCCTTGAGTTCACCTTCCTCATCATGTTATGAAGACCAACTTTTTTCAACATGATGATACATTTAAAAGACGGCCTCCTTGCATGTATACATATGATCGGTGTATGACATATTACTCATGTGATGCGTGCAATTCAAAATGCCTTTATGAGGATAAATGTCTTATTGAATTGTTTTCGTACTGCATGATTTCTATGCGAATCATTTGCGTTGAACATTGAAGCTTTTTGAATAGACTATGCTTATCAAAACGTCAAGCGTCTCCCATTGAGTAAAAATCTGTGTCCAAATGAACAATGATAAGTATGACAAATGACGTATGACAAATATTCTTGGGAACCCCACGGGAATAGTTTACCATGGGGTTAGAAACTTAGCCAAATAGTCTAAAACGGCATTCACACTTTTGACCTCTCTCCGCAACCCCCACCCATCGCAATTTCAATCAATCAAAACAATCAAAATAAGTGACGACTATTGATGAATTGTCACTAGGAAACACGTTCTTCATTCAGAATAAGTGCTGACGTTCTATGACTCAAACTGTATAGTCAGTATCGAGTGGGGAATTATCATGGTCATGAAACCCCATACCCCTTTGTGGGCTTTCTTCTTCATATAATTAATAAAATGTTTTTTGTCTTTCCCCTACAACCTTTCGTTATAAGCATTCACCAAAGTCAACTTTTTTTCACACTTCCTAATCATCCCGCACCACTCATTTTGGTCTTTCCTGAGCATTCCCCTTTTAAAGTCTCTTTCTCAACATTCCACGAACCCCCCACCCCCGTGTGGCTTAGAATCTGAGACAATTCCATTTACGTTCACTTTGCTTTGTATCTTTTTAGTTTGGTTTAGAATATAACCCCGGACCAAAGATTAGGTAGACGCATGACTTTGTTCTATGTAGTTGTTTGAAGCAAAATATGATTTTCAACATAGTAAGCATGCTAGCATGTAAACTGAAGAGTAAGCCTACGTATGATGTCCGTAAGGGACGAGTACAAGCATTCTTTTTTCAAATACAAATATGGAAATTAGCTGAGTGGTGTGGATATAACCCAACCTTATTACTACATGCAATGTTGCCGAAGGTAGTGTCATATACATATATAGATATAAAGCCATCCAACATAGGCAAGGCAAGTGATAACATTCTCTATTTCAGTCCCAGAATCCTATATGTTTTACTTGAGTCAATGACCTGATGTAAACAACGTATTTGTTAGAGCAATCTACTTTGTATTTTGAATAGTTATCTACGTACTATAACAACATATACAATGTAAGGTTAGCTGAAATTACTGCAGCATCCACCACAGTCAGTAGGACGAGGCATAGTAATAATTATCCTCAAATAATAAATACCTGTAATATCGCCCTAAGCCCACCGCCCCGCTCTTATGTTCTTGTCTAAGAAGCTAATTTGGCTAATTATCCGTACACAGCTGAAGTAGCAGTAGCAATATCATGGTGCATGTGAGGGATGGTTTGTTGAGCCACATATGCGCAATATTCTGGCGAATATGAAATGGTAAAAGTTTTTCCTTATAGTTTGTTAAGTGTGATATTGATTTAATTGACATTAATTGTATGTGCAGTATAATGAAAACTAATTGCCAGCAAAATAAGCTATTTTTGTCAACATTGTTTCATGTTTCAACTACTCAAAGATCTATACGAAAGTCAAGCAAGAAGCCTGGATTAGAAATCTGTTACTGTTCTGAAAACATATACAAGTATTCAATATTCAAGATATAGTAAGAAGTAGTAATGATTTTTATAATGTCTGGGTTTAAAAGATTTACATGCTATCGTGCATCAATGTGATTAATGCCTAAAATATCAAGCTTCATCAAGCCTTATTACTGTTTGATATGGCATACATGAGTTAGAGTGCCAACAATTTATCATTGATTGGCTGGGAGGGAAGGCCTGTCTCTTGGCATGAGAATAGGCTATAAATTCTTTTAGTTTGTCTGTATTTACTCTTTCAGATTATTTTCCCACGGGCAGAAGTTAAATAAAGATACAAGCTGCTATGGAGTTGTTGGTGTGCAGGCACACGTGATATTATATCATCACTCTCATAAGTTTGTAGTTAGTCCTTATCAATATTCTCATGTGATTTAGCTGCTGGATTACGATTGTCAATGACACTAGAGGTCTTATAGAGGCCATACAGGTCCGTTCTTTAAAAAATGTTCTCCTTAACAATCAAATCTTTTAGTCCTTATCTGTCTCACATTTGCATGAGGACCCGCACGTATTTCTACATAACGTATATCACTTGCAAGCAGCAAAGGATTTCACGTGTATACTGGTATACCTGCCCTCTCTCCATTCCATCACAAATCAATAACGCTTGAATTATATCAGTTGTTACGGTATTGAAGACGAAATTATCGTAGCGCAAGAAATAGGTGACACTTAGCCCCCAAATTCTACACGTTTGTAAAAAAATAATAATGAAACTTTGCTATACATGGTAACATTTGCAGCTAAAAATTTTGGTCTGTGGACCCAAGTAATTTGATCCATTTTTGGGGTCCAACATTAATAATTTTACCCCATTATTTTACTTGAATTAACATTTACTTGGGCGCTACCTTCGCTGAAAGACGGAAATTTGGAACAATTTCACTTGGTTGAAGGTGAAATTTGCTGTATCTTGTCATTGCAGTGTCTGAACCACAGAGACGTGATGTCCTTCCACCCTTTTGATCAAATCTTTTGTCATTTTGGTGCGGTTTGTCTCAGGGAGCTAGCGTTAAGGAAACGCTTTGATGGACAAAAATACGGAATAGTACAAATATACTACATCATAGGCACAATATGAATATATACATGCTATGTACTATTATCATATGGCCTTCAAAGGCCTTCTACCTCCGGTTGTTACAAAAAGTGGTCAGTAAGAGTCAAATGAATACCCCTGCATAGCTTCAATTACAAGATATAGAGTATCATTTATAGGCTAAAATCACACATTTGTCATTTCCCCAGGGTACATTGATAAGTGTTACAGAACTTTTTAAAAACATCTTGTTACCTGCAGAGGTGAGGAGTGGCGCCACGAGGCCGTGCAGTGACTGCGCATGCGCGCTGGCCGCCTGCTGACGCGCGCGCTGCGCACGGCGCACGCGCACGGAAGTACAGCGACGCATGCCAGTACTATATCCAGTACTTTATCCAGTACCACACGGTATCACATGTTACATGATAGTAATCACACCAACGTCAATTAGATTATCAGCTCGTTGTCACATGCTGTTAAGAAACTTTTTAATCTATTATATGTGGAACTTCGTAAAGTAATGTTTGAATGACTACGAAATTCCTTGTAAAATGTTTGCATTTTCTGCATTTCATATGTTCTGTTCTTATCTCCAATATCTATTCAATTGAATAGGTGTATGAATATATAAAACACACTCTTTATACCATTCACTATATTAATTAATCGCCCTATAATTGAACTCCCAAAATATATTTGTATGGAATTACTGAAATCTTAATCTAATTTACAGTTTTTAAGGTTAAATGGCCAGACATAACTTTTAACAATACATATTGCATATTTATAACAAAAGGTAATTTGAAAGCAGCACCTTATCAAAGTTTTCTATTGTATCAACCTGGAATATGCACGTATTACAGCATCCATATCAATTTTCAAAAATGCACGTCTGTAATAATCAATATTATTCCAAAACCTATCCAGTAAATAACGTCACCAACTATTGGAAAAAATACACACCCTCACACCTCAATCTGATTACTGTCAGCAACATGATACATATGTATAAAGCACTCGAGCCATGACTATCCTAAATCTGAACGTCCAACTACCCGCACTGAAGCATAACCAGGTATTGCTCGCTGAGAACCTTCAGTGCCTCCCGTGTCCACCTCCTCAGTAACAAGAGGCCGGATCTATCACCATCTCGCCTTCCACACGAGTCGCCTGTCACCTGAAATGCTCACCTCCAAAATTCACGTCTGCTCGGAGGCGGCGACTCTGTCATTACGCGCTTGTGGGCCGCGGGCCGTTAGACTCAGCCGTGACTAGTACGTGCAGTCGTGAGGACGCAGACACCTCTGTAATCTACGTCCTACCTCGCGCGCACCACTCTCTCATATTGAGGATAATTTGGCACAGACACCAGCAAGAAATAGGGGCACGATCGCTTCTTGCGCAACATTTGATTTGCATTTAAGTGGTTGTTTAGGGTTGTATTGCATTCTAATGGTTATTCGGGTTACAATGCTGCCAACTTCAAGGGTGTTAAGATGCCTCTGTATTGTTGGGAGAAAGGATTCGCTTTGCAAATTTCTGGCTATACATGTATGTTGATCATATTTCTGTGTAGTTCATTGGTTGGAATATTATTTGCGTACATGCGTGACCTATGTCACCACCAGAAATAAAGGCAGATAATGATTGTATAGTAAGGACCTGTACACAGCATCCCACTTTTAAAACCATATTTTGTGATACAGTAGAAGGCACTACATGCTTTTGGGAAAAGATCACCCTGTCACTAAATATAATGTTCTGAAGAGGTAATATGCAATTGCCGATGAACAACAGTCTGCAATGCCGCGGCTGATTCGGCCTCAATAAGCAAGAACATTATCAAAGGTCAAGAGCTATGTCATGTTGAAGTGAAAATACTAAAATAGCCCTATTTCATATGATGAAGAAAGTGCGAATTTGCAAGTTTGGAACGCAACTTACAATGAATTCTTTTGTTATCAAATTTGACACATTGTCTATTTAGTCAGATTTACAAAACGTATCCAATCACGCTTTGCATAACGTGCCATTTTATTAATATTTAAATAACAAAGCCATCGTGTTGGAATTTTGAAGTGAATCTTCACTGCAGAAGAATTTCGATGTGTTTACATGCCAGTCCGGCGCACGTGGCGTCCATAATAATAATTGCCATCACGGTTTAAAGTTACCGCAAAAAGTGCAATAAACACAACAATACACAACTCATTTTCAAAGTACAATTACACGAAATTGCCATGCGTGGCGCCGCCGCCGTCGCCGCCGCCTTCGGTAGACATGACGCTGGCATTTCAGCTGACTAATTGTGGCACATCGCCCGCCAGCGAGAAAATTGTCATTTAACACTCGGGCGTGGCATTTCCACGCGGCTCGCGAGTATGGACAGAATGACGGATGGTCATGTGGCCGTCATACATGATGACCACGAGCGTGGCATGGCTATATTGGAGTGTGATGCCATGATGGCCAGTCACACAGAATAGAATGAGCGCTAAGCAGTAAATGAACGCCATTGGGGGAGTGCAGCATGTTTATTGGCCCCAGGACAGTACTGAGTGTGCACTGCTTGGACTGACCACTTGACCAAATGATAGGCATCATGTGTGTGATCAGTAGCATGCGGAGGTTTCTCTTCACGGGTATTCTGGGATGGTCACTTGGTTTTGAATTTTAAGTGATGAATTGTTGTCTTTGCAACGTCAAGGGACGTGCTGACCAAACCGTTAATGGCTGTCATTTGTAAATGTTGTTTGGTTGGAAGGGAAATCGATGTTTCTACTTTGTAGCTGCTTCGTATCAAGTTTTGCCATTTAAATGGTTTATAAGTGTACCATTAAGGGAGGGTAATGCTCCTCTAAGTTGCTTTAAACATCAATGGATTCTGTGTAAAAGTTGTTGAATTTCAGGCTATTGAAAAGACATAAGACATAAACCATGTGTTGCGTTTAATACACGTATACACGGCATGCGCTGGTATTAAATCAAAGGACGAAATCGGTTGTCAATGGAGCATGTAAATTTTATAGGAAAGCTTCGTCAGTGAATTAGGGTAAACTCACACTGGGAGATTTGTCTGTAAATACCTTGAAGCACCTAACCAGCACGCAACACAAAGCTGAATTCCATTATGTTATATTATGAGTTGAGACTTGGGTAAGCTGCAAGTGACACGATATTCAACTAGTGCTGTCTGCTGTGCTGGTATCAATGAAATCTCACCTGAGGAAAACATGCAATTAGTGATAATTGGAGAGTCTGTCTTGCTCCCCCAGCATTCTTCACACTTCCCTGTCACTATGAAAATTATCAGAGCCACCGCAATTCATTTATGGTGAATTATTATTTTATAATACACCCCAGCTGTGCTACCACCGGGGTGTGTGGTGTTCGGTGAACTGTATGTACTGATTGTGCGCAGAGCAGACGGCTAAATGCGATGCTATACGTTGGACATGACAGCAACTTAACGCGCAGCTCCTCATTTTTATTCATGTAATCAGATCAAACTACAGTTTAACCATCCAAAAATTGCTAAAAACGGTTTTTAACTGATTCTGGAAGGGAACAATGCACTTCATAACATACTAAAAGTGTACCAAAGTTGGAACTCAGGAAAAGATGGCGTCCAAGATAGCCCCTTATACCTCTAAATAATCACAACAAATGCCTAATAGTTGCGTTTTTCCAAAATAAGAATGTGTTTTCTCAACATCCACGCTCTACGCCAAGCGTGAACTAGACGCGCAAACTCCCAGAGCAGCAGAATATGAACATCTATGGACAACAATCAACTAGAAACGTCGTAATTTTTAATGAGTGTAATACATGGTTTGCATTCTGTCCTCTGCTATTGGAATTCTATAAAAAGAATGTTCATACAGCGACGCACGTGGACTCATTGTTCCGTTATGGGAACTCTAAATTAAACATTAAGTTCTATGACTTATGCTTAATTCACACATATTGGACATTATGGCTTGCCTAAAATAAGTTAATCAGAATTGTTGGTAGAAGTTTATTTCTGAAGGATCATATGTTGATATTAAATACATGTAACAAACGCTTGCCGTGGTGATGAATCAATCCGCAGTCGTGTCGAGTGCTCATGATTAAGGTTACGATCTCTACAGAACAGGAAAATAAAGGTCTAGATAAATTCTATTAAATTAGAATACACGATGTTACAAAATTTACAGTCTATTCTTATAATTTAGGGATGATGTACATTTTGTCACGCACCGCAAAAGTGGAACAGTGCTATTTCATAATTATGATTTAATTTAAACATTTACAGACAGTCACAAATTTGCATCTCCGAATTTGACCAGCTGTGTAGTAGACGAGAAATGCGCCACATGAACAGATAATCCTACCTATCAAAACAAAGCTGTGTTGAGAAAGGGACCTGTTTAACGATGACACTCGTACTGTAGCTCTAACAAAAACAACACAATACTAAACTTACACTAACAGTCAAATATGGAACCTTGGTCCCACATATCAAGTTCTCAAATAGAAGCTGCTGGGAGTTAGGAGGGAATATGTATACTATTATGATTTACAAACACTATAATCCATACACAATATTACTATTATATGAAAGGGTAACTAATAGGCATAAAGACCATGGGAAATGTGGAATATTCTGGAGAATAAATACATTGTACTTGCATAGGACTGTGTAAACTTATTTAAATAATGTGAGGGATAAAGTATATACTGGAACATAAATCTAGCCTGAAGCGGATTCCCTGGTTACCCACCTATATAATAGTAACAATATGTATAGTATAGCGTTTGTACATCATAGTAGCACACATACCCTGTTTCCCATGATGCTGGGGCCAATGTAGAGGGTCACGTAAGATTATGAGAATGATTGAGTTTCGTTTCCCATAAAACACAGTCGATTCACGTGAATCTCTTTCACATTGCCTTTAGGTATATGTAATGTATTCACAGTCTTGCCATATCTACATTTCCAATATCTTGTGAATTGGATAATAACAAACCTGAAATAGATATAAGGAATGCCATGAATAAAACATGCAATAGATTACATTTCATATTCTAAACAAATAGATAGATAGATATCGTAGTACCATTTTCGCCGCTAGATGGCAACAAACCTGTTTGTCTAGATCAAAAAGACCTTGCAGTGGCGTAGCAGGAGAAAATTATAGAGACTATCTCGAATATGCACACAATGCATTCTAGAGCCGTGCAGTTTTGTTTGTTTTTTATAACAAAATAACCACAATTCATAGATATGGGAACTGATATAATAATAATACACCAGAGTTTCGTAAAGCTCTAGTAAAAAATCACAATTCTAATCCATTACAGATTAAGACATTTGAAATTAAAGTTCACTTTGTCAAGTTAAAGCAGATATATCATTGTCTCAAGTTGGACCTAATTTGCATGCTATCTCATGAAACGCAACAATTCCTCTGAATTTGTGTTTGCGGCTCAACATGTAATTTTACATATGAAATCTTGGAGTATCTGCACGTGGTGGATGCTAGTCACATTACATTGTATTACACATTTAGTTTTATGGAAATTGTGTTTGAGTTCTCCCACAGGTATTGGCCCATACGAGGCTCGGACAACAATCAAGCAGGACTCGACCTGTGTGTGACCGAGGCATAGTACGTTTTACAGTACCTTACAGTTTTACAGCAAACAAACCATTAGTATATTCTACCAAAACCAATTATTGAAACGTTGACGTTGCACATATAATTGAACATGTGGTGAGTACTCCAATATCACACAGCCATCTCTTCAATAGAAAAAGTGCGTGTACTGAGCGCAGGTGTGCGTAAATCATGACGCAGTATAATCAGATCCGTACCAAAGGCAGAAATACCAAGATAGTCATAAAAGTTGCTTTTGCCCGATTTGAGTCGCCGCCGCCAGTAAAGGTGGCCACCAATATTGTATCGATCCTGCTGATCTGAGCCTCGGCGGTGGCGGCAGCGGCAGGTTGTCACGAGTGCTGACATTTACGTCTGCGCGCGGGTCATGGCAGGGTCACGTGGCCCAGCTGAAAGGGGTGGACTTGTAATTGGTGAATGATCGTAAAAAGTCTGCCTATCTAACTATAGTACCGTGCAAATGTTGCTCCAGGTATCATACCTTATCATCGCGTCAACTGTAGCTATACAGACCTCCTCATTTCACAACATGTAGGAGGATGGTAGCTCAAAATGGTCCGATAGACGCCAGATTTGCGATTTCGGGTTGGATCGACTGAAATGGATATATATTTGCTATGTAACAGCCTGAAAACAAAGCAGCTCGATGGCGTTGCAAGCCGTCACAGCTCTAGATACCACAGATGACCCTCCCGATGATGAGAAAATGAAGTAGATGGTCTGGATCAGCAGAGCTGCTTCGTCACTTGCATGCCAGTCGCTCGTAACAGTAGTAACGGCACTTACGTGTTGAATAGTTTGGTCATGCAACCTCTAATAGACCGCAGAGGAGGGCAGCGACGGCGCAGCGTTGACCAGAAAAATATTAGTGTGCTCCAAACGAGCTCCAAATAGCCCCCCAGATGATTAATAAAAGCAAGCCAATTGTCATGAGTGGCAGATCGGTAACCCTTTGCCGTAGGCCGAAAAAACAAACAAACTACATCTCACAGGGAGGTGATAACATTTTTCGGGCCAGGCGTGAACCGATACCGAGAGGAACTGCAGAATCGGCTAGATATGTCCAGATCTAAAGCCAGATCATCCACGATCTACCCCAAATGAGCTCCAGATGACTCAGAAATGCAAGTAGATGGTCCAGATTGGCACATCAATAATCCTTTGCCTTGGCTGAAAAACATTTGAATTCACATCTACTATCCACCCCGAAATGATGAACCTGGCGTCTTCTGGAGCTACCATCATCCATGTGAAATGGAAAGGGGGTTATGCTGCTGAGTAAACCTCAAAGCAAGCAGCGTGAAACGTTGTAAAACTGCATGTACCATTTGTTTCAAGCTGCATCCAAATCAACAGCTAGTCGTTGTTGTATCATTGATATTGTGATTCCTTTTTCGGATGTCCATGTTTTCAGTCTGTGTATATTATAGACTTTGTCAGTAAGTTGAGTATGGGTGTAAAAGGAAATTATGGGTATATGATTTCTTACTACCGTTTACAATAATAATGAGCTATTTGTTCAACTTTGAAAGAAGAATGTCAGTCGGTAGAAAATATAATGGCGAAAAATAAATATTACACAATCAGGTTATCTTGATAACACATTGAAAATTCGACGTGGAAAAATAAACCAATCAAAAACTGTACAGTAAAATAAGTATTTACATGTAACATTTCCAATTATTGTGGTTGCAGTACTTCAGATAGCGAGTGCATTATGGAACTCAAAGCTTATGCAACCGGGTATAAGACACGAGATCTATCATACTCAGTTGCATTCTGAGCTTAATAAGCTGCCATCGGCGGCGTCGACGGCGTGCTACGTGCCTTGACGCCCATCCATCATTATAAGCCGATCCCATCCCTCTCAAAGGTCAATTTGGGGACGCTGATACCAACTTAGGGATCATTTTAAACCCCAAATTAGCACGACCCATTTACGACGTTTGGCTTCTATTGTGACTTAAGATCGTGTGCGGTTACACTATGTGGGGTGTCGTTAAATCAGCAGTCATGATGAAAGACTATCAGTGTCCGTTATTACGTGTAGTATATATTTGCACTGAAAGACTCACGGGTCTTTTCAAACTAAATAGTTCATTGCTGAATAGTGCTATTGTGTCCGGTAACCCCCGATAGAAATGTGTGCCTCAATATATAATGAATAATGAAATAACAGCAAACTAAGGGATATAATTCATGAGATCAGCCTGTAAAGTAAGTAGTTCTTAAATTTCTTGAGAGTGCTAATATGCCATATTTCAATGACTGGTGAGCATTTAAATGAGTAAGCTTGGGCATTGTGCTGCCATTGCATAAGTGAAACATACACCACACTGTAATTAGCAGTACGTTATAAAGCATACAAATTGCATTCATTCCATGTGCTAATGAACTATTGCTAACACTATTATATTTTGTATCTATGTTTGATTAACTGTTGAGTGATGGCTATCATCATCTTTGTGACATCGTGTATGAACGTTTCTCATCACTTTGCTGTTCATTTTCGATCCTGATTGGCCAAGAGCCATCTCTCTCGCGCATGCAGACACCTCTCGTGCAGATAGGGTGATCTCACCACTAAGATATACCATTACCCTAGTATTCCCAACAACAGCCGTATTGCAGCTTTTGTTCTTACGCCAAAATTATTAGATGGACGTTTTTATAAAACCACAATCGATATTGCTTTTTTGGGAGCTCAGTTTGCATGTCAACAGTCACTCATAATTTATCTAATTAGGCATTTTCACGATTTGCAATGTCAACGTACATCCAGGGAAATATGAACACATCAAGAATCCAGCTCTATCTTTACTAATGGTTATGGTGTGTAATGTTAAACCTACTAAACATGCAGTTTGTAACGCGTACTATTGCTCTATTTTTACATGTAAAAAGAATGAAAAAAGGGTCAACAAAAATATGGTTGTAATGTTAAAATGGTTGCTGGGACACGGTATTATTTTGATACATGACAACCTTGCGGCCACATCGATCATAGTGATAAATGCGTTTACAATGCATTTCAAGCTTCACAGAGAAAAAAAGAACATGTGGTAGAGGAAATTATGTTCATTTTCTGTCACTCTGAATGGCAGTTTATCCCCACTGATGCTGATTTGGTCACTCTTGCATACTTATTTCTATAATAAGAATTAAAATCATACCGAGGACGCTGTAGCAAATGAAAATTTCCATGTCACCCGCCTAGCTATTTTTGCGGTATTAGTGTTGGATGGGTATTTTATGCACACACGTTTCATTTCACTTTGGCTACCTAGAACAATTCCCTGAGTGATAAAAACCAATGAAAACATGTTACATGTAAGGTGATCGCTTTTGGGAACAGGCCAGATTACACATATTTTACGTTATTCAGATTTTATATGTGGTGATTGGGCATGTTGGTGATTCTTATCATTACATCTATTGGTACATGAAGTTTGTAAGACACCGATACATGTATGGAGCCCATAATAAGACGGTCACAAGTTCCAGTCTAAACTCTATAGAAAGTTCTTAAAATTCAATTGCAGGGCAAGCACATGTCCTTGTTAATCAATGTTAGCATGCAAGTACAGACACAGCATTACTGCTCTGATTAAGGAAAATCGCTAGATTGTAACAGTAACTTGCTTGCATTGAGCATACCTCACATTTATTGATAAGTGAAATGCAGCCAAAAATAATCTATCCAAAACAACCAGCATCTTGAGCAACACACGCAATTGTCTTTTAGATTTAGCTTACACAGATTTCTTTTGATTATGACAAATGACAGAAACTTTTTCATGCTATACTTTCTCATGCAAGCCTTTCTGTGGCTAACGAGCTTCGCATTGACTTTTGACAATCGTGATTTCAGTCATGCTCGGCACAAATATCAATATTGTCGTATTATGTGAATAGATCCACCCTTGTGGATTGAAAAACAAAACCACGACGAAAAAGAGAGTCACACACATTCACCCACAAATCAATGAGTGTGACTGTTATAGAAAACAAACGACCGATATAGTTGATCAGTTGTAAACAACAACACTAGAAGTTTTTCAGTGAAATAAATGCATCGGCAAGTAGGTGTTCCTATGGTCTTATTTAAAAATATAAATGAGTCGGTGTTTATTGATGTCTAGACAACTATGCAATTTTGACCTATTCCACTATGAGAAGAACCTCACGATCTTGGCTCCAGGTAAAACATTTGTATCGCTTGTTTTTGTAACAAACACATGCACCACACACATGTATGCTACAAACAAATACCAAGATTTCCACTGTTTGATAACTCATTATTGCGATTAGCACTACGAGTGGTAACTAAAATGGATCAGCAGTGTAAACCTTGCTACATTCACTCAATCTGTGATGGTTCAGTTTCGTGGAAGAATCATACCATAAGTTATGATTGCGGGAAAAAACGGCCATACCAAGAATGGTGGAGTAATTGGCAGGCAATTTTCTTTTCACAGAAATTAGCAGGCCTACTTCATTTTGTGGATAATGGGTGTTGGGTGGTGAGTGAACCTACAACAGTGTAAAGATGTCTACTTAACACTGACCGCACACCACTTGTTTGCTTCAGAAGCAGTGGCTTTATCGTCACTCCAAGAGGATTTGTGTTACTTTCCCGATTGTATAACGTACTCGGGAATATGCTCAACACCCAATTCACTTCTCTAGTAGATAGAATTAATTGACTTACGCAAACGTGTGTCTTCTAAGGCCTTACCTGAGGCTATCCATTTACCATTTGAAATTGCGACTTCAGATTCCAGATAGGTAACTTATAATTGAAGTGCATATCGCAATCAGTAGTAAACAACAACGCAATGGTAGTAAAATGAACTCACACAACAGAAAATTGCAGCGCCAGCTCAAAGAATAGGGAAGACCCACACCAACATCAACCCATCACACGTGCGTCTGAACCATTGAAATGTGAAGCAAAATACGAGCAATATGGTGTTTGATACGATCATGCGCTTAATAAGTGAGGTAGATACATACAAAGAATGCTGTTTAGTAAGTAAAAGTAGCTATAAAAGGCAATTGAAGCATATATTGAATGGATGATGTCAGTGCTATATAGGCACGACTACATATAATCATCATTGCATTTGAACTTGCACCATGCAAAACTAAACTAACAATATGTAAAGCGGTTTTTTTCTGTGTCCCTGCCGTGTTACCTGCTGAGGTGAGGAGCGGCGCCACGAGGCCGTGCAGTGACTGCGCATGCGCGCTGGCCGCCTGCTGACGCGCGCGCTGCGCACGGCGCACGCGCACTGTCGCGCATCGCCGCATGGTGTGTCCACTTCCGCGTGAAGTGATCAGTTATCCTAGTGACCTATCCCCATAGTTTGTCATACAGTCTCAACAGTTTCAACCCACAATCGATTACCTCTATAATTCTTACATTGCATTAAACATGCAGTATTGTGAGTAAAATGTATTACGAAAAATTGTTGCCTTTAGATATTCCGTGAAGCCGGATCCTCTTAAAATGATCTTGATAGGAACTGCGGTCATATGCGTGATAGTGGTCTCAACTCTAACTTGATACATATGGCCAAGTTACTGCTGCCATTTAAGGTGTTATCTTCGTGTTATAGGCTTCGTCGGAGTTCCTCGCAAATTGTCTGTTACATATTTATCGTAACCATTCTAATTCTGAGTTTGTTGTCTTCTTACAACTAACTGACCACAGGTAAAGAGTGTGCAAAATTTTCAGGCCATCTCGACAAAGACATTCCTACAGTTCTTGACTATACATATTCCAATATAGCATGTGCCCATGCAAAACCAGCGGGAACCTGGCCGATCGGAATGCATCGACAGTCACTTCGTTTTTAGGATTTCATTTTACTATACACCTTTATATATCCAAAGACATGTAACGTTCCCCTCTCTATTGGTAAAATCAGCACCGTGCTCAATTACACATAATTAAGATAAAATTCAACACCTTAAATCCTCAGTATATTTGGTAATGCACAAAACTTGACGCCTTTAGAACTATCTCTGTGAACGCGTCGTTACCTCAACTTAACAGACGACACAGTCAATTACTCACTTCGTCCGGACATGCACATAATGTATCCGTCAATCAAACCACACACCTCTTTAGAACTAACCACTTAAAACTTGAAAAAAATGGCCCAATGGTCCGCAATCGGCTGTCAACAAGCCACTGAGGCCCAAGGTGCCCGTCATGAGCCGCACGCTGTCGCACCTGCCGCGCCATCACGCTCACAGTGCCGTGATGACAGCGGCTACCGGCGGCACACTCGGCTAGACTGCCGCCGACCGCGATTGGAGTGCGCCGGGCTTTTATTTTAATTGTTTTTGATGGTCTTGTGGTGGAGGTTTGGGTGGCTTAAGGGGTGTTGGTGGCAGGTGATGGTGTTATACTACGAGTACGACCTTCAATTCCGCACTAATTTATGAAAAAAGTGTGGCAGCATTGGCATAATAGCAATGGACCGCGTCACATGCATAGGAGTGACAGATTGAGAAATCAATCTATGTTCAAGTTAATCAGCTAACGTTTTGAATGAAACTGGCGTGCAGCTTCCGAACTTTACCATAAAAACCTGCCTCTGACAGCTGACGTAGCGTGATACGACATTCTCAGAGCTAAATTAAACACCAGCTACCAAAAAAATCAACTCTGTATACAATTAAAGAATTTGAAATTTATACTCAATCGCCTTCGTTTATCTCTGACCAATAATACTTGAAATCTGATGGTTACATATAAAAAGGTGCTATGCACTAATGCAGCCAGTGGAAAGAAGAGTTAAGCACGACTGGCGCTGTATTGACAATACAGCGGGCAATGTGCACGACACCGGTACTATTGATTGTACAATCAGCGTACATCCTCATCCCATACACAAATGTCACAGCATTCTATTTGACAGTCATTTTGAGGGGTACTACTTGTGAGGCGGAAGGATTAAGCGCGTCGTGATCTTAGGCAGATCAATAGCACAAAGGATTTTTTCTTTTATTCTTCCCCTTGTATATTGGTGTTATTTAGGTAGGCAACTCAGTTTAAAATATGATTAAATTGATTACATTGTAAAGTAAAGGTTGTATTTACATTTTAACGTGGTCTCCTATACGTTTTTTTACCAAATAAAAACATATTCCTACCACTATATTAATATACCCGAAGACAGGTATCACAGGCTTAATAAGCTTCCATGTATACATATAGATACACTGAACTGTATCATCTCCAAAAACAGAATAACAAAGAAAAAGAAAATCCATCAGATAATTCAATTTTCTAGAGAATAGCATGTTGTAGTTACAAAGCCTGAAAATCCTATAAACTTTATAACTAGCACGGCTCGCATTGATGAACATTGCAAAACAGGAACCATTAAGCCGGAAATGTACACCGGGGAGAATTCTGCTTCCTTGGTGTCAAGTTGGAAACTGTCGTCTGTCAGCCCATTGGGCTTTGGGCTGTAGAGCTAAACGCAGATAAATCACATCAATCTATGCCTTCGCTTGCGTCTGAATTAATTATCTTCAAACTGGGCCGTGATTCCACAAAGATAACAGTGATATATATTTTCTCACTACGCGCTCACCGAGAGACTATGGGCGAAAACAGAATCGGTGATTTCCTTTTGGCGTGATAGAGCCCGTCGTATACGTGTACCTACAATTTAGTTTCTATACTCTGCATTATTCTATCTGGTGGTATAATGTGCTATATGTAAAATATATGTTTTATAAGCTTCAAAGGAGTCGGTCACTAAGGTCGGAATCAAGTCTACCTCTATGCACTAATAACTCATGTCAATATTAAACCAAAACACGAGAGCCGGTGCCGATCCAACAGCAGTACTTGACAAAAACAGTAACTGACGTGCTCATTTGGGGAACACCCACACCTCACAAGAGCACGTTAGCGCCCCGCAGTGGGTGCGCGATGAGGCGTGACGTCATTGATATGCACGCGATTGACCAGATCAGACGACACTTTTGTAGCGTCCATTTGGCGCCGGCGCACTTGTGCTGCTGCTGCCATTAGTAAGGACAGCGGCGGCGGCGCCACCACGACACATTACTCCTGCCACGGACATGAAAGGTAATGCTGTCACAGGGCAGGGGATGAACGGGCGTCACCAGCCCACTTATGCCATTGTGAAAGCTTTAAACAATGCGCTGGTATTGCTTAGTTTCAAGTGAATCCGGAAAGAGTTATATTAGTCAGCAGCGATGTGTGTACAACTTGTAGATGGGTAATATATCATTCCGTACTTGCTAATCGTGAATGGTGGGGAGCAAAGATAACTAATTTCGTGTATTATACATGTTTTACGCATTGTTTTCATCATTAGAGTTGTCCATATAATTCTAGGTCTGAGGCCTAATACATGTGTAATCTTTAGCCATTTTGTTCTGGTTACCGGCCGGGTATTGGAAATGGCTTAATGGTGACTGGAACTCTTTGGCCCTAACGAGGAGGTGCCGTGAGAGTTTTACCTTCAACTAACACACTAATATCACATAGACGATGATAGCTCCAGATGCTCTAGAAGACGCCAGACGTTCCAGATGACACGGAAAAGTAAAACGATGATCAAGACCAACACCCCAACAATCCATGACGCGAGTTCCCAGGCCGAATATAATCAAAATCACTTCCTAAGGGAAGCTCGTCGAGGTAGACGGGGGCTTAGGCAGATCCAGGGGGGGGGGGGCGCTAGTGGTGCGCGACATACACCCCCTTTTCCCACCAAAATACTTAATTTTCGTAGGGTTTTTGGCATGTCCGCCAACGGCCGCGCGCACGAAACCCATGAAATCACTTCAGGGTGGCCCCCCTTCCAAAAACCTGGATCTGCCTTAGCGGGAGTAATTTCCTCTAGGAAGACAGCATTAACCATGGGGCATCTGTTCCAACCGAACTATTGGAATATATGCTTCTGTTTCATGCTTCCATTGCTTCAGATTGTAACGGTAAAAGCGGCACTTACGGTGTCATCTGTAGATCATACATCCTTTAAGCAGCAGACATGGCCACAGTTAAGCAGAAAAGACCCAGAACCAGCCAGAAGTACGCCATTCTCTACCAAACCAGCCAGATCACTCTATTTTGAGGCCAGATCACCCACGATCCATTTCAAAATGACACTAAGCTCCTGGCGCCTTGCGGAGCAAAATACCGTCGTCTATGCAAACTTGGGGGTTAGAATTTACCGGTGTTCGTACCCTTTCAACAATACACGCATCCTTAAATGGCGCGAAATGTCGGATGGTTCTTGATTACATAATATATTGGTGAAACCTTATCAATACAGTCTTGTTTTTCTTTATATGTATATGTCATGTGATATAGTTGTGAATAAAGATTATCATTATCTCAATCTATTGTCTGTGAATATACCGGTCACCACCTGGTCATCGTAGGCCCTGAATAAGTCGATTAGTATTAGATGGTCATATGATGTTTGGTTGTTTTTCACGTTTTCCTAGGGCCCTCAGAAAATTGTTATTGAAACAAACAATGTATAGTGACCGAAGGACTTAGTGATGTCTGGTGTTGGAGAATTGGCGAAAGCCAGAGGGAACTACCGATTACACTATCCAGAGACACCTACATACCAACCATTGTGAATACAGCACTATAATTAGTTTCCCGTAGAAAATTTACCACTTGCCGTTTCAAGTCGTGATTGAGCACCACTCTTTCAACCCAAATTAGGGTCAATATGTCAAAGGAGAAGCATTCGTTGACTAATTGTATCGTTCCCCACTGCTGCCATATAACCACCAATACTAGAGTACAATGATGCATATGCTCATTTAAAGCCCACTGAGCTTAACATTTTGAGCCTAGATGTTGATGATCAATTATTCCTACGGTATCCAGCAGGTACTTAAAATCTAATGTGATCCCGGCATCTGTAATCAGGCCGACCGTCTGGTCACTGATCATGGCCCAAGTAAACACACAAACACACTGGGCAAATAAACTGACAATCTCAACATGAATACTGAGCCTTAATCTCGCCTGCCATACTGGGATTTAGCCCCGCGTGTTCTACTTCATCATAGCACACGTTATTCACGGGCTCTAATAAGTTTCTATAGGCCGAGTAAGCACTCATTATTTTAGGCTGATCCATCAGTCCCACTTTTCTCTCCCAAATACAAAATGCGCCTGAGACGGTGGCCTTTTCACAGCCACAGTTCAATCAAATGCAGTCAAGTAGTGAATATCTGAAATATGGCGAGGTATTCAAAGGGAGGGAGCGTGGGAGATTGGAGACATTTTATGATACGGATGGCCCTCTGATAACCCAGTCAGAAAAATTTGGAACAAAATGTGCTGAATTTGGTTATAAAGTGCAGGAATTTGATATAAAACGCAATCTATAAGTTTTCATGTAGGCCCTATGGTACGGGTAGGGTTGTGGGCGTCCGAATGCATAACGTGAATGTACTAATATCTAACAAGCTATATACACTAAAAATAGCAAGTCTCCTATAACTATTCTTGATTACACAATTACACGTTTTACTTACTCGAGAGACATTGACACACAAAACACACATATAGCCTAACCGTAATTTTAGTATTGCATGACAGAAAAAGAACACAATCACATTGAGTTGCATCATTCAAAGTGAACAGAACGTCAAAAGCTCTCTTTTGAAAGGGGGAATGCTGCAGCGGCTCGTTTCCCGCAGGCGTGAGCTGGAAACACAACCCCGTATTTTGTATCAGCTTGTTCATGTTGATATCCTGTAGCTATGGTTAACGTATAGTATCTAAACAGCATACTCTAATAAAAGCTATGCTTTCCATAACGGAGAGAGTAGAATCTAATAAAAGTGTCAACGCTTGCATGTAGGAAAGGGAAAGGTAGGTTTGGAAGTTGGTTGCCGCGTTTTCCTTCATTTTGGCTCTTATCTTTATAATGCTATCTTTAATAAATGGAAATTATGTGAAGGGCAGGTAGTGTTTATACTTCAACTCTTCTGCTACAATAAATAAAAATAAGATAGAAAACACAAATGAAAAAACAAATCACACAATATGATAATATAACACACAAGACTAAAATCCAAATGTATGTTATGGGGAAAACCATTGAAAATAAACAAGCGTTCGCACTCGGCATTTACTGCACATCCCCCTTCCATCACGCATGCAAGTCACTTGTGTTAAATTTGACAATCAAGGAGGGCTCAGTCGGGCTCAACTCAATTTGGCCTAAATAAAGACGGTGTATGCCGCTCGTTCCACTGATCCTTTGATTGCATAATGAAATACAAGTACAAAAAGACAGAACTTTGTAATCTATGTTGATGAATTTTAGACAGCAGGTTGAAATGAGTATATTTGTTAAATGTTTAAGTGTGTACTTATTAAACGCTGCGAAGTGTAAATTATAATAATAATCAAATCTATATAATTGTTCTGTATACACGAAGTGTTGGACAAAATCGCAGCGGTGCAGGCACTCCCATGATGAAGATTCAATCTATATCCAGCGCGTCGTAGACCGGTGCCAAGACTGAGCATGTTCACTCGTGGTCGCATGTTGTCGCATGTAGTTGTTACTTGTCGAGTCTGTGTGGACAGCTCAGAGAAGCGAAGGATAGTCTTCTCATAATTTATGTCACAAAGTCGTATGTTTATTTAGCTCTAGTATTATATTTGTTGGCAAAAATGTGTGGCTTGATATTTTTTTAAAAACTGCATTGATCATGTAAAATTTAATTTGCGTTGAGAGATTGAGACAGTGCGTTGTGTAGTTGGGAACAGGCACCATTGCAACCAGGGGTATATAGTAGATAAAATTATATATTTTTCTATACAACGTCCTACAACGTCCTATAAGATGTCCCATAGTAAATACAATCTGTAGTAGTTGTCGAGGTGTGGACTGGGCTTTATAATAAAAGAGTTTCATGGTATGTGCAAACACATTTTAGCTGCATAATATTTTAGGGTGGTTCACACCTTAATGACTACATAGGACTGTCTTGTTGAGCATTTGTATAGAAAAGCATCTTATCTACCCCTGGTTACATAGGGGCCTGCTCACACCGACACAAGGTGCCGTCTCAATCTCTCAAAGCAAATTAATGTATTACCCCATCAATTTAGTTTTAAAGATAATTGACCAAAGCACATAAATTTAATTTGTCCATAAATATCATATCAAAGTTACATAACGCACAATGTTAAGCCTTGTCTACACCGCTAAAACTTCATCAACCTTTATCAGACGAAACCGTCTTAAGACTACATCTCTGGACTGTCCACACAAACCCGACAGGTAGCAACTATATAATTATGACGCCATGTCACTTGGACTGAACATGTTCAGTCGTGCCGACAGTCCAGGATGCAACAGATTTTGAATGAATATTTTTATTTTTAGTGGGACCACTGCACCACAGCGACTTTTCCCAAGAAGACTTTTTTCATGCAGTCGGAGGTAGTTGTTACAGTGTGAAAGGAAAAAAGACTAGGCACCCACAAACGCCCAGCTACAGTGTACGTGCTCACGACGTTCAATATATTCAATTACATTAGTTTGGTGCCGGAGAAAGTCAACTGTGCGTGATCAGCATCTACGAATAAACCACTTCTTGGCACTTGAGATTAAGGATTAGCTATTCACTCTATGGAAATAGTTGTGAGCAAAGCATAAATGAAAAGGTCCTATATGACCTTTCTGATACACATCTATACTTATTTGGGATGAACGTTGTATTCACAACCGAGCTGAAGAAGTAACTAGAATGTCGTGCTGTACGCCAGGGCGATTATGGTGATGTAAGTACACTGCACGCCCCAGGAGGGTGTTTAATTTTTAGTCATATTTTTTTCTTTCAACGTAGGCATTATATCATAGTGGTAACGTACATGGATTTTAGAAGTCACTAAATGCTGTATTTTTATAGCATGACATACTGACAGCACTGCCTTGAAATTATACCTGATAGTCGCTATATCTGGCCAATGACTTCACTGGTTCGTATCCCACATTGCTGCAGACACGTATATTTTAACATGGGAAGTTATAGATCTTTGCAGGCATTATAGATCATTTCAGGCACTAAACCCCTTGAATTTAGGTTAGATTGTACATGTATTGTGTCAGAAAAAGAGTTTCCGTGCAGTTGGCACCAAACATTTATAAAAGGAAACAATGTCAAAACTTTATACATGATTCTTTGTATACGAATGTTGGGCCATTGCCTTTCTAGAAGTGAGAACCCAAGTACTACCGTCACCAATGTTCATCCCCGATTTGTTATTGAATGGTAGAAGATGGGGAAAGAGATCTAATTTCAAAAGCACGACCGTGAAAGGACGACATGCTGATTACAATAGCCCGACTGATTTGGGTGAAATATTCGGGACTGTCTGATCCTTCTTTAATAAGCGAACAATCGTTTGGCATTCGTATGTTTATACTTTCTATAGATATATGTATGTTAAAGTATTACCACTTACGTCACAACTTCATTCGGAGTGGATAAGAGTGCAATAATCTGCTGTGCATTGCGTAAATGATTTAATACAACCGCATCCAAGTGCAGCCATCGCAGCTTGCTCACTCACATACAAATGTGATGTTCAGGACATAACGCAAACAAACAGCTATTCCAACGTGAGTCTTTACCAAATCACGGGGTTATGCTGTTGGTCACAACGTCGAAGTAACCTCAACAAAGGTGACAATCCGTAATATTAAAGCAGAATCTGTTGCCGCATTGTTACTATCATTAATCGGCATCGGGTCGCGTCCATGACGTGTTTATTTCTATTTATTCATTTTCTTATCTTTTTAATTAGGTAGATCATACTTTCTGACACACACACTCACACACGCGCGCGCACGCACGCACGCACGCACGCACGCACGCGCGCACGCACGCACGCACGCACGCACGCACACACACACACACACGCACACACACACACACACACACACACACACACACACACACACACACACACACACACACACACACACACACACACACACACACACACACACACACACACACACATTCATATAATCGTTATAATCTATGGCACAGTAAAACGCTGTGGATGAACGCCCGTAGCTGTCAGACTATGGCTTTTAAGGTTGCCAGCTATGTTATAAGACTTGGAAAATGAATGAAGCACACACTGTTTAAGTGAAAACTTAATATAACATGATAAAAAAGTACATAAAATGAATGGGCTTGGCCACATGAAAAAAGTTTGCAATTCATTGCTCACCATTTTCCACCGCTCGCTGGCCAAAGCCCCAATGCTTCCTTGTACAGCTTCGTGTATAAAACCCTTTTTCTCATGCCAAAACTAATGGAAATACCTGTGATGAATGTGCTTCTATCACATTCTCACGACAAGAATGCCTAGTGTTTTGTCCATCAGTCGTACAAAGAAGAAAAGAAAATGTTTGGCTTCAATATTCAATGTATTACAAGACGGGACTGTGTATCCTCCTGTAAGGAGCAGAGATGGGGTGACTTTTTTTAAAAAGAAAACTTAACTCAACTGAGTCACAATTTTCATGAATAAACAAAACTTTACTAAATCAATTCGACTAAACATAATGATTAATCTAGACCAAACTGTATGATCACTCGATTAATTTAAAACTAGACTAAAGTTTGCAAATGAAGGATTGAAATGAAGGATTGGAGTAATGAAATAATCACTTGATTAAATTAAAACTAAACTAATTTTGCAAATGAAGGATTTAAGTAATGAAATAATACATTTTACCTAATCTATTTTAACATCAATATACATATCATACACCCATACACAATATTGCATTCTTGTAACCAATATTCAAACATATCCATTCAATCACAACTATTTCGACTATTTTCTAAATAATTTCCAGAAACAGAATATTCATTTGGTAATTGTGTCCACGTGAATTTATCATATACATTATCATTTTTAAACCAAAAAAGTATTTCACCACAACCTACCATCCTTTCACTTGGGCAGGGATATTTAGCAATCTGTTTGAAGGTAGCATCAAACAAACTGCTAATTATATGCACAATAGAAACTAATTCATTTATCTAGGTAAAGCCATTGGAATTAAAAATCTCACAGGAAATTGCATTAGATGTCCGCGCCAACAGCTCGTCAAAAATAAGAAGATAAAGAATGTTCTAAACAATAACCAGACACGTCCCAATATTAGATTCCACATGGCGGCGAAACGTTTTACGCACGTAAACTTTTTAATCTCATTGCAACTGCATTAATTATTGTAGCAGACAAGCTGATTTCCTAAGACAATAGATATAAGTGAGAAAAAAACACAGTATTTATCAAAAATCAGTATGAGACTGATGTACTAATGAGCGTGACAGCTGATCTGGTCGTTGTTTATGTGGCTTCAGTGCGCATTAGGCATGAAATTGGCTGCCTCGCAGTCCATCCATCATGACAGCAGCCGATTTGGCAATCTTGCTGTCTCACCCAGCCACTTGTCTTCACATAATGTGCCCCTGTCGACAATTCTCATGGCTGCTACATCTGTCCCCCTCACAAGTAGTCAGCTATGTTTAGGGAATGACCATTTATTATTGGAGAGATGGGGTCAAATACACTGAGTGCGAGGTTTCGTGTGTGAGTGGGGTGGTGTCAACGACATTTTCTGTAGTTTGACACTAAGAGGGCTAGTGCCCCTTATATCACACCAGTTGCCATTTCTTATGTAAGAAATCTCAGTATTTTACCTGTTCATTCAACATGCATCATTTTTGTAAGTATGTGTGGTGGCGTATGGGTGGTCATTTACAATTTTCGAAAAACAAAATGACGGTAGGTCTTGTCTCACTTTGTCGAATCTATAGCTCTATTTTGCCTGCGATCACTGCCCAAAAGAATAAAATGTTCCTGCCTAAGTCAAGGAAAGCCTTACATAATTGTAGTTTCGCTTTGTGTATGTACATTGTACATGTACCTTTTCCACCAAGATTACTGTTATAAACGGCTCTGTCAGATGATGCAGTTTATATAATTTCAGTAAGTCAAATTTTATGAGGACATGTCTTTAAAAAAGTATGAATACTTCGATAATGCATGAATTTTATTCAAAAGAAAAAAACAAATATAAAAATAAGTCATCAATATCTTTTATTATGTCCTCTCTTCATTTGCACTGTAAGCACATTTGAATGGTTTATCATAAACTATTAATAAGAAGAATTTGTCTTCCATCCTATGCAACGTGTGGACATGGTAGTTGTTGCAGCATTTGTATGTAAGACACAAGACAATAAAACACCGATCCAGAGATTAAAATACCTAATATTGAAACTTGCCTGACAAAATCCCCAAGGTATTGCCGCGCTACTCACGTGTGCTCAATGTGTAACTCAAAATGAGCATTAATGTTGAGCCCCGCATGACACCGAGTGGCATTACACACATATCAGTCACATTTGGCTCCATTGTGGAAAGTACACATGGGACAGAGTCTGATTTTAAACACATTGTATTCCACTTTATGAACAGGCCTTACGTCTTACGGTTGTAGTAACGAGGACTGTATCCAGCTGTGGCCAGCGGTTGTGAAATGTAGTGCTTCTGTAATAGATGAAGCAAAAATTGGACCCAAGAAGTTTATTTGGACATAGGCGATTATCTTTTATAGCAATTCACACGTTAGTGTGTGCACACTCACACAAAATAGCTTACTACTCATAGATATTTACAGATAATTCGGCGTTTTAATGTAGCAACGCATGCCAGTGTGTATATCATGAGTATTGTGGGGTTAAATGTATCTCGTATTATCAATCACTAGCTCAATGCCGAGCTCTTTTCTCACATATTCCCTCTACTCTTTGGAAAACTATTCATTTCACGTGGTGGGTGCTTCGTCATACATACTGGTTGAAAAAATACAGGTCAGGCAAATGACCACTAATGTAAGTAATGAGTAAACTGTACTACTACAGGGAAGCAGTGATGCTTGCTGCAAAAGCAGGTTGTAAAAGGACATATTGTTGAGCAAGAATGTCAGTGTCCTGGTATCGATGTAAAGTGGTCAGAAAATTCTTCAGCAGCGTATAGTACAACAGTAACAAACCATTCAGAAATGTTGACAAAATGTTGGTGAGCTAAAACCACCCGCCCACTATAAACACAAAGCCAATGCAATCGGAGAGTCATGCAGAGCGATTTGAAAACTTATAAAATACACTGCCAAAGCAATATCGATGAAGAAATACGTAATTGGCGTAGTTGCATATTTGTTGTTTATACGTTTTGCCCATTCCCACGTGGCAAGGCGCAATCCGCTATACACCTTCGTGTGTTTATGCAATTATCGTCCGGTCTCTGGCGAGCGTTCTCCATAGCGGTGGTGGCGTCACTGCAGACGCCAGCAATTGTACATATAGTGTGATGCTGCTATAACCATGATAATAGAGACTAGTTGAAAATCAATAATTCAATATCACCATGTTCAATACACATAACAATTTACATACAAACACTTTTTACGGTGTCAGCTCTAAGAATATAGATGTATAAGCAAATCGTTTTAGGCTTGCTCTTGTGTAAATATACGTATGTGTTTTTTATTGTAAATATGAGTATCAATCTGAGTTGGGACTTCATTGCCCGCAGGAGAGTGAACAAAACAGGATGGATGGAGAACGAAATCATCTTATAGTCATAAAAAAACTTGCAACCACAAATGTTAAATATCTCATACAACGTATAGGCCTATACGCTATGCACTGCAGTACGTACAAGTTCATACAACGCATATATTTGAGTCGTAAAATGACACAGAACCTAGCTTAGTTTATTACAATTTTCATCCAGCTTTTAAAACATTCATGATTATAGAAGACGTATTGCCCAAGACGCTACTGTGCAACACCCCGAAACGTCTTCAATGTACCATTCATAAGAAAGTGGATGATAAGTTTAGCGTAAAGGGTCTGGAGAAAGACAAACCCCAATTTTAATTTTCAACGACAATTCATTTAATCAAATATCAACTGGTCAAAGACACTAAATATCAACTAACCCCGCCCCCCCCCACATATTTTTTATTCAAAGACTCAAGATCGTGGCTACAGAGCTCATCCCCACTGCCCACCCCCACCCCGGCCTCCCCCCACTCGGCGACCTACCTTGTCGCCCGTGAAGGACTTTCACCAACACGGCAAACGTCTTGAAACGCGAGCCTGCGCCGCTCCTTTGCGCCATGTTCCCTGCCGATAACGTTATCCTAGTGTAGCCTAATTACAGCGTCACGTTCGCGGTCTGCTCCATGGTTGTTGTCATTAAAAAGCGCTTGATACTTACTGGCACGCTCCTACTACTACTATCACTACTTGTACAAGGCCTACTATAGTAGCCGCCCGTCTGCCGCCGCCGGCCGCGGCGATTTGACATTATAGAAGCAGTGCTAATATGTCCCTTGAGCATCCATTGTCCACCACAATAACACGCGTCACTCGCGTTATTGTTGCTTCACTTATCGTCTGTTAACCGTGACTCGGCCTTACGTTTGTTTATACACTGCAGGTGTACCTTTCTATGTATTTTCCCGTTCACTTCCAGCCGTCTTTCTTTTTTATCCGACGTCCATGGTTATAAAGCCGCTAGTTCGTGCAGAGGCGGCCACATTGAAGTGGGTTTAGGCGTGCGTCGTCGTCGCTGCCGCTTTGAACATAAGCTGCTATAAGCTGTCTAGGTGCAAATGCTGCTACTCGTGCAGCCTGCTGCCTACTCCTGTTGCATCATCTCATGTTCGCATAGCTACCTGCACAGAATTTAAACTCTCACTGTCACACTGCACATAGGCCTACTGCTGTATACTTTCATTGTGTTTTCTTCAATATTGTACCGCCAGGTGCGTTTATTTGTTTGTAAATGGGCGACTTGAGTATGTATGACGGTTGATAAGATGTTGTTACTGGTATACATGGAAATCCTTTCCTTTAGCATTTTTAATAGAGTGTTAATATTTGAGTTGTCTATACAAACATTAGCCGTTGTCTATAAGGTTATATGATGGTTGAAAATACTGTTTGAAATAGCATGAGAACTGTTGTTCATATCTAATTGGTTTAGTCACAAACACTAGATTAAATCGTCGTAAGAGAGTCCTTGTTTATATTTCCATCATCAGTAATGGCAACAGTTAGTTACTCAAATTAAATTAGGTACTCTAGAAATATTTTAATAATATCCCACTTATAGACAAATATTACTACAAAGCACTGGCCCCAGCCTCATGAGAGGGAAATTCTTATATATATTTATACAATAATTTCTCAACAAACTATACAGAAACTCTTCTGAGTGGTGTAGTAAACACCCTCTCCCTCACTATGCTGGGGAATATAACACAGAACTACTATACATAGTGTATGTTCCTACTGTTCTACAATCACAGTAACAAGACCGAGGGCAAGTACAGGAAATACTGACGCTGTCCGGAGCGTGATTGAAGCACGCCAGCCACAGAAAACATCCAATCTCCAACACAGAAAATAACAATCAGTCTCACAACCACGGAGCATTGTAGTATGGCTGTTGTACAGTGTTTGGACGTACCAGTTTCTTATGAGATGTATTAAATTGTCAACTTTCTCATATTTCATATATTGATAACAACCGTAACACTGTTTTGTAGTCGCCTTTTATTGTTTGTCTATACATTGTATTTGTTATATTTTTCCGTTAAAATGTTGGTGTAAACACGTAGTGGCAACATTGACATAGGAAATGATTCTTCAAAATCGACGTCGTCAATTTTATATCAGTACTAGATTGTTAAGAATAACAACATCAGTGTATGCCCACAATATGAACATGTTGGCACTTGAGTGTATTTTTTTCCAACAAATAAAATAAGAATACCAAGTGTTATTTAAGCTGTTTTAGTAAATGAATACTGATCAATGTATATAAACTTCATCTGTACATATATACCTGGGATCTATGAAATATCACAACAGATAGCTTATTCATGTAAAAACCAATCCGTGATTTCCATGAAATGATGTTGACACGCAACGATCATCAGGTGATGAGCGTCATATTTTGTTTGCCACAGGAATAACGTGAACTCATATTACAAGATGGTGTATGGAGAAGCAGCATATTATCGTCCGTGTCAGACATTCATCGGCCTGTGTAAGATAACCATACTGGCCACCTGACCCTCACATTGTCACACAGCCAAGCCCGTGCATGTAACAGTTACCCCAAATATCATCATAGCACCGGGTGTGACTAAGAGGTACAATACGGCATATTCAGTCTCGTTTATGTTCCACGAAAAAAAATATGGTCAATGCTATAAACGGGTTGTATCTCTACTCAACCAAAGCTAAAACATGGCACTCACAAGCCCCCTTGAATATTTCTCACACGCCTTGCACCCGCTTAACGATGTTGTACTCAAAATAATCCAGCCGAAGTGACAGGGGCACATAAAAGTAGATGAAGACTCTTACTCTACATCAGCGGCACAATTAAGTGTCATCCGACCCGCCAGCACAGCGCTCAACAGGTATTAATAACAACGGTTTATTGACGAGACTTTACGTGATTAACTGGTTACGGTCAACATTTGTCTCTGCACGGCGGCACCGTACTACGCCTTATTGATAGAGCAAGGCGCCCCCATTTGTGCAAATAATGCGGGAAGTTAGCAAATAATATTTATGGAGATTGGCGTACATGAGACGTAACTGTCGTCCCAATACATTTGTCATGAGATGACGCATATGCTCCCCTTTCCAGAGATGGCTGTCAGTGTGTGTTTACAAATAGTCATCCGAAGGTACATTGCATGAAGAATTACCTTGTTTACATTCTTACCAGGAGAGATTGTGTGGTCTCCTTGATGAGATTTTAAACGGGGAATTCTCTTCCAGACGGCCTATAACACTGAACCGAAACTACAACGGGACCATATTCACTCTTGAAAACTAAGTGACATTTGGCTTCAGATTCTAATGTCGATGTTCTTTTAAATATGGCACTTAATTGTTTGGACCTAGATGTACATTTTGTATGTAGCTAATATGTAGCATCAATAATTCCTTAATTCTCACGTGCCCTAGTAATAAGATTACTGGATAGTTTTATGGTAGAATATGCCATTTTTTGTCTTTAACGTTGGTTTCACAGAAATTGTTTTGTAATGGGTGTCCCATAAACCATGCAAACCTAGCTCAATTCATAGCAACTCCATACTGAAACCCCCACATACTACTATTCATAGTTCAACAGTTTAAGAGCAACCATTTAATATATCTCTGTTATTTCAATCTAACAAATACTAGATTTATCACCTATATTCGTACTAGCATGTAAAGCTCACTGTAGCAGGCAACTCACGGATAAAGAAAACGCTGCAGGAAAGAGCGAGTGAATATAGGAGGGAAAGGGTTAGAGTCTAAATCTGGCATAGCCCACGGTCAGTATTTTTTGTGCCGGGAAATTGCCTTGTAATAAAGTGAGCAAGGTCGGCCAGTTAGGATCATGATTTCAACAGTTTTTCCGATTCACAAATGTACTGAATAGTATTTTTAAAGAGGGTTATGATAACCCGGGCACAGGGAGAGTAATAATTAAACTAACTCTATCATACCCCCATCATCCTACAAGTATCAGCCCCGGCCAAACACTCCCTTTTGTGGCCCGCGTCGCACCGGTAATGACACTGCCCGTTTTCTGGCCACAACAGTGTGATGCAGTAAATCATAAAATTGTTGATGCATTCTCACTGCAGGTGGATACTGCTGAGATGGCCACAAAATGGACTGCGCGGAACCGAGACAAGTCGTTACCTCGCGTGGATCTCTTGTTTAACAGCGGCGTAAACTTGCGAAAGCAGGTGAAAAATGCCAGTCTGTAAACCTGCTCTTTTTAAAGATAGAACAACAGTTACTACAAGATAACAAGAATGTAGACATGCGCATACATTACAATATATATATATGTGTGTGTTAATATTAAATAGCAATGCATTACGACTTCTACTCAAATATGTCTTCCAAAATGAAACTGTGTCACATAGCCTAACAGCATTTCACTGCTGGGATAACAAAGCTAAATTTTAACAATGTATAGCAGTGCCTCTCATGCATGGGAATTCCTCATATTGTGGACTATGGTTTCCGTATTTTTTTTCAATTGCTAACGTCTAACATAATCTCGAATGAAGTATTAAACCAATTATTCCCTTATTTCCCCTGATTTCGATAATGTTTAGAAAAAACATTAACACAAAATTATCTATTTGGCATCTTACATTGAAGTATAGACAGACTGTCAGGCTTTATATCTCATTTGCTAACACGTACAATCTAATGGGGCAAGCAGTCCACGAAATCAGAGGGCGTATTAGACTATTGATCAGTATTTCCATCAATTTGTATCAATTTATAAACTTATGTTAGTATAATTGATAACGGAGTCATGGAGATTTATTAGTCATGCGTGGAAGAGTGACATTGTTGTACTGTCATGTGACTAGAATGATATACTTTTTAGGGCTTATTCATAGCTCTCTATTTCACATGGGCAAATTGTGATTTTGCCAAATTATTTTTATTCAATTAGCTGTGTACTACGTCGTATCATTAGTACAAGTAACACGATAAATAACAATGCAAGGTTGGAGTGATTAAAAACTACATGTACATGCAACTTCTACTAATGCTGCTACAAATGCAATACCGGTCATTAAATACAAGGTGAACGTATCATTTTCAATTAATTGATGTATATGGATTTAGGTACATGTGCATTTGTACACAATAATGACTGTAACAAGTCATGTGTATACAGTATATCATGAGTTGTGGCGTAAACGAATAATAAAACCTAATATTATTATTGTAGCGCGTCTTGCAGCCCCAGTCGTCTGACAAACACCTGCCTAGACGTAATAAATAGGTGTAAGATCGTACACAGTTGGTCGCAATACTTTGTGTTTGGACCATAAGCCGGATCGGGTGCGTACGAGAGAGAGATATATATATATTTATGTAAGCACTAGCATTTCTAACTTCAAGATAAGATTTGGCTCGTATGGAGATTTGACTTTGCCCTAGCATAGAATTGCATTGCACATATTTTTAGTCATTTGCAATCCTATTATTGCATAACACTATTAATAGACACGATTGTGAGTGTTGACATATGGATCTCACTGGAACAGATCGTATACAAGCCCTACTCGTGCAGTGTGCAATGTTTGCGACTCTGTTTCAAGCGGATTTCAAATGGACAGTACTCCCACCTGTCATTCCACTCTCTGGACCTAGTCGCGACCATGTCCGGACTTTGAAAAGTAGTGGACGTTCAATACTAGGTCACGAGAAATATGCTTACATATTAAAAAGAATTCCCATTCCATCTATGACACGGTCAATATCTGGTACAACCAGTCGGCATCCTACCCCCAAAACTTGTTTATCACTTGGTCCCGACCTGGGGATGATTATATAATGACAACATCTAGACAGGGTTGCGACATTGTGTCGAGAAGATTAAAACATAGTCCATGCAGACACTATCACGTCTGCAATGTCTTGAAATGGTGTTAACCTTGTTAATATCTACTTGTGACCTAGCCCTAAGCTAGACGGGTAGGGACACAAGGTCCCGACGTGGTCAAGACCAACGAGACATGGTCCCGACAAGGTATTAATTGTTTGGTCTTGGTTGAAACACTCCCGATAACAGCTAAACGAGTTTGCCATGAAACAAGTCGTGGACCTTGAGCCAAGACAAGAACAGTACTAGCCCCTGACTAACAAGACTAGAGAATAACTAGGGTTATAAAAGGTCCTGACAAGGTCTCGAGAAAGTCAAGACAACTAAATTTTGTCGGGTCATTACCCGGTGTTGATGCTGATTACGATAGTGGAATGGAGGGGTTAAGAAAAAAAGACATGTCATACTCTGCTAATCGACCAAAGGCAAAACATAATCAAATACATATTCCCGATCGCAGTCTCAAAGGGAATCTGGATAGTGTGAAGCTGGCTTAATTGTTACCCCTTATACATACAGTAGCAAACCATAAGATCAAAGACATGTATGGGCAGATTTGAACATTACCAAAATTGTCTAGATTCTTGCATGATATAGGCCGTTCGTAATTAAAGTTTAGATGTGCATCGATGTTATAAGAGGTGTATCGTGATGATCGATTAGACCGAATCATCCCGACTATATTAGATCACAATTGATCCGCCACCCAGGATTTCGGAGGTTGAGAGACAAATACTTTGATGGACGAACACCATGTCTTTTTCTAATACGACGATACACAAATAGTATTATCTCCTTTTTAATCACAACACTCAAAACTGATATTCCTTAAAATATGAGTTTTATAGGCTAGACACAAGAAAGAGCATGTTGCATAATCATGAGTTATCTAGTTTCAATTCATTAGGGACCACAACCACAAAAAGGCAGAACAGATTACACACGCAAAAGCAAGTTATTTATGACTTCGTTGAAATATTACTTGGTTATCGTACTTGATTACAAGTGCAGTTGTAATTCTGTCCCCAGAGAAAAGACAGTGACATTCGCTGCCACAAACAATACTTCATTACGGAAGGCTGACGTCAAGATCAGTGCACTTTTTGACGCAGTAAAGCAAGACAATGTGTATCCAGTGACTTTGTCTACCACATCTGGTGTATGCAACGCAGTGGAGGCCCAAACCTGCCCACTTGAGTTTGATTGCAATAAACAGATGTTGGATATACTGGCTGTCGTCAACCAGCATTGGTACCTGTGTATAGCATATCATGGTCTTTGTATTATGAAATATACTGTAAATTCAAGAACTACCATGTCATTATTATCAAACCTAGTAATTGGTATTTAAACTAGAACTGGATGTAATTGATTTCAGGCTGTAGGAGCATATTGTGTGTCTGTGTGTTCACAGGAAGTACACGCAAGAGCATAACACCTTAGGGGATATGGACTTGTCATATTTATAGTCATAGTAGAACTAATGATTATCTTTGAAATCCTATGGTATAGAAGGCCACTTGAGCAGTATCACAAAACACCAACCCGCTATCAAAATAATGCTAGATCTATATTAAAAATTCACTCAAACACGCGTGCAGCTTGACTTGCAACAATTTGATTTTCATTAAGCGTTTGACTCAAACTGTCACGGTGTCTAATATCATGTTGGTTGTGAGAAGAAAAAAAATGTTCACATCAGCCAACTAGTCACTGGTAACAGGTCAAATGACAATTCTGAAATTGCGTTTTGATTGAAGTGCGTCTCACACATTTCACGTGCCAGTCTGGGTGACGTTGGTAGCATTTTGCCAACTAATAGATGCCTTTTCGGGGCAATAACGTCCACTATTTTCGTCATAATCCTTGGATGCTATATTATTGCTCAAAATCGAAAAGGGGGTCACCTATACGTAACTCGTAGCACGAACTATGGTTCAAGAATGGTTTAAAACTCAGTATCAAGATTAACTAGTTCTGCGGATGGTTGGATAAAATCCACTAACAGATTGCGACCCCTTATACTTATTTTGGACGTCAGAAACTATCACCCTTGACTCCTCATGTTTATTAACTGACAAGCCAAACCAGGGCAATCATGAATTTTAGATTTACAACCTCTACTCATTCTTGGTGCAAAAAACACACCGACAAACACACGTGGATATATGCGTTTAAAAGGGTATGAGAAGGCACAATATATACGCACTGGTCATTTCAGTGCATGCACCGTAAAAATGGCAGTGTACACCCACATTAGCGTACAGAGCGTTTCTTATCTAAGCATGATCAATGTTCAGCTACTCCCAACATGCCGCTGGGAAGGATTTACTTTATTACCTTCTATAAGACGTGTCGTTAGAACCCACAACAGTCAGGGTGTGTAAAGGGTCTTCTGTATTAGTGCCACTATAATTTGCACTAACAAATACTGCTATCTTAGATGGAATATACTTGTATGTTTTATATTTGTAGGCATGATTTCCCAGTAGGCTACTTCAATGAACAGATCAATTACAAACTGAATTCCAGGTAATGAATCTACGTATTCAGATGCTAAAATGTACGAACTAAGTAACATATTTGGCAGCCAAAATCATGTCAACATATAATCGTCTCACGATGGTAGTACATGACAATAATGCAGTAATATCCTAGTTAGAGGCCTCTTATTACAGTCTTCCATCTTGTTGATGAGACTATGCAATTAGCGCAGACAGCTGTCAGTGCACCACAAATCGCTAGTCCCCCCAGATTTATATATTGGACGGGCCGGTTTCCTTATTGGGTTCATTTTAGAAATTGTAATTTCGGGGCATAGAGGTTCATGTATAAATTGGGTTGATACATGCGTACTTCATGGATATGAACGAGATGTTAATCATTTTACTATTTTTAGTGAATTTGTGGTAAAACATTATGAAAAAAAATTGCGTTAGATTATTATAACGTTATCTTACATCACATAAAAAACAATAATAAGATGAAATGATCAAACGCGCATGTGAGGTATAGGCACTCCAGTAGCAATAGAACTTACAGAGTTGTTTATTGCAATCTGGGATGTTAAAGCTGCTCCAGAGGACTTTAAGGAGAGTCTGCTTGTCCACCTCTTCAAAAACAAGGGCATGTGATAATCTCCGCGGCATCTCCTTCCTGGTATAGTATTGCAGGCAAGATTCTAGGCAAGATCATAATAAATCGCCTTGTAACCAATGTTATGAATGAGGTGTACCCAGAAACTGAATGTGGGTTTCGGGCATGTCGGGGTACAATGTATATGCTGTTCTCTGCAAGACAAGTGCAGGAAAAGTGCATAGAGCAGAACATGGACCTCTTTATAATGCTCATTGACCTCACAAAGGCATTTGACTTAGTATAGTAAGACGTGAAGGGCAATGGATAATACTCCTCCAATTTAGATGTCTCCCATAGTTAGTCACCATAATACGATCCGTTCATGATGAAATGGTCTGTTGTGTTGTTAAACAGAGCTCATTTTCAACCCCGTTTGAAGTAAGTAATGCAACAAAGCAAGGCTGTGTTATAGCTCCATTGCTGTTCACCATCGTCTTTTTCTGCCATGCTTCATGATGCCTTCAACGACTATGACAAAGTGGTGATGATCAGGTTAAAAAATGATGGGAGCATATTCAATCTAAGGCGTCTTCGGGCCAGCACCAAAACATCTTCAATGCTGATCCTCGACATTCTGTATGCTGACAATTGTGTCCTTGTTGCACACTCATTTGAGGATGCCTAGCACACTGTGGATCTTTTTTACGAGCCCGTCGCATTTACGGCCTGACCAAGAAGTACAGACCTGTGGTATTGCATACACTCTTTTATGTGTGTAAGACATAGGTATCACATCAAACGGCTCGAGCAATTCTATCAACGCTGCTCCAGAAAAATTAGCAATGGCAGATCCAGGTTTTTGGAAATGGGGGGGGGGGGCGCACGTAAGGAAAAAAATGGGAGGGGGCGCACGTAAGGTATTTCATGAAAAACCCTATGAAAATGAAGCATTTTGGCGGGAAAGCCTGGGGAGGCAGCGCCTCCCGCGCCCCCTGGATCTGCCTATGATATGCAAGATAACTTGGACTGAGAGACTCTCAAACGCAGATATGTTAGATTACTGTGGAATACCCACTGTTGCAGCGATGTTGACGAGTGCATAATTACATGCCGCGCCGGTTATATAGTGCACATGGGCTCAGGAGGAATTCCGAATGCACTTATGTTCTGCGAGCTGTCGTCAGAAAAAAACAGCAATTGTCAAACAATAGCAAAGGTATAACTATGTTTTTCATACAACCCTTAAAGTCTACAACATTGCCCCTCAATCCTTCGAGATCACGGCCGTGGAGCGCACACTCATGCACAGTAGATGCAGTGAGGGATACAAACTATTTGACGAAGAGAGAGCTGCAAGACTGATTGAAAGACTCTGTTTTGCTGCTGCTTCAACTACTCCACGAGCTGGAGGTTCACCATTTGTCTGTGGAGATTGCCTACAATCCTGCCCTTCGTGTATTGGACTGATCAGTTATCGCAGACATAAACATTAGATAAATGGCCGTCATCTTGGAGTCATGGTGTCAATTGGCGTCATGTTTACATAGTCCGATATCAGTCTCTGTGGTCTTGCATGTTGTGGTTATGGGGATGCTGTAAGGGTGCTTTCGGAGTAGGCAGCGGTGTTTTCAGGACGTGGGTGAATGCTATCAAGACAAGTGTGTGAGTGCTTATACTGTAAATACTGTAAAATAACTCATATCTATACACTGCCCCAATACGTGTATGTCCCTTTTCTATGTCCATGGAGAGCAGTATGTTCTGACTTATACATAAATGCTAACATTTCCTCCCTTCGCTTTGACTAATGTGACATTGTTGAGATATCCTTTCAGGAGCGTGTACATATTTGAGTGACTGCATGTGATTCTCAACCTCATCCAAGTAAACTATACGAATCATCTGAATAGTTATTTCACAATACAGCATACAAGTGAAGACAAAATGTGATTGTTTTCAGTTTCAGTGGAATAAAGCTTGCCAACATTATTTAATTTTGTACTTTATAAATAAAAGTAGCCATACATAATCAATTGTAGATAGTACCACCCGTACCCGTGATTTCATTTTTTGTTGAATAGAGAGACGGGTGGGGATGGGGCGGTGTTTATTTCAGAAATAGGGCTTGAGATTTGATTGCTAGTAATTGATTTGTTGTCCCCACGGGTATAAGCTAGTATTGTATCTAAGAACCCAAAAATAGAAATCGGAATCCCTTTCCTACCAAACACAATTCGTTTTTGGTCCACTAGTATACACTCCGCTCATATATAATTGAATAGAGCATAATGATGCAAGCGGAAATTCTGAGTCCCATCACAGACCTTAAGCAAAATAAAGCAAAAAAGAGTCATTGGAGAGGCTGAGCATCCTGATTGTAAAATACGGATCGCCTTATAGAACTCTAGGTGCTGGTCATTTTTACATCTGTAGTACCCAATGAATTTAGATCTCATCATTAACACACATTATTTCACTTTCAAATACATTATGTTCTAAAATATTGTTAAGTTGTATGGATTTATATGCTTACATTTTGTGCATCCAGGCACGTACATACCTAAAAATGGGAATTTACACCACAATTTGGGATATAAAGGTTTGTTTGAGCAGCAGACTACCACCTCTTAACACGCAGGTGCCACGGCCAATTTAGATTTCCACAAGGAGACTGAAATTGCCCACCATTGATGGAATAAGTTGATTTTAGCCTTTTTACAACCACTTACAGCAGTCAATCATTTATTTGATGTTATTTTGAGCCATCCCACATTGATGTTCGCAGATTGGTTTGAACTGCTATTATAGCACAATGTGCATAGAAGCCCTTTCACATTACTCTACATTGTAACAGATTCGAGATTCTGGCTGTAAATTCGTCATAGGTTGGAATATCTAACCAATCATTCTACAAACTGAAAATCTATACATTAAAACATAAACTGTAAGTAGAATAATTCAATCCAAATGGTGAAAAGGAATGAAACAATCCCCTCTTTCTCTCAACAGCACGAGTAAACATGAGTTTCGTGCAGGAATTACAAGTCGGCCATTGTTGCAAGCATGGGGCTAAATACATTAACCACATTGGCTGGGGTCAATATTGTTTTAATCACAAGATGGGATCTCATAATGGAATGATGCTTTTCATTACAGCTTCGCTCTCTTGCCCTAGATAATATTAATAACAGGCATTTATCTCGTTGTAGATCTTAACTTTCAAAAACAGTGTCTTCTGGTGACGTTTTCTTCATTACTATGACTCTTGTGTAACACGAAGTCTCAGTACACTCGTTCCAATGAGTTTAGATGGTAATAAAACCTGCTGTTTGGGATAGCAATGTATCTCATCAATATTCGTTTCTCTTTACTTTGAGCTTCATTTGATCTTGATCTTTTGATATGTGCGCTACATTTGTTTTCTTTTGTTGACATGGGGTAACCTATTTCTAAGAGAATTTAAAAAATAGAACGGATAAAAAGACTTAATCTTCAACATGCTTTATAAATGACTTACACAATGGACGTGGCCATCAATGGAGGGATGGTCGATTCCGACCAGTTCAATTCCGACCATTGGCTAACAACGTGTATTGGAAAAAAAACTTATCCAGGATGTACTACAAAATGCTAACAACTCTCGTGGCTGAAAATGCAAAAACCATGAGCATGATGTATCGGGATGGAGGGAGGGTGGGAGAAGGTCTCCGGCTGCTTTTGCTCTTCAACAAGTCAAGCTATTAATCAGAAATGCTCTTTTTGTCCAAACACTTCCTCCTTCGTCGAGACCATATGTGCCCTACGCCTTTTATAGTTATTACATTTTCCGTCAATAAGTAGCAATTCCAGTCTCAGACATTCAAAGAATTGAAGCTGACTCAGCTGTGATTTTGAGACTTGTATTGTTGACTCATTGTTTGTCTATTCACAGACGAAATGTTAACGACGAGAATAGGCCTACTATTTTAGCCTATGTGGTTCCCATCTCTTATTACTGTAAAACGCCTGGGATTAACGTGCGTGACTGTACAGACTTGGGCTTAGACTATGTACATACAGTAGGATTATGAAATTGATTATGAGACGCACACAATGTAACATCCGTAGGCGCTAGAGCTGCTTGAGCTCAATTTGATTAAGCGTACACAGAAATTAAACAATTTTAGTTGCGCTCATATTTACGTTATAACCTATCATAAATGAAACACTTGTGCAATTAATGTATGTACAAGTAAAATGAGCAATAACACAACTGTGCGGACTTATTTTACGAACAACACATCATGGAAAAGGCTAAAATCTGCATTTGTTGGCACTAGAAATGTCAGTTTACGTTCATAGGCCACACAAAATAAACCCTATTTTGTTGCCGGTCTTATACAAATGCATGTACATAAAACGGATGCCATTTTCTAAGTTCTGCCACTGTTAATTTATATGCAAATAACGTAACTAAAACATTACTTCTATACAAGAATTATATAATGATAAAAAGATATTAAATATTATGAATTTGAAGTGTAACTGACAGAGCTAGAGCCGGACACTATGAAAGTTTATTTAATTGTAATATCAGCGAGCCACCAACAAAAATATATGATATAGTGAAACACCGCTTCTACGGACTAGTGGATATTTGCTCTTTTTCTGCTCACGCTACACAATTTCAGAGTTTGCATGCTCATAAAACAGACGTGGAATGGGCTTTATATTAAAGGATTATTTGCACAGTGGGATAAGCTGCTTATGTAAAAATTAGAAGCTTGCCAAACGACGCCGAAAATTGGTGCACGCTCCCACACACAGCGATCAGGCCTCCCAAACGTGTCCGAACGATGAAAATAGATGAAATGTCTTCACGGTGTGCACACAAGTTTACATTTCAGATAGTTGTTTTATTTATACTTTCACCTAATATATAACATAAGATATATGGTGCCTTCTCCAATTAACTCATGTTCATGCTATTTTAGTAGAGTGATATATATTATCGCTTCTGATGTGACTCGTATTCGTCATCACGAAGACACAACTTTGACAAGCAGACATCTTCTGTGCAGCCATTTATAAGTCACGTGATCAGCAGTGCACTATTTTTAACTCGAGCTAATAAGCATCACCAAACAAGTTAACTTAATTTATAACACACACACACGCACGCACGCACGCACGCACGCACGCACGCACGCACGCACGCACGCACGCACGCACGCACGCACGCACGCACACACGCACGCATATGTTATATATATATATATATATATATATATATATATATATATATATATATATATATATATATATATATATATATATATATATATATATATATATATATATATATATATATATATATATATATATATATATATATATATATATATATATATATATATATATATATATATATATATATATATATATATATATATATATATATATATATATATATATATATATATATATATATATATATATATATATATATATATAAATATATATATATATAAATCAAATATTTTAATTAATTTTGTTTATGTTTGAGTTAAACGGATCCAACTTTATCCTTACACCCATGGCCATGTCCTATTATAATAATATATTATAATAATACCATGTTTGTTAGAAATAGAGAATAAGATAAATGCATGTTATAATCCCATTATCATGTTGAAAGTTCTATATTGTTGCACATGGCCGTTCATTTGGTCATTCTTGTGGCCACTGAGATTCTATACATGGTTTGCAATTGCACGCAATTGTGGTAATCTTGCTTTTCTCAAAACACGCAATTTATAACCCATGAAGCTGTACAATGGACACCATTAATGCATGGTCTAATCAACATCTAGAGCATTTATTTTAAGTTAAAGCACACGGTGAAGTGGATTGATCAACACGTTTCAGCTAAATTTGGTAAGTCCGTTGCAAAAGGTGACCAATCGAAGCCCATGTTGGATGGAGCTAAATCGCCCACATTTTTGTGGGTCTATTCTGGTCCATTATTTGGTCCATTTCTCACTGTTGCCTGTCTACTGATCGCTTCGTTTGAGCTACTGTTATCAAATGTGGATTGTAACTTAAACATGGTAGCAACTCAGAGTACATCACATTAATCCTCAGAGCGCTTAGAAAATAACATTTGGTTCATTATTGCCATTAGGCCACCTGTTTCCTGTGTGCTTGGACCCCAACGTGCGACCCATCTAAATGTCACAACATTGTAGCTAAAGTGCTCAATTTTGGTATATGCATTAGCAACGCTGACTGCTATGCTTGTGCGGTGTTTCATAATATGTTATTGCTGGTATTCAGTCCTACCTAAACAGCATGGTTTGTCACATATGATGACGCTTCTCATTTACTACTAATCCTACTGGACTATTTCAGCCTACAACGTTAAAAATGTACTTAGCATAGTATAAAAGGAATAATCACTCTAAGTGTAAAAGAAACTATAACCCCCAAGACTGAATGAATAATAGATGCTGCCCTGTCATGGAAGCGGGCAACATGGAGTTATATGCACAAACCTCAGTGGTTGTTTACAAAATGTAACATACCATATTTTTTGTATTTTGCATGATTTTTCTATAGCGTGTATAAGAATGGAAATAAACTAGACAATATCGTAAGCTATACTACGTGATACAGTTGTTAAACTATAACACAAGCCTTTGGCGTCTATTATAAATTTGTAATAATTTTGCACCATTGATTGCACATTGGTTGTACATGTAGTAAACATATAACTCCACCAGGTCCACAATAGTAGAATTGTCAACACTATTTATACTTCGTTCTATGAGGGTCTAGATGGGGGGGGGGGTGTCCTGATCCCACTTACCACTTAAATTTTAGCTCATTTCCCACTTCCCACTTAAATTTTAGCTCATTTCCCACTTCCCACTTAATATTTTAATTTCCCACTAAAATGCGTACTTTTAATGAACATTTTGTTCACTTTTTTTCAAAACTGACATAATATTATAAAGACCAATTTTAAATCGTTATAAAATTTCGTGCATGACACCCACTTGCGCATTTTTTTTATAGTTTCCCACTAAAATTAGAATTTGTTCCCAGTTAATTTTGGTAATTTTCCCACTTCCCACTTAATTGCCCAAATTCCCACTTACCACTTAATTTTTGTCAATTTCCCACATTCAACTTAATTCCAAGACCATTTCCCACTAACCACTTAAAGGGCATTGGCACCCTCTTCTATGCTATAAGCTGCATTCATGAGACAAGTATAATGCTAAATAGAAATTCAAAGCATAAATGAAATTATTACATTCTAGTGATCCATCTATTCTATGAGTTCTTCATACACACTCAGGAAAATGCTGTTATGCAGCAGCAGCAGCAGCAGCAGCAGCAGCAGCAGCAGCAGCAGCAGCAGCAGCAGCAGCAGCAGCAGCAGGCATCAAGTGGGTGTTGTGGCAGAAGGCGCATTTGTTATTCTAGCCTGTTATTTTGCTTGACGTGTGAGTTATTACGCCAATGACAACCGCGGGGTCCAGGGCATTAACCCCGCATCCCCTAAATCACGTGACAGGTGAAATCTTCCCAGTGTCACTGCTTAGCGCTATCAACATTGAAAGTCATCGGCGTATCTTATATATAAATCCATTAGAAATACGGTGAAATGTGATTAGGCGTTTTGCTTCTTTACTGCAAAGCAAATGACCGTTAGTACGTTACACACATGTGTAAAAAATCAAATCAAAACAAATCAATTAAAAGTAGTAAGCCTTAGCATAGTATATGTATCAAGTCTCAGGCTTCATATCAATTCTAATGATAGGGTTCAATTCACATGTACAACACACTCGCGAACTTGCTATTCTGGCACCAACAAAAGCATGTGTGGTGAGAAAATTGTTTAATTGCTGAATTGTGTCGTTGTTTTCTCCAGACGGACACTTCAGCGGCTCAAAAGACACGCTGCAGCGATGTGCTCCCTGCTGTGCACCCCCTGCCAACCCCCACTCTGCAACGGCGCATGGGCAATGGCGCGATTTCGGTTTGATACTCCTCCTGTCGGCTATTCCGGACAGATACAAATGTTACTGAACTGCATATAATTCATTCTGTTCCCATATTAAAAATTCATCAGAAGCCACACTTTCTTGAAAGTGACAGCTGTCCCCATTGACGGAGGCCTGAAGAAAGAAAGAAGAAAAAATAACAACATCTTACATATCTGCTAGCTTTTGAGTGACCGGGGTATAAACGTGCAAGCACTTTATCGTAATAAACGTTCTTTTAATGTTATTGTGGCGTATGTGTTCATCTTTGGCCTGTATATAAAACAGCCCTTGTTTTCTTTACTCTCTGATCATAACCAAGCCCTTTCTTAGCATTTATCGTTGATCCAATACAAATGCCATCAAGCGCGAATCAATCAAAGCTAAAAGTGATATTGACAGATTGATTAAAGGTTTCTGTGGTTTCACAGAAACACTGTTACCCATGAATTGCCCGCTGTGATTTACATGGCTATAACATTGGCTTTATTTCTCTTATAAATGGACGATAATTAGTCGCGTACACTTATATGGCTATTATGATAGGACACAATACCCCTCTTTTGATGTCTGATTCATTGGTACAATTGGTGAACTTGCTTAACGTGAATACATTCACAGAACGTGAATAGAGTGTAGTGATTCATGACGTATAAGTAATGATGGTATGCTACAAGCCAGGTCAGTATTTATTACAATTAAAAGATTTACCATATTGGATGGGGGATGGGGGTTAAACAGATTCATCTAGATGAACACATAGTGTATTTTCAAAAGGTTTGCTGCCCCACTCCAATTATATGTATAAAAAGAACATTACTAAATATACACACATTCGTTCTGACAAGCGTGATCTGTAGACACACCATATAAAATGGGAATACGATCATGCCATACGTCATCCATTGTTGCTCACATCTCGTACTACGCCTCATATATCTCACAAAGCAACTCAAGATAACAAAAAGAAATAAAGCTTTCTTGCAAGCAAAGAAATAGGCCACCACAACAAATACACCATAAACTGTAACCACCAACACTTTAATACTTCACGGTGGATGTAGACAATGTTGAGATAAAATTGGATAACACAAGAGAGCAGCAGTTAAGGTGTTGCATGTTCATGCGTTTAGCGGTGTGGGGAACCACCCCAGTGACTGAGCGGATCTGTCAATTAGGCGCCCCTGATTAGGTGATGAACGATCTATTCTCTACATACTCCACTACACTACAGCCTGCGTGCGCCGCCGTTTGAAGGGCTACAGGGTGGCAGCTTGACGGCTTTTTGTAAACTGCTTGTATGAGAAAGCTTATGCAGCTGGAAAAAAATTGTTGTGAAGTATGTGATAAGTAGAAAGACTATGTATGTGATAAGTAGAAAGACTATAGTGGTTTGTTGTGGGAAGACGGGCAGCACATTGTGATATGTGGATGGGAAAGGGCAAAAATAAGGGGTTAGATATACCTGCTTCCTCTGCGTACAGCGGATTGAATTAACTGGGCTTACATGCTCCGCTGGTCCGTTGCGCTGTTTTGTATGATGTGGCTTTTTGTTGTTCCTGGATCACGATATCCGAGGGTCATTAGCATGCTAATGGACACCCCAGAATGGGTATTTATTACCAGTTATATCCCAGCTATGTAACTGGAGGGTTGAACACGAGTCTTCTTAATAGCACAAATTATCCCACATAATGTAAATGTGGGCCTGCCAAACTGCAAATATGTCTTATAGTTGGTGGTTTCAACTCCAGATACACATGGTCCACGCAGTAGCTGTCTGTAATATATAGGTACCCAGTTTTGCAGCTTCTTTACGAATAAAGTATATAATAAAAGGAATGCGTGGAGAAACATTGAAAATATACATGATGTATGGACATGTAAGATTGCAACTATATGTAGGTCAAAAGAGCTGAAAGAGTACAGCATCGCTGACGCAGCATTGACTCGTGTACAATAAATGTGCTTTCTGGAAGGCACACTTTCATTGGGCACGCATTAGACTGTCACTTGATATAGAATAATTGTTTCAGGTTTGAATAATGTGTTTCAAGCAGTACTGACAATAGTGCAGAACATGTAGAAAATCGACTTATTATGGCTATTGGTGATATTTAGACTCAGCATACCCAACTTTCTATCTAATGACAATACAACGTATGTTCATATTTGCTATATTTATGAGATAAACCCATTTTTATGAAAGATTGACCGTTTGACCCCTCCTGTGACCCCATTAGGGTGATAGAAAAATTGCCAACATGTATTGGTTTTTGGCATAGGCTATAAAGATTCAAATGATGTATGTTGGCAACTTATTTCATTCAATGCACACGAAAGTACCTTCCACTATGTCGGAAAATGTCAATATTAGATATATGTGGTGATAACTACAAATTTTAACAGTGTGTCGAATTTGGAAGTCATGTCATTAAGCTGTCTGTATTGCACGTATTGTAGAAAATGCAAACAATGAACCTGACATGGCCATGTGGAAGTCTTGAACATTTTGGCAAAGGCACACATCAGGCACAGGTGATGATCACAAGTAATGACGTTGTACCAAGTTTGAATGTATTATTTCAAGCAATTATTTCAAGCAGATTTGAAACTATTGCATAATGTGTGGAAAATTGACTTAAACTGCCTTCTACATGAGGGAGACACACTTGAATTGGCACAGAGCCCAAATCGACTCACTTTCGTGTTGCTTTATACCTCATAATGTGTATAGTTTGGACATTGTTTGTTCATTAGTTAGCGCTGTAGCATGTCCAAAGACATACAGCTGAAACGATGCAGACTGGCCATGCATTTGCAGGAGTGATTACGAAGCCAGCACACCCCAGAAATGCTGTGACATCGTATATAATTGATAAAGATCTTCTTCAAACGTCACTGACCATATTTGCAAGCCGCCCATCATCGAACGGATCCAATTGATCAGTGCCGCCGCCTCCGCTTCAGTGGTCGCCGCTGATTGGCGTGCTTATGAGACGGTTACACTAATTTACTCTCACATACAGGGACATTAGGACATGACCAATAACAACGTCTAATGATTCCGAGCTATGTGAGGTCACCCCGCTGTAGAAGAGAGTCGATATCGTGTTTCAAAGTGTGTCATTTTGAGACATTGTTCATATAAGATTTGTGTAGTTATTGCGTCAAACTGCCAAACGTTTAATTGTCAGACTTTGCAGTATTCTTATCTATGAAAATTTTGCAGAGGTTAAGACTTGAAGTTGTATAGGCAGGCACGTATTTCAATAGAGCCCTATCAAATATTGAAAGGTAATTTATTCTGGCAAGTGAACTCACAAAGGGCATTTATCATAGAAACTGACATGAATCATTTAGTGTCAATGTATATATTATATGGCAGTGTGAATTTATCAATTGATAGCCCTATTGCTTTTCTCGGCTGTGTGCACTGGATTGACAAATACCTCAACGCTGCTCTTACATGATAAAAGGCAGAGTGAAGACGGTCTTTCCAGTGGCGGAGACACACTGAAACAATCCGTTCTCGCACTTACCTAATACACAGACAGTTTTAATAATCTAAAACGACCCAATGTTTTTGAGCAGCGGTACATGACTGTGGGCGGCCCGGTTACGGTGCTAGAGGCTGTATTTTGGACACGTCGACAATACTTCGTTGGGCTTGCGTGGAGCAGTCATTGTTTCACATTCTATTCACAAAAGGTTGGTTCATGTTTTATGGAATGTTAGGGAGACATCAGCAGCATTGACAACAGCAAAACATCACTAATCGCTGTGCCATCAATATAGCGACAAGAAATGACAGTGGTATATTAGTGACAAGAAATGTCAGTGTTATCAACAATATAACAACAAACGAGAAAACCAATGTCAATAATTTCAGCAGCAGCAGCGGCGGCGGCGGCGGCGGCAGCAGCAGCATGGCAGGCAGCAATAGCAAAATCAGCAGCAAGAACGCAGCAAAGGCAACAGAGACAGAAAAGACAGTAGAAGCAACAGTATCGTTTGAATTCCATGGGAAATTATACGACTACAGTAATATTGCATAACGTACACACACTACAGCGGTCAAAAACTCAATACAAACCCCACTACAAATATTATGACAAGCCCAGGAGCTCTAGCAACAATTCCCCTCCCAAAGCCAAGCACAAATGTGTCTGACACAGTCAATCCTGATGAGGCCGGCGTACTTCATTTGGCTCTCTGATTGTTTTATCAGCGGTAAGGGGAGCAACATCTTTATACCTAATGAACTGTTCAAACAGCCACTTACCCTCGTGGTCATTGCCAAAACTCAATGCAGCCAGATTCCAAATCCAGATGATAACAGCTTTTAGGCCATTCACGATCGATTTTTAGGTGGGTCAAACAAGTAAAATGTTAAATTTCAGATGTCATGTTCTACTGGGTGATACATAGTAATTAACAAACAGTACATGTATCTCGTTTTTTTTTTACTTATTAATGAGCTGAGGAGAATGTGATTAATTGTGTAATAAAATAGCCATACATATTAATCGTTTGATTCGTGGTAATTGTACCAAAAAAATCGAAATCAAGTGAAACGTGCGTGTAGAGTTCCATTGTTGTACAAGACACAGGCTTATACTCACGTTTGTCTTAAAATGTCAAAATGAAGCTGAAAGTTAAATAGGCTAGCTCATCAAATTTAATATGTGGCGCTGTCATTTTGAACACTATGTAATTATTTTTGTTAGAGCGTTGAAGGTCCCAGGCCACTCCCCACACCACCACCCCAAAAGGCAAAATTTCCATTAACATTTATGACAATTGTTTATCTTAGCATCAACTACGCGTGTATCTATGCGTGAGAAAATATAATCTTAAAGTTGATGCTTTATCTGTAAAAAAAAGTCTATGCATGTCATAGGCAGGGAGCTTAAACCACTTAGCCGAGATTTATGTATTGCCTTCGTTGCCAAGGAAACTGTCGTGTAGATATATCGGTGAGCAGTTGTTCTTTTAACGGTAAGTGGACCGCACAAAGACTTTGATCAGTAATGAACCAGAAGCTGTATATTTCACACGCATTTTTCTCCACCAATGTTGCAATGTGCTAGCCGCGAGTCTCGGCTCATAAGGAGCATTGTTACCGCGCTGCCAAGACATTTGTCCTGCTGATTTCATTGCGACTGTGCTAGTTACCAGCTGCCATGGGAACAGATTTAATTATTGCGTATGTCATTTAATGTCCAGTCAATGTGTCTGCTGCAGACTAGGTGTTCGTGTATCACGGTTTCTCTTGGCGAGGTATCTATTAGGGCAAATCATTTTCAATTTACATAAATATGACAAACTCATCTTAGCATTGTACAAAAGAAGTTTTTAAATAGTATAGCTGCCTCCCTCGATTTGAGAATGCGGTGAAGATTTACGACTGGCCTCTGGCTCGCGCTATGAAACACTGAAGTTGATTGATAAAATGGGGTATCCTGGTGGATTATCGCCCACTCACGGGAGTGCTTCAGATAAGTTTGTCATTGTTAGTGTCTACCAAAACCATGTGTAGTTTAAACATCCGACTAATACTCAATCAGTCGGTAGCAAATCGTTGGCGATTGGTGGATGCATTCGAAAATCGTGGCAACATTCACTTTTACATGAGTATATTATTATGGCTAACACGTATGCTTTTAAATTGAACAAATATTGTACTTTTTAATTTCTTCAAGTCACCACCGATCACACGTATCTTGTTTTACAGTGTTCTGAAATTTGATGGAGTATATATTTCACACACACAAGTAAAGCTATTTGAATGTTTCTTTGCTTGCTTTCTCTTGTTTTTACGACACATCCATTTCCCAAGTGTACGCCATAACCAGCAGGTGAGCAATTGCCGTTGAAGCATAAAGCACCGCGAGGAGACTTAAAAGCTGTATTTAGGCTTGCAGACACTCCCATATCAGTGTTAAACACAGCGTGTCCATTATTACATATACAATGTTGTTGATTATTTGATATAGGGTAAGTACAATAAATATTTGCTCTATATCAATTCACATACAGTTCTAGTTACTCTATGTTTCTGAGTGCGGTTTCTACTGTGTCACAAATAAAGTAATTCAGATTTTAAAAGGGCCTGCTCGGGCAGTTGGAACCATTTAAACTCACGTCAAACGGGCACATGGAAGATATAATCTATACTAATGGCAGTCATTGTTTTACCATTATACTAACTGGACCTCATATTCTTGACTATGTGTAGCTCCTAAGTATTAGTCGCATAAATATACAATAACTAGCAAACATAGGAAATACGAATATATGATTAGAAATTTTTGTTGTGCATCTTGGTTTAATAGGTAAATAATAAAAGATTAGTTTTTTTAATTTATTTATGAACTTGAAGAAGGCTGGATAGGCCGAAATATAGTTTATTGAATCATGGCATTAAATTTGTACCTAAACCTTAACTTTTATTATTTATAGGAAATACGATGTTGGGGTAATATGAACTGTCTCCATATATTACCAGGACAATGCTTCTGCCATCCAAGTGTATGGCAAACATTATTGCTTATCAATTATAATTGATTATTGATTATGTAATGGCAGGTAATGAGGAAGTGATATGCAGTCAGTGATAGCAATGATAATTTATGACAACCCCAGGAGTGGCACCAATAATGTTAACAAGGGGTGTGGGCTGAGTGAGTGTGTGTGTGTGTGTGTGTGTGTGTGTGTGTGTGTGTGTGTGTGTGTGTGTGTGTGTGTGTGTGTGTGTGTGTGTGTGTGTGTGTGTGTGTGTGTGTGTGTGTGTGTGTGTGTGTGTGTGTGTGTGTGTGTGTGTGTGTGTGTGTGTGTGTGTGTATGTAATGGTGTGTGATGTGTGTGTGTGTCAGTGATGTGATAATGTGTACAACCCCAGGTGTGAAGTAATGTAACAAGGGGTGTGTGTGTGTGTGAGTGTGGGTGTTAAATTGAACTCATTAAATCTCCATAAGCGATTAGAATAGTCTCAATAAAAATCCTCCGATTCAAATGAGTAACACTATCAACTTATCACCCATGTTATTTTCATGTGCAATTGAATACATTTCAAACGAGACTTGGCCAAATTAGTAAATAAAATGTCCTTGGTGACTTTGCTTTTGACACCGTGGTAGCAAAGTCTGCTTTCCTCTCTCAGCTCATATTAGAAGCATATAAAATTTCCATTTCTGCAACTGCCTGCTTAATTTGTAGCGTTATTACGCTTATGGTTCTTTATTATGGCCACCCCGCTGTCGACGTGTGAAGCAGGGTCTTCCAATTTCGCCCTAATATGTAGCCATCGTCTGATGTTAGCTTACTGCAGATTATAGACTTACTTTTACAGTTTTGCTCCTTCTGCTTGTGATTTACGGTGGTTTAGTATGTTGTCAGTTGGCTCAGTACGTGAATACAGGCACGTCTTTTACAGTGTTTTTTTTGTGTGTTTTTGTTGTTGAATTCATGATTGTTTAACCTTTTACGCTCCTTCTGAATAATTGATGCTTAAACATATACACTGAAAAGAATGTGGCTGTACACGTAAAAAGGGGAATTGTGTTGACCGCTGTGTGTCATTTTACAACCTAAAGCTTTAACCCAAGGTCACACACAAAAGTGTCTCATAAGCGTCCTCTGGAAGGTTTGCGGTTCATTCACCACAAACACTGCATTTTTACGATAGACAGACATAAAAGCTTAGTTTGAGACATTCGAGCCTAATTCATCTCCGGCAATAATACATAGCTGAGTAAGAAATTTGACAAACAGTTCTCTTGCGCTGTGAACGTGGCTAAAAAGACATCTGAGCGTCAGGCCTTTGATGCAAAAATTGGGGTTGAATCAGACAAACTACTGATAAGATGTATTTAAAAGTTGGACGGTTTCCGAGCTTTGGTGCTCGCACGGGGCTCATACATGACAGAGGCTTGAGTCCGGTTCAGTGGGACCAAAGCTTTAAAACGAACGCCAAGGACTTCATTTTTCTAATGCTTTCTACTGTGGTCCAGCTCTTTAAACGAATGACCATTTTATCATTGTCGTGAGCAACTGTGTAGGCCTAACTGCGTTTAAGTATTGCTTTCGGACACTGGTTGAAAATACAATTTAAATACGTATGGGAATTTCTGGAGACCATGTTCTGCATGGTTAAAAGTAACTCGAGTGAGGGGCCTGCGTTCAGCCCTTCCATGTCAGAAAGGTATTCGCTGATGCTTTGGGCTATAATAATGTCATTCTATTTGCCCCACCACCATTACAGAAAATACCTAATTATAGTTCACTTTCTTTTTGTGTTATTGACACCTACCTTTCGTGTCTCGCATTTGAGCAAACATTCCAGGTGGTCCACCGTTAGGTAGTAATCCAGTGATTGTATCCGTACGGTAAGAATTATCAAGGTAATATTCATTAGAAACCATTGGATTGTCATATGGTTGTACTCCAATGTTATGTATCCGTTCTATGTCGCGGTCTATTGTCTGATGTGGTCGCGGGGGCGAATTCCTTTGATCTCGCGGATCATCAATCCTATTGCGCCCAAAGTACGTTTGTCGGCTGCTGTTTGCATTCCCCTTATCGTGGCCACCGTCATTGCTGCTGTCAGGAAATTCACCGCGCCGTTGGTTAAATCTGGGTGCAATATGACGGGCTGGATCTCGGATGGTCGGACTACCCGCTGCTTGACCTCGCCTAAAGCGCCCAGGCCCAGAAGGCCTTCGTCTCGGGGAGCTTCGGTAGCTACTGTACGGCCTCCTCTCCGGCCAGTCTTCCTCCTCCTCACCGTTGCTCGAGGAGCTTTCGGGACTCTCCCATGGTGAGGTTTTGGCGGGCTGGTGGCTGCTCCTGACGCTACTACACTCCGCGTGGCCGCCACGGGGCAGCCTCATGTGACGGGGCTCCAGCTTGGTGGCGGTGCTCAGCAGGCCTGTGGAGCGCTCATTGACGACGACGCTCGTCCCAGACGGCAGCACGCCTCTCCTGTCCACGATAAGCCTGTTTGCCGAACGTATCCGCATTCCTGTATCCCTATGGATGTAGTAAGTGTTCCGAACTTAACGCACACTTCTTGTGCGTATCCAACTGATTTGGAGAATACTAGAGAATGTATGCTAAAAATAGGAGGCCCATGTATGCATGTACTCCATTGGGTATAAGTTCGTATCCATTATGTCATTGACAAAATGTGTCTTATGTCCATAGGCTCTCTGTGGAAATTGAGAAGGGCTTTAAGCATTTCCCTTGAAGGAAGGGAGTCATGGCAAAAATTGATTCCTCCACCACGTTTAGAAGACTGAGCGAGTAGACCAGTGAGCTACCAGTCTAGTCAATGCAATAAATCTATTTGTACGGGCGGTGAATCTTTTAGTAGCTGTGATCAGTGTTTAAATGCAAACAAATAGGCCAAACAATGGGGTTTGTTGAGCAAATCGATGGAGCTTATGTTTATCCCGGAAGCGGTCGTTTTCTTCGGATTAGCTCGTCAAACAACTAGTATCTGAATCCAATCTGCTATGTAATTTTATATATTTGCGCACGTCATGTTCATATCTCGTGTCTGCTCATTCAAAGTGTTGAATTTCTACCCTTGCTCTCTCTCTCTCTTTCTCTAGCTGTCTGTTTTGTTCTCTATTACATTAGGCCGCATATTGTAAAGCACGCAAAATCCATATTTGAACAAAATATCTATATCGTAATTTAAGATGCATTAAATTAATACAGCAGACCAAACATCATTGGTATAGAATAGACCAGTATTGATAGGATTTACGTTATTAATTTCAATTGATCATACCAATACAACAAGAGCAACTTTACTGTATCTATGATATAGCTGAAATCCTCGTGATAATATACTTGTAATTGCGTGACAAAGACGCCATTGAATTCATGAGTAGCACTTCAAAATGTATAATATTTTTAAACAGCTTCGAGCTCAAACTGCTTAGAAAACCTACAATTACTATACAATTCATGATCTATAATATGTAAATGATGTTTGAATAATAATAAATGCATACATTGCAATTGGTTACAGACAAATTAATGCATTTGTTTATGGAAAGAAAAATATTTTGCTCATTGGTATCCTCTTCCCTGTAAATCTTTGTTGAACCAGGCAGACCGTGCGAGTGCTTATATAGCATAGCAAATATGACGATGCAGGTACAGGGTAAAAACTATATAATGAGGGTGACAATTGTGTGATTACATTATAACCCTAATGAGGTGATAATTTGATATAGGTTCTCATTGTATATGTCGCTAAAGCAGCATTTGTTTAGGAAACCCTACAAGCACACCTGAACACTACGTGGAATTTGCCCTATAGAAATGCATTTTGTATTGTATTGTATATCATAGATAAACTATTGTGCACCCACCCCCCCCCCCAAATGGTGCACGTGGCACACGAGATGTCATCTTAACCCGTTTCTTTCCAGCAAACTACATACACCAAAACATAGTTTGACTCTTGCTATAATTGCGGTTTACAATAGACAAACAAATAGTCCATGATCTTGTAGAGGGTGTAAACATATTGCCGATATCAATACCAGTTGGGTGCTAGAATAAATGTCTATGTTACATCACACATCCACTATCAACCTAAAGCAATCTAATTAGTCTAACCATATGACGGGCGATGATCTAGGCTGCACTCAATGGCACGTAATGCTGTGTATTGTGGCAATGAATCCCTGGATCCATATTAATGATGGTCTGTCGCCTTAAGTAGCTATAAGTGCCAGTGTTCAGCTGTCAATATGTCGATAGGTACTGCAATTTACTCGATTTGGTTAAACTAGCTTATATCGTTTGTGTTTTGTTCTGGTTTGGTTTAGATATCATTTCAAATACAACATGAAACCATATTATATCGAATAAGTCGACATTCGTTATCCACGATGGGCGGAAGTCGCACTTATGCTCGGGAAATGCCCAAGTTAAAATTGGAGAACGTCATAGAAAGCTGGATAACAGCATCATTAGCGAAATCCAAACCGGAGATTGTCTAGCCCACAGTTTGCTACATATTGCACGCTTACTTGTGAGTTCACGACTTATTATTGGCCCTAGGTCATCATTGCATTTCGAATAAAAAGCTATTCCCACTGCGGCAGTAAGCAATATTCAATCAGTCATTTAGTAAAAACCATGGTCTAATGTCTAATATTTTCAAGAAATACTAAAAAACCCAAGGTTGATAGTTCAGTCTAATCTATAGGGCAGCAGTGCGGCTACACGCGTCACTCACGAGTCAGCACCCCCGCGGTCAATGCGTTCCCCCGAGTAGAATCCTCCCTGACAGCCCTCCCCGCACGCCCCACTGGGTCGTCTTGTCCATGTCAAAGTCCACGACGGGGCTTTTTAATCTGAGACCGCGACACCACTGTTTTCCTCTTCCCTTCTTCTCATTTCTCTCTTTTTTTCTCCTTGAAGAATATATATGACGGTGAATGTGGCTTTTTTTATAGATCTACAATTTAGGGGTTGTATCTGGAGAACCTTGCTCAAGCTCGCCGATGAATCAATTTGAGTAAAGAGGTCTCAGTAGTGTACATAATTAGAATTAAGATGAAATATTCAGCAGTGCACACGTTGGCCTACTACAATATCAGAACCAATAAATGTTTAATATAACACACAATACGAAGTCGACGGTGTAAGTTCATTGCTCAGGATAATGTACATAATATATCAATGTCACCTGTTACTGTTGACACTGAACATTAAATTAAAGCATAGTGTTGTGACGTCATCTAGGACAGGGAGACCAAAGAGGCCATCTACATACCCCGATTGAAACCCGACCCCAAGAAGAACGTTGGGGCCCTCGAACTTGCACATATCTGGGACAATATCCAAGCCTATTTACAGTTGATGTTGTATCAAAGAACACTTCCGTAACAACCAATCAAAGAGTGTACACCTTTCATTATTCGTCTCCTCACCTCACTGTCAATGGAACGACCATCCCTGACGGCGGCGGCGGCGGCCTCACCCTCGTCAGCTCATGACGTCATCAGTCACAATCCCCTGTCCAAATTTAATCCCGCCCGCCGCAAATTACAACATTGAAGCGCTTGTTAGCGACGTCTTGTTGGCACGTGATGATTGGTCAGCATGCGTGCACACTTACATTGCAAGGGTGTGCGCGTGGGTGGGTCATGTCCGGGTGAGGTTTAAATAGTGTTTTAGCCATGGTTCAGAACTCACTTAATACATGTATATTTTGAATTTTAAGTGCTACAAGTTTGTCTGCTGTCATTTTGTACACACAAAAATTGCATGCACTTTTAGGGATATATAGAGCATCAATTATTGATAGCACTTAAATTGGACAAAACATATGTATGGATAGAATTAATAATATTAACGTTCATGTGTTTTGGAAATGAACACAAATAACAACGTAGAAAGTAGAAAAACAGGCAATTTTTATCAAACAATAGTAGTATTAATGATAATAATCGTTGGTTTTCTTACACAGCATATACAATTATTTTATCTGCCTGAAAAGCAAATCCAGTCTGCATGGAGCAGGATCAAGAAATTCATTTGCAGAGATCATCAATTTCCACAGCAATATCACCAGGCGACATTTTATATCCAATCGAGTAGGATTCAGAATAAGTTATACGGTAGTCACTGATGGGGATACAATTATGGGAGCTTGCGTGCCTCTAGAATACCATGTGCAGGTAACGAGGAGACACACTGATATGTACAAATGCACGTGTACACTGCAGTTTCCATCGCTATCGGCTTTGATTATGGTTGACATCCCTAATGAAAACCCCTTGTGTTATTGATGTTTGTAGTTATCTGGATCAGAAATTCGGCCATGGGAACCGGTCCCTGCTATTTCCAATGACAGGCCAATTTTTAAAGTTTCACTAATACAAAAGTCACAGAAACGTGCCAAATCCGTTGCTGCAATATCTAACGGCGGGGGTCCATATCAAACATGTTCTGACCTACGCCAAGTGATACAGCTTCTTTATCCAGTCTTTAACATACTTATGTAGTACACTTGACCCTTTACTAAATTCATACACACCTAGGCTCTAAGGCTATAATAGTTGATCATCATACATGCCACTTGCTACACCAGGATATCCCTGGCGGACGCTGTCAGTGGCTCCCTCGCCGTCACTTTTGATGACGACGCTGGCGTGCGTTATAGGTGCCCAGACGCATTGATTAACAGCGTAGGAATACGTTTGTTCTACACCCATATATATGCAGCCATCAACAGGACTCGAGCCAACCACCTGGTTATGAGTCCAACTCCCCATTGACTATGTCGAGGATGAACACATAATGCATACTAATAATCATTATACTACTCAGAGACCTGGACATGGCATCGTGCGCTAAAGAGAGTAAGCTACTGGTGAAGCAGACTGGACAAAACGCAGTACACAGACGAATTTACAAATACTTGATGATCTCCAAACCAACCCGTGAGACCCAACACCGAACCAACACTGAGCTACATGTTTGGACGTCAAATCACCTGAATTAGTTGAAATAATTTTTACCAATCCAACATACAAGACTTTAGAGAAGCACAAGTAACAAACGTTCAGGTATTACTATGATAAACTACAAAATCGTGACAGTTGTATTATGGTCAAACTTTTGGTTAACAACCTCAACACGTTCTTAATATTCTGAGTTTTATGGAGACCATACGTAATTTATCCAAGAGCAGCACATCTTGGTACATGGTTTGTTTGCTCGAATGAATGTAAAGATACACACGCCAGCTAGCTATAAGCACGTGTCCATGCTTTTGTAGCGCAACATAAATGCATCATTCGTAATTAAATCCAATAACCCAGTTGCGTGCTGGACGGTATTTACACCACAATACTAATGCACGGGCAGATTCATTGGTATATATAGAAACAATTTATTAATTGTTTCCATCTTAGTGTAGGCCTACATTAGATTCTTCTGTCGAATGAGCACATGTTTATGCCATGCAGTGCATACATTTACAATCGCTGGCATATACACTTGAATAGTAAAATTGGAAAACACAATCAGATTTCTTTTTCATTTGAAAACACATTTAGATTTTTTTGATTTGATGCATGGATGTATGTCATTTTCTTGTGGATTCTATCACCAGCATCTTGTCTCACGGACTCGATTACACAACGCAAACACCATGATATGTTGGCTCACGTCAACAATAGCTGAAGGAGCGAGCAGCAAATCATGTCGACAGTCGCACGCTGTGTATACACTTACATCAAGTAACACGGTCAAGTTACACGGTTACACGGTTCTGTTTATTAAAGTGACAGAATCATAAAAATGACAACATTCATGGGCCTCAGCATCATGGGAGGGGGAATAAGTCAGATATAGTGTCTACTGTACTGGTATAGTGTTTGTGAACCATAGTAGTAGACCATTATATACCCGCTACCCTTACCCTCCTATGATGCTGAAGCCCATGACAATATTCATTAAATCGGAAATAGCTGAGACTATTCCATCCGGAAAATTAGCGTCGTCAAAATATTTGTTCCAATTTTCAGGAAAAAACAAAACAATCTTAATTGTAGATTAATAAGTAATGTAGTGGGAAAATACAAGCACCATAGTTTCTGAGGAAAGTGGTAGCTTCACTAGATAATGGTAGGTGCTAACACCAAATAATTTACTCTCGCGTGTAGACCACCCTGAATATCAAGGGCTCAATATATTGCTCAAAACTTATGCCATGAGCCGATAACATATGGAGTGGTATAGACGGGAGCCTCCGTGCGGTTTTCCTCGTTTCCTATAATTTTGGCAATTACCTAGTATGCAATCAGCACCTATAGCTCGTATTTCATAGGTGTTTATATCACTTGGAAAAAATAAGTGTTAGGGAAATAAGGCATAATCAAGTAATTAGGGAGTTGTGTGTGTGTAAATCTTTACACCGATAATACGCAAATGTCCAACAACTAGAAGGATATGTGTACGTCCAAAATCACAGTGCTTGGTGTGAGGCTTCTCAGGCATGATTTAATCAAGCTCGGTTATTTAGCAGCATATTTTGTACGAGAGAAACTAGTCATACAGAACATCTCATAAGCTGGTTAAACCAGTGTCTGCATGTTGATCGCGTGACAGTAAAGTACATTTTTACAGCACACAATGGTGGTTCACTTTCAGCAAACTGACTCTCCCCATCATACAACACGGGAACATGCGAAACAAGGGAGGTTTGAGAGCCTCGTTAAAAGGCGTGTCCTGTGTAGAGGAGAGCCACCCCTCTGCACGTAAACGAACTCACCTTGTTTGAAATCTATAGCTAGTGTGATCCCTCCACACCCCCGAGGCTAAGTTGGCTGCCTAGCCTGCCTCTGGAGGTCCATGTACCAACATCACGTGGCCTCCCTCTGCTATAATCATCAAAATTGATGACTGTGGACTACAAACAAACAAACAAAACAAACAAAAGGCCGCTGCATCCATGAAAAACGCACCAGCTGCCCAGTGTCCACATGCACCAGCAGCAATCCACCCGATGCGGCGGCCGCTGCACTTGGCAGCCAAATGGGGCTGATAGGATTTCGCTACTTCATACGTCATTCAGCGTGGTTATTCACTCGGCTTATTGGCAGTAAAAGAACTCATGTCCAGCATAAAATGCACGTTGATTGAAAACAAGTGTGAAGTGTATCCCCGGCGCACTAACGGTGACTTTTATACATAATAGCGCAATGCGATTTGCGCTGTCTGTTAATGGCCCGCGGAGGTCATGTAAGTGAGGAGGAGTGCACTATTGTGCCCTTCATAATCACACTCTAAGTGCAACTTACGTTCTGTTTACATTCATGTATAAATTAAAGCTGGATTTCCCAATAGCAAATGGTTATTTTCATACACGTGTAAGCACCCAGCAGAATGGTGTATTTTACAGTTGCGATTGTTTTCTTGAGTTCTAATTTACTATATGTATGTGTTTGTCCTACTACATTAAAAATCCTTTGCACGATGCTCCGCATATATTTCTACATACACAGTGTACATTAATTCTAAACACGCCCGTGAGCAACATTTTGTACACTTTAACTTCCAGTTGTGATGGTCACCGTTTCGCCAACGTATTAAGTGGTTCGATGCCGATGAGCTATATTCGACTTTATTTCAATTTGTCAAGAATGAAGTGTCCGCAAATCCAAACTTTTAATAAGATAGGACATTAACTGGCCTCAAGTTGTCCCAATGGATATGGGCTTTCTTTATGGAGGTTTAATATTGTATTCAGGGGGGGGGGGGGGGGGGCACCTAAGGGATTGAAGGGTTTCGTACGTGCGATCGATGGCGGACATGCCAAAAACCCTACGAAAATGAAATATTTTGAAAAAGGAGGGGGGGGGGGTGCTGCGCCCTGTGTATCTGCCTATGTTTTTGACCGCGAGAAAAGAATTTATTATCAAGCTGGTATGATATACTAAAATATACTTAGTAAACATATTCGCTGTTCATATGTTTCGTATCCAGCTGTTACTAGTGCACATGAATCAGAGTGACGACCACCTTATTATTACAGCACTATCTACAGTGAGATTTACAATTAAAACGTTGTGGTTACACTGTGCAACAAAAGGACACACTGTGAAACCAAACGCTAATGGCTGTGAGGGTTTGATATCCGATGCCCAAATGAGCAGACACAATATCTCCTTCTATACTTAGTGTCCTTTTTGCAGATATGAGGCAAAGAGCACGTTCAACATATTCTTCATATCCAATGTAGAAATTTGCCATGAGTATTTAATCACAAACGTTATCTCTATTTTAGTATATACTATATTTTACTATTTTTTGAACGTCACTTGCTTATGAGTTGGTTTATATGCGTGCCACATATGACTCTTTTACTTTATAGGTTTTCAAGACCTAGTAGTGTTAATCTGTTGTAAATATATGTGTATTTATGTATGCTGACTGATAATGCTTTAACTAAACCTGTACACAACAGTTACATGTAACAAGTTGTAGGCACTTGTGTTAGGGATATTACATGCAATATCACTGAACCAGGTATGGCTGGAGCCGACAATTACTGCAGGGCACAATACACAATAACAACCAAGATATAATTTTCCCCATTATACATAATGGCTAAACTCACTAAGCCAGAATTGGGTAGCTGAGTCGAAGTGTATACTACCATATTTCAGAATTACACAAGGCACACAATGTTAATTTGGCGCTTCCATTTTTCAAATGGAATTAGCCCGCAATCGATTGTATCTTGTGTGAAATTCACGTACAATAACGTTCATTTCCAATAACGTTAAGTACTCGTTCACACCACAAGAGAAACTCAACAGAATCTGATAATAAGAATGTAATATTATAAAAACAGGGGGTGAATGTGATTACGGCTCTGAGATGATGGGGAAATGTCGTTTGCTTTTATGCTTTATGTTGGGATAATATGTCAGGGCCGCCGCACCACAGTTTTGCCACACTCCGGACCTGCGCTGAATAAATGCTCGCACGAAATATTTTCAATGCTATGAGTATACCAAAGCTTAGGACACAACAGTCAGTGTGGTAATTGTGGAAGAACTGTTTTTGCAATGTCTACGGGTCCACGGCAGGTAACAGCGCACTGGCTGACATACTTGCTTCGTGCCGCCTACCTACGGTTAGTCAACTATTGAATTGGCACGCCGTAGAGGAAAATTGCCATGTTAAACTTCAGCTAGTGTTTCCTTACTATCTTCAAAGAAGTATTTTCGCCGCACTTTCATCGTACTAGACACACTAATACATCCCATGCCACGATTTTTTTAAACATTTTTTTTCAGTAGAGCGACAGTAGATATACAGTACTGATGGTTGTACCCCAGGTAACTGGCAATTTCATGAGTTCGTTCCTCACGCTTCAGAACACTTAGGTCCTACTCGAAAAAATAATACCTGCAGTGTATTGAATTATAACCAAAGTCGCAAAGATGCAGAGATAGGAAAGGAAAATTAAGACTTTCAAAGAATCGAATTGAGCTGTATAATAGCCACCGCCGGTCGTGCCGTGCGTCCTTTCACTGTATTTGTCGCCTTTTCTACTGTCTCGGCCCACCATTGATGGTTGTTAATGTGCAGTTTCCCTTCGCCCTAATTGAAATGGCGAGTATTAATGCCTAAATGTGGCGTACCATATTATAGTTTAGTGGTATACTCCAAGGTCGTGTTTGATATAACGGACAAACAGGTGAGATGAAGACATATTGGGTCATATAACAATTAGAATACCACGTTAGCGTGCTTAACGTCATATTTGAATATACGGTGAACAATTATATTATAAGATGATTGAGTTCCAGCGGTTGACCCTATACAGGGAATTGGGAAGGATATAAGGTGATAAGGATGGTGTGGATGTAAAGTATGTAATTTGGTGTTCACAAAGAAACGTGCACAGTTCAACCAATACAACTATAACTAGATTTATTATCACTGGCATTGTATGTAATTGTTTTTAGACTAGATTTCGTTGATATTTTATTATTTTGTAGTTGTTTTTGGTATTTCCCTGAGGACACTTAAGTGTCGAAACGTAGGAAATGATATCGTTTGAAATACAATGAATAAATTTCAATTTTCTCAATTTCTAATTACTCTAAATTATTCACTAATAGTCTCCAAACACTTCAGATTAGGACTAAAGGATATCAAAATAAAACAATACAATTATCTAAATGCGCATAATAACTTTTAATTGATAACTTATGACAACCAGGTTTACCGTGCGTGCATGTTCATTTGACGACCGCCTTCAACACTTGCTATAGCAAACACGTGTTGCTTAAAAATGGCACTTATTTTTACCAGAACAATTTACAACACAGAGATTCGCATTCAAACGATAAATGAAAATGCGTGTACTTTACCTGTTAATGAGCATTCCAATTCAAGTTGAAAAAATATCCATCAAACTCCAATGTATTTACAATTTTCAACCTCTAATTAAAAAAACAAAAACAAAACAAATTTGGAGATACTAAGTATTCGTATTTAGTATATAGAATGGGGACAGCCGTCAATAGTTGTGATGCTACTGCTAATCTCAATCAACCGTACTACTCCTTGGATGGCACTGTTATACAGATGTGTAAATATCAGCTGTAAGGAAACCCTATGGAGTAGGTCGCACACACTTGCGCTTGTATTTACTCCGCGTTTCCGTGTTTGAGCACTGAAACTTGCATTCCTAGCAGACGGGGGATGCGCGTACTCTTTGAGACCACAGCTGAGCTTTGCTGCAAAATGACTAAAAGAGAATGTGTTCAAGCACACCACTCTTACGAGATGCACGTAACAAACTTCTACATGTATATACCGAGGCAATACACACGGGAAATATATGACGGGCAACGGATTGGCCTAAAATTTCTATATCTAAAAACAGACGTTGACATCCAACATAGTGCATCAATCAATCCACCAAACAATCAATTAATCGATCAATCAACCAACCAAACAACCAGCCAATCAGCAATTCAGTTATTCAATCAATCAACCAATTTTTCATTCAATCAAATCCTAAATTTGTTTGGACAGGCTCTAATTATCTACATATTTTGACGTTATACAATATCCTCAGTGATCAGACTGGTTTGAGCCATGGGCACAATTAGTAAACTGACAGTAATGCTTCCCTAATTTACACCCCGAAAATTTCACAGTTGGTGGATGAATGAGGATCCCGGTATGTACTTTACAGATGTCACCGGGTAGTTTCCCCATTAATTCTTCGCGGGTCAAATAAATGTAAGACACTACCGCCTGGGTAAACAAAGTCAGTTAGATGTATGTGGCCATGTCGGATGGTTGTAGAAAATTTATCTCTATCTACCACGGACAGTGAGAATCTTATTCGCAATCAAGTAAAACTTGGTCATGTGCTCGAAACTATGCTATGATGTATCAAGTTTAAAAAAGAGAGAGCATTTTAACGGCCTCTTGGTTCCCAAAAGCTGATTATGGGACGGTTTGAATCGGAAAGAATTCATGAGGTAGAGCCACATGGTACGTGATCTCACTCTCAAATGGTATGCATGTAATGTGCCAATTGCTTAGAGAGGTTCGGCAGTGTTAAGGTACAGACCCACAGTAGCTCCGACAAACAGCCACAGTGGCAAGTGACATGTGGGATTATAAGCTGGCCAAGTAAGAACACGTCTTAGACCGTGCAGGATGGCTGGTCTAATGAAAAAGGCGCTCGATCCCCCACCCCCCTCACATAGTAGATAGTTGTGTCTTGTGCTTCATAAGCATAGTTACACCACCCTAACAGTGAAAGAATGGATATGTAATAACAGAAATTTTAAGATAACAGAACAATGTTAACCATTTTTTTCTTGAAATTTTTACTATTCTTCTAGCTTAGTTATTGCTGAGGAACGAGGTAATGTGGTCGAGAAATCCCACATCCCTCTTTATTGGCCTTTCTTCTTGCACATGGTACATTTCTTAGTGTTTTCCCCATATCCTACTTCATTGAAATCTTACTTTCTTGAAATACACATTGCTATTATTTTGTTTTGGTCATATTCCCCAACTCCTCTTTTATCAATTTTTTTCCTCAAACAGCCCACTTCCTTATATATTCCACACCCCCACCCGCACCACACAGACATACTCACAAAAATTTAATTTAATTTATAATGATTTTATTGTACTTCACTCTTCACTAAATGCTAACAACTATAATGTCATACAGGAAAATCAAAGGATCTTACACATCCATGTGACATTGCAATCAAGATAGCAGAATGAATACTGGCTATAATGGAATGAGTATGATAATGGCATAATGGCATATAAAGCTGTTGACTTTTGCATTTTAGAAAAATACAAGGTGTCTTCCTTAAAAACAACCCAACATCATACATAACAAAAGAAAAAAGTATACCGAGCAACACTTCATATTAGAAAGCAATATATCTTGTTAAAACTATATATAAACTGAAAAATAACTAATAATACATGAAAACTTGCAAAATTCGCAAAAGAAGTTACACCGAGCTTATTCATACATTAAATATAAGAATGGCGAACATTGATTTTAAACATCTTTGTACACAAGACTCTTCCACATTGTTAGTAGCAGCACCAAAACAATGTTCTTTACGAATGATTGACATCAAGTACGTATTTACAAACAATGTCACTAACAGACATTGGTGCACGATTTTTCAACATGTAATAAAAAGGTATTCATAAGCGAGTGGTTTTGGTCTGGTCTGGTATGAAATTAAATGATATAAACCCTGATATAAATAGGAATTTGTACCCTTTTATAAAATCAATGACAAAACTTATCACAATACACATAAAAATGCATATCAAACCGGGAATTTCGTAACAAGTTAGTTATATTTACAAAATGATAAGAGAAAAAAAATCTTCATATTGGATACTCACTGCTCAAGTTATACATACACATACAAATTCTCTTATGACTCTGGTTTCGTGCTATCGTTAAAGCCCACCTACAGCCCTTACAACTTATCGTCAAGTTTTCATTAGGCTGTTGCCAATCCGCATAAACATCAAGAGACGATCAGCTATCCGAACATCTTGACCGCCATAGATGACATCATACAATCTTGTGAAGATTTACCGGACAGGCACAGAATGATGAAAACTTTATAAGTTCTCTATTTAAAATTCAAAATATAACTTGAGTCAGTGTAAACAACAGAAATAGTTACCTATATATCAAACCAAAATTATTGTTATTATGTCAATCTAATCTTCGGACATCAGTACAGAAATTATTACAACCCATATCACTGTCACCAGTAATGATCGTTGCGAGGTTGCGGACATGATGGATAAACAAATTACCGTTACCAGTAATTCTTATTACATAACAAGTGTATAAAAGCTCTATTTTGTGACGTTTTATTCAATAATCATTTATAGTGTATAGTTTTATTTATCAGCTGTACTCTTCATAAAATGAAATTTTGTTTTCAAAAACTTAATTTTGACTTTGTTAATTTAAACGTTTTTGACCTCCTAAAGGTTCATCATCAAATTAAAACGCCAAAACAAATGAAATACAAGTAAAAATAAAATACAATGAGATAATGAGACCTAGTGCTGTGAGCCAAATATACAGGATATTTAATATTCAATAATCGGGAAACAAATTAAAAAATCCCAGTAAACTCTCAATAAAAAATAAATACACAAGTTACAATAATTATTGGTGGTATTACAATGATTTATGCAGATCTATAAGATCTATTGTATTTATGAGTATATTTAAATAAATAAAGTATTCTTAATATAAGAACACACTTCTAAATCCAGTCTCTATGTAAAACAAATGCAACATTACAGTTAAAGGAATAATATCTGCAATGTAATGAATGTGCACATGCAGCCACGAATATTGAGCAGGCAATAGATGCGGAATATATTGTTCATATACGGTTACAGATACTTGACTATAGTGTAATTTTGAAATTATCAAAAATTGAATAAAATACTAGTAGGTCTGGATATATGGATTGGATTTCAATACTAAGGTGGCCATCTGCTTTTACCGGTACTTGTCCAGAAGGGGTACATGGTGTCATCCTGGGTGACCTCATTAAGCTTCGATAAAGGATGACGGAGAGGCCATGTTTGAAAATATTGAACCAGTAATTGTTGAGAAAAATGTGGATTTACCTCAAAATTAACCAATTGAATTATAAATTAAATAACTTTAAAATGTTTACATCAGTGAAGGGTACCATTACTCGGTCTAACCTTGGATTATGGAATTGTTATATGCCCAAGGGAAACAAATGGAAATACTATCCATTAATTAATCTCACTATGAAGTGTGGGTTAATATGACATCGACGTTAGTATCAATACTGGCAGCATCTTAAGAACCATTGCCAACAACAACGGTAGGTGAACCATTGCAGCCAGCACTAGTAGAAATATTTCCCCCCACACCATTGTCTGTACTGGATGCATCACCAGTGTTTTGTTGAGATTGTCCTTTATATATGGGATCTGGTGATGCTTCATTACAACTGTTCATGTGAATAGCCCCAACATCGAGAAGAAGTTGAACTTTTTCCTCATCATCCAAAGAAAACACCTGGTGGTCACTACCAGCATGAGTTGGCTTTAATTCATCAATTCTGCAGTCCAAAGTGAAAGATCATATATTTAAAGTATATAAAATTAGATTGTACATAAAGTAAATGACGCTAGAATATATGGTCTGAAAGGTTAGTCTTATAGTTGCTATATAATTCATGTAAGACATATCTCAATAGCTTGGGGAACACCAATGGGTGAGCTTGACTGTGCACACATGATAAGTGAGCAGCCCTCACCAATTGAATATGAGATAGTCAATCAGCAGGAATCAAATTGACAATTTAATACATTGACAAATAAATCATACTTTTTCACAGACATTAGGTTATATGCATTTTACTTTTTTTTTCAAATCTTTCTCAAAGAGACATTCCTTATCTACATAAATATCACAAACCTGTCATATATGATGCCATCGACATCTAAATTTTTTAGCAACTTTATGTTCTTTGTGCTGTTGTTATCTTCACCCCAGCAAAATACAACAAGGCTCAGGGACTTGGCAAAGTTGATGTACTCTGGTTTTCTCAATAGGTCTTCAGTATGTGCATTTATCCCCTAAAACAATCAATTCAATTCTTTTAATGACCTTACCTGTAGTGGTTTCACTGATTGGTTGAATTTAAATGTGTGGACCTTAAAAGAAACAATTCTAAAAATGTTATATTTATTGTAGTGTTAAGCATAATTTCTTCACGGACCGTGTAGATCATTCCAAAGTATGGGGGCAGGGAATTGAAAATGTTTTGGAACCGTAGGACCCAGACTTTTTGTAAAATCGAATACATTATGTTGGTATAACTTACCAAATATTGTTCTGCGTAACATTGACATATGGATAGATCTGTGCAGTTGGCTCGCTGATCAACAAAAGGAGGGTAACGCTTGGTGTCACCTTGAGTAAGAAGCAGCACAGGGTACCTATTTTGTTTCAATTTCACCCTAAAAATGATTTTTTTATATCAGTGATTTATATATTATCTATGCAAAGTTACAAATTTCGTAAATATTTCGTACATTGACAAATAGTGTGCTGGAATTAATTCAATTTCATCATCTCTAATATAATCAGAACTTTTGTATTTCAAAATTAGATGCCAACAGGGCCGTAGCCAGGATAGCAAAACAGAGGAGGCAAAGAAGTTTGGCGAGGGTGCTGGCAATTGCCGTAGCTGCGCAGCTGTTCTAGAGTGGATTTGGGGCACTCCCAGTCCCCACCCCAGTATATTTTTTCTATTAATTAGCAAAAATTACATATGTTAAAAATGAAAGAGTATGTTTGTCAAGTATGAATACAGATGCTTTTCAAATTTGTATCCAGTTTCATTTATGAGACAATTATATAATTTTTGGAGCATACAAAAAAAATATGTTAACTCTCAGTTTCATTCAGGTTTAAGAAAAAAAAACTCCCCCAAAACAGAGGAGGCAGTTACCTCCCCTGCCTCATTTGTAGCTACGGCCCTGGCCAAATTTGTTAACTTTGATAATCAAGAAGAAATTGCATGTGTGATTTTGTGTATATTAGAGGGGATCACTCCTGAAAATCTTAATGAAAATACACAAAATATAATTGAAAAATTAAAATGTAATTAGTCAGTGTGCGAGTTCTGAACAATAACTATTTAAGGCAATGACTGTCAATCAATGAATCGAATGTCAATTTCTGTACTTAAAGACAGAAAATGTATTATCTAAACGTACATTGTGCAGATGTCTGGATCAAAAGATGAGATGATAACTTTGCGGCTGCCAGCAGATGCAAGAATCTGCTTCAAAATCACATCTACATACTCATTTCTCTCCTTATATATTCTTAGGTTCTCTTCCAATTCTCCTGACTAACAATAAAAGTACACATTATATTTGGGTAGTTCTATATTTGAAGATCATTAATAAACAAAATTTATTTTACTATTTCTACGGACAAAAAGCACACATATTACTTATCAAATATATATAAAAAATATCATGTACAAAAATGTGTATGTACCTTCAGCTTCATGCAATATTTAATTTCTACATTAAACCCAATTTTGGGGTCTAGTGCTTCAAAACATTCCTTCAGAGTTGGAAAAGGATGACTGTTATGAGGATCATCTGCAGTATGCATTGATCCAGCACCTAGACATAGCAAACAATCTTCAACATGAAGGTTCAAAGAACATGATGTTTTAGTACTAAGAAATATAAAGTAATATTTATAGCAATAATAACAATAGTATAGATAGATCAGACAATAATAAATTTACTTGCCAGAATTTGGATCACCCTTTTTCTTTTCAGAAACATGATCAATCTGAAAATCAGGTGGTAGAAAAAGTTTCAAAGGGTACATATAACTATGATTAAATATGTAATACTTATAGCTAACACAATACAACAAAAACGTCCCTAAATTTTCTTTATCACCTTTAAAAGCTGGAGCTGTTGAAGATCAAGTTCCATCACGGGGATGTCAAACCAGTCCATACTATCAGCATGTTTCTGAATGTTATAGAAGTTTCATGAAAAGCCACCAACAATTTTAGACAAATAACGTTGCACAAGGGAATACTTGTGCTTTCATTCAGAGCTTTTTACCAAACAATTTATGTTGCTCATTCATATCATATCATAATATTGATAGCAAATACTGTAAATGTAAGGTCTGAATTCAATCACTAAACAAATACTACCCTTAACGACCACATGTAAGATCGCCGATTTTTAGGTTTGACATCATTCAATTCAGAGGATGTGCTTTCACATCCTCATGTTTTTACAAGATATCAAAATAATTATGATATTTAATGCAAACAATTTTAGGAAGTGGGCCTTAACGTGAGCATGTGGCTTCTATGGAAGTTTACTAAATACTAAATCATGTTTTTACTGATTAACTTCTTTCATACCATATTTGATTTTTGCCATAACTAGATGTACTAGTCAAAATAAAGAACAAAACTACAAAACTGAAGTTAAAAATCATTACCTTCTTGAGAGTGAGACTGACAGTGAGATCATGATAAACGACAGGGATGTTGTCTTTACTCAGCTGAACATCAAACTCCACAAAATCTGCTCCCTGGAAATATAACGAAAATATATTAAAGCATAAGTTGAAAAAGCCATTTTATAAACAACACTGCAGCTTTGCATTTAAATTCATACAATTTAATATTTACCTAGAATTTTCTTTTCAATTATTGTATCTATTAGAAGATGAATAAGGTAAATTAAATATATGATTAAAGACTATCAATCAAAATGCAACCTATGCAGTTTCTTTTCAACTTTCATATAAGATTACCTATTGTCACCAAGTAAGGATTACATCACTCTTTACCAGGGCAACTAACTTTGAGGAGCTAGCAGCCAATGAGACTACCACTTGTGGCTCTTTGATCTTGTGAATGTAGTTCAAGGGCAATTAAAGTGTTTGCTATATGTGAAGAACTCCACAAGAGTGCTAAAGAAACAAAGAACAACAGAGGGTCAGTGTTGCATTGTGTAAGGAATTCAGTGATTGCAGCCAGTGACTATGTCTCTTATTGGCAATCATTGTGGACATTTCAAGGATGTGCCGATCTTGTGAGCAAATTTACCCCACATCATGTTTATGAACATTGGTTCAAGAATTAACTGGCCATTTGTGTCAACTGCAACTGATATAGTAACATTGCTGACACCTTGATGTTATAAAACATCAAGTAAATGGAAAATTCCTCAATTAAAGATATATGAAAGAGGTTACACTGTAACAGTATATACACATCCAAAAACCAGTATGCTGGGATATATGTTTTTCCATCAAGTTATTACTTTAACAACTGTATCAGAACCTCACCAGTTATTACGTTTACAACTAGTATTCAATTTTATCATAAAACTACGGCACTTACACCAAGTCACAATGCATCGAAATTATTGTTCACAGAAATATGCACAAAAACTAAATTTGGTATAAAAATCATAAAAAATTGATGCACAGAATTTTAACTAAATTTCATTTGATGGTGGGGAAATAATTACACAACAAAATTAATTTAAAATGAGTGTCATATAATAAACTCATATGAATAAAATACTTTTTGTAAAATAATGTGACCATATCAAGGCAATTTTTGTGATGATAATCTAATCTTGTTTATTTGATGATAAATTTTGCCTAATGCTCTGTAAGAGGCCATGGACTTTTCATTTACATTGGCCAAATAGTTCGTTACCTTTCCTTATCTAACCACACATTTTTACTCCTCTACGAAATAATGCTGTTGATAAATAAAAATTGAAAAGTCACACATGTGAATAGATAAAAAAGTGCAAGAGAGTATTTGAGCAATGTTTGAAAACTTTTCCATGCACTTCTAGAGCATATGAGCAGCATCATGATAAAATAAAATGAACTCATGACATATTGAACTGCATTTTCATGTTTCGAAACACTGCTTGCATTATGATTGAGTCTTTAAGCTCAGCCAATAGAACACATCTACAAAAACATATCTCAAAAACAAAATTATTTTCAGCAACACATAAGATACTAATTTTATCAAATAAGATACCTATAATTTATGTTAAGCTATGTGAACTTGGTAATGAATGTTTATGGTAGTGATCATTTTGACCACAGTAACATGATCTTAAGCATTTAGAAGCAAAGACAGTATATAATCTGTTTTTATGTTCAGAAATCAATTGATCAAATGCTATTTAAAAACTAATTTTCAAACACTGGATCAAAGATAAAGCTAATATGTGTCAGTCAAATCAATGAACTGAAAAGAAATGATAACAACCATTACACTAGAAGAGAATTCATTCATTACACCATTTTGATATTCAACACTTCGTTTCCAATTTGTTATCAATGTCTTATGATTTACTGAATATACTATTGTAGTAACATGTACATGGAAATTTGAAGGATGAAACAACTGTCGAATTGCAATGAAAACGAAGGACCTGACCATTTAGGAGCAAGGGGAGCAGGAATCACCCCAAATTTCTAATCATATTAAATTTGTTATTTTCTCATGTTGATTGAATGTTGTATTCGGTCTATTATGGGAGTTGATTAGTTATTCAAATGAAGCCGATAATATAGTCGGTCACTCCCTCTATCAAACCTCGGTTCCATTGAACTAATTACTAAACCTTGCCAATAAATAATAAATGGTCACCTCCTCATATGCATGCAATAGTTAACATTTTTAAGTTCAAAATTAATTTGAGATATTTTTTTCTTGATTACAAAAATAGGAAATTTTCAACAAGTGCTAATGGATATAAAATATTCAAATGTTTTATTCTAGTGATAACAAGTTCATTTATAGTGTACTTAATAAAACGATTCATGTTCGGAATAATGTTGGAACATCTATGGGAAATCAACGAGAAATCATAAGGTCATCAATATTGTGATAAACACTTAGCTCTACATTTTTTTATTATGATTTACAAAATGCCTTGCCAAAAATTAAGACACTTGTGTTTTATATCAGGCAGTCATATTTGATAACGTTTAACTGTTCATGTGATCAAAAGCATAGGTATAGTAAACTGTTATATTTGTATATTATTACCATTTTTACACATAGGATATTGTATTTTCATATGTTAAATGAATACTAGTATATAAGTCATGACACAGTTACATGCTTTGTGTTGTTAAATTTGCCCGTTTGGGATAATTTTCTTTCCTTAGAAAATGGAGCACCCCGTCAAATGGTTTTAAATTAACATTAGTCATATTGAATTCGAACATATTGAACAAATTAGGCAAAAACATCAAAATATGATATCTAATCAATTACACTTAAGTTTTGAATTCCTGTATACTTTTAATATAGTGTATGTAATCATGTTCTCTGATACGTAATTGAACATACAGTATGATACTTCTTTGTCACAATCCTGGACATTACTAGTGACATGTTTTTTTATACAAATCAATAATATAAAGTCAGTTTGATGCTGGGGCACCCTGGGGTATGACGCTGAACCGCAACATGGCGTCATGGCTTATATGCAAATATCTATAAGTATTCTTATTCTAAATTGAAAATCTTATTGACATTTAGGAATGCTATTATTTAAATATACCATAGGTAGAAAGTATTGAAACATAATTAAGTTTAAAGCGCAAACCAACGTGGAGTTGCTATCATTAAATCAAACCTACGTGAGAACCGGCTTCAGCAAGAGATGCAATAGTATTTTCGCGAGACGCTTCACATCTGGAAAACAGCAAATATTATGCACAACCCCCCAGTGTGAACCCATCCTAACAATGCATTTAAGAATCATAAAAATGCTGGTCAGATGTTAAACGTTATGACACATCATTTATGAATTCATGATTCTCTTGTCTTGATCAAAATCCAAAGAAGGAATGCGTGGGTTTACCAGGCGCTATGGATAGAAAAGAAATCATTACTTTTGAAAACTCGTTTTTCTTGTAGAAGATATGGAAGATAAATACTGATTCCATACTGAAACTAAAAAAATGTTGAATGTTATACTGCAAAGGCAATCTTTATACATCTCTCACTGCTGTGATAGAGTTATGGTTTAGGCGATGTGGACAAAACTTGACACTACAAGTTGAAATGATTAGTACCGATCATTAATACATCACAGGGTCGGCATTTATACTAAATGTCAAAAAATGTCGACATTTATAACATATAACAACATTTATGACATTTATCCTACTCGTAAATTTACCAATTTTGACATATTTGAGCATATTATTAATTATTCAAAGCAATACCCATTTTAAAATATTCTTTTATCAAAAAAACGCAGTACATGTGGAGATTTGAATAAAAAATATATACTATACATGTCAAAATAACACTTTATATCAGAAAGACAAGTGTCATGTAATGATATTTATGACAGTTCCATTTTGTCATAAATGTCAAAATGGAGCTGCTGTTTTTATACGTCATTTTGACATACATTTGAAAATGTTAAAATATCCCTTCATGACATTTATATTTCTGATTTCACGTGTTCTTTTGACATATATGGCTAATCGAAAATGTCATAGATATTACTACAATTATTTTCCAGTTATTTTGTAAGCATGTTTCATGAGTCATGTTGACACTTAGAGCAATTCAAAAATATCTATATGACTTGCGAAATGAGAAAAATAAATGTCATTAATGTCAATATGACTTACAAATTTTGAGAAAAATAACACACTTCTTTTTACCTGCTGTTTAATGAATATTCCCATATTACAAAATTATTCAATTATATATGTGTTTAACATTTCAACAACGAAAGTCCTCCTCAGAACCCAAATCATCTATTCACAATATCTAAATGACAATAATATATCAAATTATAATCATAAGATGATTAGATTAGATCTAACTACTTCAGTTCTTCAGTTGAAGCGAAGCTAATAAGCACAGAATATAAGATGAAACTTACTTTCGAACTCTGGTATTATCTGTTAGAGATTCAGCAGGTGCAGTCAGACCATAGGAACTGCCCATACCTCGATGGCCAACATCAACTGTACGGGCTTTTTGTCCACTGGCGGGCGTAGCTGACAGACATGTCACATTCATAACCAGACAATGGCTTGATCAACAGGTAATCAACTGAAAATAACATACGCATCAATGTCATAATAAAAGATAACTTTCATATTATACTTCAAAGAAGCAACAATATTTTGGTTCAAAAAAGTAAATGGAAAATAAATGTGCCAATTTAGATTGATATTTGATGGTATTATAGTATGTATAAAACCAATAAATTTACAGATAACAGGTGATTAATACTCTCATCATACAGTACGTCTTTTCTCATTCCCCATGAGTAGGCTAGGGCATCTATTTTTAGTGTGGCTTTAATTATATTTTTAGTTCAACTCTGATAGTGTTCCAAATAAGAATTGACAAAAATCAAAATCACTAATTAAGGCTTGCAGCACAATGTGACAGAAATATACATGTATATATGCTATATAAAAGAACTGTAAATATTTACAACAATACAACAGAAAATATTTACCATATTTATTATCCTACCTTTTAATTGACCAATAGGCTTATGTTTCTGATTTGTTATAGGTACTGTCTTTACTCCAATGGTATCTTTAAGGTTGAATGGCAGGATAAGTGATTGACCAACATATTTTCTTGCATCGCCTGGGCCAGCATTAGGTTCATGAATGTAGAATTCAAATTGGTAACCCTGAAATCATATAACACATAACTTGAATAAGAATATTGACAAAGAAAATCAGCTAAGTGGTAAAACAGCTTATAAATGGAATCCCATATACTACAGAATAGCCTTCACAAATTGTACTGCTGGTTGTTAAAGGTGTGAGACAGTGACATGACAAAATGTCACAAAATCATGTTAGGGAGCAATTTTTGTCGAAATTTTCTTCTAAAATTAACGGCCATAAAACAAGCTCACTTCCAAACAATATACATGTATACAGATTGTGTATAACAAAGTATATAAGTATTTAATTTAGTAATTCAGTTAGGTTATTTCATATCAGAATTCTAAACTCAGGAAGTTTTTGCCAAAGCATTTTCAAATTAATCCACACATAGCAAATTATTTGTATTGATACTGAGCATAGGCTAATAGCATTGAAATGTATGCAAACATATTTCAACATTTGTAATAATGCTAGTAGAATTTCACACTTACTTAATGAGAAGAAAAAATTACTCTTAAAAATCAATAGTACAAAGGACTATGGAAAAACAAAACAAAAACGTAGAATACTTAACCAATTGAGAGTTGAAAGTTAAACCGTGTAAAGTCACATTGAAAAAGTACAAGACTTGACATAGTTTATCTTATCTTTGAATTCTATTTTTTTTCTACTCAAGTACACAAGTCAAGCAAATTTACAATTAAAAATAAATCAGTAAAGCACAAAAGAAATAATGTTAAAGCCTTTATATGGCTATAATATCATTATCCATACCTCTCTCATCTAAAGGTTGATTTTTAAATGTAAAAAGAATAATTTTGAGGAATTCAATATGGATTTCTAGCAGCCATACATTTATAAACAGTCATATGGATGTAATGATATTATTGACTAATTCATCACTTAAAATATATTTGTAGTACTTATGATTGTTTTCAAAATAGATCTAATATTGCTTTTTTTACGAATAACATTGAGCTTGCTCGTATTCAAACTTACCATAGATTCAATCTCAAAAAATTGGGAACGAAAGATCATGTAATCACCATCTTTATAGAGCATTCCAAATTGGTCTTGATCTGCTGGCACAGCATTTTCACCATTCAGAACCTAAACAAGAAGCAAATACTACAATGTAATACTAAATATGCATGACACTTTCATATTACATTACAAATATAAATTCCATTGTATTCTGCACTTGAAATCTAACAATGATTTTCATGAAACTTACTACTAGCATATAATTTAACTCTATCTAAATTATTTCAATAGCTTGTGTTGAGAACTCACCGATACTTTTACTTTATTTGTCAGCGAATTAGAAGGCATTTCTGCAGAAGAATCTTCATCATGAGAGAGCTGTAAATGCAACATACATCAGTTCATTAAATAAAGATCATACTTGACTCAGTTAAAGATAAAAAATCTGCAAATGTAATTTAAAAATCAATAACTTCTGAAAACAAAAGCTTTTGAAGTTTTGTGTTGCTTTATTTTTTGAACAAGAAACATTTGTATGCATGTTATATGGTTCTGTCTATAAGTCTAGGAGCGATCTGTCAGAACATTGCTGATCGGATCATTTTGTAAAATTGGCAGAACCGATAGGACATTTCATTTCTTAATAAAAAGTTCATAAACTCAAGCATATTGTAATTATCTGGAAATTCAATTTCCCAAGTTTAGGTTTAGATGGTAAATATAATATACGCTATACTTATCAATATATCATATACCATGGAGCAAGATAAATTCGAAAAGCATCAAAAAATAAATTCTTTGTAAATCTGTTCGTGTTTGTGAATGATGCATTAAGTAAAATCTGAATGAATTCAAATAAAACATCAAACAAGAGAAAATCTATGCATTGTAAAGACAATATGTATACCTTGCTACCGCCTTCAGATAATATTTCTTCACTTGATGATGAATGCTTTAAAATATTTTGCACTTATCATAAATTTAAGTATTATCTTTGAATTACCATTATTAATTTTTATTATGATTAGTTCAAAAAGCTACAATATATACTAGTATAATTAAGCACAAAAACATCTTCAAAATTCAGCCAAAGTTTACCAAAATCTTATCAATTTCAATAACCATCCCATTGTTCAAAGTATATAATGAACTTTGATGTCAATGGCTTGAATAGCTCTTGCTCAACTTTGGTCACAAGCCAAAAACTTAATAATAAATTTTAGTATATACAAAATCTCTAAACGCTAATACTTTTCTCAAATTTGGATAATTTTCCTTCAAATTATTATCAAGGACGCTTTTTTGCTTTTATTCAACATATTAAAATCATAAAGCTAAAGCTAGAAAGGGTATTCATACATTGAGCCTGTTTTGTGGATACTCAAAACACAAATGTTGACAGAACTAAAGCTAAAAGTCTCTCTGGAACAGGAGTCTAAATAAGAATATGAGAACATAATCAATACTATTGAATAGGCCTATACTCACAATGACATAAGGCCAAATAATCAATAGAATATGTAGGTTACTCTCCAACTAAACTGATCACAATTCTACAAAACTTCATGATTACACTCTATAATTGATTGGTATTACCCTATTAGTGCTGCATATCAATGACAATTTCAATATTGACTATCAGAGCACCTCCAAATGATAGGTAACCGATAGTATGTGCGTAAAATTGCAAGTGTTTGACGCATTCCGGAGTCACATGTGAATGTAACTTCAGCGCAATGTGCAAATCACATTCCATATGACTACCCAAAATGTCTTGTTACGAGGCAGATGGGAAAGAGACAAAATAAGTACAAATGTAGTAGTTTTTTACTAATTGTTGTTTATCAATACGATTTCTTGTCAATAATTCATTGTGCGGCAGACAATATTGAGAAAAAAGCCACTCTTGTAATTGTTGCATGGTAATTTTCGAACATCAACCAATTATTGTTTGCTAGTCCCTGAAAGAGCGATTAACCAATAGTTCCATATATCATTGCAGAACTAATTTGTATTGCATTGAACCAGTCAACGGAGATGATTTTACAAAGTCAGAAAGAGGGGTCTAATTTCCTGCAATCTAGTGCATTCTGGAGCAATCTACTACTAGAATTTAGAAATTAAATAATCTGATTTAAAAGGTTAATTCATGAAAGATTTCTTCAGGATTTCTAAATAATAGACATATTATGAAAAGTTTTGTGACCAATGTGATTTGAAATTATGTATACAATTTTCTTAATGCTATTTAATTCTTTTATTTCTTAACTCCTAGTTACAAAATTGCAACAAAATCAAACATTACTTAGGCCTACTTAAATAATATTCCTGTTTCCGGTCCGCGAGCGAACCTCTATTATCACCCCCGAACCTCTTAAATTTTATGGATATTGCAAAAAAAAATAACAATCTCACCGACCTAAGCTGGGTTTCACATAGTGCTAAAACCAAAGAAATTTTACCCGATCATATGACATTTTCATACCAAATCTTCATATTACGGCGACTGAATTTTACTTGAATTTTAACCAAATTTCAGCAATTGTCACAAGCACTCGCCAAACCGCCGACGGCGATAATAGAAGAAGTTCGGCGTGTATTGATTAAAACATGCTCGACTGTTTGGCGATTGTAAAAAAAAAATGCAACTGAAAGTCTAGTATAAATTACACTACACTCGACCTCGTCATTTAAAAAATCTAAAAAGCATGTGTATATTCCGAAATTCATGGATAATGACCAAATAATTTTTTAGAAATCTGTTGTTATCGTCCGCCATGACACCTGCAATGAGGCAGTGGCTATTTGTCGGAGTCGTAATGAGTAAGGCGGGGTACGTTATGCTAAACAACTGGAATTGGCGCTGGTGTGTGATAAATGCACGGGTGTCGTCAGAATAGCATGTTCTACTACAAAATGGTGACCGGTTACGATTTCTCTTAAAAATATGAAATAATTATTGGAATTTACATGGATTAACAATGTGTCATTGAATGTTAATGATGTAGATCTGATGTAGGTTATATATATGACTTTCAATAATAAGACTGGTCACTTGTGTTTCGTTTGAAAGGCGCATTTTGCACATCCAGTCTGCTATTTCAAATCTGTGTCTGTCACTGTCAGTAATCCAGTGGCAGTGTTATTTTGCTTGTAACCTACAGCGCCGCGGGGGTTAGAGTGCACGGGAAGATGACACGGCAGTGGTGTGGGGGTGGGGGGATCTATTCCCCAATTTTAAAAAATGTGATGCATTTTTTCTGGAATCTAGTGTATGATTTACAGAAAAGTTGGGTACTTAATATGATTTTTGGGGCTAGCACCTCTAAGAAATTATTGACCACTATTTAAAATCTAAGGTGGCCTTTAGACCCCTTTTTATGATTTCGTAAAATCATCCCTGCAGTCAGCAAAGAATAGAGGTTTTTGAAAATTATTTTAAAGTCGGTCGGATGATACCAAAAAAAAAGTTCACGAAAACCCTACCTAACCTCGAAAAAATTCCTCTTAAGAATGAAAAAATAAAAAAAAATCTCCGACCTACCTAACCTTTTTGAAAATTCAACCTGACCTGAAACAAGAATATTATTTAAGTAGGCCTTATACAATTTGTTTCAATAGAATATTCTGTAAGATGATGGAAATTGAAGTGTATAGGACTAAAGTACACTACACCTTCTAACATTGTCATTTTGACTACCATTGTCAATAATTATTTCTTTTTAGTTTTTTTTTAACACAAGTTTCAGGACAAAAAATAATAAAGCGACTAGAAGTCGACTAATGTAGAGCATTTCACACCCATCCCGTATATTATGTTTAAAGCATCATTAGAAATGGTCAGCATCGCATGAGGGTGTTAAACGCTTCTATTATAGCTCGAAAGAATGCTATACATTAGGACACAATAAGCGTGAATCAACGAACTATTTATATACAAAGATCGATGAAAGCACATATTTAACACAATGCATACACAGTGCCTGGGAAAGGCAATAACACGTTTGGGACAATGGCCCTACTTACAAAAAAAATTATGGGCCATTTTGATTTTTATGGGGCCGCAAGGTTAAACATGGGGGCCATATTTCAAAATTTTGTTTGATCAGTGTTTGAAATTCATATATTTTAACCATAAAACTTGACAAAATTGTGAATTGTACATAATAAAAGTCCCCTGGTACACTGATGCCTCCATTTTTCTAAGGCTCCAATAAAGTTAAACTCTTTTATGTTCTCTCCTTCCATGATTATTCTCATTATCTATCACAGTGTTGTGCGTTTAAACGATTTCTGCGAGCAGTCAGGGTCATATTCTGTACACTATATGTTTGCTCACAGTCACTTGTATGCACCGGATGTGTTGCCGCTAAACACACAAGTTTCAGGAGGCCAGGTAGCTCCTCGCTGTGATACTTTGACATAATTTCCCACAAATCCCCAAGACTATGCAGAGGATATTTACAATTTTTACAGTGGTGCCATTCTTCAAAACTGCCATCTGACCAAACACATGATAATCCACACTTGACCAGCCACATGAGAATCCACAGTGCTTCCAAAGACAATTTACAAGGACGAACGTGATTGGTTGAAGCCAATCAAAGCATTCCTTTTATAGCGCGTTTCATCTTGGTTGTGTGGGAATCACGAGACTGTCACAGCAGAAAGACAAATAACGTATTGCCGCCGATGGGGATTGCAAGACTGTGCGGGTATCGCGAGACTGTGATAACGAAACGACCAATAACATATTGCGCCGGCCGGCCCGCTGTATCTGTACCAAAGTGCGCCGTTTTTTTTAAGATTATGCGCAAATTGCGCATGGTGCGTTCGTTTCCCAGGCACTGTGAGGATACACATGATACATAAGGTCCCTCACCTGCTTCAGTTTTAGACTTTTTTGGGAAAAAATTCCTAATATCCACACGTGATCGTTTCATTTTTTTTTGGCATTAGTTCAGTTGCCTATATAGCATATGCGCTTTGACATCGCATGCGCATACTTTTCAACCACACAACGACGTTTGTTCACAGCTCAATATTAAAAACGCAAGTGTATAATATAAACATGGCTTCCTTTGTACAAAGACAAACATTTTTGTCAAAAAATAAATATAAATCAGCGATTGTGACGCAACATATTACAAAAAATGCACCGGTCGTTATTTATCTGCACAGATTATGACGCACTCATCTCATCAAGTTGCACCATCAGTGGTGAAGATGCGTAAATAACGCAAAACGCACCCCATAATCATCCCTGAGTCAAGGTTGCATTACTATTCTCTTAAAGGTCTTTGCCATTTAAGGCCCAGCAGGCCCATGAATAGGAGAAAAATCCTATTTGTCCATAGAATAGGTATCCTGAAAAAATTATACCTGTCCTAACTAACATTTACACATCCAAATCAACAAACTCCATGTAAATGCTTTTGAAAGTAATGCCCATGGAAGGTGACAGAGAATACACGTCCATAGGACAAGTAACTAAATTTTCACCCGTCCTAGCAAGACGGATACCCATCTCGGCTTTTCTCCCACTCAAATGGGATACAACGATCACATTATCTCTACACCCATCAATCAAATCACGGACAAGCTTGACAACAGTCTCACTAGCTGGTTTCAGCATTTCTGTTACTACACCCGACTTGACTGGCCAGCTGCTTCACCCATACCATCTCCCATTACCCATTCCCATCTTTGAAATGGCTTTAGATGTCATCTCTGGGGTGATATGGAAGCTAGGACCTTCAATAGGGTGTTCATCAGAGAGGTCTTCTCTGTTCCAAGGAAATTCAACATTGAGCAGTCACTCATAATGTTGCTTCTGACCTCCTTTTTTGCCCTGTTCATAGTAGCTTCAAGTTCTTTTGGAATTCCTTGATGTGTATTCATACCCCAAACCTCACCAGTTTGTTGATTACAGCATACCCGTATTCCCCTCGTCCAGTATATGATCTGTTCTTGATTTCTTTTGATTTCAAATGCTGAAGCATACATTTTTGTAATATCTTGAGTCTTGACGTTTTATTGAGGATATCTTTGTCAACACAGACATGTGAACGCATTATTCGTAATGTTCTACCTTATTTAGCAAATGGATGTCTTCATTATGTGTATGTTTGAATGTACATGTTTGGGACGTTCGCATAATCAAGTGCTTTCATACCTTTATTAGTACTAGTACTGCTACATGCAGCGCAAGAGTTTGAATTAGTTTCTACCCAACCCAACCACAATAATTCCGTTAGTCGCCATTTCAGATTTTAAAGACTTATCGCAGCCAATTTATGGAGATAGTGTTTATCAGTAGGGGTAATGTGGAAAGTGCAAATGGGACTGTGAGCAGTCTGTCACAACCCTAACGCGCTATGTGTCTGCACTTGTTCAAACTTATCAAGAGACATCTAAAGTTCTAGATCTCTAGAGTTCATCACTGCCACTGTGCTGAGTCTGTTACTGAATCTACCGGCTGTGTCAACTGTGACTAGCTGTGTGACTGACAGCTTACATGTGTTACAATCTGGAGGCGGGTCTGCAGGTTGAGCCTGCAGGACTACAGCTAGCCTTAATTGTTGTACCGGTAGCCACTACTCCCTAGTTCTCTCTATGAATTACAGTCACTTGAACAAATGTATTTTTATACTGCTCGTACTTTCAGTAATTTCGTAGTAAAACCCTTTTTTCAAAGTTCATCTTCATGTCATGACTGCTGCCACTGGCACTGCATATGTTGACTGCATGGCCTGGGCACTGCCACTGGCACTGCAGTGTACTGTCAGAAGTGAATATGGATGAACGTTTCATGCTTGCTCGACTGTATATGTGGCGGCACATGTCGTATGATCGTGGCTGTAGAGCTGTTTGTAGCCCCATCAATATTAAAAGATTGTCATATTCGTTTCACCGTTCATGTTGTGCGATGATCCGTGTCTTGTTAGGCCGGTACTGCTGGTATTGCAGTATCGGCCTGATAAAACCGGATTGTCGTAAATTTCTCATCACATTTTGATTCATTATTTTGACGTTGTTCATCGTTCATTCGCAGGTAAATGCATTTTATATCGTTTCTAAAGGTTTTATTGGTATTAATGTAGTTTATATATATGTGAAATAAATGGTAATATCAAATGCTTTTTAAGATCATGTATATTTGGAATAAAAGACATTTTGATTCATTATTTTGACGTTGTTCATCGTTCATTCGCAGCATCTTCGCAGTCACCAGACCTGACGTTATCTTTTTACTACTCATATATAAATCATTATGAATACTTGCCTATTAAGAAGCTATAAAGTCCACGAAATGAGTTAAGTTATGCAAAAAGAAAAAAAAATTAGTTTTATCAAACAGCGAACATGAAAATACTGCGCATGCGCATTGATTATTCCAAGAACGATGTTTGTAATATGCGATAATGGGTATAGGGCGCATCGGCAGAAAGACTAAAAAAATCCCGGATTAAAAAAGATATATACATATACATATCTTTTTTTTCTACAGTTAAAATAATCAACATTTTTCTTGCCATGGCGTTTAATTGATAGACTATAGTTTATGGTAGGCCATTGATAAAGTCGGAAAGAATATCTATAGATCACTGCACACCCAGTTCGTGCATTTTATTGTTTAAACAATCGTAGGCGTAGCACAGCTATTAATGAACCCTCAATATAGTGTTTGATGTGTCAAATTAAAGCTACTTACTTATATTGTCGCATGATAAACACAGTTGTTATGATTCATTAAAATTATATGATCTATGGTGCAATTCGTTGCATGCACACCCAGTTCGTGCGTGGCAATAATCGGGGATTTGAACATGTTCATTTACATTAGATCTTACTAGAAATTTATTTTTTTCACTTTGGCACCGGGAAAGCAATAATACAATATTTAAAGTAGTAATATTGTGTGCTAATTGTTTGGAGCCTAACGATTTTATTTAAAAACACACGAACTGGGTGTGCACACGAACTGGGTGTGCAGTGCTCTAGATCTATAGATCTAGATTACATTATCCCGAGGGGTAGCTAGGACGCGCGCACGTGTGTGTGTGTGTGTGTGTGTGTGTGTGTGTGTGTGTGTGTGTGTGTGTGTGGTGTGTGTGTGTGTGTGTGAGGGGGGGGTGGGGGCACATCAGGGGGGGGTACTTCAGTGGTGAATGGGTATAGGGGTGCCACTGAAGGTCCAAAATCATACCCCTTAGTGAAACCAGTGAAACTATGAAAATGATACCCCTAGTGAAGCCACCGGATGAAAACAATGGGGTATTATCCCAAGGTGTATTATTCTATGTGGTGCTGTAATGAAAACAAGATTTTCTACAATTTATATTTACCTTTTATGCTTTTTTTATGGCTCAATAATGCAAAATCACATGAAAAGAGAGCTAGATATTGAACCTCGAGCTCGTTGCCTCAAGATTGAACCTCCTTTAGTGAAACTAGCTGGAATGTTAAAATTCATGACCCCAAGTGAAACTGAGTGGTAGACAAGGTGAACCCTAGTGAAACTGCGGGGTTGAAAAAGGTGATTCCTATCAGTGGCACATGCCGTATATATATAGGGCAACTATGGAAGTAACCCCCGAAGGGCACATGAGATTTAAAATTTAAAATGGTGAGGGTGCTCAGCCCAGAATTTATTACGTAAGGGGGGGGGGGGGACTGCTGATCACCACCATGAAATTAAGGTCTAAAGAGCTTATTAAATGATTTTTTGCGGTGTCAAAAGTGCTTTTATAATCATTGTCTATTTGTCTTTTATGATAGATCTATGGAAAATGAAAACGAAACTTCATTTCTAAATGCATGTTACATGCCAGATTTACAGTGCAGAGTTAACAAATATCATATTTAGGTCTATCATGATAGGTTAATTAATCCTCAATAGTGTTAATTGTAAAAACAAAAAAGAATGCCAAAACGAAGCTCATAAGATTTCTTGTAACTAGAGCTAAAGCAGTCATGTTTTACACCACTGACTTTCTACTTAATGACATTTTGCTGACCACATGCACACATAAATGAAAATAAGTACACAGATAAACATGAGCATCAAAGAGATAGTTGGGTGATCACGGGTCAATGATTCATTCTATCATTCCGTGCAAAAATCTCCGCCAATAACCCACGCTGATTGGTCAATCAGCGTGCTCAATTTTGCGATGGAAAACACGCTCCAGACCACTACTACGGCGCTAGTCTAAACTCCTCACATTATCAATACAGCCGCTGACGTCGCAAGGCGTGTTCCGTGTAGCGGAGAGCAGAAGTTTAGACTAACGCCGTAGTAGTGGTCTCCGCGCACTCAAAACAAACGAAATTGACTTGCAATTAGAATGTTATAATATGATTTATTTTAAAATAAAATGGATTTTAGTCATGATAGAATGGTGATTGACCACTCGATTGTCGTGTCAATCGCAAAATTGAGCATTCTCAATTTCACGATTGACACTCCAATCTCGTGGTCAATTCCTACATTATTTCCACACGACTCATTCCGTCTGTGGCATTGACACAATATGACATACAACATCATTAACTAGATCAAAAGTGTTCAAAGAACACTGCGTCGCTAGAATGACGTTTACATATGGGCAATTAAGATATATACTGAAATGATGTATACTTTACAATCAAGAAATGAATTTGAGGAGAAAACAGAATAAATGAGAATAAATATATCCAGGGAAAATATATTTGTGTTGCCATACAATAGTACTATTTGAATAGCAGACACTAATCAATATCAGTTTCAAACCCAATAATCAATATTTGCTGCTTGGTTGGAATATGGATTTTTTCTTGCTGGCTCAATTGCATTGAATATCAGTAAAAATGTCATGAATGGGCTTCTAGAGAGCACAGTTTATTTGGCGGATTGCCCAAAATCGAATCACTTCGGTGTCGCCTCAAACCTCATAGGTTGTGTAAAGTTTGAACGAAATCGGTTTATCAGTACGCCCGCTAGCTTGTCCGGAGACATACATACATACATACATACATACATACATACATACATACATACATACATACATACATACATACATACATACATACATACATACATACATACATACATACATACATACATACATACATACATACATACATACATACATACATACATACATACATACATACATACATACATACATACATACATACATACATACATACATACATACATACATACATACATACATACATACATACATACATACATACATACATACATACATACATACATACATACATACATACATACATACATACATACATACATACATACATACATACATACATACATACATACATACATACATACATACATACATACATACATACATACATACATACATACATACATACATACATACATACATACATACATACATACATACATACATACATAGTTATTTATTTATTTATTTATTTATTTATTTAGTTACAAACGAACCAAACACAATGCTTGCTTCAGCAGCTGAGCTGAAGCGACGCAACAAACTTGCTACAGTTGTAGATAATTCATTTTTATCAAGGCTTACGGGGAAAAACAGTAGTTTCACTGTAAAGATGCTGTGCTGCTTGTTTTAATCTGCAAGGTTAAAAGTGAGGCATTTTTATTGGCCAGAAAATGCTAGTAAAATGCGACGGTTTAGTTGGGGCATCGTTTTTAGCTTTACAGCTTCGAATGGACGATTGTCTAATCAGGACAGTGTTAATATCACACAATCAGTTTGCATAGTGTCCTTGGGAGCTCATTGTGTCTATCCAATCGTACGGACATGTACGGATTTTTAAAAAAAGATTATTGCTATCATTATTTTCAAATTGTAACGCCTATGAGTTTTTTTTACCAACAATTAAACAAAATGACAATAAATGTGTCACTATCTGGCATCAGATACGAAATTATGAACAGCTATAGCTGTTGCGTGCACAAAACCCATCGATGAAGCTGAAGAAGGTGTGACCACCATTGCCACCAACTGTGCATTGATTGGCCCAATAGCTGACACACCCACTTTCAAACTTTCGGGTCTGAGTGGAAGATGATTCTCGTAAACAACGCTTGTAAATTGAATGGATTTAGAGGTAATTTGCAATTAATAAATGCATCCACTATTTTATTAGGAAAAAACCTGGATAATTGTTTCATCTTGGCAGTAATTCAAATATGACTGAGAAGGGTACACAGTGAGCCTGTGTGCACACGGATCCTTTGCATCCAATTAAAAAAAAACACGAAAATAAACAATGTTTAGTTCACAATCTTCTTCAGAACGTATTTCTGAATACCAGATGTCACCATCAGTAATGTTTGTTTCGAATTTTTCATTTTAAATATTTTATTATGAATAATGATATTGAATGTGCGATGCACGGGCTTGGTGTGCACCACGGGCCCCAGCATTATGGGAGGCGTGTGTGGTATGTATACTGCACTGATTTACAAACACTATATCACACACATTGCAAGTACTACTATATAATAGTGGTAATGTGTATGGTATAGTGTTTGTAAATCATAGCAGTATATATTAGTACACTCACCCTCCCACCTGGCAGGAGCGCATGGTGACGGGTGTGCAATAAAAATAAATAAATGCACGGGATGTGTGTGCGCTGGTCTTTCTTTTGCGTATATCAAAATAAGTTCATAATATCATCATACCCTGTGACCACAGGGGTGCGTGGGCGTGTGTGCTGGGAAAGTGTTTTGTTATAACTCTGTCAAATTAACATGACAATCTTTAGGTAATAACAATGGGTATAACGAAACAATATAGATCTATGTATAACGATCTATTTATTGCAAAATACATCAATATTAATGTTCAGAATATTCAGCACTAGATATCTATACACATATTCGGCGTATCAGGTAGGCCTTTGCATCACTGTAACAATATCTAATTCAGTTTGTCACAATCATGACTGGGCGATAGATATCAAATTTGTAGTAGCTCACTTACATAGTATTATTAGTTATGCCTCGTTGTAGCAATAATTATGTGTACTTTTATGTTTAGACATGAACCGTGTTTACTCTAAATCTATCAGTTCCGTCACTGTAAATAGTACATTGATAAATCACCAGAAGACTGATAAATATTCGGGCCTCTTGACACATAAACTATAGCCTGGAAAACCAATTGAAATTGCAACAAAAACTGCGGTTTCTATTCACAATTACACGTGCATACAACAGAACCAATTCTAAATTCTAGCTAGGCCTATGCTACTTTCAGACATCAATAAGTTCATCTGATATACATACCAAATTCACAAAACAAATTAAACACTTATAAACAACACATGCAACACACGATGTGATTACACGGATCCAATTGAAATGGATAACATGCCAGTCATTAATGATGTTTTCCATTCACGCACACAAAATGATTCATTTGCCGTTGCCGTAGTGGACATGCGCCCCGCTGCCCGTCTTGCCGACTGGCAGCCTGGCGTCAGTCGGTGGCATCGACGCCGGAGCCGCAAGTCTCCCTGGAGCTCTGGTGCCGGTGGCGGCCGCGGCGGCGGCTGCGGGCGGGGGAAGCTGGACGAGCGGGCGGCGGGCAAACACCTGGGGGACGCGCGTGATCTGCAGCATACGTGGTGGGAACTGTCAATATTGGCTTACTGTAAGCGTTACATGTACATAGGTATGTTTGTTATGAGTTATCACTTATATAACACTGGATTGAACCCCCCCCCAAAAAAAAAACAACAACAACAAAAACAACAACAACAACAAAACAACCCCCCCAACCCCCCCCCAAAAAAAACAACAACAAACAAACAAACAAACTGAAAATAAACAAAAGAAATAGACAACAAAATTAAAGACATTCGAAGTACTTTTCCCATCTCCACGAGCGTTTGCATATACAAACAAACCGCATACTTTGAGCGCTATACCTATAGCTCCCTTTTTGCCGGACTAGAAAAGGATCTGCAAATGATTGTTAATAACCAAGGAATTGCAAAACAGTGAGTGATCCGATAACCTGACATCTGGTACATCATACATTATGACAAACTATCTGCATTTCAATAATTAAAGTTAATAAAAATGTGCAAGTGAAAGACAGGAACACAAAAATCAAATAGATAACAGACAAAATATAACAAAAATTGTCTTACCACGGCTCTCAATTTAGTCATCTTTACTGTTCCGATATTAAAACTTAATTGTCGACCTGATGTTGCAGCTGGTTCTGCTATTGCCGCCACTTGGGTTACCTTTTATACCTGTAGACATGGCACGGTGCCATCACTTTGGGTTTAAATACATAGATAAAGCTTGCTTTGTTGGCAGCGGCTCTGTTTGACTCCTACGAGTAGCACTTGACCAGTTCAAGAGTAAACAGGTAGTGTTACAGGTATATCGGGATCATCACTAGCCTATTTCTAAGCTCAAATCACAACCAGATGAAGGACACCGTCAATTATATTTTTATATGAATTCCACGGCTGTTTTATATATTGTTTTGTATAACTTGGTTAATGCATTAATTTACATAGTGCATGTACTTTCATTATTTGAATAGTCAAGTTTATTGCTGCCACGTGCACAGTACATCTAAAAAAACCTTTTCTGCACCCGTATATGTGTAAATAAATACATTACAGAAAACAATCAAATATCGACCTCGGCACACAGCAGGTATACTGAACGAGAGGGAAATTGGTCATTCTAAAACTGGCGATGTCAGGGTTATAAGAAAGGTTACAAGGAAAAATGATAATTTTTTAGCTTTACAATGTCCAATATACTATAAACACCACTAGTCTAGCCACTATTCTAACAACCACCTCGGTCTCCCACAACCACCCAAGCAACCCCCAGCTCCACTACGATGATTCAATAACAATTGTTGTACAGCACTAGTCTACAGCATCTGCACTGTACTGACAACCTCACTCCTCGTCATGACAACACCCACCACAGCAATGGCCACCCCTCATTCTGACAGCACCCAATCCTGTCCTGATAGGACCTGACCACGTCCTGATAGCGTCCCCACCCATTTAACCCCAAACCACGAAATTGCAGGCTGATTATAAATGAGCCTATACATCTTGATATACGTACACAATACTCACAATCATAGCCCATATAGAAGCAATTTAGATACTTACAGACTTCAGTAGAGCACCTCTATTAAGACCACCCAAGCACTATTCTCGTAGTCGTATAAATCGAGAGGTGGTCATTTAATGTAGGCATGCACTGTTTTTATGAGGCTTGGTACGGTAAGAAATCATCTTATTATATAAATGATGGCTTTATAGAGATGGTCTTATTTGAATGTTCTAATGTGCGCATGGCACAAGTAGCCGTAATTCCTAACTATTAGGTTCATTGGCAGATTAATATCTGAACCCACGTGACGCCGTTGACATGTGTATGACGCCAAATGACTTCAAGATATTAGTTGTCATCTGCTATTTTTGTTATATTATCGCCAAAGCCAACTGCTCCATTTTGTCCATCAAAAGTGTAAACTTGCACATCTACCCAGTACCATGAACGATCGCCAGTAGTCCGATCACACCTAGCTAGTCATGTTAACTTTGGGAGATCACCGGACAAAGTGCCAAAGTTAGTGTATTATATATAAATTGGTGATACGTACATATAATTTATTTATTTCATAAAATAATGCCAGTAACATACGCAGTTGCAGTACATAAACGTGTATGGTAAACATAATTATAAGCAAAAATTATACTGAACAGGATATGTACAAATGTACATATATTTTTTTTTCATGCCAGTAAAATACGCAGTTGCAGTACATGAACACGTATGGTAAACACTTATAAGCAAAAATAATACTGAACAGGATACATCTTGCATTATATTATATAAAACGGGTTGTGCTGGATACACGTGTAAGTGACTTGATGCATAGAAAACAACATTAACATAAACCTCTGGTTGTTTATTAGTGTGTCTTGAATTTAGAAACAAACTTAAAAAAGTTACAACGACCATCGAGAAATGGCAAGACAAGTTGACATAGTCTTCTTTGTCAAATTCGAACGGTAAAACTACATACTAAGTATGAAAAAAACCATTGTTGAGCCTTATCATTCATTTACAATAACACAAAACACAGGGAGATGATACTCGTGAGACTGACCGCACACATAGGCTTGTCTTATTTGTCTGGACGTATTGCAGGATAAATAAAAACAAAATCTAACTCTCTTCAAAGATATAAACATGTAAACATATAAAAAATCGACCAATTGTCCATACTCCTCCTTATTCCTCCGTGCTCACACACTTTGACATTTGCATCCATCACCCCACACTATGAGTAAGTTGCATAATTATAAGCAGCGTTGGGTAATGACTGGTATGAGTCTGTTTGCATAACCATGACGTCGTAAGCTCGAGCCTCATCGTGGTCACGTCATATTCTAAAATTCAATCAATTCAAAGGTGCATGTTCAATGAAAAGTGACCCCTTCAGAAAACTGACTGGAATCTTTGCACTATAAAGGTCCACAGAGTAGGGGTGAGATTGGGGCGATTATTTTTCTCTTGTTCTCACTCGTCTTGACATATCGGCATGTTTGAATACGACAGAGAGACGAGTGAAGACAAGAATCGGGTTAACATGAGGTAAGATGACGTTTTGTATATGATATATAGGCACAGCTGAAGTCGGCCAATGAGACAGAAGAAGAGGCGAGAAGGGTTATAGTTGCCCGACAGACCGGATGAATAGACACAAGCTTGTAATTAACTATAGATCAAAAGTTTCACTGTATCAATCTATGCACAACGTTGCACATACAAAATCCTTTTCGGTTGAATGAATTTACAGCGGGAGTCATCAAACATAGCATATTACAGTGTAACTTTGGATGGTAAGTGCTGTCTAAACATTCGAGTAAACACCTTATTTATTTCTATTTCCCATGAGTCAACGTTATTGTAGCGACATTGTGCCCTCTAAGCACTTTTGGCCATTTGGAAATCACACTCAAATTGGCAAAGTGCCAAAACTGAATACATGTGAGGGGTACAACATATATAAGCATTGTACAAAGTTTGAATGTTTTCTTTCAAGGTATATACACTTATTAAGGATGTTGCAGATGATGTCGAAAATGGACCACAAATGGTCCTGTGGAAAGCACAGTTTAATTGGCAAAGTGGCCAAATCGAATCACTTTGGTATCGCCCCATACTTCATAGTCAGACATATATAGGTACATATACACCTACGCAAGAATCAGATGCAAAACTTTGCTTCAGCTGATGAAGCCAGTTGCTGAAGCAACGCAACAATAAGGTCAACGAGTTTAATTCAATTAAACGGGTAACAGTGTCTGGTGATGTCAAAATGACCTTATCGACTGTGCAACTGAGTGGTTATTATCAATCAAGTATTTGTGCGAGCATGTCTGCAAACTGATATAGCCGTTTCGTGCGCAGTTTTCTAAAGTCCACAGTTAGAGGCAAAATCCACAACGCCGTACGGCAGCTCCCTGCGGCAAATAAAAATTTCGTGCCGATTGCTCCAATGCATTTTACATAGGATTAAGCCCACAGTGAAATCACTGCCGTACGGCTGTCCGAGGTCAAATTTCTCGAAACGCCTTTGGGGGCAATTGATACATGTATGGCTGCCGTACGGCAACGTGTCATTCGCTTTATAGAGTTTTCTATTCGGCAAAACCCATACTGACGCATCCTTATTAAACAGGTATCAAATTGGCATCAAGCAGAGCCTTGAAATACGACAACTAATATGATAAGACAATGTGGGTTTAAAAGAGCTGTATGGCGGCCGTACGTTGCTGTGGGTTTTCCGCCTAATGCGTAGGGCAGATTACAACGCAAGGTCAATCTACTGCCAGTCTACGACCAAAAACTTATGGCGATCGTGAAGATCCGTGACTGTTAAGGGCGCCAAACGCAACGTTTTTTAAAGGCCGTAGGTTGAAAAAAGCCTTGCGGCTTAATGTTCCACAAGGCCAAATGTGCCTCTCGCTTTAGCCATATCGTTAGGCACACTGCGTGTGTACACGAGAATCCACATTAGATTTTATTTCACAATAATTGTGATAAATCTGGCAGTGAAACAAATTCTTGTTTCCTCACATCTGTTTGTACTGTACATGTATTTCATTCGTCAATGAGTAATACGGGCTGATTTATTTCCCGAATGACGCATGCCGCTTATAGTGATAAGAAATAGGATGTTGGTTACACGCATAAACAGTTTAGTAAAACGTTGTTGTGTTCATAATGAGTTCATGGGTTATATATACTAATATATAAACTGAACCGTGGTAATCTATTGTCTTGAACAAGAAAGCCAACGTTCGCACATGAATCACTCTTTTTTATATGGTTCAGTCACTCATTCTGCTCGAATTAATATGCATTCCAGAGAAATTGTATGTTTTCTTGGAAAATGCCGCAACATTTAATTCATAATATGAATATTATTTACAAAATTGTGTGAATATATTTATGAGACAGCTGCCACGAAACATATCGTACCGACGGAAAGCAATCTTTTGTGCAGCACCAAATATGAGAACTGCCATAATTATGCATCTGGCCCATCAAACAGTAACATTCCGAATTCGACGTCTCCCATCCACACATAAATGTGATATCAAAAGAAAGAAAGTCAGAAAGAAAGAGGAAACCTCAATTGGCACTCGGTCACTCTAAAGCAATGATTTACAGAGATGATATCAAAAAGGTAGAATCATGTTTAACGACCTGTAATTTTCCAGTAAAACTACGGGGAAGACAAGCGGTGACTCTGAGACTTGGGCTTCAGATTCGAATATTTTATTGACTGCCGGCAGAACACCCAAGAAACCACATTAATGCTTTTCATTATTCAGAGAACCACTGTAACGGAATCGTCGCTTGAATAAAGCGACATTTTCTAATTCGCCTCCAAATAATTTTTAATACATCAATGCATTGCCGACCAGTTTGGCAAAATTCGGTACGTGTGACATCTGGTAATATGGTCGCGAACATGCTTCACCATGTAGGCCCGGGGATGTGGGCCAACCATACGGCGAGGATAATCAATCGTTTTGTAGGTCAAGTGCTTTGACTGCATGCGTCAAGATTAGACTAGCCTAATATTTACTAATTGTTGATAAGCGGGTATTCAGCAGGAAGGTATTCACTTTCAGGTCACACAAAATTTACATTTGTGTGAGAACTTCTGCAATATCGTTGATTTTTGTAAACTGATGAAAAAAAACTCAAACTGAGTTTTGCAGAAACATTCATGATATAGAAACTATATTTTGGTACTAGCTATAATTTTTTTTGGTAGACCTTTAATATTTTAAGTTTAAACTGGAGTAGTACTGGACATAAGTATACTTTGCATGAATTGTCTGTAGAGCATTGCTATTACAGCTAGACTAAACCTCAAAATATCGTTGATGATGAGTATCTGCATGGGAGCTATCATTTTTTTTCAAAGAATATAGACGACTAGAAATAGATTATCAGTCATACACCTTTTACCCTTATCGAAGTGGGTGACCAGAAACTAGGATGCATATCTATACTTAGAACGTTTGGGCGAGGGTGTTTATTTTACGTTAACACACGACTTAAACGTCTGCACATATTTTGCCTATCATTAATCAAAGGTACCATATATAAGACCGCAGATCCTTTATCAACATAAGTCATTGTACCATTTGATTTACTATGTACTGATAGGTAGTAGGCGTGGTAGGTTTAGATTAACTTTCCATATTGTGTCCTTCGTCTATAGAAAAATGAAAATATTTTCAGTGGCATTTTGTTTTACACTAGTATCACACTTACAATAAAAACTATACGAGAAGTATCTCTGAAAAAAAAAATGAAATCCTCAAGTACATCCAGGGACACACATGGTACATGTACGGAAATACGAAGGCACACTAGCTTGTTAAATCCAAAATTGATCCCCAGGTCTAGACGTCCAGAGTGTACTCTGCCGGTGGTGGAACTTCTTCACACAGGTCATCTCTTTCCACTTCTCGGACCTCGCGACGCGACACACCACCAGCAGATTCCGTACGTGAACTGGCAGTGTCAGTGCCTCGACCATCCTCCACAACAGGCGTCAGTTCTGGGGACGTTGTGTTTAACTGTCCTGGTGCGTGTGAAAACTGGTGTGTATCACGACCATCGTGTGCGGGTGTTGAAGACTTTGGCTCTGAATCACTACTAATTTCTTTACATGTATGCTCCTCAACATCGACTGTAGACGCGTTGGAATAGTCTAGATCGTAAGTTGTGTTGTTATGTTTTCTATTGATCAAATCAGCTTCAGCTCTCGCCCGCTGTCGTGAACCGCATCCGTCAAGTTCTGTAGGGTATGTTCTGTGAGCGTCGCTGATTGGTTGGACCTTCTTTGTATACATTCTATCGCACAACCAACAACAAACACCAATCAAAACTAGTGTGAGCATTAATAAAACGAATGAACCTATAGTCACTCCAACTATAAAGCCCGCTGTATCAACTAGTCCATTGGTGGAGCGTACATCATGGGGTGTCGTTTGAGGTGCGATTGTGGAATTGAGCTCAATGTTTGAACCATCTAAAATGTATGATTAAATATTGTCATATATTATCAACAACAGTATGCATCATACGTTATGTACCCCAATATGTCCCGATGTGTTCAACTTATAATTATTCATCTTACACGATAATTTTGTACAGAACAGCAGAGACACGAGAATTATGGCAAATTTACAGTATATGTTGTTCTTTGACATAGCTAATATTGGTAAAGGGTAATGAGAGGGTTTACTACCATGTTTCCTATGTCCCGGAGGCACTTTCCTACCAATATTCAAACTAACCCTCCACCCCATTCCCCATCTATGTGGGACTAATTCTATTACAGCACAGTACCGATGCATGGAGCTTGAGTTCCCATTCATTGGATTTCTATATATTACACAAACTATACCGGTGCATGTGCAAGGTACCGGTAGTGCACGTTGCAAATTCTATCGCGCCAATATACCTTTATACACGTCCACGTTCAGCAGAAATCTGCCAGCAGCACGGCCCCCACCCACATAGTAGTAAATGATGATGTTCTGTGAGTTGATAACGAAAGTGCCATTTTCGCTAGACTCACATATTCTCTCCACCTCCAGAGCACCAGGAAGGGTTTTACCTACGGGATGTCAAACAATAAGATACGTGTATTCGGTTGCCGGGTAATATCGTTGATGGCAGATCTTCAGTTAGGTTTGACTAGAAATGATTCGGCAATCACGTGAACCACATTAAAAATTAAAAATGTCTACAATGAATGCATATCAGTGTACAGGCAGGATATTTTCCTAAATTCAAGTGTAAATATGAAAATGAGCTAAAAATTACGCGTGAATATGAACCTACCTTCAATCTGGACCCACGTAATGCCACACACATTATAGCGATAAATAAATAAAAAAAAATGCTTGCAGGCCTGATAGTGTACAAAATCTACTTGTAGGTGTAAAATACACGCAGTTGATATATGGGAAAATCCACAATTTCCATATGTTGCGCGGGGTAGTTTCCATTAAACGTTATTTGTTTAAAAGAAAAGTTGAAATTTATAACAGTTCACCTATGAGGATTTCTACATATTCGTGAGTACAAGACGCATGCTGCAGGCTCAATTTAGTGAGAGACACTTTGTATCCACTACCCAAGTTTTGAGTCTGGAATTGCCAACATCTGTGTCGTGCTCTGAAACAGGTGTAACAATGTGAGGAGTAAGAATATGCGTGTTTCAAATTTACAGCAACATAATCAGTATGTAATGTTTGACATAAATCTTTTGAACATTGAATGGCTTGATTAAAGAATTTATTTAAATTTGTTTACATTCTAGTAGTGTCTGACCCACCTTGGACTAGCACCATGGAAGCCTGGCCCTTCAAATGAGTAGGTGACAATTGGATCTGACGTGGTCAATGGTATTTGATCATACACTGTGCAGTTAACGTCTGGAAATGTAACCAACCAAGACCTTTTATTGCATTATAATGTTTTAATTGTTCTTATTTAGGACCTTCGAACCCAGTGTTAAAAGTGGCTCGTGTGGGTTCCAACATTCATAGTTGTGGTGCAGAGAGTTGGTCACCTTGATAGGAACAAAGGCAACTGCATTAATGGATTTAATCTATTTTTGAGAACATTAATTCATTCTAGACCCCCTGCAAATAAAGTGTAAATACATTGATGCAGCTAGTTGCTCTCTGATAGGAATCGATACGCACACTGCCACTTTTCGGAACACGTACACTGCCAATATGGAGTGGTGCCGATGGTGCGGTTGGTTGACAGGATAGCATTATATTTGCCAACTACACTTTAATTTCTTATTCGTATGTCATAACATAGCTACAACATTTTATATGCCAGTATAAAGGCGTTCCATTACACTTTCTACATAATAACACTATCAAATGGTAACCAACAAATACATGGGGATTAGAATCAATAGACTTAACTACTACGTACTATCAACGGCGCTAGTGTACATCAAAATAGGCCTGGCCCCAAAGCTCAAACACGACCCAGCTGAGTAGAAATCCGGCAAAGAGGCATTTAGAGGCATCAGTGTTTTAGTTGCCTGTGCAGATGATGTTAGTGACACCAATGTCGGAGACTCCACCGCGCACGTGTCTTGTACAGCAGCTATTGGCGATCCGTCCACCAATTCTAGTCCAATAAAATCCGACACTTGTACATTCATGGACTCTTCCTCGCCAAAATACACGGTGACTGGTCCCTCAGCAGACGGTTGTATGGTGACATCACCAGTCTTTTCAACTATGACGAACTGATTGATTTCAGACACCATTTGTCTCATGGCGAGCAAGCGCAGTGAGCCAGCAGTTCCAGAGGGGTAGATCTACAAAAAGAGTAACATAGCTTTGGTTTACGCACGAGCACACGTGCGCACGCACACACGCACGCATATCTGATGTTACATGTTTTCACTTGCAACTATACCATCAAAATGTCTATAAAACGGACAGATTACAAATGAAGAATAACTATAGCGTTATAGGGCGAAGACTGATACATCACATATCATGTTGGCACACCTTCTATGATTACATTATAAGGCTTGGGGTGGCTGACACTAGATTTTGATCTGCATCCTGAACCACAACGCGCCGATGTTTGCTACTCCGTACAAGTCTAGAAACATCACCCTTTCCCCAATTTTCAACTTTCTCACAGTATAATTGGTTAAACCACAGGCAATTTTAAATCACTACAGTGAGGGCATAAATGCTTTACCGATCAGCAAGTTAATGATAATAGTACATGGGAGGTTGTGCAGCTTTTAAAAAAACTCACTCAAACTCACCATGGTCCATGGAATGCGGTACAATAATAATTAGAGTACCATTACTGTATTCTCAGAAAATAATCTAGCTTATAGTGGTGCTTATATACATAACATACCCACTACCCCCAAGTAATGATTGTGCTGTTCTCGTGATCACCACAGCGATTCATATCATGGTCATCTAGAAAGGCATTCAAATATCTATGACGTGTTCAATAACACTAAGGACAGAGACAGAATGCGAACCCACCTCAGCCCCCACGACGACCGCCGGCTCTGTGACGTTGCTCTCGTCCAGGGCGGGGATGATGACGGCTGGCGCGAGCAGGCCGCCCGGGGCCGCCTGGTAGTCAGCAGGGTCTGCCGCCAGGCGCCACACAGGGATTCTCAGGTCGTGAGTCCCGTGGCACGTGGGAGCTGAAACTATGAAACAACACACCAGTTACATGTATGTTTTAAATCAGATTACATGGTGTAAATGAGATGGTTGAAACGAACATCATGGTTTCGATTCCGTGCATAGGTTTAATCTGGTGACCTTCAAATCTCCAATATATAAAATAATGGGTGCAAGACTGGTGCTTGTTTTCACCACACAGCGGTGGTTATGGCCAAGCAGTGTACTATGAGCATGATAACAACACATACTATTACAATGTATAAATGATTTTTATTTTATTTACAACCTTCTATCTCTGCACTATCTTTGTGTCGTCATACATTAGTTCTACCACGGCATATATATCTGAAGACAAGGATTTGAAGTCCTTAGAATAGTTGAATATTTATCTAGATACCTGCAAAACACCCAATTGAAATCCACAAGACTGGAAACATGTTTCTGTTAAAACTGCTAACACACTATCCCTCGTTTTCCGGTGAGAACGTTTCTTGTGTTCTCATAGTTGGGTAGATCAATACACCGTTATAGACAACAGGATGCCGTTTTGTCAACTTTGAGTTCACAAGCAGTTTTATGTGAGGAACAATGACGTTATTCTACATCGACGCTTTGAAGGAACAAGCTCACTAATTGATAAAGCCAGAATGAAGTCCTCGTATGTTAGCAAATATTTGATCCATTGAGATAAAGGTCATATGCATTTATAGCTAAGAGCGTGGATGGTGTGCATGGATACACTGCTCAATATGTGTATGTACAGTTGTTGTACACCAGTACTAGTCCAGCTGTGGTGACGACTTTTATGGACTCAGCAGCCTATGCAACCAGGTGAACCCCAGCTTTTATTGAAAGCGACACAGTTGCTACTTTTTGTGAGACTAAAACCATTCTACCAATGGCAATTAATTAGTGCTTCATGTGCATTCTTATGCAAGTCTCTAATTGTGTAGACTAGACTTATAAATTATCAACAAGCATAGAGCACAGTCTATTATTCATGAGTTGTGCAATTAGATTATTATTAGATTGTGCAGTAGATTATTCAGTCGGTGGCATTTTTGTATGATATATGAGCACCAGTGCAAAATGTATGGTCTATTTATATGTGCTGGCGATTTCTATTGTTTTTATAAAGCACTTTTTTTAGTTTCTTACTCAATTACAGAATTCAGCCATTACGTGAACTAGTAATGACAATAAAAAACAACAACACTATAATCATATGAGTGTTATATGTCCACTGCTGTGAACGGGATGAGCTTGTTTTAAAAAGGGGAAACATGATTCATTGTAAAAGTGGCAAATTTGATCGATGACGTATCCGGGTCACAGCGTCATGGCTCACTTTCTTTGATTCATCAATGTTGGACGAAGACAATATTGGGGAAGGGCTGAGAATTCAACGTTTGAAACTTCTTTGTATTCCTTCTTTTGACATGTACCACTTTGTCTCCCCACTCAACCCATTTCCCTGAAAGTGTAAAACTTTCATTATTTTCATCTCCCTCACCAAATTCGAAGTCATATCATGATATAGGCCTACATAAAGTTGTAATGATAGTTGCACCATTTGTTGGGTGATTAAAACTGCAATTGTGTAAAATGAGGGAGGTACACAAAGTAAGACATTTCTTTATGTAGTTGATTTTGTATATTTGTTGAAGCAAAGTCAGTTATTAATGCATTTTATATACTTATTTATTCTTCTTTTGCTTATTTGTCTAAAATTAAACTGAATATACATATTTTTATTTATTTAAATTTCAGCACAACAGTGCCCTTGTCAAAATTAGATCTATTATATTATGATGTTATTGTTATATATGTTATGATATAGTAGATCTAATTTTGACAAGGGCACTGCTGTGCAAAGAGTCACTGATAGATAGCCACCCCCAAGTAAAATAGCACAAACAATATAGGGGGGCGTTTATAAGACTTTCAGAGATGGGAGATTTGCAGACCAGTCTCCCATCTCTGAAAGTCTTATAAACGCCCCCCCCCCCTACATTGTTTGTGCTATTTTACTTGGGGTGGCTATCAATCAGTGACTCTTTGCACAGCAGTGCCCTTGTCAAATTTAGAGATGGGAGATGAGGCAGCCAAAGTGGGAGATAACCAAACAAAGTGGGAGATGGGAGATTGGGAACCCGTATACCCCCCCCATATATATATATATATATATATATATATATATATATATAAACGTAGCGATAGCATGCAGGTAATTATATAACACACACCCCTTGCCCTCAACAGAAAATCACAGAAGCAAGATTGTTGGTGACTACATGTAGGATTTTATTATAGTTTATGGGCGTTCTGGAAGAGATGTAACCGCGTGCTGACTCTGTTATTAGCCCAAATTAATGCAAACATGCGTGGCCATGGAGCGTTTCAATACAGGTTTAATATAGCACACTTTTCACTAGGGCCTACTCGTGTTCAAACCTCGAGGTTCAAACTCTTTTTCAAACGAATGGCATTAACCACGTGCATGGCGTGGAGTCAAGATTAGGCCAACATAACGTTTCACGTACACAAATATATATTCTCAATCAAACTTTTTAAAGTTATATCTTGTATTAAACTTAAATATTTACATTATTAACCATTTAAAAAACAAACTCTCTAGTCAGCTAGTCATTTCGAGGCAACACCGGAATCAGAAACCCAATGGTTTGGGGATTCAGTTGGAGCGCGTTGTGAATATATTTTATTTATGAACGGGTTTCATAAAAGTGCTAGTTTTATTATAAGATTCCAATAAAATGTATTTTTCTAAATTGACAATATATTATTAAATGATATTTTATTAAATAATATTCAAATGATCAATTATATGTGAAATTAACTTGTAATAAAAGCACACATTTTAGAAATATTATTGGTATATATTTTTGTTTCCCACCAAATTCAAAATAGAATTGTCAATCA